>CM062818.1:507302875-507910199 GCA_031772625.1 Pinus tabuliformis | reverse complement strand
TTAAATTAAATTGCTTGTGTAATTAGTCCACTTTACCAATTTTGGCCTCCCTCACCTACTCTATATAGAGGGAAGAGAATGTCTTTGTCTACACTATACTCATTATTCTATCTATATAATTGCCATGGAGAGTTCTTACTGCTTGTGTGATGAAATAGAGGAAGACCTAGAGTTTGTGACATAAACCCTAGAGAAGAAATGAAGATGAATGATAGCACTAGGGATGATCTTGAGTCTTATCACTTGCCTTAGCAATTATTTTCCATATGGTAGGATGAAGGGTATATTGAGGTAAAAAAAGTGTTTTGTAGCGATATATATATATATATATATATATATATATATATATATATATATATATATATATTGAATGAATTAAGAAGATATGTAGGGACATGGCTATTATAATAGGAACATTTACGATGTAGGTATTTGTTGGATCCTGTTTGAACTTTTAAGGCCTGGTTTGAAAGAAAGGACCAGAAACCCTATAGGACACTTCCTTTTCTATTCCTATGGGGAGTGTGGTTAGGACACAACTAGGTGATTTTTCAAAACATAAAATTTCCCACATTCTAGACTACAACACAAGTCTTCTCACTATTCTAGCTCTATCAGACCCTTATTAATCCTAAAAAAATTAGACAAGTGGGGCAGGTAACAATAGACCTATAGATGCAACATGAACCAGTTTTTGGATAAATTAATGAATAAATTCAACTGGCCTACTTATATGTGATTACAACCTTTAAAATTGACGTTGTAGTATGGAGAGAAGAACATAAAGAAATTCTAGTTTTAAAGCATAGGGATAAAAACAATCCTATGCATTGGATCTACAACGGAGAGCATGAAATGAAAGAAAATAAGATGCAGAGGATGTGAAGTGCTTCACTAAGGTTTCTTAGATAAAATTCATAGGTATCTCAACTATTCACACAACATTGATAAATATGTTAATTAAAAAAACCAACAAATAAAGGTAATATAACCTCACTCAATGGAAGAGGGAAATAATTTCTTCGAGTAAAGGTCTACATACAAGAATTCAAGTTTATAGTAAGAACAAAAAGAGACTGTTGGGCAATGGATCCCCCCATAGCATGTTTTTGGGGCGTGAAGCCCGAGTTTTGGTCGAGTATGATGTAAAGACCCCGCGAAATGCGGGCGCAGAGCGCGAGAGTCTAGGGTTGTTCGCCCTAAGATAATGTAATTTAATGTAAAGTGTGTCGACCTACCCATGGTCCGCGGACCATGGGATCGTATAAATAAAGCGAAGCTCTAAGTGTAAAGACAATTTGAGTTTTAACAAGTAATAGATAGATGCGAAGGCATAGTGAGAAGATAGAAGTGAACCTTAAGTGTATTGGATCATAGTGGTAGGTAGAGGCTCTGCAGCTGAGTGCGCAGAGGCCTAGTAGAGTCCGCAGCTAAGTGCGCGAACCCCTGCAGCTAAGTGCACAGGGCAGAGTTGGGTCTGTAACCGAACTGGAGTATTAATAAAGATAAGATTGATTCAGGATATTGTGCATTTGTTTGTAGATCTATATTTCTATGTTCTGGTTATCTTTATGCATTTATATTGTTTTCAAGTACGCGCGCTAATATGAAAGTTGAACAAGTAATAAGAATATTGGGCCCGCACAAACTAAGTTAAGCACTAATATAATAGCACAGTAAGGATCGGATCGGAATAACACGGTATTCACAAAGGTGCGCACGGGTTGTGAAGAATAGAAAGCTGCACGAAGTAGTGCAGCGCGCAGATTAGGATCGCAAACCTCCAGAACCCTCATCAAGACATCCCTAGGGTGCGGAAACCTGGTTCCAGCACCCTCCCATACTACTTCAGGTGAGACCTCAGTCCACGCTCCGCGGACTGTTGCCGAAAGGGCCAGTAGTATCGGGATTTGCTTGGCTAAACTCACTGCTGAACCTGGGTTAGGCCCCACGTAGCCAACAAATGGTTCCGTTGCTGGGACTGGGATCTGCCTAAGGGATGTCTGATGTCATGCCACTGGAACCCAACAAAGAAGGAAATTGAAGAGTGGTTGGACAAGATTCATGAGTTCGCAACACAGGAAAACAGAACTTTGCAGGTATCCAAGAAAAGGTGGCTAGATCACTACGTGTATACGGAAAGCCACAAGATATTCTTCACATCCTTTCCTTTTGAATTGTATGAGTGGATCATGAGGTTAGCCGACAGCCAGGGAAGGTGTAAGCTTGACCAACCGATACTGTGGACTCCGGAATTAGTGCGCAGACTAGAGGCATTAGAAGATAACACCGCGCGTGCTGTGGACCATTGGCTTGATTGGATAATAGGGGGTTTATCACTGAGTTTGTGGTAGACACGACTGTGAGCTACAGTGAAGCAGAACGACGTTTTCTCAAGGGACCGCAAGGTAAGTACATTAAATCTCTGAATACCTGGATTAAGATGCTATTATGTGAAAAGCGGGTTATGCGAATACATTAATGTTTGGAACGACGCAGAGCAGAAAGATCTACAAAGGTAGCGGGGGATTAGGAAACAGTCCCTTAATTTCACCTTCGCGAGAGAGCGAGGAAGAGCTCGCTCGGGTCTCTCCGAGAAGTGTGGTCAGTTTGATAAGGCAACGCATTCTGCAGTTACCACCTCCACCCACGCCACCACCCACTTCACCTCCTTCACCTCCATCTCCACCCACTCCACCTCCACCAACCCCGCAATTTAGCATGGCGAGCGTGATCAAGCTACCCATATTCAGAGGAGTAGGGAATGAGGATCTGGACCAGTTCTAGTTCGTGGTAAGAGCAGTGTGGGAAGCGCAAGGGGTTATGGACAACAACATTAAGAAGGCTACATTGGTGAGTGCGCTGCAGGATCGCACGTTGAAATGGTATATCAAGCACTCTAATGACCACCCAAATGCAGGGATAGCAGAGATCCAAAATGCATTGAACAGAGAATTTAGCCAGCCGAAATTAGAGACACAGTTAATCATCGGGTTTAAAGAGATCACGATGCTTCCAGGTGAGACCCCCTGGGATCTAGATCAGCGACTGAAAAGTACGATCAACAAGGCTAATATGATGCTCACGGATGCACAACATCGCGCTTGGTTTGTGGCATCTCTGACACTGCACTTGAGGATGGCACTGTCACAATAGAAACTTTCTACCCAGGCCGAAGCATTGGAAATGGCGATGAGGTTGCATGAGACACCGATACAAGATCTGGGGCTAGGAGTTCAACAAATCCATGCACAACTACAGAATCTCTGCCTGGAAATGCAGAGCCTGAAGCAAGATAGGGCACCGTGGCCAGAGGCGCATCAGGAAGTATGGTGTGTAAAATGCAAAGGCCAAGGCCATGACAAGGACCATTGTCCAGTATTCGCGAACTACTTGGTAAGAGGGGGGCCAATTCCATTGAGACCAGAGGCACAGGTAGGGCCAAGTGTGACACTGAAATTATCTATAAAATAGGAGGAAAACACACGACAGATAATTGTCATTTGTTGCAGAAGTATACACAGACTCCCCAACAGTTGTTTTGTAATTTCTGCAGGTTAGTACGCCACGACGAGTGCACTTGTCGCAGTTACGAGTTAATGATGGACCGGACCCCAGCATATAGGATGTAGACAAAATTGCGAGCCCTCGACCCAATTGTGGGGATGGCACGCGCTGGATTTCAGGGGCGAGGTTGAGGACAAGGAGGAATGGGACCAGGAAGGGGTCGCGGACAGTTAATTTGTTACAATTGCGGAGGACCAGGGCACTACACCCGCAATTGTACCAACCCAACGAGAATATCCTGTTCATACTGTGCTCAGTTCGATCATGAAGTAGTAGATTGTCCTACGTTGATCGCACAGATGCGCGAGAAAGGGGTACTCCAACCTCCTCCGACTCAGAATATCCAAATGATGAGGTCTAAACTGCACAAAGAAGACCCAAATGTGAACATGATGCTTAGAAGCGGTGTGACCACAGGGGAGGATAAGGGGAAGTAGCCCAAGGAAGATACATGGGTTCGCAAGGCTCCTACAAAGGAACCTGAGTTTGACTTAGAACACGCAAAGGAGATGTTCATGGAAGCTAAGAAGAGCTTCGCGGAGGCCTCCACTTCAGGTAGTAAGGATCAACCAGAGCCAGGGATGGATCCTTCTATGCTTACTACCTTTTTGGAGACATGCATGAAACTACTGCGTGAAAATAAGGTAGTTAAGGGACTACAGGATTTGATCACTAGGTGCGCAGGGTCAAGGGAACCGCGCATAGTCCGAAAACTGGGAAAGCATGCATTGTGCACTGGGAGGGAAATGAGATTGACGGTGTAGATTGGTGAGTATGAAATGGATCAGGTAATCCTAGACCTGGGTTCGAATGCGAATGTATTACCAAAGAAGACATGGGAACATATGGGCAGGCCCGCGTTACAGTGGTCCCCTATTCAATTATGAATGGCAAACCAACAGAAGATTTTGCCCATGGGGAGGTTGCAAGGAGTAACAGTTGATATTGAAGGTGCGAGCACACAGACGAAATTTGAAGTAACAGAGATTGTCGATGACAACAATCCTTATCCTGCGTTGCTAGGAATAGACTGGGCCACTGATATAAATGGAGTCATCAACCTAAAGAAGTGGAAGATGATATTCGAGAAAAAGTCCCTACGCGTAGTAGTTCCACTAGACCCAGCCGAAGGAGCGCGCTACACCGAACCTGTACGTGACGATGGAAGCAACGATGAGATGGATTGTATTTACAAGATAACTGTGTAAGATCAGGATTGGGTGAATCTGACTGCAGATGGAAGGATCTCATGGGAGCGTGCAAGTTCCTGCACCTTGGATTTAGACGAAGAAGATGAACGTTGGCACAATCGGTTGAACGAAGTGACAACGCTGAATTGCAAAATGATGATTAGATCACTGCGTTTCATAACAACCCAGGCCCGAGATCTACCAACATATGATGGATTGACAGTGGTGGACGAATTCTTGAGTAATTTTGAAAGTGCAGTATCGAAACAACAGTGGTTTGATGCGTTGAAGTGGGTGTTGTGCGCAACACCTACACGCTGGTGGGGAACATAAGGAAATTTTGAGAACTGGTGCGAATGTAGAAGGATGATGCACCTACAATTTGGGAAACCACAACTACGGATAGAAGATAAATATGATGGACAAGATGACCCGCACACGCACCTCGCGAAATGGACCAAGGCCTATGGGGAAGAACCACAGCTTGAATGGGTACATTTATTCTACCATACCCTGGATGTCATACCCATGAATTGGTATACTGAGACGGAACTCCGACATGGTATGGGCGAATGGGATGTCTTGCACAAGGGATTTTTGTTAACATTCACATTTGAAGACCGATGGTTGGATACTGTTGACGATGCGCTGCAAGTAGTAAAAGCCGCCATCTTCAAAATACCACAGGAACCACTGCAAGTAGTTCAACCAGCATGGGAAACCCAGTTAAGCAGTGCCCTAGAATGTTATAACATGCAAGTAGAGGAGGATGATGATGACCCTCGAAATATTAATATTCCAGAAACTGAAGGCTATCGCGAGGTTCGAGGACCATCAATTGAGGATCTCGACATCACTGCACCACTAAAAAAAAAGCAGGTAAACATTGGCACAGATGCGAAGCTGAAGTACGCTACGCTTGGGGACTATTAGGATGATGCTACGGTAGATAAGGTCACCAAGTTACTCCACGAATATCAAGATTTGTTCCCGACCAAAATCATGGACTTAAAGGGGATCATTAGCGACTTAGGGATGATGAAGATCACTCTGAAACCGGACGCGAAGCCAGTTAAGTAGTGACCTTATTGTTTGAATCCAAAGTATAAAGAAAAGGTCCGCGACGAATTAGACAAAATGCTCACAGCCGAAATTATTGAACCAGTGGAAGAATCCGATTAGGTGAGTCCTATGGTAGTACAGGAGAAAAAACAGAAGGGAAAAATTAGAATATGCCTGGACCTTAGGAAGCTTAACAACACCTGTGTTCACGATCCATTCCCGACATCGTTCACAGATGAAGTATTGGATAATGTTGGCGGTCAGGAAGCTTACTCATTCACGAGTGGCTTCTCAGGGTACCATCAAATCAAGATCGCGCCAGAAGATAGGAGTAAGACAACCTTCGCAACCGAATGGGGCTGTTTTCAATACACCGTTATGCCCTTTGGACTAAAGAACGCGCCAGCAATATTTTCGCACATAGTGGTGGCCATGTTCAAGGAATACATCCACAAGTTCTTGGAGGTCTATCTGGACGATTGGACTATATTTGGGTTAGTTAAACACCATATAGTGAGCTTACGTTTGATTTTGTATACTTGCTGACGACACCAGATTGCGCTGCATCTTAAAAAGTGCACCTTCCTCGTTCCCTTTGGAAACTTGCTCAACCATGTGGTCTGCAAACAAGGCCTGATGGTGGACCCTGCGAAGATTGTTGTTATTCTCAATCTGGAAGCACTGCGAAGTGTTAAACAACTACGTGCTACATTGGGGCACACTGGTTATTATAGAAAGTTTATCAAGAGCTATGCACAAATAACAGTGCCAATGGAGAAACTATTGAAAAAGGACGCTACATATTGTTGGAATGATGATTGTAGGAAAAGTTTGGATGTTCTCAAGGAGAAAATGGCATCTGCTCCCATCTTGGTCTTCCCAAAATGGGACATAGAATTTCATGTACATGTTGATGCATCGTGTATTGCGCTGGGAGCTGTACTTACGCAGGAAGGCACGGAAGGCGTGGATCACCCGATCGCGTTCGCGAGTCAGCGGTTGTCCAAAGCCAAAAAGAACTACTCTACTACTGAGCGCGAAGGGTTGGCAATGGTATATGTGCTCCAGAAATACCGACACTATTTACTTGGCGGGCACTTCAAGATGTATACCGATCATTCCGCATTGAAATACCTGGTGAATAAGCCTGTGTTGGGGGGGCGCATATGCAGATGGCTGTTACTGTTTCAAGAATATGACTTTGAGGTCATCGTAAAGCCGGGACGCCTAAATGCAGGACCAGATCACTTATCACAAATTGAGACAGGCGAGGAGCCAACAAATTTGGAAGAAGGACTACCTGATGCACAGCTCTTTGCAGTGCGCGTCGCGGACGGCCACTTCGAAGATATAATCCATTTTTTAACCACAGGGACTGCACCAAAGGAATATTCAATCCAGCAGAAGAAGGAATTGGTGGTGCACGCGGCAGACTTTTCTGTCATCGCAGGGCACCTCTACAAAATGGGAAACGATGAGATATTGCGAAGATATGTACCTGAATTTGAACGAGGACAGATCCTCGTGGAAGCACATGGGGGGGCTGCAGGAGGACACTATGCAGGACGTGCGACGGCACAGAAGATTCTTCACGCTGGGCTATGGTGGCCAACCCTACATCAAGATTCGAAAGCACACTATCGGGCCTGCGACATATGTCAAAGGACTGGGAAACCATCACGAAGGGATGAGATGCCACTCAATCCATAGATGACGCTGCAGCCATTCGAAAAATGGGCAATCGACTTTGTGGGACCAATCAAACCTCAGGGAAAGATGGGTGCGCGCTACATCATCACCACAACAGAGTACCTGACTCGATGGGCGGAAGCACAGCCAGTTAAGGACTGCATGGCCGCTACAACTGCGAAATTTTTGTTCGACAACGTGTTGACACGGTTTGGTTGCCCGAAAATTTTAATGAGTGACCACGGAACGCACTTCCTGAATGAAACCATCAGTGCACTCATCGAGGAATTCCAGGTGTATCATCAGCAAAGTACACCATACCATCCGCAAGCTAATGGGATAGTAGAAGCATTCAACAAAATTCTAGAGACTGTGCTGACCAAAGTATGTAACGCACAGCGAAATGATTGGGACCTACGCATACCTGCTGTATTATGGGCATACAGAACCACGTGCAAAAAATTGACGGGTCAGACACCTTTCAGGTTAGTCTATGGCATGGAAGCAGTCATGCCAATGGAATACATCGTACCCAGTTTGCGGATAGCAGCAATTACAAGCATGTCGGACCGTGAAGCCTTGGAAGAGAGGCTTGCACAATTGGAAGAACTCGAGGAAGAATGGTTTCTGGCAGGATTCCATCAACAGGTACAAAAACAGCGCGAGAAATCCTAGCACGATCGCCATATCAAGTTGCGCACATTCAAGGTAAACGATTTAGTGTTGCTGTATGACAGCAAGTTCGAAAAATTTCCTGGAAAATTCAGAATGCATTGGTTGGGACCATATGTGGTAAAAGAGGTCACAGATGGAGGCACGGTCCAGCTAGTCAAACTTAATGGAGAACCCTTCCCAGGAAAAGTAAATGGCAGTCACCTGAAGCCCTACATGGGTGGGCTGGCTGTCTAACTAACTGACCAAAGCACAGTCTTCGCGACCCAAAAAGCCGGACAAAGGTGCGGGACTATAAACACAGGTACTAGAAGCTGGCATCAAAGTAGAGAATCAAGTCAGACGCAGATGATTCAGAAGCAGAAATGGAGCAGATCTAGCCGACAACAGAATGTTACGCTACAGACCTTCACGCCGCACAGGCACAGTTGAATGGACTTTGCGCAAAGATCACTACACCAGCAGAGTGACTCGAGACAAGTCACGATGATTGTTTTGGGGGCCTGTTGGGTAGCAGATCCCCCCATAGCATGTTTTTGGGGCGTGAAGCCCGATTTTTGGTCAAGTATAATGTAAAGACCCCACGAAATGCGGGTGCAGAGCGCAAGAGTCTAGGGTGGTCCGCCCTAAGATAATGTAATTTAATGTAAAGTGTGTTGGCCTACCCATGGTCCGTGGACCATGGGATCGTATAAATATAGCGAGGCTCTAATTGTAAAGATAGTCTGAGTTTTGACAAGTAATAGATAGATGTAAAGGCATGGTGAGAAGATAGAAGTGAATTTTAAGTGTATTGGGTCATAGTGGTAGGTAGAGGCTCTATAGCTAAGTGCGCAAAGGCCTAGTAGAGTCCGCAGCTGAGTGCGCGGACCCCTGCAGCTAAGTGCGCAGGGCGAAGTCGGGTCTGTAACTGAACTTGAGTATTAATAAAGATAATATTGATTCAGAATATTGTGCGTCTGTTTGTAGATCTGTATTTCTATGTTCTGGTTATCTTTATGCATTTATATTGTTTTCAAGTACGTGCGCTAATCTGAAAGTTGAACAAGTAATAAGAATATTGGGCCCGCACAAACTAAGTTAAGCACTAATATAATAGCATAGTAAGGATCGGATCAGAATAACACTGTATTCACAAAGGTGCGCATGGGTTGGGAAGAATAGAAAGTTGTGCGGAGCAGTGTAGCGCGCAAATTAGGATTGCGAACCTCTAGAACCCTCATCAAGACATCTTAGGGTGCAGAAACCTGGTTCCAGCATCCTCCCATACTACTTCGCGTGAGACCTCAATCCGCGCTCCGCTGACTATTGCCGAAAGGGCCAGTAGTACCGGGATTTGCTTGGCTAAACTCACTATTGAACCTGGGTCAGGCCCCATGTAGCCAACAGAGACTATGTAGTGAACAAATCCTATAATAAATTTCAAACACACAAATAACCAAAATAAATGTTATGGGTCTATAACTCATTAAGGCCAAGACTGAAATGTACATGTTGTACCCATATCAAGTTAGAATATAGAAAAAATAAAAAGCCCTCACTAGGGGTATGACCAACATATTCAACTCATAAGTTGTATGCCATGTCAACTTCAAGTAGAGTTGAGTATTTTGTTGGGTGTTGACCTATAGAATAGGAAGTAAAAAAATTAACTCCAGAATAAGGGGAATGCCTTGGTGCATAATGACCCAATATAACCCTAGTTTTTGAACAACATACTTGGAGTCAAGAAAATAGAGGTGAGAGTTAGAACCCTAGGAAATGATTATAAATATCTAAAAATCTAAGTAGCACTGACAAAAAACATTTAAGGGAAAAAATATATAAATATATACTTGAGAGTGAAGATGGAAGCTCGACCTCGCTAGAGCTACGAATGCCAAGGATATGTAATTTAGTATTGACAAGAATAAAATATTTTAAAAAATGAAAAAAATATGGTAAAAATGTTCTCGACACCATGACCATGGATAATAAAGATTGTGAATAACTAAAAATGATACCCAGAATGAGCTATCATAAAATTGGAAGTGAATTGTTACAGTATAGAGGAGAAAAACCTCAAAAGACCCTGTAAGTAGCTGTGAGTATTCATGGTAAGAATAGGCACCAACAATCATTATTGAACCAAAAAAATACAGAGAGGGAAAATCCCTAAATTCCCTGTAGGAAATTAAAAAGGGAATTTGGTTCCCTCACACTGGAAGAACACATACAACAACAAGAAGACGAAATAAGAAACTTACCCAACATCCATTAGAAGTGATGCACATGCACAAATTGTTATTCTAGGTCCTCTTGATACCTTAAAAGAAAAATAGAAGGAGAGTTTAGATACGAAGAACTAATAAAAAAAAAGAACCCCAGATAGAGTAATTACAAAACATGAGGAAAAGCACCAACAAAAATACCTCTGATAAGGACAGTCCAAGTTTACTGGAAAATACCTAATTATTTCATAGCTCATGAAAAAAGAGATCAAACCCTATCAAAAACCTTGCAAAGAAATAATTACAAAAGGCAATGAGAACCTTTGCTAAATAATACATTAACTACGATGAATATGCTTAATGTGTTGTGTAAAAAAATTCCATGGTAGGAGTAATACCTATGAACACTAGTCTCCAAATGGATTTAGGAGGATGAACGTGTAAGTTCTCATAACCAGGTGTAGTGAGAGTCAAATGACATAGAGTTCATAGCACCATGGAGCATAGGCAGGATGACGCTTTGTCCACAAGGAACCAAATGAAAAAATATGCGAATGAGTTTGAAGGTTTAGGGTAGTCATTTTTTTAAACCATGTTCCTTCCTCATTGTCCAATCTAACTAATTGATCAAAACTATTGACTATGAATGTGTCAAGAAATCCATTTGAAGGTCACATGGGAACTCCTGGCATGACACCCATCAAGGGTTCCCTTGTGTAAGAATGGGCCTACATTTATTGAAAAGCATCCCACATTCGTAAATATAAATGGGAACCTAGTTTTAAACAATCCACAAGGGTGATATCCCAACATACATCAACCATATGTTCATGCACTAGAGTTTAAATTAATAACCGTTCAAAGGTTGACGATTCATATACATCTAAAGTGAATTACTATCTAGAATTTCAAGTCGTTTGAACTCCTCTTCATCGATGATATATATATATTATATTTAGTAATTCAAAAATACTTATAAGAAACCACCAAAATTGTTTTACATTATAGATGGTTGATAAGGTTGATTGACCAACGAGACACAAGTCTATGAGAAGAGCGCTTGGAGGATCGACATTGTTTAATGGAAATAATTATAGGCCTATTTTATTATCGAAAGATGTCAATACAAGAAGTAACTTCATTCATATGTGGTCATATTTAAAGAAATAGAAATCATAGATTAATTATTAATGGGGTAATCCACCCTAATGTGAGTTGTAAGATACAACATTCAAGTATATTTCTTGGAAAATGGATCTTCACTACTATTTATGACAATAATTTGGGTGTGTAATAAGGTATGTTATAGTAGAAGAAAGGACAAAGTCAGAATGG
This sequence comes from Pinus tabuliformis, assembly GCA_031772625.1. Taxonomy (NCBI): domain Eukaryota; kingdom Viridiplantae; phylum Streptophyta; class Pinopsida; order Pinales; family Pinaceae; genus Pinus; species Pinus tabuliformis. The sequence continues at coordinate 507,898,474 of CM062818.1, read as the reverse complement.
ACCACCCCAAGACAACCCACCTAAGCCACAAAAAAATATGGGTAATGGGAAGAAAAAGAATGACATGGGAAAGTGGTGCAAGTTCCATAAGAGCCCCTGGCATAACACTAATGAATGTCACTGAAAGCAGTTGTTGGTGGCCAAGTTGAATGACTCAGCGTCAAATATAGTTTCTAACTTTGAATCAGATCTAGAAAAGGAGTAGCATATCATTAGCATAGAACCCAGTGCCACCATTGTTTCCACCAAGGTCCATCCAAGTGAACCTAAAGAACTAGAGGAAGTTGAGAGCCATTTTCACTCACATATGTTGGTGAAGGTTTCTTTGTTGCACTTCATTTTTTATAGTAAAAGTTAAAATAACCTCATCTCTATAGAGGTTGTCAAGCAATTAGACATGTTGACAACACCAAACCCACAACCATACAACATCGGGTGGCTCCTCCAAGGGTGAGATATTTGTGTTAAATAATAGTGCCACATGCCCTATGGCATCAATCCCTTCAAGGATGAAATATGATGTGATATTTGGAAGAGTTATGTTGTATATAAGTGTAGACTTGGAAATGTTATTATTACTTTGGATAGACAAACATACATGATACTATAGGTTAGTTCAACTTATTGTCATTTCTTTGATGTCTTATAAGCAATGTAGGAAGGTCATCTCCCACACTAAGAAAAAAAATTCTTCCTAATTCACTCTCAAAGTGAGAAAAGGGTCACGACCACATCCATGGCCACCACACAGGGACTCTCCATGCAACATAAGTAAGTGGAAAATTTTGTGGAATAATATGAAGATGTGTTCTCCTCACCCATTGGGGTACCTATCCAATGTCAGGCTAAGCATTCAATCATTCTGACTCTTAGCACCCCTTTACCCAGTGGGCTAATCTATCACCACTCTCTTATGGAAAATGAGGAAATCAAGTGCTAGATCTAAGAACTGATCCAAAAAGGGAATATCATATTGAGCTCCTCATGTAGAAGCCCAATTGTAGTTGCGCAAAGGGAATATGGAACTTGGTGACTTTGAATTGATTATAGGGCCCTGAACAAAATCAAAATCAGGAACTAGTACCCAATTCCTCGAGTTGACAACCTTCTTTATCAACTCAAGTAGGCCAAATACTTCAATAATATTGATCTAGAGTTTGGCTACACGCTAAGTCCCAATAGAACAAATTGATGTATGGAAGGTTGATTTCAAGTCCAAAGAAGGTCTTTTTGAATGGATGGTCATACCCTTTGGTTTGAAAAATGTCCCAACAAATTTCACGAGGTTGATGGATGATATCTTCTGCCCTTTCACCAATTATTTTTTGGTGGTATATATCGGTGATATCCTCATTTTCAACAAGAGTTGGGAATAACACTTGTAACCTATTCAACAGGTTCTTCACACTTTGAGATGGCAAAAGATATGTGCTAACTTGAAAAATTATCCTTCGGCATGAACAAGGTCTAATAACTAAGCTACATTGTTGATGAGCATGGTGTGCATGTGGATCCATCCAAGATTCAGGTCATCTATGACTAGCCAACCTCAACCACACTAGTTGAGCTTAATAGTTTCTTAGGCCTTGCCAACTTCTATAGTAGGTTATGGTTTGGATTCTCCTATATTGCATGGGCACAACCAAGTGATAAAGGGTGGTGGAAAATAAAAATTCATTTGGGGCCAGTCAAAATAGAAATATTTCGATGATCTAAAACACCACTTTTTCTTAGCCCCAATTATCTCCTTACCTAATCTACAATAACCTTTTGAGATTGAGATCGACGCTTCAAACTATGTTGGGGTGAAGTTCTCACTCAACACAATTATCCATTGGCCTACCATAGTGAGATAGTATTAGATGTTTTATGTAAATACCTCACATATGAAAAATAAATGTATTCCATTGTAAAAAACTACCACCAATAGAAGCATTACATTCTTGAGAAGGAGACAATCATCCACACTGATCACAAGGCTATATAGTTCGCAGACATAATGAAAATTTCAAAATGATTTTCATTTAAAGTTATCCACATACTTCTAACAGTTTCATCTCAATATCAAATATAAGATAGGGAGCACCAATCGCATAACTGACTGCCTCAATCGACCTCTAGTTGCAATACTAACCATGGTGCTCCAGTCCTATAGACATGAGGCCCTTGAGTGCCCCAACTCTATGGGAGTGATAATGACTTTGCTAACACCAACCAGATGTTAAGTATAGGCACAACTATCACTAAATTTCATATTTAGGACGAACTGTTATGCCATCTAGGAGATCTCTATGTTCTTTCAAGTGAATGTGCAAAGATAATTTTGGAAGCTCACTTTAATTAGATGGCATGAAAATTTAGCATGGAAAAGATAGTGGATATGCTACAAAATTATTTATATTAGCTAAAACTTTGATAGAATATCAGAAACTATATTAGGTCCTAGACTTCCTTCACCATTACTAAACCAGTCATTAAGAAGAAAGGCCTCTACACACCTTTTCCTACTCCTAAAAGGCCTTGGGAATCCATCTCGATGGAAAACATGCTTAGTCGTCTTTCAACCAAGTAGGGGAATCACTGTGTCTTTGTGGTTTTCGATTGATTTTCTAATATGGCCATTCTCATAGACTGCGAGAAGAATATTACAACAAATTCCACTGGAAATATTTTCTTCAAATGGGTGTGGTTACATTTTGGGATACCAAAGACCATTATATCAGATCATGGTAGTATGTTCTTAAGCACATTCTAGTTGATCCTTTGGTTATTGTTGGACACCAAGCTCACCAAATCTATTTCCTTCCACCCCTAAATTAATGGCCAAACATAGGTCGTTAACAGGATGGTCATGCATATCTTGTGTATGTACAAATCCAAGGATGTATGCACATGGGACCCTTATGCTCAACACAAGTGCAATAGAGCCCTCCATAGCTCAATCGACCACAACCATTTTCTAGTGGGACTAGGATTTAAACCATTGGATCCTCTCGATGTAGAATAACACCTTGTGTCCATGTAGGTGGAGTCTTCCCATGCTCACCATGAGGCTAGAAAAGCCACCAAATTCATTGAATTAATTTAACACATCCATCAGTACATCTAAGATATTTTATATAAATCCAATACTATGTACAAGCACCTCCATGATTAACATGAAGTGCCACACAAATTTTAGGCAAGAGACAAGGTTTGATTGCATTTTTAGAAATAACACCTCACAAGATCCCATCAGAATCTTTGTCCACTTCAATGTTGACCTTACACCATCACCAAGGTTGTGGGTAGCAGTTATTTCGAGCTAAGTATCCCCCCCTTCCTTGGATTACACCCAGTGCTTAATGTGGACCTCCTTTAGCCATACTTTCCACCATTATTAAACACATCAACTATAACAGAGCAATTGAAACCTACAAATCTCAATAACGAATTCTTAGAACAAGTGACCATTGATAATATTTTGGTCACATAGGGTAAGGGAACTCACCAGCAGAAGATATAGCTTTACCAGGTTGTTAAAGAAGGGTAGCTCCTAAACTAAGACAAGTGGCTCACCTAAGGTCAAGTTCAACAAAAATTTCCCAATTTTATGGGGGCCTTTAACACAATGGAGGCCATTGTTTCTTAAGCAAGGAGGACTAATCCTGGTTGATATTGGTGGCCACCCACCTATGCCACTGGCTCAAAGAACATTTCTCCATTTTGGTAGTTTTCCTATAGCTTTTCGAGTCCTAAACTTTTGTGGTTGTTTTAAGGCCCTAAAAAATGTTTTTTTTTGTAGAAATTTTGAATAATTTAACACATATTCAACAGAGATTATCCTGATCATGTACTATTGCGGAATACATACACAATACATAAGCTCCTCTACGTTGATCATCAATATAGCAGCATCAATAATAATAAAACATCAATAGCATTCACACATTAACACAGTATGTAACCCGGGGAAAGCATCTCGCTAAAAACCCCACACTATCTGTATATTAATGATTGAGACCATGTAACATTACAAAGTACAATTCTTATCACAAGCAATCCAGTACCAGCTCCACCTGTTACACACAATACAGCTAAGATCTGATCTCCAAATCTATTCCACTGCTTGCCTGCCTCCACTGCTCAATACCTGCTCAAGAATGAATGAGAATGGTCTACCAAACTCGTATTTCACCTCCGAAGAATCACTCACAATGTGTAAGACGTGAGCAGAAGCTACAAACTGGGCAAATACATGAGCAAACTCATTGGCATACTCAATCCCTTGATTGTGCAAGATATGATGCACAACTATAGTCACAACTAATAGCAATCTGATTCTCTAACACCTGTCCCTGCTGAACTGAACATGCACTGACATGCAACTGAGTTAACTGATGTATTCTGTAGTTGTATTATGAGTTAATAATTAGTTTAACAACTCATCATTAGTCTATTTGTAGTTAGACTAACTACAACTAGTTTAACCAAGTCAAACTGAACACAACTCCATCAACTCCACAATCAACTCCACCAAACTCAATTGATTGAGTTCTAACTGAAGTCATGCATGCAACAACTCAACTGACTCATAAGAAAAGTGTACTTCCTTCTGACAGCTGCATAGGCCACATCTGTAGCTCAAACTAAAGTGCTCCAAGAGAATAAGATCAAGTTTATAGTCCAAATATTATTATGAGACAATAATATTTGACTTTTCTATTTTTGACAGCCAGTCTAAAATAGACTTTGATCACCCACACTGTGGTCACCCACACTTTGGTCACCCACATTGTGATCACTCACACTTTGGTCACCCACATTGTGATCACTCACACTTTGGTCACCCACATTGTGATCACTCACACTGTGATCACTCACACTGTGATCAAAAATAGAACTTGCGCCATAATTTGCCTGTGGGCCCACTTAGTGAAGGCGACTCTTTTCACTAAGCTCCATCATCTTGTTGCAATCTCAACATTTTTGACATGGAAGTGGCCAGGAAATAGTAATAGGCATAGCCTACGCTTAGTTAGAATATGTATTTCTCATATAAACTCTTTCAATAGCCTAATAAGTGTTACAAATGGAGATTATATGCAAAAGTTATGACCCCAGGAAATTGATGTACCAACTAACCCCATGGGGCCACAAGTGTTTTGGCATTTCATCTCCTAAGGTTAGCTTTTTTATGTTTAGGGTTTACTAATTTCTAATTCATGTTAGAAAGGGAATTTCAACCTCATTGTAATGTGCTATAGAAAATGTTCATAATAGTCAGATCTCTTCTCAGGGATAATCTAACACTATTCGAGTGAGTTTGTTTCATTTCACATTATTTACAATTTCAACACATTTCGTTTATTAATAGAAGTCAAGTTTTATTGTATCTCTATGTTTTTTCATAAGTATGTATTTGATTTCATTCCCTTCATAAGTCCAAATCATTTTTTGTGTCCTTTTTCGGTGACTTTTGGCACATCGTTTTCACTTTTGGCAATTTTGTGGCACATCTTAGTTCAACCCATGGTTTTCTAATTTCGGTTAAGGATTTAAGGTTGTAATTTAATACAGGTTAATGGATTAGGGGTTTTTGTATGCTCATAATTATATATATTGTATTATAAACAATGAAGTTGATTGACAACAAAAATTAGAGGTGCAACTTTAAACAATTTGTTGGTTTTCTAGTTCGGGTTTGTAGGATAAATCTCTATGTAATATGTGTTTGGCATTATTTATTTTTTTTTCTACCAAGAATCTATGTATGCATTGCATTATTGTTTAAGGTCTAAAATTTAAACAATTTCCTTTTTTTTAAGGTCTAAAACTTAAACAATTTCCTTTTTTTTTTTTTATGTAACAACATACTTATTACAATTTTAATATTCTGGTTGGAGTCATGCTCTTGATTGCTTGAAGTGTTGAGAAAATACCATAATTGGGAATTCAAGGCATTCATTGCTTCTTCATGTTTCTATAGTGAAAGGTGAGTGTCCCTTAATTCTTTGAAGTCCAATGGCTCTATGTGAGAATGTCCAAGTCCAAAGTTGCAAATCTAAAAGGGAGAGAAGTTCAACCAGAGTAGAAATAAAATTTGACTTTAAGGCCAAACTTGTTCAATCTTGGTCCTTCAGCTAGTTTAAAAATTACAATCATCTCCTTAGATAGAAGAATATAGGTTGAATTTGAAATAGAAAGTGGGTGGGAATAATACCTCTAAGTTTGGGATGACAAAAATCCTTACTAGGAAAGAAACTGTGGTTAACATCATGTGAGACAGAACTAAAATAGAGTCTCAGAGGTTGTCGAAGCTAGACTTTTCACCCCTTCCTTGAAAATGATGAAAGGCGATGAGTTCCTTCTTGAATGTGGATGCCATAATTCCACCTTGACATTGGGTAATTGAGGTGGATTATTCATTAATTGTTATGTGATTTAATTGAATCACGTAAAGGGGTGGGTGGTCTTATCCCTCCCATCTTGGATAGGTGGGAATGGTTTGTCATGATTGTGATCTTTGTGGAAGTAAATTGTGTATCAAGTTTCGAAATTTCCAACATTTTAAGTGGACACTCCACCCATTGTCAGGGACATTTGTATCTTTAATGCTTGAAAAGAGTGTAGAAAGAGGAATAAAAAGAAAGGATAAGAATACAATCATTGAAGGATAGTTGCTTAAGGAAGGGATATGCAAGGAAATAGGAAGAAAAAGGAGAAATACTATAAGGATATTTGAAAAAATGAAAATTATATCAATCAATTATTAATATTTAACTCCATAATAAAAGATAAAAATATTAGGTAATTAAGAAAATATAACGTGGAGGTGGCAACAATGGAGTAAGAACACAAACCAAAATTAAAGAATGAAAAATATAAACAAGGAGAGGTAAAAGAGGTCTAATGATCAATTATAAATAAGTGGCTTTCAAGATTGGCGTAAATTACATTCCTCCACTATGCTGAAATTGTTAGGGTCTTTTTCGATTTCGAGAGCTTCTCTAATAATGTGGGAAGTTTTATAGTGTACAAAGGAAAGGATTTTAGTTTTTTCAAAGAAAATAAGGTGTTTATAAGTAAAAGTGTGCTCAATGATGACGTATTTTGAAATATGATTATGCAAAGTATAAACAATACGTTCTTTCCCACTTTTCTTTGCTCAAGGAGCCATGGCGGACTGGAACTAGAGAATCAACTAGAAAAGAAATGAAAACAATGAGTTAGAGTGGAAGGAACTCTAGATGTGGGTGGAAATAACATATCTACATCCATTGGGATGAAAAAGCATAACCATTTTTATGTTTGTGGAAAAACTTGTGAACAATTTTTGAAACCAACATTTCGGACTAGCTTAGTGAGTCCACCATTAGGGCAATGTGATTTGTATTTTGAGAAGAGAGAGTGTGAAAACATTGAGCTATTAATAGTTAATTGAAAAATATTTGATGTCTTCATTTATCGTCGACTTTCAAATGACTAACTGATTAATAATTTTAATAATTATATATATATATATATATATATATATATATATATATATATATATATATATATATATAATTTATTATTATTATTATTATTTTGGTATTGGTTTAATTAGTGATCGATTATATTTAAATTTATTTTTAATTAAACAAAAAATAAATAAAAAATAAATTTAAATATAATCAATCACTAATTAAACCAATACCAAAATAATAATAATAATAATAATAATAATAATAATAATAATAATAATAAATAAATAAATATATAAATAAATAAATAATAATAATAATAATAATAAATAAATAAATAATTATTAATCAGTTAGTCATTTGAAAGTCGACAATAAATGAAGACATCAAATATTTTTCAATTAACTATTAATAGCTCAATGTTTTCACACTCTCTCTTCTCAAAATACAAATCACATTACCCTGATGATGGACTCACTAAGGTAGTCCGAAACGTTGGTTTCAAAAACTGTTCACAGGTTTTTCCACAAACATAAAAATTCTACCAACCTGTATGGACTCTCTCTTTAAAAGCATAACCATTGTTCGCTCATGGTCAGGGTAGAGATGGATGTCACCATCCTAAATTGAATTAATGGCACAATAAACTGCCATGATTGAGTTCCAATTCATTAACCAACAAACCATCAAGATAAGACATATGGTGATGAACTACATGCAGAGAGGATCCCAATTATATGTAACTATAAGCCTCCCCCAAATCAGTATTGCATGTCGACTGTCTTTTCAATATGGTGATCACCACACCATATAAATTTAATATGGTGATTGAATAATTCAATCTATATAGATATTAAATATATATCATTTTAATTTTATAAATTGAAAAAATAATTTTCCACCAATAAATCTACCCAAAATATACTTTTAATAACTTATTTATTTCTTCATATTGGAAGTTTATGCGATTCATGATTTAAGTAAAGATCTTCTTACGAAATCACATAGAAATCTTAAGGTGGACGCTATCATCATAACAAGATTAGAGAAAAAGATCAACAAATCACCTATTTATATAAAGATCTTCTTACGAAATCACATAGAAATCTTAAGATGGACGCTATCATCATAACAAGATTAGAGAAAAAAATCAACAAATCACCTATTTATATCAAAAATACAACGATAAATTTTTAACCATAAAAATATAAATAATATAAAATAAAACGTTAAAAGATCCAATCAATCTCCAATTTTTTAGATCCACAAAATCTTTGATAAATCTTAAAGTACCACGAATAACTTTTAATGATCTACCACTAAAAACCATTAAAAACGAAAAAGGAAATATAATTTTAAACCTACCCATTATAAAAAAACCATTATACAAAAGCCTATATAAAAACATATATATTTTGACATCCTATAACTATTGAACGTCATCATCAAATCATTCATGCAAATCGTTGAGTATGGATTGGTAATGCGGTGGATTGGACGCGTGTCAATTATAGCGTACCATGATTCGTTGAATGTAAACCTGAAATCACCGGGTGCTTATCTTTCCAACTTTATATTAATCTCTGCACGTGGTGAAATATATTTCCATACACATGCATCTAATTTATTCCATAATTCATTTGTTGATTTGTTACATAGATTTTATCTAGAATCTATAATCATCTAATCAGCTTTTTGAAAGTGGGAAAAGATTATCTAGAATCTAAAATCAACCGTTGAAATTGGGCAAAATATTATCTAGAATCATTATTTGGCATTTTAAAATTGGGAAAAGGATTGACTTTATTAATGTTTTGCATTATCAACTATTTATTATTGTTTTCTATTATGTAATAATATATGGTTGATAATGTGGATTGATAGAATATAACTTGAAAATGTTGAAGGGGACTTTAACACTCATTTGAACAAAGGTTCCGCCCATATTATATTGGATGACTTTGGAGATGGCGATGTGAATTAGGAAAGTTAAATCACATTTCATATTTATAAATTTTGTTAATAAATTTATTTATTTTGTTTATTAATTTTAAGTAATTTTTATAAATTTTAATTGATTAGTATAATTAATATTTGATATTATTTATGTTAATAAAAAGTATATAACAAAATTTATTTATTTTGTTTATTAATTTTAAGTAATTTTTATAAATTTTAATTGATTAGTATAATTAATATTTGATATTATTTATGTTAATTTAAAGTATTTTAGTCTAAGTGATTTGATTTTGATGAATGATTTGTTTTTTTAATTTAATAACTTTAAATTTTTAGAGATATGTTGAATCCATTTTATTTTCCCGTCTTAAACGATCCTCTTATTCACGATCGTTGTCTCATGGATCTTTTCCTCAGCGAATTCATTTTCATCGAAAGATAAAACATATTATCATTTTTTCTCGTCGAAATTAAATTAATTAAATTTATTACTAATTTTTATAAACATTTTCTAAATTTATTTTAAAAAAATTAATTATAAATACTTTATTTCTTAATTTTACAATGCTTTTATATAACCAATCAATTCATCCATTTTTACTTTTAAATTATTTAAACAATTTAACATTTTTTATATTTAAAACTGTTTTTTATCAATTATATTACTAAAAAATAATTTAACTAATTAAAATTTAATTGTAAATGTTCCATTTTTAAATTTTACAATGCTTTTATATAATCAATCAATTCATCTATTCTTATTGTTTAAATTATTTAACAATTTAATTAAAATTGTCTATATCAATTATTTATTTAAAAATTAATTTAATTTACTATCAAATTTTATGAACTTTTTCCTTTTTTTAATTCTAAATATTTAATTTCCTAATTTTATAGTACTTTTATAGAATCAATCAATTTTCAATTTTCCATATTTAATTTTTTCAATCAATTTAATCAACTAAAAATGAGAAGTTTATTAAGATTTAACAAATTATTTTATAAATCCAAAGAGTGTAATTAAATAAATTTATTACATTTCTTATAAAATATATTTATTTGTTTATATTTTTTTTGAGTTTAAAAAATTATATAATTTTAAAATTAAAAAAAATAAAAAAAATCAATTTAATAATTTTATACTATGTCAAAAGTTTAAAAATTATTTTTTTCATAAAAATGGATATTTTGATGTGTTAATTATACATTGAAAATGGATTATTTTATTCAATACGAAGAGAATGACATTTTTATGTTTTTTTCTTTAATTTATATGGTTTAAGTAATATTTTTTAATGGTTATGTTTTGCATAAGTTTTATGAGCATTCACAAAGAAATTGGAAGAGTAGTCATGGTACACTGATCACACACAAAACTAATTTGTATATTACATTCAAAGCTAAATTACAAGCCCCATAAATAGTCCTCATGAGATCCAACAAATTCCAAACAAGAAGAATATTGTTGAGAAAATCTCTCAACAAATTCCAACAACCAACCAACCTAATCTATCAATTTACTAATGTAAGCATTATTTCCAAGTCCCCCCTTTAATTCTTACATTACATCATTACAAAGATTAATACAAAAAGGACAAATTACAATTCACATGTCACATCTATCTGACTAGTCTTCCTTGACACTTATCCCCACTCTGAAGTCTCCTGAACAATGCTCTTTTCACCACCACAATCTTCGAGCTTCCCATTCAATTCATTTAACACATAATCCCCTCTAACCATCTTTGATGAGCTTTTATAATTGATGCTTCTCAATCTCCCGAAGGACAATCTCAATATTGGACTGTATCCAACAATTGTATGCCAACATAATCAACTCATAAGTTGTACGCCATGTCAACTTCGAGAAAATTTGAGTATTTTGTAGGGTGCCAACCTATAGAATATGAAGTCGAAAAATTAACTCCAACACAAGGGGAATGCCTTGGTGCATAGTGACCCAATATAACGTCAGTGTTTGAACGACATACTTGGAGTTAAGAAAATAGAGACGAGAGTTAGAACCCTAAGAAATGATTATAAAGATCTAGAAATATAAGTAGCACTGACACAAAACATTTAAGGAAAAAAATGTATAAATATATACCTGAGAGTGAAGATGGAAGCTCACCCTCACCAGAGCTACGAATGCCAAGGATATGTAATTTAGTATTGACAAGAATAAAATCTTTAAAGAAATGAGAAGAATATGGTAAACATGTTCTTGGTGCCATGGCCATGGATAGTAAAGACTGTGAATAACTAAAAATTATACCCTCAGTGAGGTACCATAAAATTGGAAGGGAATTGTTACATCATAGAGGAACAAAACCTCAAAATACCCTATAAGTAGCCATAAGTATCCATGGAGAGAATAGGCACCAACAATCATTATTGAACCAACAAAATACAGAGAGGGAAAATCCCTAAATTACTTGTAAAAATTTAAAAATGGAATTTGGTGCCTCTCACTGGAAGAACACATACAACCAAGAGAAGAAGAAATAAGAAACTTACCCTACATCCATTAGAAGCGATGTACATGAAGAAATTGCTACTCTAGGTCCTCTTGATACCTTAAAATAAAAATAGAAGGAGGGTTTAGATATGATGAACTAATAAAAAAGAACAAACCCTAGATAGAGTAATTACAAAACATGAGGAAAGGAATTAACAAAAATACCTATGATAAGGACTAGGGTTCGAGTTTTCCAGAAAAGACCCAATTCTTTTAGAGCTCATGCCAAAAGAGATCGAACCTTATAAAAAAAAACCTACAAAGAAAGAATTACCAAAGGTAATGAGAAACTTTGATAAATAATACATTAGATGCGAAGAATATGCCTAATTTGTGTAAAAAAATTCCTGGTAGGAGTAATACCTTTGAACATGTAAGTTCTCATAATCGTGTCTAGTGAGAGTGAAATGACAGAGAATTCATAGCACCGTGGAGAGTAGGTAAGACAATGATCTGTCTAGAAGGAACCAAATGAAAACATATGCGACTGAGTTCGAAGGGTTAGGGTAGTCATTTTTACAAACCTTGTTCTTTCGTTACTATTCGATGTAACTAATTGATCAAAATCGTTGAATGTGTGCAAGCCATGGGCACTCCTGTCGTAAACACATAAATGATTTCCATGTATACGCATGGGCCTACGCTCGATGTAAAACATCCCACATTCATAAAATATAAATGGGAACCCAATTTTAAACAAACCACAAGGGTGATGCCCCAACATACATCAACCATATGTTCATGTGCTAGAGTTTAAATTAATAATAATGCAAAGTTTGATGATTCATATACGTATAAAGTGAATTATTATCTGGAGGTTCAAGTGGTTTGAACTCCTCTTCATCGATTATATATATACTTTATACTTAGTAATTCAAAAATACATATAAAAAACCACCAACATTGTATTACCTTATAGGTGGTGGTTGATTGACCAGCAAGACACACCTCTATGAGAAGAGTGCTTGGAGGATTGACATTGTTTAATGGAAATAATTATAGGCTTGATTTATTTTTGAAAGATGTTAATTCAAGAAGTAGTTACATTGCTATGCGGTCATATTGAAATAATTATAAATCATTATTTAATTGTTAATGGGGTAATCCACCCTAATGTGAGTTGTAAGATACAACATTCAACTATATTTCTTAGAAAATGGATCTTCACTACTATTTATGACAACAAAACAATTTTTTTTTGGCGTTTAATGAATTATGTTACAGAAGGACAAAGGACAAAGCCAGGATGGACCACCCCAGGACAACCCATCTAAATTATAAACGAAGAAGGGTAATGGGAGGCAAAAGAATAACATGGGAAAGTGGTTTAAGTTCCATAAGAGCCCCTGGCATAGCACTAATGAATGTCACTAAAAGTAGTTGTTGGTGGCCAAGTTGAATGCCTATGAGTCAAATACAAATTCTAACTCTGAATCAAATCTAGAAAATGGGTAGTAAATCATTAACATAGAACCCAGTGCCACCATTGTTTCCACCAAGGTCCGGCCAAGTGAACCTAAAGAACCAAAGGAAGGTGAGAAACTTTTTTACTCACATATGTGGGTGAAGTTTTCTCTTTTCACTTCATTTTTTATATTAAAAGTTAAAATAACCTCATCTCTGTAGAGGTTGTCAAGCAGTTGGACATGTTGACAACACCACACCCACAACCATACAACATTGGGTGGCTCTTCCAAGGGAGAGATATTTTTGTTAACTAATAGTTACATCTTCCCTATGGAATCAAGCCCTTCAAGGATGAAATATGGTGTGATATTCCCCTTTTGAAGTTTTTGATTTTCTTTTAATCCAACTTTACTTGTGGAAGTGTCTTGTTGTATATAAGTGTATACCTTGCAATGTTATTATTACTTTGAGTAGACGACAATACATGATACTAGAGGTTAGTTCAACTTATTACAATTTATTTGATCTCTTATAAGTAATGCATGAAGATCATCACCCACACCAAGAAATTTGTCTTCTTCCTGATTCACTCTCAAAGTGAGAAGAAGGTCACGACCACATCTATGACCTCCACACAGGGCCTCTCCATGCAACGGAAATAAGTGGAAAAGGTTGTGGAAGAATATGAAGATGTATTCTTGTTGGGCCCTAGATATTTTATCGTATTGGGCTATCCAAACCTTTCATTTACAAGACATATTCATACCCTTTTAACATATTTCGTAACTATTATATTACCAATCTTCACTAAATGCATTCATTTTACCTTGTGGTTAATTATTAATGATTTTTTTTATTTTTAATGATTAAATGAGTTTTTAATATGGTTTTATCAATTAAAGTTTAATAATGTGGTTATGTGGCCAAGGAGCATGTTCCACTATGAAAATTTCTATCTTTGTATTAGTTCAGCAGTTCAGTACTTAATTTTGCACTTGCACTAATGGAGGGAAAAAAGTCAAAATTATAAAATATGTTTTTATTTTCTCTAGCATGGTAAATTAGGTTCCACATGGGCTTAATATGCTGGTACAAGCCTTGGAATATACCCATATCACACGTGTGGGATCCTAGCACATGATTTAAGCTACAACCAAAAATAGGTAACAGTTTTGAAACTACCATGTTTTGCCTCGATTTATGTGCATATGGTGGTGAATCTCAAGAATATGGAAAATGGGTTTTTGAAAAACATATCAATTTACTTGGATCTCAAACTATTTCCAAAAATTCAATACAGTTGCAAAGTTACAACAGGTTCTTTGAAGCAGTTTTGTACAAAATTTCTGCAAAACCCAGATTGGCAAAAATATCTAAACAATCATCTTTGGGCGCAATTTTCGAGGCCATGGAAGTGAATCAGGAAATTAAAAGAGAGGTTTTTTTATCATATGAAAAATTAGGTTCCATAGAAACAACTCCTCAAAATACATCATGGTCGAGATGATATGGCTGGTTCTTTAAAACCAATTTGTATAAAATTACAAAAAAAATCAGATTTCGTATGAAGTTATAAATTTGTTTTCCGAGTTTATGGGATGGGATCTTATCCTTCTGTGATAGATTTTATGCATAAATAAAGCCTCAAAGGGTAGAGAGGAGGAGGAGAGGATGTAGAGAGGAATTTTATCATCATCTTGAGTTGATCTTTTGTAATAGATTTGAATTTTTTTTTGTAAGTTGAAGTTGATATTCTAGTAATGAAGATTTAATTGTTGAAGCTATGCGCGCTATTCTAATCTAAGTTAGTTTCCAGACACGTTTCCAGGGCGAGAAGGGCCCCTTGACTTAGGTAATGTCCTGGATTTTATTCGTAGAGTAGAATGTTAGTCAGATTCAGTTTCTTTCCATGCATTTTGTTTGATATTTAGATTCATAAATCTCAATTTATATTAGACTTACATTTCAGATCTGTTAGTATAGTAATTTCAACATGATTAAATTTAGATTGATTTTTCTCAAGCTTAAGAGTCAAACAAATTTGAAATTGGTTTCTTAACACGTTTTAATATTCAGAATTTCAATCTACAAAATTTTCGTACTTAATTCAGTACTTATTCAGAATTTCAATTTCCAGACTTTTTGTACTCAATTCAGTACTAGGTTTTGTACTAGAACATGGTATTAAAAATATATAATTTGCAGTTTAGGATTCTTTAATTGATTAGAGCTTTGCAACTACTTGATAAAATATTCCTACAATGAATAAGAACCTACAGTATATCTCTAAGCTTGCTTAACATTTATTTTTTATATTTTGTTAATGCATTTCTTGTAGTTTATTGCCTTGTTTTCTTTATTTGACTCACATGCTTTCTCTTATAGTTGTCGGCATTTGCTTTTCTGCAATTTATTTTTATGAAATTTACTTTTCTACAACACGTTTAATGATTTTTTGTATGCAACACTATAGGATTAAAACCACTGAAGTCTCAAGACCTAATAAGCTACATATATAAAACCACATTAACATTGTCTGTCATTAATGAAATATTGTGGTTTAAAAATTGATAAGCATTAGAGTCCTACAGTCTAGTGACAAGTTATAATACTTAGTGATTGGTTATTTTTAGAGTTAGTTGTTAGCATAGGTTAGAATAGGCTCTAATCCTACATTTCTTGTGCTTGCATCTTTGTCTTACGATCCCAGATTCAATAATTAAATGTTGGAATTAGAATACATATAATTCCACCAACAAGTCTCCTCACCCATTGTGGTACCTCTCCAATGTTAGGTTAAGCATTTAATCGATCTGACTCTTGGCACCCATCTACCTAATGGGTCAGTCTAATTATGGAAAATGAGGAAATAAAGTGTTAGATATAAGAACTTCTCCAAAAAGGGCATATCATATTGAGCTCCTAACACAAAGCCCAATTGTAGTTTTGCAGAAGAAATATGGGACTTGGTGACTTTGAATTGATTACAGGGCCCTAAACAAAATAAAAAATTAGGAACTGGTACCCAATTCCCTGAGTTGACAACCTTCTTGATTAGCTTAAGTAGGACAAGTACTTCAATAAGATTGATATAAATTTAAGCTACAACCAAGTCCCAAAAGAACAAATTAATATATGGAAGGCTGCTTTCAAGTCAAAAGAAGGTATTTTTGAATGGATGGTCATGCCCTTTGGTTTGAAAAATGTCCCAACAAATTTCATGAGGTTGATGGATGATATCTTGTGGCCTTTCACCAATTATTTTGTGGTGGTATATCTGGATGATATCATCATCTTCAACAAGAGTTGGGCAGAACACTTGTAGCTTATTCAATAGGTCCTTCACACTTTGAGACGACATAAGCTATATGCTAACTTGAAAAAATTCTCCTTCGACATAAACAAGGTCCAATACCTAAAATACACCATTGATGATCATGGTGTGCATGTGGATCCAACCAATATTCAGGTCATTCGTGACTAGCCAACCTTAACCATGCTAATTGAGCTTCATAGTTTCTTAGGCCTTTGCCAACTTCTATTGTAGGTTCTGTTTTGGATTCTCCCATATTGCATGGACACAACCAAGTGATAAAGGGTGGTGGAAAAGAAAAAATCATGTGGGGATAGTCACAATAGAAATATTTTGATGATCTAAAACACCACTTTATCTCAACCCCAGTTCTCTCCTTACCCAATCTGCAATAACCTTTTGAGATTGAGATCAATGCTTCAAACTATGTTGTGGGTGTAGTTCTCACTCAACATATTTATTTAGTGCCCTACCATAGTGAGATATTATTAGATGTTGTTTGTAAATACCCCACCTATGAAAAATAAATGTATTCTATTATACAAGCATACTAGTAGTAGAAGCATTGCATTCTTAGGAAGGAGACAATCATCCACACTCATCACAAGCATGTACATTTCGTGCATAAATAATGGAAATTACAAAATGATTTCCATCAAAATTTATCCACATACATCTAGTATATTCATCTCAATATCAAATCTAAGACAAGGAGCACTAATTGTGTCAATGACTTCCTCAGTCGACCTCTAGTTGCAATACTAACCACGTTGCTATTTTCCTATGGACATGAGGCCTCTGGGTGACCTAACTCTATGGGAGTGATCTTGGCTTTGCTACCACCTACCAGATGCTAAGTATAGGCACGACCATCACTAAATTTCATATTTAGGATGAACTTTTATGCCATCTAGGCTATCTGTATGTTCCTTCAAGTGAATGTTCAAAGATAATTTTGGAAGCTCACTATAGTCAGATGGCATGGCAATTTGGCATGGAAAAGACAGTGGATATGATACAAAAGTATTTCTATTAGCTGAAACTTCGATAGAATATCAAAAAGTATATTAGGTCCTACACTGCCTACACCATTGATAAACCAGTCATTAAGAAGCAAGGCTTATATACCCTTTTCCTACTCTCAAAAGGCCCTGGAAATTCATCTCAATGGAATACATGCCTAATCTTCTTTAAACCAAGTAGGGTAATAATTGTGTCTTTGTGGTTGTTGATTGATTTTCTAACATGACCATTCTCACAACCTATGAGAAGAAAATTACAACAGAGGCCACTACCAAGCTTTTGTTCAAATGGGTGTGGGTACGTTTTGGGATACCACATACCATCATATCATATCAAGATATTATTTCTTAAGGAAATTTTAGTTGATCCTTTGGTTATTGTTGGACACCAAGCTCACCAAATCCATTTCCTTCCACCCCTAAATTAATGGCCAAACAAAGGTCGTCAACAGGACGGTCATGCATATCTTATGCATGTACAAAACCAAGCATCCATACACATGGGATGTAAGTCTCCATTATGTTCAACATAGGTACAGTATATCCCTCCATAGCTCGATCGACCACAACCCTTTTCTTATGGGCCTAGGATTTCAACCATTGGATCCTCTCGATGTAGCATTACACCTTGTGTCCACATAGGCGGAGTCTTCCCATGCTCAACGTGAAGCTAGAAAACCCACCAAATTAATTTAATGAAATAAATGCATCCATCAGTACATCCATGATATTTTATACAAAGCTAATACTAAGTACAACTACCACCATGATCAACATCAAGTGCCACACAAATTCCAGGCAAGAGACAAGGTTTGATTGCATTTGTAGAAAGAACACCTCTCACGATCCCATAAGAAGATTTGTGCACTTCAATATGGACCTTACACCAACACCAAGGTTGTGGGTGAAAAGGCGTTTGAGCTAAGTGTCCCTCCCCTCCTTGTCTTACACCTAGTGTTCAATGTGGACCTCCTTCAACCATACTTTCCACCATTATTAGACACATCAACTATAGGAGAGAAACTAACACCAACAAATCTCAACACCGACTTCATGGAACAAGTTACCATTGATAATATTTCGGTCAAATAGGGTAAGGGAACTCACCAACAAAAGATATAACTTTACCAAGTTTTTAAAGCAAGGGAGCTCCTACACCAAGACAAGTGGCTCACCCAAGATCAAGTTCAATAGAAATTTTCCCATTTTATGGGGGCCTTCAACCAATTGAGACCACTATTTCCTAATGGAGGAGGATTTTTCCAGGTGGATATTGGTGGCCACCCACCTATGCCACTGGCTCAAAGAAAATTTCTCCATCTTGGTTGATTTTCTATATTTTTTCGAGTCTTAAACTTTTGCGGTGGTTTTAAGGCCCTAAAAAATGTTTTTTTGACATGGAAGTGGCCAGGAAATAGTAACATGCATAGCCTAGACTTAAACGAGAATGTGTATTTCTCAGCTAAACTCTTTCAGCAGGATAATAAGTGTGTCGAATGGAGATCATATATAAAAGTTATGACCCCGCGAAGTTGATGTACCAACTAACCCCATGGGGCCACAAGTGTTTTGACATTTCATCTCCTAAGGTTAGCTTTTTGGATGCTTAGGGTTTCCTAATGGCTACTTCATGTTAGAACGGGCCTTTTAGCCTCATTGTAATGTGCTCTAGTGAATGTGCATAGCCATCACATCTCTTCTCAGAGATAACTTACACAATTCGAGCGAGTTTGTTTCATTCTACATTATTTACAATTTCAACACATTCCATTTATTAATAGAATTTAAGTTTTATTGTATCTCTGTGTTTTTATCATAAGTATGTATTTGATTCCATTCCCTTCATTAGTCCAAATCATTTTTTGTTTCCTTTTTTGGTGACTTTCAACACATGGTTTTCACTTTTGGCAATTTTGTGGTGCATGGTAATTCAACCCTTGGTTTTCTAATTTCGATTAAGGAATTAAGGTTGTAATCTAATCCAGGTTAATGGATTAGGGGTTTTGTATGCTTCATGATCATATACATTGTATTATAAACAATGAAGTTGATTGACGATAAAAATTGTTGAGAATGCAACAAGATAATGGAGCTTAGTGGAAAGGAGTTGCCTTCACTAAGTGGGCCCGCATGCAAATTATGGCGCAAAGTCTATTTTTAGACATATGGATCATGGTCTATGAGTTGCAGGATACTGTTTATGGATGATTGGTCATGTTGGGAAAAATAGATGGACTTCTATTTTTGGTTCACAGCAGGGGTGATCAAAGTCTATTTTTAGACTGCCACGTTAAAAATTAAAAAGTCAAATATTATTGTCTCATAATAATATATAGACTATAAACTTTATCTTATCCTCTTGGAGCACTTCAATTTGAGCTACAGATGTGGCACATGCAGCTGTCAGAAGGAAATACGCTTTTTTTATGAATCAGTTGAGCTATTGCATGCATGACATTAGTTAGAACTCATGCATGTGAGTTCTGTGGAGTTGGATGTAGAGTTGATGGAGTTGTGTTCAGTTTGACTTGGTTAAACTAGTTGTAATTAGTCTAACTGCAAATAGAATAGTGATGAGTGATGTGAATTAATTGATTAAATTAATTCACTAATTATTAACTCATAATGCAACTGAAGAATACATCATTTAACTCAGTGCATGTACAATTTAGTGGAGACATGTGTTAGAGGTTGAGATTGCTATCAGTTGTGACTATAGTTGTGCATGAGATCTTGCAAAAGCAATGTATTGAGTATGCCCATGATGATTGCCCAGTATATGCCCAATAGAATAGCCTGTGCTCACGTGATTTCCAGTGTGACTAATTCTCAGCAGGTATATTGTGCAATAGAGGCAGGCAAAGCAGCGGAGGAGATTTGAACCTGTGACTTGTTCGGATCTGAGCTAGTTTTGTGTGTAACAGGTGGAGATAGTGTTGGATACTTGTGAGGAGTATTGTACTATGTATTGTTACATGTTCTCAATCATTAATATACAGATAGTGTAGGGTTTTCAGCTGTAAGCTTTCCCCGAGATACATATTGTGTAATGTGTGCATGCGATTGATGTTTCATTGTTTTTGATGCTACTAAATTGTTGATCAACGTAGAGGAGGTTATATATTGTGCATGTATTCCGCAATAGTGTATAATCGGGATAATCTCTGTTGAATATGTGTTTATTATTCAAAATTTCTACAAAAATTAGAGGTGCAACTTTAAACAATTTGTTGGTTTTCTAGTTTGGGTTTCTAGGATAAATCTCTATGTAAGATGTGGTTTCCATTATTTTATTTTTTTGTTTACAAAGAATCTATTTATGCATTGCATTATCGTTTAAGGTCTAAAACTTAAACAATTTTCCTTTTTTGTAACAACATACTTATTACAATTTTAATCTTCAGGTTGGAGTCACGCTCTTGATTGCTTGAAGTGTTGAGGAAAGACCATAATTGGGAGTTCAAGGTATTAATCACTTCTTCATGTTGCTATAGTGAAAGGTGAGTATCCCTTAATTATTTGAAGTCTAGTGGCTCGATGTGAGAATGTCCAAGTCCAAAGTTGCAAATCTAAAAGGGAGAGAGGTTCAACCAAAGTAGAAATACAATTTGACTTTAAGGCCAAACTTTTTCAAGCTTGTTCCTTCAGTGAATTTAGACTTACAATCATCTCCTTAGATAGAATAATCTAGGTCGTTTTTGAAATAGAAAGTGGTTGGGAATAATACCTCTGAGTTCGGGATGAAAACAAACATTACTAGGAGATAAACTATGGTTATCATCATGTGAGACAAGACTAAAATATAGTCCCAAAGATTGTCGAAGCTAGACTTTGCACCACTTCCTTGAAAATGATGAAAGGTGACTATTCCTCCTTGAATGACGATGCTATAATTCCACCTTGACACCAAATAATTGAGGTCAAACATTCATTAATTGTTATGTGATTTAATTGAACCATGTAAAGGGGTAGACAAGTCTTATCCCTCCCATCTTGGATAGGCTAGAATGGTTTGTCATTATTGTGATATTTGTGGAAGCAAATTGTATGTCAAGTTTCGAAATGTCCAACATTTTAAGTGGACACTCCACCCATCGTCAGGGACATTTGTATCTTGAATGCTTGAAAAGAGTGTAGAAAGAGGAATAAAAAGAAAGGATAATAATGCATTCATTGAAGGATAGTGCTTAAGGAAGGGATATGCATGGAAATAGAAGGAAAAAGGAGAAATACTATAAGCATATTCAAGAAAATGAGAATTAATATTAGATCAATCAATTATTAATATTTAACTCTATATTAAAAGATAGAAAGATTAGGCAATTAAGAAAATATAACGTGGAGGTGGCAACAATGGATCAACAACACAAACCAAAATTAAAGAATGCAAAATATAAACAATGAGAGGTAAAAGAGGTCTAATCATCAAATTATAAATAAGTGGCTTCCAAGACTAGCTTAAATTATACTCCTCCACTATGTTGAAATTGTTAGGGCCTTTTTCGATTTTGAGAGCTTCTCTAATAATGTGGCAAGTATAATAGTGTACAAAGCAAAGGATTTTAGTTTTTTCAAAGCAAATAAGGTGTTTATAATTAAAGGTGTGCTCAATGATGGTGGATTTCGAAATGTGAAAAGTATCAACAAATTTTCTTTCCCACTTTGCTTTGCTCGAGGAGCCATGGTAGCCTGGAACTAGAGAATCAACTAGAAAAGAAAAGCAAACAATCAATCAAAATGGAAGGAACTCTAGATGTGGGCAGAAACAACATATATACATCAACTGGGATGACAAAGCATAATTATTGTTCGCTCATAGTCAAGGTAGAGATGTATGTCACCGGCCTAAAGTAAATTAATGACACAACAAATTACCATGATTGTCATAAAGACCCAATCCACAAACCAAGAGACCATGATCTACACAAGCGACAAGCTCATTAAATCTTGTATCATCAAAATAAGACATAAAATGATAAACTACATGCAGAGAAAATCTTAAATACAATTATATATAACCATAAACCTAACCATAAACCTCCCAAATCATCTTTATATGTGAATCACACCATATAAATTTAATAGGATGGTGATCACCATATAAATTTAATAGGGTGATTAAATAATTCAATCCATATAAATATTAAATATATATCATTTTAATTTTATAATTTTAAAAAATAATTTCCCCATTAATCTACCCAAAATATACTTTTAATAACTTATTTATTTCCATTAAATGAAGTAAAAATATAATTTTAAACCTACCCATTAAACAAAACCCTATATAAGAACATATATATTTTGAATCCAATCTCTAACTATAATGAACGTCATCATCGAATCATCCCATGCTAATAGTTGAGTATCGATTGGTAATGCGGTGGATTGGTATGCTAATTATTAGCGTACCGTGATTCGCACCGTGATTCGTTGAATGTAAACCTGAAGTCACCTGGTGCTTATCTTTCCAACTAATATGCACGTGATGAAATAAATTTCCATACAAATGCAAATTATTTATTCCATAATTCATTTGTTGATTTGTTACATAGATTTTATTTCTAAAATCATCTTTTTGAAAGTGGGAAAAGATTATCTACAATCTATAATCAACCATTGAAATTGGGCAAAATATTATCTAGATTCATTATTTGGCCATTTAAAATTGGGAAAAGGATTGATTTTATTAATGTTTTTCTAGAATCATTATTGTTCATATATATTTGGCATTTTAAAATTAGGAAAAAAATTGTCTTTATCAATGTTTTGCATTATCATCTATTGATTAATGTTTTCTATTATGTAATATATGGTTGGAGATTGGCCATGTGAATTAAGAAAGTTAAATCACATTTCATATTTCATATTTATAAATTTTGTTAATAAATTTATTTATTTTGCTTATTAATTTTAAGTATTTTTTATAAATTATTTATAAATTTTAATTGATTAGTATAATTAATATTTGATATTATTTAGGTTAATTTAAATTATTTTAGTGGAAATAGTTTGATGAATAATTTATTTTTTAATTTAATGATTTTAAGTTTTTAAAGATATGTTACAATTTATCTATTCAAAAGTTAATTTGAAGATTAACTAAATTTTATAAACATTTTTTAAATTTATTTTTAAAAGTTCACTTATAAATAATTTATTTCTTAATTTTACAATATTTTTATATAATCAATCAATTCATCCATTTTTACTTTAAATTATTTAAACAATTTAACAATTTTTACATTATTTAAAACTGTTTTTATCAATTATTTTACTAAAAAATAATTTAACTAATTAAAATTTAATTATAAATGTTCCATTTTCTAATTTTACAATGCTTTTATATAATCAATCAATTCATCTATTCTTACCATTTAAATTATTTAAACAATTTAACAATATTTCCATTTAAAATTGTCTTTATTAATTATTTACCTAAAAAATAATTTAACTTATTATCAAATTTTATGAACATTTTTCTTTTTTTTTTGATTCTAATATTCCATTTCCTAATTTTATAATATTTTTATAGAATCAATCAATTGACAATTTTCCATGTTTAAATTTTTCAATCAATTTAATCAACTATATATAGCAAGTTTATTAAGATTTAACAAATTATTTTATAAATCTAAATAGTGCAATTAAATAAATCTATTACATTTCTTGTAAAATAGTACAATTAAATCAATTTATTACATTTCTTATAAAATATATTTATTTCTTTGTATTTTTTTTGAGTTTAAAAAATTATATAATTTAAAAATAAAAAAAAAAATCAATTTAATAATTTTATACTAAGTCAGATTTAATTTTTATTTTTTTTTCATAAAATGGATATTTTGATGTGTTAATTATACCATGAAAATTGATCATTTTATTAAATACAGAGAGAATGACATTTTTATGCATTTTTCCACTAAGTAATATTTTTTAATGGTTATGTTTTGAATAAGTTTTATGATTCAAAGTAATGATATAATAGATTTCGTTTATTTATATATATATTAAATTAAAACTTATGGATTTTATTAGCAAAATAAGATTATAAAACTCTAATTTTTAGATTTCACTCAACAATATATACAGAAATGAAAGATCCAAATACCTACATACAACAAAGTTACATAGCAGTATTGTTCTCTCCAGATGAATAAAACATAACACCACAAACATTATACATGTCAGTTTCACCATAGATACATAAACAAAGTTGAAAACCATATTGTCAAGATGCCACATAGCCTATCACCCTTCTTCAAGAATAAAAGTCAGCATAATGAAACATAAATTGCAAACAAGCACCAACGTCAACAACCAAGGTGAAGCATATCTCTAGAGCCATATAACTTCTCCATCTTGGATCTTAACCCAAATAAAAATAGTGCTAGTGTTCCATAAAACAAGAAAGAAGTGTACAATATGCACATAATGCCCTGCCGAGAAAAACATAATGCATAGAATCCCACGGAAACAGAGTGTCATCCAATAGAAACACAGATTCGTATCAACAATTGACTAAGAAAACAACATCAGGAGCCATAACCACACCTTCCCAATTCAGAGCCTAGAGAAGCAACAAGATAAAAGGGCTAACCACAGAAAAACAGATCCATCTATAGACACACAAAGCCATCAATAACACTAGTTATTCCATAATGATAACAAAAAAAGATGACAATGAAGCTAGGAAACTCTCGACATTATAATCAAGACAGAGAACCAACAATATGTTCCTGAACAATGTATTGTCAAATCAAAATATAATGAGAACCCCATGAAATGTCCATACCTGAGAGATCACATGCCAAAATTAATGATAAAAATACATTAAAACCCACCATATCTAGTCATGATCAGAATAAGATATTGTAGTTAGCACCTGAACACTATCACCTCGAGGTTCCGTGAGATCACAAGAGGTAGATACACTCACAATAAATTCTTCTACATGGGACAAATTAGAATCCATATTATCTACGCAAAACCTTTGATTGAAGAGCATGTGTTTAATGTCCTCCAATGAGGAGAATACATTGTAATTTTCCACTTGTTTGTCTTTGAAAATAAGTTGCAATAGGCTAACCATTTTTTGATGTAAAGCTAAAGAATTCAAAAAATGTAGCCACATATTCCTAAATCTACGAAGATCACGAACCTATTTCATATCTTTGCCCACCAACTTAGAATCTAAATGATAAGGGGATCCCCTACCACTTTACATTCCAACAATAGAATTTATTTTCTCACCTCTAGAGGAACTGCATCAAAGAAAGTAGCCACATAGTCATAAGCCAAATGACAAACCCTTTTCTGCCCTACTGTGGCATTGCTTCCTCCACCCCTCATGTTATTCATTCTATATCTGGGAGGCATGGGCACCACTACAAGGGAACACTCGTGAAAACAACTGAAAATACCCTCATTCTATAAAGCAAGAAGAAGGACTAAACATAGAACCATGAGCCCCAGACATGAAAACTACTATATCATCACCTAATTGCAACACTATAGGTGCAAGTTCCACCTAATTATCAAACTCATTGTAGGCTAGAACCATGACACACAAAATTCTCCAATACCTTTCCAATCAATAAAAAAAATTATGCATTGACATAACACAGAGAGGCAGATACCAAGCCTTGATACTGAAACGTCACCAACAAACACTAGGCTCTGAGAACATTGCAATAAAATAAAATTAGTCAAACTTAGACCAACCGAATCTAAATAGTTCAAAGTATGAGAACAATTAGGACTCATAGATGCCCAACCAACAAAAATCACCACCAAGAAATGAGAAATAACCCACGATATCATAGGAAGACATAAAAAATGAGCAGACCTATCAAACCAGTAACTCAAAGCCAACAATTGGAAAATTATACCTGTAACAGACGATAGCGTTCTCACCGGAGCATTAAGAAGATTGAAGTCGCACTGTTGAATGCAGATACCAAATTTAATTTTATACTTCAACAACAACTCTTCATATACTAGTAAAGATTACCCACCAGCAGAGGAAATGAGGAACAATAGCTAGAGTTCGATGTATGCCCTCACCTTTGCTCACACTCGCCTTATAATGCTTCATAACCAAACCAATAAATGTAATTTTAAAGAAATAATTCCGCCTGTGATCCTACATGCACCCACAATCCAACACCTACAACAACTTAAATGACGAAGGACACTTAGGAGGAGGGTGGCACACCCTCCTATGAAATTGTCATGTCCGTAATAACACCCACATATGGGTAGATCTCGTTTGCATATTTAGTTTTTAATAGGCAATGGATTGTTTCTATTTATATATAATAATACATTGTTTCTCAAAAAAATTGATAAAATGAATTTTTTATTTTTTAATTATTAATTTATTTGTATTATAATTTATATTTTATTTTACAATTTATATATTAAAAATATTAATATTTATAAATTATAATAATAATTTAATTTAAAAGTTATTTTTAAACATTAAATTTGTGTATGACATCAATGGGCCTCTTTTTACACAACTATCACAAAGAAATTGGAAGAGAAGTCATGGTACACTGATCACACACAAAAATAACTTGTATACTACTTGCAAAGCCAAATTACAAACCCCATAAATATTCCTCATGAGATCCAACAAATTCCAAACAATGAGAATATTGTTGACAAAATCTCTCAACAAATTCCAACAACCAACCAACCTAATCTATCAATTTACTAATGTAAGCATATTTCCAAGTCCCCCCTTTAATGCTTACATTACATCATTACAAAGATTAATACAAAAATGAAAAAAAATTCACATGTCACATCTGTCTAATTGGTCTTCCTCAACACTTATCCCCACTCTGAAGTCTCCCAAACAATTCTCTTTTCACCACCACAATCTTCGAGCTTTCCATTCAATTCATTTAAGACGTAATCCCCTCTAACCATCTTTGATGAACTTTGTATAATTGATGTTTCTCGATCTCCTAAAGGACAATCTCGATACTGGACTATATCCAGCAGTTGTACGCCAGCATAGTCAACTCACTAGGGGTACGACCAACATATTCAACTCATAAGTTGTACGCCATGTCAACTTTAGGAAAATTTGAGTATTTTGTAGGGTGCCAACCTGTAGAATATGAAGTCAAAAAATTAACTCCAACAAAAGGGGAATGCCTTGGTGCATAGTGACCCAATATAACCCTGGTGTTTGAATGGCATACCTGGAGTTAAGAAAATAGAGACAAGAGTTAGAACCCTAAGAAATGATTATAAAGATTTGGAAATATAAGTAGAACTAACACAAAACATTTAAGGGGAAAATGTATAAATATATATGTTAGAGTGAAGATGGAAGCTCGCCCTCACTAGAGCTACGAATGCCAAGGATATGTAATTTAGTATTGACAAGAATAAAATCTAAAAAAAAAATGAGAAGAATATGGTAAAAATGTTCTCGGTGCCATGACCATGGATAGTAAAGATTGTGAATAGCTAAAATGATACCCTCGGTGAGGTATCATAAAATTGGAAGTGAATTGTTACAGTATAGAGGAACAAAACCTCAAAATACCCTATAAGTAGCCATGAATATCCATGGAGAGAATAGGCACCAATAATCATTATTGAACCAATAAAATACAGAGAGGGAAAATCCCTAAGTTCCCTGTAGGAATTTAAAAACGGAATTTGGTTCCCTCTCACTCGAAGAACACATACAACAAGGAGAAGAAGAAATAAGAAACTTACCCAACATCCATTAGAAGTGATGTACATGAAGAAATTTCTACACTAGGTCCTCTTGATACCTTAAAATAAAAACATAAGGAGGGTTTAGATATGATGAAATAATAAAATAAAAAAGAACCCTAGATAGAGTAATTACAAAACATGAGGAAAATAATCAACAAAAATACCTTTGATAAGGAATAGGGTTAGACTTTTCTAGAAGAGACCCAATTCTTTTAAAGGTCATGCCAAAAGTGATAGAACCTTATCAAAAACCTTGCAAAGAAATAATTACCAAAGGAAATGAGAAACTTTGATAAATAATACATTAGATACAAAGAATATGTCTAATTTCTATAAAAGAATTCCATGGCAAGAGTAATACCTTTGAACGCTAGTCTCCAAATAGACTCAGGAAGACGAACATGTAAGTTCTCATAACCAAGTGTTAGTGAGGTGAAATAACAGAGAATTAATAGCACCATGGAGCATAGGCAAGACAATGCTCTATCTCTAAGGAACCAAATGAAAACATATGCAAATGAGTTCGAAGGGTTAGGGTAGTCATTTTTACAAACCTTGTTCCTTCCTCACTATTGAATCTAACTAATTGATCAAAAACATTGAATGTGTGTGTGTCAAGCAAGCCATGTGAAGCTCACATGGGAACTCCTGTAATTGCACCCATCAACGATTTCCATGTATACGCATTGGCCTATGCTTGATGTAAAACATCCCACATTCTTAAAATATAAATGGGAACCCAATTTTAAACAAACCACAAGGTTGATATCCCAACATACATCAACCATATGTTCATGCGCTAGAGTTTAAATTAATAACTATGCAAAGTTCGATGATTCATATACGTATAAGTGAATTATTATCTGGAGGTTCAAGTGGTTTGAACTCCTCTTCATCGATGATATATATATTTTATACTTAGTAATTCAAAAATACATATAAAAAACCACCAACATTGTATTACCTTATAGGTGGCTTGTAAGGTTGATTGACCAATAAGACATGCCTCTATGAGAAGAGTGCTTGGAGGATTGACTTTGTTTAATGGAAATAATTATAGTCGTGATTTATTTTTGAAATATGTTAATACAAGAAGTAATTCAATTGCTATGTGGTTATATTTAAATAAATATAAATCATTATTTAATTGTTAATGGGGTAATCCACCCTAATGTGAGTTGCAAGATACAACATTCAAGTATATTTCTTAGAAAAGGGATCTTCACTACTATTTATGACAACAAAACAAATTTTTTTGGGTTTTTAATGGGTTATGTTACAGAAGGACAAAGGACAAAGCCAAGATGGACCACCCCAGGACAACCCATCTAAGTCACAAACAAAGAAGGGTAATGGGAGGAAAAAGAATGGCATGGGAAAGTGGTGCAAGTTCCGTAAGAGCCCCTGGCTTAACACTAATGAATGTCACTAAAAGTAGTTGTTGGTGACCAAGTTGAATTCATCATAGTCAAATACAAATTCTAACTCTAAATCAAATCTAGAAAATGAGTAGCAGATCATTAACGTAGAACCCAGTGCCACCATTGTTTCCACCAAGGTCCAGCCAAGTGAACCTAAAGAACCAAAGGAAGGTGAGCACCTTTTTCACTCACATATGTGGGTGAAGGTTTCTCTTTTCACTTCATTTTTTATACTAAAAGTAAAAATAACCTCATCTCTGTAGAAGTTGTCAAGCAGTTAGACATGTTGACAACACCACACCCACAACCATGCAACATTGGGTGGCTCTTCGAAGGGAGAGATATTTGTGTTAACTAATAGTTCCACCTTCCCTATGGAATCAAGCCCTTCAAGGATGAAATATGGTGTGATATTCCCCTTTTGAATTTTTTGATGTTCTTTTAAGCCAACTTTACTTGTGGAAGTGTCATGTTGTATATAAGTGTATACCTTGCAATGTTATTATTACTTTAAGTAGACGACAATACATGATACTAGAGGTTAGTTCAACTTGTTGAAATTCATTTGATCTCTTATAAGTAATGCATGAATATCATCTCCCACACCGAGAAATTTGTCTTCTTCCTGATTCACTCTCAAAGTGAGAAGAAGGACATGACCACATCCATGACCTCCACACAGGGCCTCTCCATGCAACGGAAATAAGTGGAAAAGGTTGTGGACGAATATGAAGATGTATTCTTGTTGGTCCCTAGATATTTTATCGTATTGGCTATCCAAACCTTTCATTTACAAGCCATATTCGTATCCTTATAACATATTTCGTAACTATTATATTACCAATCTTCACTAAATGCACTCATTTTACCTTGTGGTTAATTATTAATGATTTCTTGTATTTTTAATGATTAAATGAGGTTTTAATATGGTTTTATAAATGAAAGTTTACTAATGTGGTTATGTGGCCAAGGAGCATGTTCCACTACGAAAATTTCTATCTATGTATTAGTTCAGCAGTTCAATACTTAATTTTGCACTTGCACTAATGGAGGGAAAAAAGTCAAAATTATAAAATATTTTTTTATTTTCTCTAGTATGGTAAATTAGGTTCCACATGGGCTTAATATACTGGTACAAGCCTTGGAATATACCCATATCACACATGTGGGATCCTAGCACATGATTTAAACTACAACAAAAAATAAGTAACAATTTTGAAACTGCCATGTTTTGCCTCGATTTATGTGCATATGGTCATGAATCTCAAGAATATGGAAAATGCGTTTTTGAAAAACATATCAATTTACTTGGATCTCAAACTATTTCTAAAAATTCAATAAAGTTTCAAAGTTACAGCAGGTTCTTCGAATTGGTTTTGTACAAAATTTCTGCAAAACCGAGATTGGCAAAAGTATCTAAACAATCATATTTGGGCGTGATTTTCGAGGCCATGGAAGTGAATCAGGAAATTAAAGGAAAGTTTTGTTTTATAATATGACAAATTAGACTCCATACAAACAAATCCTCAAAATACATCATGGTCGAGAAGATATGGTTGGCTCTTTAAAACCAATTTGTATAAAATTACAAAAGAATCAGATTTCGTATAAAGTTATAAATTCATTTTCTAAGTTTAGGGAATTGGATTTTATCCTTCCTCAATGGATTTTATGTATAAATAAATCCTCAAAGGGTAGAGAGGAGGATGAGAGGATGTAGAGAGGAATTTTATCATCATCTTGAGTTGAGATTTTGTAATACATTTGAATTTTTGTTTGTAAGTTGAAGTTGATATTCTGGTAATGAAGATTTAATTGTTGAAACTCTGTGTGCTATTCTAATCTAAGTTAGTTTCCAGACATGTTTCCAGGGCGAGAAGGGCCCCTTGACTCGGGTAATGTCCTGGATTTTATTCGTAAAGTAGAATGTTAGTCAGATTCAGTTTCTTTCCATGAATTTTGTTTGATATTTAGATTCATAAATATCAATTTATAAGATTTATAATAGACTTACATTTCAGATCTGTTAGTATAGTAATTCAACATGATTAAATTCAAATTGATTTTTCTCAAGCTTAAGAGTCAAACAAATTTGACATTGGTTTCTTAACACGTTTTAATATTCAAAATTTCAATCTACATAATTTTTGTACTTAATTCAGTGCTTATTCAAAGTTTCAATTTTGAGACTTTTTGTAATCAATTTGGTACTAGGTTCTGTACTAGAATAGTGTATTTAAATATGTAATTTGCAGTTTAGGATTCTTTAATTAATTATAGCTTTGCAACTACTTGATAAAATATTCCTACAACGAACAAGAACCTACAGTATATCTGTAAGCCTGCTTAGCATTTATTTTTGATATTTTGTTAATGAATTTACTGTAGTTTATTGCGTTGTTTTCTTTATTTGCCTCACATTCTTTTCCTTATAGTTGTTGACATTTACATTTATGCAATTTACTTTTCTACAACATCTTTAATGTTTTTTTTTATGCAACATTATAGGATTAAAACCACTAAAGTCTCAAGACCTAATAAGCTACATATATAAAACCACATGAGCATTGTCTGTCGGTAATGAAATATTGTGGTTTAGAAATTGATAAGCATTAGAGTCCCATAGTCCAGTGACAAGTTATAATACTTGTGATTGGTTCTTTCTAGAGTTAGTTGTTAGCATAGGTTAGAATAGGCTCTAATCCTACATTTCCTGTGCTTGCATCCGTGAGCCTTACAATCCCAGATTCAATAATTAAATGTTGGAATTAGAATACATATAATTCCACCAACAAGTCTCCTCACCCACTATGGTACCTCTCCAATGTTAGGTTAAGAATTCAATCAATCTGACTCTTTGCACCCATCTACCCAATGGGTCAGTCTATTGCCACTCTCTTATGGAAAATGAGGAAATCAAGTGTTAGATCTAAGAACTTCTCCAAAAAGGGAATATCATATTGAACTCCTAACATAGAAGCCCAATTATAGTTGTGCAGAAGAAATATGGGACTTGGTGACTTTGAAATGATTACAGGGCCCTGAACAAAATAAAAAATCAGGAACTAGTACCTAATTCCTTGAGTTGACAACCTTTTTGATCAGCTTAGGCCAAGTACTTCAATAAGATTGATATAAATTTCAGCTACAACTAAGTCCCAAAAGAACAAATTGATATATGGAAGGCTGCTTTCAAGTTCAAAAGAAGTTATTTTTGAATGGATGATCATTCCCTTTGGTTTGAAAAATGTCCCAACAAATTTCATGAGGTTGATGGATGATATCTTGTGGCCTTTCACCAATTATTTTATGGTGGTATATCTAGATGATATCATCATCTTCAACAAGAGTTGGGTAGAACACTTGTATCTTATTCAATAGGTCCTTCACACTTTGAGACGAAATAAGCTATATGCTAACTTGAAAAAATTCTCCTTCGACATAAACAAGGTCCAATACATAAACGAAACCATTGATGATCATGGTGTGCATGTGGATCCAACCAATATTCAGGTCATTCGTGACTAGCCAACATCAACCACACTAATTGAGGTTCATAGTTTCTTAGGCCTTGCCGACTTCTATTTTAGGTTATGGTTTGAATTTTCCCATATTGCATGGACATAACCAAGTGATAAAAGGTGGTGGAAAAGAAAAATTCATGTGGAGCTAGTCACAATAGAAATGTTTTGATGATCTAAACACCACTTTATCTTGAGCCCAGTTCTCTCCTTACCCAATCTGCAATAACCTTTTGAGATTGAGATCGATGCTTCAAACTATGTTGAGGGTGTAGTTCTCACTCAACGTAGTTATACAGTGCCCTACCACGGTGAGATAGGATTAGATGTTGTTCATAAATACCCCACATATGACAAAGAAATGTATTCTATTATACAAGCCTACTTCTAGTAGAAGCATTACATTCTTAGGAAGGAGACAATCATCCACACTGATCACAAGCATGTACATTTCCTACAGACATAATGGAAATTGAAAAATGATTTCCATCAAAATTTATCCACATACTTCTAGCAGATTCATCTCAATATCAAACCTAAGTCAGGGAGCAATAATCTTGTCGCTGACTTCCTTAGTTGACATCGAGTTGATATACTAACCATGTTGCTATTTTCTTATGGACATGAGACCTTTGGGTGCCCCAACTCTATGGGAGTGATCTTGGCTTTGCTACCACCTACCAGATGCTAAGTATAGGCATGACCATCACTAAATTTCATATTTAGGATGAACTTTTATGCCTTCTAGGCTATCTCTATGTTCCTTCAAGTGAATTCTCAAAGATAATTTTGGAAGCTCATTATAGTCAGATGGCATGAAAATTTGGCATGGAAAAGACAGTGGATATGATACAAAAGTATTTCTATTAGCTCAAACTTCGATAGAGTATCAGAAATTATATTAGGTCCTACATCATTGATAAACCAATAATTAAGAAGAAAGGCCTATATACCCCTTTGCCTACTCTCGAAAGGCCCTGGGAATCCATCTTGATGGACTACATGCCTAATCTTCTTTCAACCAAGTAGGGTAATAACTATGTTTTTGTGGTTTTTGATTGATTTTCTAACATGACCATTCTCACAGCCTACGAGAAGAATATTACAACAGAGGCCACTACCAAGATTTTGTTCAAATGGATGTGGGTACATTTTGGGATACCACACACCATCATATCATATCAAGATAGTATTTCTTAAGAAAAATCTAGTTGATCATTTGGTTACTGTTGGACACCAAGCTCACCAAATACATTTCCTTCCACCCCTAAATTAGTGGCCGAACAAAGGTCGTCAGTAGGATGGTCATGCATATCTTGTGTGTGTACAAATCCAAGCATCCATACACATGGGATGTAAGTCTCCATTATTTTCAACATAGGTGAAATAGAGCCCTCCATAACTCGATCGACCACAACCCTTTTCTTGTGGGCATAGGATTTCAACCATTGGATCCTCTTAATGTACCATTACACCTTGTGTCCACATAGGCAGACTCTTCCCATGCTTAACATGAAGCTGGAAAACCCACCAAATCCATTGAATGAATTCAACACATCCATCAGTGCATCCATGATATTTTATAGCAATCTAATACTAAGTACAAGCACCGCCATGATCAACATCAAGTGCCACACCAATTCTAGGCGAGAGACAAGGTTTGATTGCATTTGCAGAAAGAACACCTATCACCATCACCAAGGTTGTGGGTGACAACGCTTTTGAGCTAAGTATCCCTCCACTCCTTGTCTTACACCCGATGTTCAATATGGACCTCCTTCAACCATACTTTCCACCACTATTAGACACATCAACTATAGAAGAGAAACTAACACCAACAAAGCTCAACACCGACTTCATGGAATAAGTGACCATTGATAAGATTTTGGTCACATGGGGTAAGAGAACTCACCAACAAAAGATATAACTTTACTGGGTTTTTAGAGCAGGGAAGCTCCTACACCAAGACAAGTGGCTCACCTAAGATAAAGTTGAACAGAAATTTCCCCATTTTATGGGGGCCTTCAACACAATAGATACCATTGTTTCCTAATGGAGGAGGATTGTTCCATGTGGATATTGGTGGCCACCCACATATGCCACTAGCTCAATAAGCATAGCCTAGACTTAGCTAGAATGTGTATTTCTCAGCTAAAATCTTTCAACAACCTAATAAATGTGCCAAATGGAGATCATATATAAAATTTATGACCCCACGAAGTTGATGTACCAACTAACCCCATGGGGCCACAAGTGTTTTGACATTTCATCTCCTAAGGTTAGCTTTTTAGATGTTTAGGGTTTCCTAATGGCTAATTCACGTTAGAAAGGGCTTAGCCTCACTGTAATGAGATAACTTACACTATTCGAGCGAGTTTGTTTTATTCCACATTATTTACAATTTCAACACATTCCATTTATTAATAGAATTCAAGTTTTATTGTATCTCTATGTTTTTATCATAATTATGTATTTGATTCCATTCCCTTCATTAGTCCAAATCATTTTTTGTGTCCTTTTTTGTGACTTTAAACACATGGTTTTCACTTTTGGCAATTTTGTGGCGCATGGTAGTTCAACGAATGGTTTTCTAATTTCGATTAAGGAATTAAGGTTGTAATCTAATCTAGTTTAATGGATTAGGGGTTTTGTATGCTTCATGATCATATATATTGTATTATAAACAATGAAGTTGATTGACGATAAAAATTAGAGGTGCAACTTTAAACAATTTGTTGTTTTTCTAGTTTGGATTTCTAGGATAAATCTCTATGTAAGATGTGTTTTCCATTATTTTATTTTTTTGTTTACAAATAATCTATTTATGCATTGCATTATTGTTTAAGGTCTAAAACTTAAACAATTTCCTTTTTTTGTAACATCATATTTATTACAATTGTAATCTTTAGGTTGGAGTCACGCTCTTGATTGCTTGAAGTGTTGAGGAAAGACCATAATTGGGAGTTCAAGGCATTAATCACTTCTTCATATTGCTATAGTGCAAGGTGAGTATCCCTTAATTATTTGAAGTCCAGTGGCCCTATGTGAGAATGTCCAAGTCCAAAGTTGCAAATCTACAAGGGAGAGAGGTTCAACCAAAGTAGAAATACAATTTGAATTTAAGTCCAAACTTGTTCAAGCTTGTTCCTTCAGCTAGTTTGGACTTACCATCATCTCCTTAGATAGAAGAATCTAGGTTGAATTTGAAATAGAAAGTGGCTGGGAATAATACCTCTAAGTTCGGGATGATAACAAACATTACTAGGAGAGAAACTATGGTTATCATCATGTGAGACAAGACTAAAATAGAGTCCCAAAGATTGTCAAAGCTAGACTCTACACCCCTTCCTTACAAATCATGAAAGGCGATGAGTTCCTCCTTGAACGACGATGCCATAATTCCACCTTGACACCAAATAATTGATGTGGAACATTCATTAATTACTATGTGATTTAATTGAATCATGTAAAGGGGTAGACGAGTCTTATCCCTCCCATCTTGGATAGGTTAGAATGGTTTGTCATGATTGTGACATTTGTGGAAGTAAATTGTGTGTCAAGTTTCAAAATGTCCAACATTTGAAGTGGACACTCCACCCATTGTCGGGGACATTTGCATCTTGAATGCTTGAAAATAGTGTAGAGAGAGGAATAAAAAGAAAGGATAAGAATACACTCATTGAAGGATAGTTTCTTAAGGAAGGGATATGCATGGAAATAGGAGGGAAAAGGAGAAATACTATAAGAATATTCAAGAAAATGAAAATTAATATTATATCAACCAATTATTAATATTTAACTCTAGATTAAAAGATAGAAAGATTAGGCAATTAAGAAAATATAACGTGGAGGTGGCAACAATGGATCAACAACACAAACCAAAATTAAAGAATGTAAAATATAAACAAGGAGAGGTAAAATAGGTCTAATGATCAAATTATAAATAACTGGCTTCCTAGATTGGCTTAAATTATATTCCTCTACTATGTTGAAATTGTTGGGGCCTTTTTCGATTTCGAGAGCTTCTATAATAATGTGGCAAGTGTAATAGTGTACAAAGCAAAGGATTTTAGTTTCTTCAAAGAAAATAAGGTGTTTATAGTTAAAGGTGTGCTCAATGATGGCGGATTTTGAAATATGATTATGAAAAGTATCAACAATACGTTCTTTCCCACTTTGCTTTGCTCGAGGAGCCATGGTAGCTTGGAACTAGAGAATCAACTAGAAAAGAAAAGAAAACAATGAGTCAGAGTGGAAGGAACTCTAGATCTGGACAGAAACAACATATCTACATCCATTGGGATGACAAAACATAACCATCGTTCACGCATGGTTGGGGTAGAGATAGATGTCACCAACCTAAAGTGAATTAATAGCACAACAAACTACCATGATTGTCATAGAGACCCAATCCATCAACCAATGAACCATTATCTACATAAGCGATAAGCTCATTAAATCTTGTACCATCAAAATAAGGCATACAATGATAAACTACATGCAGAGAAAATCTTAATTGCAATTATATGTAACCATAAACCTAACCATAAGCCTCCCAAATCATTGTTAAATGTAGATTATCTTTTCATTATCATGATCACCACACCATATAAAAACTACATGCAAAAAAATCTTAATTGCAATTATATGTAACCATAAACCCCCAAATCATTCTTACATGTAGATTGTCTTTTCATTAGCGTGATCTCCATACCATATAAATTTAATAAGGTGGTGATCACCATATAAATTTAATAAGGTGATTAAATTATTCAATCCATATAAATATTAAATATATATCATTTTAATTTTATAATTTTAAAATATAATTTCCCCATAAATCTACCCAAATATATACTTTTAATAACTTATTTATTTCCATTAAACAAAACGAAATAAAAATATAATTTTAAACCTACCCATTAAACAAAACCCTATATAAAAACATATATATTTTGAAATCCTATCTCTAACTATAATGGACGTCATTGTTGAGTATCGATTGGTAATGCGGTGGATTGGACGCGTGTCAATTACAGCGTACCATGATTCGTTGAATGTAAACCTGAAGTCACCTGGTGCTTATCTTTCCAACTTTATAATAAACTATGCACGTGGTGAAATATATTTCCATACAAATGCAAATTATTTATTCCATAATTCATTTGTTGATTTGTTACATAGATTTTATTTCTAAAATCATGGTTTTGAAAGTGGGAAAATATTATCTAGAATATAAAATCAACCGTTAAAATTGGATAAAAGATTATCTAGAATCATTATTTGGGATTTTAAAATTGGGAAAAAGGTTCACTTTATTAATGTTTTTCATCAATGTTCATATATATTTGGTATTTTAAAATTAGGAAAAAAATAGTCTTTTATCAAAGTTTTGCATTATCAAACATTTAATTATTGTTTTCTATTATGTAATATATGGTTGATAATGTGGATTGATAGAATCTAACTTGGAAATGTGTTAAACATATTTGCAGGGGACTTTAACACTCATTTGAACAAAAGTTCCTCCTATATTATATTGGATGACTTTGGAGATGGATGTGAATTAAAAAAAATACATTTTATTTATAAATTTTTTCAATAAATTTATTTTATTTCTTAATTTTCATAATTTTTATGAATTATTTATAAATTGAATTAAGAAAAATTACATTTTTATTGATAATGTTTTTCAACAAATTTATTTAATTTTTTAATTTTCATAATTTTTATGAATTATTTATATATTTTATTTTATTTTTTAATTTTTTTAATTTTTATGAATTATTTATAAATTTTATTTGATTAGTATAATTAATATTTGATATTATTTATATTAAGTTAAAGAATTTTACTTTGAGTGGTTTGGCTAATAATTCTTTTTAATGTAATGATTTTATGTTTTTAAAGATATATTGTAATTGGCTTATTTAAAAATTAATTTGAAAATTAATTATCGATTTTTATAAATATTTTTAAAATTTATTTTTAAAAGTTCAATTATAAATATTCCATTTCTTAATTTTACAATGTTTTTATATAATTAATCAATTCATCTCTTTTTATTATTTAAATTATTCAAACAATTTAACAATTTTTACCTTTAAAATTGTTTTTATCAATTATTTAACTAAAACTTAATTTAACTAATTAAAATTCAATTATAAATGTTGCATTTCTTAATTTTACAATGCTTTTATATAATCAATTAATTCATTCATTTTTATGGTTTAAATTAGTTAAAAAAATTACCATTTTTTACATTTAAAATTGTCGTTATCAATTATTTAACTAAAAATTACTTTAACTTATTATCAATTTTTATGAACATTTTCCTGTTTTACCTTTTAAAAGTTCAATCCTAAATGTTCCATTTCCTAATTTTATAATAGTTTTATAGAATCAATCAATTGTCAATTTTCACTACCTAGAATCAAGTTTACTAAGATTTAATAAATTATTTTATAAATCCAAATAGTGCAATTAAATAAATTTATTATATTTTTTTATAAAGTATATTTATTTATTTATATTTTTTTCAAATTTAAAAAATTATATAATTTTAAAATAAAAATATTTAAAAAAGAAATAAAAAAATAAATTGAATAATTTTTGGCTAATTTAAAGTTAAAAAAAATATATGTTTTGAAGGGCTAATTATACATTGAAAAATTTATATGAGAGGATCATTTTACTAAATACCGAGAGGATCATTTTACAAGATATTGAGAGAATGAGATTTTTATGCTTTTTCCCTTAATTTATATGGTTTACCTAATATTTTTTAATTTTTATGTTTTGAATAAGTTTTATGTGTTGGCATTATGATACAGGTGTTGTCCTTGATGGCAACTCACTCAGATGAAAGATCACAGTACAACAGGTTAACAACAAAGAATTATAGATCAGACTACACAGAATGAAGAAAGAGAGGTATACGTAGGTTCACCTTGACCAAGCTGCGTATACACGCAGGTTCACTGACCACAAGTAGTGTATACGTACACACACACTTTCACAGAAGGAAAAGCGTGTATACCTTGGAAAACTAAGTTTTTGGTCCGAGGTATTTGGTCCATGGTATTTTGATCCATGGTATTGGTCCAAGGTATCTGGTCCAAGGTATTGACCCTAGGTATTTGGTCGAAGGTATTGGTCCTAAGTGGTTTTGGTCCATGGTATTGAGAAAGGCCTAAAACTATAAAAGGAGGAGAAAATCATTAGGCCAAGGGTGCAAGTATCGAATATCTGATGAAGTGTGAGATCTAGTATACAGGTTATTGGCTTATGGTGTTGTGCTTGATCTGAACCAAGGATGAACCTTAGCGGTTGATGAAGGATAAGATCTAATGATGGATCGGGATCTTAAGGCTTGAAATAAATTATCATTATGTGGTTTGATCATGTATAGTCTAGATCTGAATACTGACGCATGTGTTATTCTGTAAATATTATGATCTAGGTATAACTGAAGTCTGGAATAGCTACAGAATTATGAATTAATATTTACAGATGCATACGTTGGTTGGCTTTGAGAAAAGCGCGTATACACACAAGTTCGACACATGGAAGTAGCGTATACCTTATAAAGTATGTTTCAGTTGTTTCTGTTTGCTGTTGTAGAGTTCTGGGTTCTGGTTCTGGTTCTGGTTACTGTATTTTGGTGACAGTATTCTGAATGATCAGATTGATTGTGATTTAACTATGGGTTGTTAAGGTAATTGATTGATTCTGTGATTGAGCCTCAGTGATTAGTTGATGCAGATGTATTTGATGATTGAATTGCAATTATGATGTTGTTGATGGATCCAGTTTGAAAATTTATGAAACGTGGTCCTTGGAGGAAGAAAGAAGATCATAGCCTTCTATAGGTCGCCGCCTACGTACTAGTAAACATATCAGCTAGTACACGAGTTAGGGGGTTGTAGCTCCCT
This sequence comes from Pinus tabuliformis, assembly GCA_031772625.1. Taxonomy (NCBI): domain Eukaryota; kingdom Viridiplantae; phylum Streptophyta; class Pinopsida; order Pinales; family Pinaceae; genus Pinus; species Pinus tabuliformis. Next base: position 507,857,188 of record CM062818.1, on the reverse strand, counting down.
TCCAATAGAAGCTGGAGAACGAGAGAAGATTGTAACCTTTTGCAAGTAGAAGCCTGTGTACTGGTATAAGTCTACACCAATACAAGATTGTAAACAGATTTTCTTATTATTAAAAGAAGACAGAGATGACAATAGCAGGTGGTTTTCACCCACATTGGGTTTCCACCTTATATCTTGGTGTTCATGTGTGTTTCTTATGTGTGATGCTTTATTCTGCTTTTACTGCACTGTCTAATAAATCTCTGATATACTGGTTAAAGTTCAATGCATGATAAATTGGGTAAATCAAAAGTTCTTTGCATATATGCTAGTTGCCTTAAGTACAGTCGCGTATACACGCTAGTTCACTTATCTGAAGTAATGTATACAAATCTGTTTGGAAAATTAAATTATTGATCTGATAATACTGATTCAGCCCCCCTCTCAGTATTATTTCCAACAATTGGTATCAGAGCAGGTCCTTCAGAAGAAGCTTGATTGCTTGAAGGGAGATCCATCATCATGAGTAATCAAGAAAGCGTGGGATCCATCAGACCGCCAATATTTGATGGGAGCAACTTTGTTTATTGGAAGATAAGAACCACAGCCTATCTACAATCACTTGGAACAGATGTCTGGGAAATCATGGAAGGAGGATATACATTTCCATCAACAATTCCTACAGATACGGTAGGTAAAAAGAAATATGAAACCAATGCCAAGGCTGTCAATACATTATTGGGAAGTCTATCACAATCATAGTTTGTCAAAGTTATGCAGCTCAAATCAGCCAAAGAAATATGGGACAAAATCGTTCTAAGCTACGAAGGAGACTCTAAGGTAAAACGTGCTAAACTACAAACTCTCAAAATTCAATACGAAACTCTTAAGATGCACAATGATGAAAGTATAGCTAGTTACTTCTTATGTATAGATGAGGTTGTTAATTGTATGAAGAATCTGGGTGAAGAGATAAAGGAAGTTACCTTAGTTGAGAAAGTTTTAAGATCATTGCTTGCTAAATTTGAATCAAAAGTATCTGCCATAGAAGAAAAACAGGATCTACAGACTATCACTATGACACAGCTCCATGGAATCTTAACTACCTTTGAGATGAGAAAAGGAGGCCCATCAGATATGAGAGAAGCCGCATTTAAAGCTTCAGCAAAAGGAAAGGAAGAACTCAATGAACCAGGACATATTTTAGAAGAAGAAGACGAAGTAAACCTTGTCAAGAAGCTTCAACGGGGTTCCGGAAGATTTAGAGGTAAACTACCCTTCAAATGTTTTGCCTATGGTAGAGTTGGTCATTATGCTACCAAATGTCCTCATAAAGATAAATATGATAAAGGGAAGGAATTTGCAAAATGGAATAGAAAACAAAGTGTAAGTAAAAAGAGTTACTATACTCATGAAGATAGCGATGGTTTATCAAATAGTGATGAAGATGAAAATAGTAATGACTATAGACTTCTAATGGCTTATGACGATGATAATTTTTGGGATGCTTTAGAAGAAGATGACCTTCATGAAGAAATATCTAAACTCAAAATCTATTTAGAAGAAAAGAATATGATTATAGATACCTTGACATACCAACTTGTTGAAAAAGAAAAACACAATGAAAAATTAGAATGGGAAATTGTGGGTCTAAGAAAGGATCTTGAGAAAGCAAAATATCTCAATCTTAGATTTGCTAAAGGATCAGAAACCTTAAATGAAATTATCAAAGTGTGGCATTCTCCTTTGATAAAGACAGGTCTTGGATATACTGAAGAAGCATCTCAATCACAGAAGCCATCAGCCTCCACTAAAAGCTATCTTAATGCAGCAAAGAACAGTGAACAGTATGACAATCGTCAGCAAAGGCATAAAGTAGATCACCAGGTAAATCAGGCTCAATTTGCTTCAAGGATGAACAGAAGCTACAACCAACCTCAGGTAAATCATACTAAATTTGCTTCAAAGGTGAATATCAATAGAAACTACAATCACTAGGTCAATAGATTTGATAATTGCAGGAACTTCTTTAATGGTCAATGTTTCTCATGTCATAATTTTGGACACAAAGCTGCTCAATGTGTTGTGTACAAAACCATCATGACTAGAGAAGCACAAAATCAAAGGAATGTGACAAGGATCAAGAAAATTTCCTATAATAACTTTTCTCTTCTTGAAAATGAAATAGAATGCTCAATCTATAACAACTTTGGCCATGAAGAATCTGAATGCAGGAGAAAATTTCAGCAAACCTTTCAAAAGGATTAAACTCCATTAAATCCCAAGATATGGAGAAGGAAAGAACCTCAAACAGAAATATGTGGTATAGCCTTGTATGCAGAAGGACAAGAAAATTAGTGGTACATCGATAGTGGATGTTCAAAACACATGACAGGTGACAAAGAAAAAATTCACTCATATAATGCCTTAGAAAAGGAAAAGAATGTCTCATTTGGAAATGACACTCCTGCTGTCATAAAAGGTAAAGGCTCTGTTTTATTGAAAGAAAAGGTTAAAGATGGGAATGTTATGTATGTAGACGGTCTAAAGCATAACCTGTTGAGTTTCAGTCAAATGTGTGATCAAGGAAATGAAGTGGTGTTTCGATCAAACGGATGTGTTGTTTGTGAGCTTGATACAGGAGAAACCGTGATCAAAGGCACAAGAACTCCAAACAACTTATACATACTAAAGGGAGGACAACAATAGTGCTATCTAAGCAAAAATGATGAAAACTGGCTATGGCATAGAAGATTGGGACATCTACGCTTTTCTCAAATAAGAAAAGAATTCATATTCCAGGTTGTTCGTGATCTTCTAGGTATCAGCATTCCTGAAAATACAATATGCAAACCATGTCAATTCGGTAAGCAAACCAGATCTCACTTCACTGAAAAAGAAGGGTCAGCTAGTAAGCCTCTTGAACTTGTTCATACTGATTTATGTGGACCATCAAGGAAAAAGTCACCTTGTGGAGAAGAATACTTTATTTTGTTCATTAATGATTTTTCCAGAATGTGTTGGATAGGTCTTCTAAAGCATAAAGATGAAGCATTTGAAAAGTTCAAAGCCTTCAAAGCCTTGGTTGAAAATGAATCAGATTAAAATCAAATGTCTCAGATCTGATCAAGGAGGGGAATTTACCTCGGACGAATTCTTTGACTTTTGTGAACAACATGGAATAAAAAGGCAGCTCTCCACCGCAAGGACTCCACAACAAAATGAAGTGGTAGAAAGAATGAACAGAACTGTTCAACAAATGGCTCGAGCTATGCTAGATGAATCTGTAACTCCTGCAACCTTCTGGGGTGAAGCTACATTCACTGCCATAACTATTCTCAACCAAGAAAATGTTCAGGTAAACAGCACTCAAACTCCACATGAACTTTGGTATGGTAAGACTCCTACTCTAAAATACTTTAAAGTTTTTGGAAGAAAATATTATATCAAAAGGACTGATGAAAAACTTGGTAAGTTTGAGCCCAGAGCAGATGAAGGTATTCTTCTTGGTTACTCTTCCCGAAGTAAAGGATATAAATGTTATAATAAAAGACTGGGGAAAATTGTTGAAAGTATTGATGTTGTGGTTGATGGAGCATGCAAAAATCCAAAACAGATAAAAACCGAAGATTATGACAATGAAGAAGATGAGGATTATTTTCCCACATCAAATCACAATGCTTCTGAAGAAGAAACCAATGAAGCTCTAGAAGAAGAGATAACAGTAGAAGAAAAGACTCTGTCCAGGTATGTTTAGAAAAATCATTCAGAAACTCAAATTTTAGGGGAAAAGAGGCAGGTGTACAGACAAGAAGAACTATTACAGAAACCTCAAGCTATCTAGCATTACTATCCTCCACCGAACCTCAAAATGTAAATGAAGCATGCAAAGATGAATGTTGGGTCAATGCCATGAATGAAGAACTTGAGCAAATTGAAAAGAATAATACTTAGGAATTAGTTCCTAGACCTCATGATAAAAATATCATAGGAACTAAATGGATATTCAAAAACAAGATGAATGAAAATGGAGAAGTTATTACAAACAAGGCAAAACTTGTTTGTAAAGGGTATGCTCAACAAGAAGGTATAGATTTTAAAGAAACTTTTACACATGTTGCTAGACTTGAAGCCATAAGGATGTTTCTTGCTCTTTTCTAGCTTTCAGAAATTCAAAGTATACCAAATGGATGTAAAATCTACTTTCCTAAATGGAGATTTAGAAGAAGAAGTCTATATTGAACAACCAGAAGGATTCATTCTTGGAAATGATGAAAAATTTGTATGCAGACTCAGAAAAGTTCTCTATGGTCTAAAACAGGCTCCAAGGGCTTGGTACTACCACCTTGACAAATATCTACACCAACAGGGTTTTTCAAAAGGGTCAGCAGATAGCAATCTATATACAAAGATTGACACTGATAAATTGTTAATAATTGTTGTTTATGTTGACAATATCATTTTTGGTAGCAATGAAGAATCCATGAGTCAGAATTTTGCTTCAGTAATACAGCAAGAATTTGAAATGTCCTTGCTTGGTGAACTTACCTATTTTCTTGGTCTACAAGTTCAACAAAATAAAGATGGTATTTTTCTTTCACAAACCAAATATCTCAAACAGATCCTGAAAAAATATGGCATGGAAGATTCTAAACCTATATGTACCCCAATGGTAACAGGATGCAGTCTCAACTGAAATGATGAATTAACAACAGTACATCAACCAACATACAGATCCATGATTGGCAGTCTGCTTTATCTAATAGGTACCCAACCTGACATCATGCATGCAATAGGAATAGTTGGAAGATTCCAAGCAAATCAAAGGAATCACACCTTCAGGCGGTCAAAAGGATTTTCAAATATCTTCAAGGAGCACATAAATTTGGTTTATGGTATCCTAGAGATACAGATCTTACTCTTCATGCATATACAGATGCAGATTGGGTAGGAAGTGTTGATGACAGAAAAGCACTAGTGGTGGTGCATTCTATATGGGTTCCAGGTTAGTGTCTTGGTTCAGCAAGAAACAAAGTTCAATTGCGTTATCTACAGTTGAAGCAAAATATGTGGTTGTTGCATCTTGCTGCACACAACTACTTTGGATGATGCAAACATTGCAAGACATTCAAATCACATGCACTCCACCCATCTCCATTCTATGTGATAATACAAGTGCCATCAGTATTTCAAAGAATCCATTCATGCACTCCAAGACCAAGCACATACCCATCAAATACCATTTTCTACGTGAACAAGTGCTTGAACAAAAGGTAAAATTGGAATATGTTCCCTCCAAAGAACAGGTTGCTGATATATTCACTAAACCACTCCAAAGAGAGACATTTGAATATCTTAGACAAAAGCTGGGAGTAGTTGCTGCATCATCCTACTGTTAAATCAAACTTTTCAGAGAAAGGTGATTATACGCATGTTTCCTAAAGTGAAGTCGCATACACACGCGGGTTTTTGTGGGTCAAGGAGCGTATATGTTTTTCAGGCAAGAAAAACAGTGGGGCAGGCTCTGATATGGGTGCTCTGACTGATATTGATGATATGCTCTATTCATTAATTTTATCTGATTAATAAATATGCCTTGATCTTTGATCTATTAACAATGCACAGGTAGCACCAGTTCAGGGGGAGCATTAGCCTTCACGTACATTCAACATTGTTGGCATTATGGTTGCTAAGTCTAGCTATGGCTTCAGATATTTATACCATTGGCTGCTCAAGTCATGTAAAAGTCTAGGGTGTGATATGTCTTCTCATACATTTGAATGGGTCCTCTTGGACAAATGATGTAATTTATATCCCCACTTTACATGGGATGGATGATGTAATATTTCTTGTTTTTGTCATGTATAAACAATTGGTATATCCCCACTTGGTTGGGTGGATGAGTCAAATTTGGTATATCCCCACTCGGTTGGGAGATGGATGTATGTGTGAGTCATTGGTGATAGGAAGGTCATTGGTGATGTATGTATAGAGTCATGCTATTCTTTTAGAAAATCTTTTTGCAGACTTTGCTTGTGCTCAGGGGGAGCATGGACTCAATCATGGGAGCTCAATCAGTACATTTTAGCATATCAAAGAATTCAACATGTACTCAGGGGGAGCATGACCAGCATAATGTATGTCAAAGGGGGAGCATGACCCTTTGCCCTTGATGTCAAAGGGGGAGAGTGACTTGGTGTTGTTGTTGCCATCAAGTCCAAAGGGGGAGATTTTTGGAATTATGATATAGGTGTTGTCCTTGATGGCAACTCACTCAGATGAAAGATCATAGTACAACAGGTTAACAACAAAGAATTACAGATCAGACTACACAGAATGAAGAAAGAGAGGTATACGCAGGTTCACCTTGACCAAGCTGCGTATACATGCAGGTTCACTAACCACAAGTAGCATATACGTACACACACACTTTCACAGAAGGAAAAGCGTGTATACCTTGGAAAACTAAGTTTTTGGTCTGAGGTATTTGGTCCATGGTATTTTGATCCATGGTATTGGTCCAAGGTATCTGGTCTGAGGTATTGACCCTAGGTATTTGGTCCAAGGTATTGGTCCTAAGTGGTTTTGGTCCATGGTATTGAGAAAGGCCTAAACTTATAAAAGGAGGAGAAGATCATTAGGCCAAGGGTGCAAGTATTGAATATCTGATGAAGTGTGAGATCTAGTATGAAGGTTATTGGCATATGGTGTTGTACTTGATCTGAACCAAGGATGAACCTTAGCGGTTGATGAAAGATAAGATCTAATGATGGGTCGAGATCTTAAGGCTTGAAATAAATTATCATTATGTGGTTTGATCATGTATAGTCTAGATCTAAATACTGACGCATGTGTTATTCTATAAATATTATGACCTGGGTATAACTGAAGTTTGGAATAGCTGCAGAATTATGAATTAATATTTACAGATGCATACATTGGTTGGCTTTGAGAAAAGCGCGTATACACGCAAGTTCGACACATGGAAGTAGTGATACCTTATAAAGTATGTTTTAGTTGTTTCTGTTTGTTGTTGCAGAGTTCTGGGTTCTGGTTTTGGTTTTGGTTACTGTATTCTGGTGACAGTATTCTGCATGATCAGATTGATTGTGATTTAACTATGGGTTGTCAAGGTGATTGATTGATTCGGTGATTGAGCCCTAGTGATTGGTTGATGCAAATGTATTTGATGATTGAATTGCAGTTATGATGTTGTTGATGGATCCAGTCTGAAAATTTATGAAACTTGGTCCTTGGAGGAAGAAAGTAGGTTGCCGCCTACGTACTAGTAAACATATCGGCTAGTACAAGAGTTAGGGGGTTGTAGCTCTCTTCCAGTAGAAGTTGGAGAACGAGAGAAGGTTGTAACCTTCTGCAGGTAGAAGCCTGTGTACTAGTATAAGTCTGTGCCAGTACAAGATTGTAAACAAATTTTCTTATTATTAAAAGAAGACAGAGACAACAACAGCAGGTGGTTTTCACCCACATTGGGTTTCCACCTTATATCTTGGTGTTCATGTGTGTTGCTTATGTGTGATGATTTATTCTGCTTTTACTGCACTATATAATAAATCTCTGATATACTGGTTTAAGTTAAATGCATGATAAATTTGGTAAATCAAAAGTTATCTGCATATACGCTGGTTGCCTTAATTACAGTCGCGTATATATGCTAGTTCACTTAGTTGAAGTAGTGTATACAAATCTGTTTGGGAAATTAAATTATTGATTTGAGAATACTGATTCACCCCCCCCCCCCCCCCCCAGTTTTATTTCCAACATTATGATCCAAAGTAATTATATAATAGATTTTGTTTGTATATATATATATATATATACATATATATATATATATATATATATATATATATATATATATATATACATATATATATATATATGTATATATGTATATATATATACATATATATATATATATGTAGATATGTATATATATATATATATATATATGTATATATATATATATATATATATATATATATATATGTATGTATGTATGTATATATATTTTAAATTAAAAATTTTGGATTTCATTAGTAAACTAAGATTAGGAAACCCTTATTTTCAAATTTCACCTAGTAATACACAGGGAAATGAAAGATCCAAATACTCACATACAACAAAGTTGCATACTAATATTGTTCTTTCTAGATGAACAAAACATAACACCACAAACCTTATACATGTTAGTTTCACAATAGATACATAAACAAAACTGAAAACCATAGTGCCAAGATACCACATAGCCTATCACCCTTCTCTAGGAACAAAAGTTAGCATAATGAAACATAAATTGCAAACAAGACCCAACGTCAACAACCAAGGTGAAGCACATCTCCATAGCCATATAATCTCTCCATCTCGAATCATAACCCAAATAACCATAGTGCTAGTGTTCCATAAAACGAAGAAAGAATTGTAAATTATGCACACAATGCCCCACCGAGAAAAAATAACGCATAGAATCCAACAGAAACAAAGTGCCATCCAACAAAAACACATAGATTCAAATCAATAGTTGACTCAAAAACACAACATCAAGAGCCATAATCACACCTCCCTAATTCAGAGCCTAGAGAAACAACCAGATAAAAGGGATAACCATAGAAACACATATCCATCCATAGACACACAAGGCCATTAATAACACTAGTTATTCCACAATGATAACCAAAAAAACTTGACAGTGAAGCTAGACAACTCTTGACATTATAATCAAGACTGAGAACCAACAATATGTTCTTGAGCATTGTACTTTCAAATCAAAATATAATGAGGAACCCCATGAAGAGGCCATATCTAAGAGATCATATGCCAAAATTAATGACAAAAGACATGAAAACCCACTATCTCTAGTCATGATCGGAATAAGATATTGTAGCTGGCACCTAAGCACTATCACCCGAAGGGTCTGTGAGATAACTAGAGGCAGAAACACTCACAAGAAAGTATTCTACATGGTAAAATGAGAATCCATATTATCTAAGCAAAACCTTTGATTGCAGATCATGTGTTTAATGTCCTCCAATGAGGAGAATACACTATATTTTTCCACTTGTTTTTCTTTGAAAATAAGTTGCAACACGCTAACCATTTTTTGATGTAAGGCTAAAGATTTCAAAAAATGTAGCCACATATTCCTATATCTACTAGGATTAGGAACCCATCTCATATATTTGCCCACCAACTTAGAATCTAAATGATAAGCCCCCCCCTACCATTTTACATTCCAACAGTAGAATTTTTTTCCTCGCCTCTGGAGAACTGCATCAAAGAAAGTAGCCACAGAGTAATAATCCAAAGGACATACCCTTTTCTTCCCTACTGTAGCATCGCCTCCTCCACCCCTCATGTCATGCATTCTTTATCTAGGAGGCATGAGCATTGTTGCAAGGGAACACTGATTACAACAACTAAAAAAGACCCTTGGACTATAAATAAAGAAGAAGGACTAGACATAGAAGTGTGATCCCTATACTTGAAAACTGCTATATCATCACCTAATTTCCACACTAGAGGTGCAATTTCCAACAAATTTTCAAACTCATTGTAGGCTAGAACCATGACACACAAAATTCTACAATACCTTGACAATCAATAAAACTTTTATGCATTGACATAACACAGAGAGGTAGATACCAACCCTTGATAATGCAACATCGCCAAAAAACACCAGGCTCTAAGAACATTGCAATAAAAAAAACTTACTCAAAGTTAGACCAACCTACTATAAATAGTTCAAAATCTGAGAAAAATTAGGACTCCGAGATGCCCAACCAACAAAAATCACCCTCACCCATTAGAAGTATTGAAACCAATTGATCGAGCGCCTAAGGTTTCATCGCGAAGGGACAAATCTAATACTCACAAGCATATAAATGCCTCCATCCTCAAGCATTATATTAATGTGTTCCAAGGACACTTTTGGTTCCTCATCAATGAAGCCAAACCTAAAAATTTGGTGGAAGCTAATGCAAAAATGGAAAGCATGGATGAGAGTTGGGTACATTAAAAAAGACTAGACATGTTGTACTCCACCAAATCTAGGGGTGCTTTGAAACCAAAATCTTCTCTTCCTCCTTTGGTTCCTTCTTTAGATCCTCTCATGACTAACCTTAAGAAAATGAAAGGGGTGCAAGTAGAATCAAACATAATTTAGAATCAGTTGTTGTATCTAGAGAGAAATAAACAACAAGACATGTTCCAATCAAAGAATGAATATAGATCCCCCCTACAAATCAAAGACCTCCTACAATTCTTGAATTGACTAATATGGTGGATGGTCAACCTCCTTATCTTTTGCAGATGTTGTAGAAGTTTTTATGAGGATAGAATATGTGATTTTTCCACTAAGTGTAGGAAACCAAACAATGAGAAAAATGAAGGATAGTCCAACACCTATAATATGGGGTTTAAAGGATTAAATGGGCAACATGAATATGTTGATCTATCATATTCAAAAATTGCAAGCATAATATATGGAGAGATGCCTTCAAGAGATGAGATAAATTAGATGTATGATAATAGTTTCAAGGAAATATTGTATCAACTAAGGAAAATAAATACCCCATCGATTAGTTCATGGAAGGCTCAAGCTCCTCTAGTAAAGTATATTGAACAAGCCAATACCATTTTGGAGAACAATTTGGATATTTTTTCCATTAGCTCCTTCTTCTAATATAAAGGTGGATATAATAGGTGTAATCAATATTTAAATGACATTAAGTGGATAATGTATGTCGTGTGAAGTTAAAACTTGAAGACACTCCAAAAAAAAAATCTAAATGAAAAGAAACATAAAAATTGAATGGAAATGTTGCAAAGAGAGGAAACATGTGAATCAAAAGGTGATCAATATGATTTTTTTCCTTGACCTTTTACAATAAATGTACTTCTCAACAATAGTTGCTAACATGTTTCAAACATTTGATTTTGGAGTTGTTGAATGTTGTGCAGGGACATATAACAAGAGAATGAAATGTTATCTTAGGAAAATGGAATGTTATCGTAGGAAAGTAAAAATTGTGAAGGATGTAAATGATGATGAATTTGTCCTTAGTTCAAATTTTGAAGTGGTGTTAAAAGTTAATAAAAGAGAATTTTTTTACAAAATTAGGAGGACTATAGTGGAAAGAATATATGGATATTCTCGCCATTTATAATAAAGAAATTAATGCATTGAATCCTAGAATCAACTTGTACATAATCTACAACAAGCATTTCTAGAGTAATGGTCAATGAGACCTATTAAACTTGCAATAGAAAAAACAATGCATAATGATGAAAAAAATCACTTATAAAGTGTTGATGTTAAACATGTGTTTTTGTCATATACATACATTAATCTAAAATTATATATATATATATATATATATATATTTCAATATAAATATGAATATATATTTTTCTTTCACGCTTTCATTTTTAAGAAGATAGATAAAATTCAATGTAATATATGAAACATGCTAGTAGAGATGTTGAAAACAATATTTGTAAATAGTTAAAGTGTTTTCTTTTATATTGTTTTACAATATCAATAGATGTTTTATGAGATGTGCTAACATATAAAGAAAAACAACTTGAATATTTGATTTATATTGGATCAAAAATAGGTTTTGAATATGTGTTGAAGTATTAAGAATTAATTAAATAATTTGCAAGTATTTATATATTTTTACTTCCTTTATTTTATAAAAATGGAACAACAAGAAATATTATTATATACACTTTTTATTAAGGTATATAAAACTCACAAGAAACAAATTATGGAGTGAAACCAACTTGAGAAATCTTGATAGATGATGTGAAGAATGATTTGAAAAGAACCTAACTTATTTATGACTCAATTGTTGTTATCTATACTTATATATATATATATATATATATATATATATATATATATAGATATATATATATATATATATATATATATATAAAAGTAATTTCACTTTACTCTACATTTTTAAATAGAATATAAAGAAATACACTGTCAAACTCAAATCAGTTAACAAAACATTCTAAAATACCCAAATCTAATATCCCATGAAATTGATGAAGAAATGAGATATGAATATAAAGAGATACACTGTCAATCTCAAATCAGTTAACAAATCATTCTAAATACCCAAATATAATGTCTCATAAAATTGATGAATAAATGAGATATGAAAACATTTCGTACCATCAACTTTATATAATAAAAAATCTATTATTCCTATATGATTAAATAAATTTATTATTGTTATGACATCATCCAATATTATAAAATTTCATATTGATTAAATATATAAATAATTTACTTATAATGAACAAATATATAATCTATCAAAATATTTATTTAAATGATATAATTAATAATTATATTTAAATATAATAATTAAATAAAAAATAAATTACATTTATATATTTATAATACCAAAAAAATTAGCATTAAAAACCAGATAATCAACACTATATTTAATCAACATTATATTTTATGATTTTTTTCTATCCAACCACATATCCACACACGCTCTATGGAACGACCTAAGTTATCAATCACTTTCGTTAAATAAATAAATTAATTAAAAAATAAAGGGAAGGAGGAGGACCAGAGTGATGTGATGTAAAAGAGTTCCAAAAAAGTAATTGTCCGCCATGAGCAACATACATACATATCATCATCAAATTTAAATGATTGATGCTTGACTCCAATTTTGAGAAGAAGCGGACTTCAATTTTTTTATGATCAGGATTCTTGTTAGATTTAAATTTTATATTTGTTTTCAATAATTTCTTAAAATTATTATAAATTTAATAATATAAGTGATGGCCTGTAAAATTTTAATAAAAAGTTTCTGTAATTTTTATTATAATTCTAATCTGTTTGAATGGAAAATAACGTAAGTGACAACGATGGTAACCTAAAGAGATTTAATCAAATTTAAATTTATAATCTAGATTTGGTCAACAATATGTTTAATGTAAAATGTGAATATTTATTTTTATTAAATTTATAATTTTTATCAACAATATCTTTAAAGTAGTTAAGGGCCTTGTAGTTTATTTTTGTATTCACGATTTTACTAAAGATAATATAATGAAGTTATTTTGATCGACAAAAAAACAATATCTCTAAAGTAAATGAGCATCTAAATATCATAAATATAGATTTTAATATTTTTAATACGCAAGTGTTAAAATATTTTTTTTTTCTCGGTAAAAGACTAAACTATTATATTATGTATAGGATTCACAAATACATCATGGTGAAACAAGAGAGAGACAGGCTCTGGGTATGTCACCCGAGAGCAATAGAGGCATCCAAAAACTAGCCCACGCAGGGGCGCCAGACACAAAAGCCAGACTTCCATAAGAGCACGCCCACGCAGGGGCACCAACCATTTCGTCCCACGCAGGGGACACCGACCTTACCCAGATCATTGACACAAAATTCAGGAACATGGACATTAAACCAGACACGAGAGAGACCAGAAGCATTATTGCTTTAACAGAGTCAAAAAACAAACAGCAGAAGACCAAACAGAAAGCCATAGAAACCTTGTGTGCGGGCGTCATCAGTCGTCCATTTGCACCTCCTCTACCCGGCACCAGCCATAGGCTTCTCTTTCAGCCGCAGTGGGAAAGGTGTCTTCCTCCTCACCAGTTCCTGGCTTCTGATCTTGCTTGCGTTGCATTACGTTTTCCGGGTCTGAGGCCACCCCTTTAACCCTCTGCTCCTTATCAGCTTCCGAGGCCACTGCCTCATGCTTTTGATTGTCATTCGTCCTCTGCCCCTGTTCATCCAGGGCGTCCTCATCTTCCCGGGCATTTTCTATGAACAAGACTGAGACATGCGCGCTGATTCACGGATTGTTCATGGCACTGCTGAAATTGAAGATAGCCGAGCCAAAGGCAGGCAAGGCATTCGAGCTCGAAGCCCCTGCATCCATGAATTGGCTAGAGTGGAGGGGGTTGGCACCAGTGGAGCGAGCAATGTTGCAGTGGCAGCAATGGACAACATTGTCCGCTTCATGATTGCGCGAGATTCCCCCTCTGGAAGTGCCTCGGCGGCTAAGCATGCGCTGCCGAGGTCTCACCATTCTCGTGGGAGGCAGGGGAAGGAAATTCCAACAGACAACAGGGTAGTCCTGACCCCCTGCAACCAGACTCTTTGCGACCAGACCCCCTGCAACCAACGCCGACTGAGGAATGAACCAGACAGACGGAGAAGAAATCCCGACAGAGACGGAGAGGCTAGGCAACTACCATACCATAAACATTCTCTGATCCCACGCATCGATACCCCTTATGACTTCACCGGCTGTGCTTTGGAGTGCCCCCGCCATAACTGCTGCCATCGCCTGAGCCGAATTACCTCGCGGAGCATTTACTATCTCCTGTCAATCCACCTTATACCATCTGCACTCGCTGGCCGTGTTATCTACGACTGCCACCTGATGGCCATAGGCCGACATGTGGCCATCCCCCATCGCCTGTCCCATCTTAATTATCACCTGCATCCGGGGGCAAGTGTTAAAATATTATTTAAAATAATAATAATAAATTCAATTCAATTTTATTTGGGAGTTTACTTTATAAGCTTTTGAAAATATAAAGGAAACCTGAGTATAAGGTCTTATGTTCAAATCTCCAGTTGTTTATCCATGGCTATGTGGTAGAGAGCAACACAATTCACCTAAGGATTGTAGTGGTAGTAGTTGGAATCTAAACATTGTAGTGGAAGTGGTAGTGGTTGGAGTCTAATTACGGATTCCTCTAAACAAAATAATAAAATAGAATTATAATTAAAAAACAATTACACATCAAATCCATTCAATTAATCTTTTAAAAAACATAAACATAAATTCAAAGGAAAAAAAATCATATAATTACTTTAAAGTATACAATTTTACAAAGATAATGCAAATCAATAAAGAATAATTGTAGTCATAATAATTAGGTGCTCTACACTTTTCAATATGAGAGATGTTATCACAATCACATTAAGAAAATAAAATAAAAAATGAAAAAAATACATAAATTATTCTAGGTTTATTTTAAATTTGGATTTATCAAGTACTGAGTGGGATTAAATTTCTTAATTTTATATATTTTAATGATTCAATATGAGAGCATTAATAAATTGCATGGAATTAAATGATATTAAGAAAAAAACATTAAGAAATTTGATTCTTTTAAGTACTTGATAGATTTGGGTTTAAGATAATTCAACGCTCACTAGGATAATTCACTCACATATATTTTTCTATGTAGTATAGTTAGTGCCTTAAAAATCCAATCTAGAAAAAGAACACAAGTATATAGATCTATTGAATTATTTTGTTGTTAAGGTCTAGAGTCAACCTCCTAAGGACTTGTTTAAAGTTCCCTCTACATTTTAATAGAGGCGTTACTTCTTTCTCTCACACAAATTTTCTAATTAACTCAAATTTAGAAATTAAATATTCAACATATTCATCTATGGGTGGACCAGGTAATTTTTAAAAAGAAAAAAGAATAAATAAAAGTAAATATAATTTCATTGATAATTCATTGCATGGTAATATACACTCACATATAATGAGGAAGACACATTGAAGCGAATCCATGGACAAAAAATAAAGAAATGGTCTAAATATTTTAGAAATCTCTAAAATCATTTCATTCATTCAATATCATAAAGAGTCATAGGAGAACATTCATGAGATCTAAATGCTTAATCAAAAGCCTTTGAAACCACAAATGGCATGCACTCTCAAAAACAACTCTCATGGGTGAAATGAATCTTCTCTCACCTTGCAACATCAAATGTTGGAGTATATATTAGGTTTCATATTTTTGTTAATGTAAATGTTTAGACAGTTATTCATGATTAACAATTTCATATAAAGATCTTTAATCCATACCTCAATATACTCCTTCATAGGAAGGACAATCACGTCTTACTTTCCCCTTCATGCAAAGATTTCTTCTTCTATTTCATTTGAATATGAACGTAATTGTTCAATGTACAACAATTGGTCTCCATTTTCATTAACAAATGTAACTAACCATTTTTTTATTTCTTCCCCCAAAAATTCTATTAAATTGTCGAACTCATTACCCCATGACATCTTAATAACTTTTAAATATTCTTGTACCACATCCTTAGAAACCAACATGGAGTATCTAACCATTCTTGGCCCTTGAAGATCTTCGACGACTTTAATAGCTTTGAAAAAATCATTTCTTCTTCGGTCATTATTTCTTGTACACTTGGAAATACCATCTTTAACATTTTGATCCTCGCATATCATCATGCCTTAATTTCTCTTATTTGTTTCCCAGTTAAAAGCCCTTGTTGGGTTTTCTAAAAGTCACTAAGAGTAGCAATTTTAATAATAAATGTGAGTAGATCATTTTCAACAAAACATTGATTATGTTCCAAGTTCTTTCACAAATAATATGTAAAAGAAGAAATCCTTTAAGAAAGGTTTTTTTAAATATAGACATGTCTCCCATGCATCTTCAATAACACTTAGTCACTTATTGATATTGTTTATGACATAAGTCCTAATTCCATTCAGGTTTTTTCTTACTTCCTTGACTCTATTTCGCATGGTGGATACAACTACTAGCGTAAGTTATATGGCTATAATAGCCAAAGGGGGCATGAACAAAGGCATAGGATTGAGATCTTCTACAAACCTATTGATCATTCTTTCAAGTTGCATGTTCTCAATCTACTACTCTGTGACAGAATGATTAAGTGTGTCCCCTATAGTCACATGTAATGTAATAAGTCCAATAGGTCCAACTCCTAATACATCTACTTCTAACTTCCATTTATTTTTCACCTTCTTATTCCTAACATGCACCTTATTAATCTATTTAGTTAATTATTGTTCTTAAAAAATGATTAAATTTTTTGTAGCAAATTCTTCTACTATTCTTTGACTTTTTGTAAGATGTAGTGCTAGCCTGTTAGGGACTCTAGGATTATTTACTTCCATGTTAGTGGGTCCTTCTAATCGTTGCGAACCTTTCTTACTATAACTTTCATTACTTCTTATCAAAGTAACAACCACATATTATTTTCCCAAACAACCATGAGCGGGTGTCTCTTCAACATTATCTCAAATAGAGTGTCATTCTTACGCTTTCCTTGATTTGTAGTTGTCTCTTATTTTTTAGGGGCCAAGGAGGAATTCTGAAAATTCTATTGAGATGACAAAGACTATAAGTTTGCAGGGTTCCTCCATTTTTTCATGGTTTTGGTCTTCCCCTATGCTTAGTACAAACTCGTTTGACTAAATCATCATTATGTACAATTTGTTATTTCTCTTTTTCTCTTGAAGTATCTACTTCATTTTGTGATCTTAGTGAACATGTTTCCATATCCTACTGATGTCATACGTTGAAAAACTAATCCCATAGGATCAAATTCTTGGGTAGGTTCAACCTCTTTCAAATTAAAGGATTTTAATGTTTCAACTAACTATTAAATGTGCATAATTGTTCACCACAACTGATCCGACTTTAAATAGTAGAAAAATGAATTTATTCTTCCTTTTCTCGTCAAATACAATTAACCAAGAATGATACTACATACATACCTCCATACAAAATATCTATCAGAAAGTAAAATAAGGAGTAATAGAGGTTTATATTGATAACCATAAATCCTTATGTATGTATAATTATCTTCCATTATTACACTCATGTCCCCTTTAAGAAGTCTTATGCTTCTTAAGTGAACCTCTACAGTTTAATTTTAGTCAACATATATCTAAAGTCTTTGACAAATATATCCCGAGCAAGGCATAAATGAAATTGCGTCTTATGTTGTAACAACCTCGGGCTGATTTTCCATGTAAATAAATTAAGCTAAGGTCATGGGACACGTATTCCAAGTTGAATGGAGGGGAAAAAATTATAGTGGGCACCACTTGTGGTTTATTAATGGCTATGGAAATTGGCATTGGCATTGGAAAATGAAAATGAAAAAGGAAATAAATGATAATTTAATATGAGAAATAAAGGAATATAGGAGAAAAGGGAGATGAAGAGACACAAATATGCATGCAAGAGAAAATGAAGGAAAATGAACGAAAAAGAAAAGGAAAAGGAAACAAAAGAAGAGGGAGAACATTCTATGCTCTCTTAGTCACTCTTACACACTTAGATCACTCTTGGAGAATTCTAGCATTGACTTGGACATTGAGGCATTCTCACTTGGACTTGGAGAGAGAAAGCACTTGGACAGAAGAAAGAACGAAAGGAATTCATGGGTAGCGGAAAAGAAAGTTGTAAAATCAGCTACAATAGGAGAACATTGTAGGTAACAGGTTGCATGTGTGATTTCATTGTTGAGATTTGGATGCATGGTTCATGCATTTGGTTATTTGGATGTTTCGTTGTCTTTTTCATGGGATTTGCCCATATTGATATTGGTTTCATCCTTGCCTTACCATCTCTTGGATAACCATGGTGTAGTGGGTTCCATGTTGTGATTAAGCTTTGGATGGATGATAGACTTTGGATCCTAGTGAGGTAGTCCTAGGAAAATTCCCAAGGGTCGCGAGGGGAGATGGCATTTCTCCTAGAACTCTTGATGGATGGGTGGAGACAGGAAAAATCTTCAGGCTATGGTGAAGAAAGTCAGAGGCATCCAAGCTTGTTTGATGTTAGTGATTTTTGGATCAGTTTAGGTGAAATCACTCTGGTTGAGGGTTGAGGTGGTTTGGCCTCTAGAAGACATGGTTGGTTCTACTTTGGTTTAACTCATATGATATCAAATTCATGATTGGAATATGGCATGGGGGTGATTGGCTGAAAGAGAGATTTGGTTCAGCCCAATCTATAGTCAGGTGGTACATGGAAGTCCCTAAATTGCTCAGATTTATGCATATGTTATTATGTGTTATTTCTTAGTGAGATCAATGAGCACTTGTATGGGTTGTTGTGTTGTTTTTATGATTGGTTTGTCATGGATTTATTATGGTTAAATGTTGCTTATTGGCATGATACATTCTTGTTGTAGAATGTTCTCTTGTTATGGATCTTGCTTATGGTTTGATAATTTATTGAATGGTATATGAATGCATGGGCTAAAAATTGTTGTTGCATTTAGTTTGAGAGGGAATTGAGCCTTCTTGATGGTTCTATGATGAAGTTAAGAAGACAATGAATAGATGTGCATTCATGACCTATAGTTACTATGTTTTCCATGTGTTTGATGAAATTTTTAGCATGTGTTTGGAAAATTTGGAGTAAGACCTAGCCTTAGTATTCATTATACTGACTTATTATCATCTTATATTGAATTCTAGAAAGTTATGGGTTGTTTTGGGTAGATGGCCTATAGCTTGCCCTGAAAATATGGAATTGGGTTTCTAGCCGCACCCTCTGAACTAAGAGATTTGGGTTGCAACCAAAAGGAGGATGGCATGTGCGTGTGGCTAGAGATTTCCAACCATATGCACATCTTGGCATGCATGTGGTTGGGATGCAGGGTTAGGAAAAAAGTTAGTTCCAACCCACTGCAAGATCGTCAACAGATGTTGTCCAGTATCTAGGTGATGTGGTGCTCCTTAGAGGTTGTAGTATGTTTCTAGTTTGAATACCCCACTTCCATAACTAGAAATTGGATGTTGGGTTATGTCATAGTAACTCTCATCTCATGTTTACCCTGGAAAGCTTGTAAAAGTGGGTAAATGTGGGGTGGGGTGTTACTGGGTGGTATTAGAGCGAGGTTATAACATTGGACCTCGGGGTAAATGCAGATGTCATGAAAGTATGTTAGTTGTCTATATGTTTATCATGCATGCATGATTAGCTATTTATTGTTATAGCTGTGATATCCATGTACGAAATGGTATTCTTGTGATGTTGTATCGTGCTAATCTAGATTAGCCTGGGCAGATGCCATAGCCTCCCAATGGAATGATTTTGATTATGTTGTTACTTAGCTAACAATGGAATATTGTAGGAAGTAGAAGGCAACGAGATGAAGAGAAGAATAGTTGAATAAAACTCATATGACTCTCTGTATAGGTATAAAGAGACATTGGTAGGATGGGAGAGATCAGTCGAGCTGCGGGGAGAGAGACATTGTCCTAGTTTGGTAGACACATTGAGAAGTTTGAAGGCAGAAATCGTGAGTTGCAAGGCAGACAATGAGTGGTTGATTGAATTACATGAAAGGATTTCTAGAGCTCAAGAAAAGAAATCCAAGGTTAATGCAATCATCCTCCAGAGCCTTTCATATTTACAGAAGCAAGGATAGTTGGGGATCAGTCATGGACAGGAATAAAAGACTAATGGTGCAAATGGAAGTAGGTCTCGGAAGAGGTTCAATATGGACATAGATGATACAGTAAAGGGTGGAATATCCTCGGATACACCTAAGAGGAGGGCTAGAACTCATGTATTTTATTCTAGCTCTAGTTTTGAGAGACATCATTGTCATCACCACCAACATCCTCATAGGAGGAGTGAGAAAGGGTACTTGCTAGAAGAGTTCAAGAAATCCAAGCCTCTTGCTTTTGATGGAGAAATGAAGAAATTAGAAGATGCAGAAGCATGGTTGATTAGGATGAAGAAATTCTTTAGGTTGCATGATTACTTATAGAACATGAAATCCAAGATAGATAACTTTAGTCTCAAGGGAAAAGCAGATATCTAGTGGGAAGATGTTAAGCATGTCTTAAGCATCAGAGAAGATGAGATAATTTGGGACAAGTTTGAAAAACTCTTCAGGAAGAAGTACCCATCTGAGAGGTATTATGATGGAAAGGCCAAGGACTTCTATGAGCTTAAGATGGGTTCCATGACAGATGAAGAGTACACAACTAGATTTCTAGAGTTATTGAGATATGTGCCCTATCTCAAGGATGAGAGAACAAAGATCCAAAGGTTCATCAGTGGATCACCATTAGCATTAAAAGATTAGATTTAATTTGATGAGCCTCGATCATTGGAGGAAGACATTAGAAAGTTGAAGCATTACTATGATCATTCAAAGTCCAACCTCGAGTTCAAGAGAAACTAGACAGGTAATGAGAAGACTAAAGGAAAATGGCTCAAGAAGTGAAGAATATATCAGGATGTAGGTGACAAAGAGAAATTGGCACCTCACAAGAAGTTCAATGTAGTTGAGATAGGACATGGGTCTTAGCCTAAGGAGAAACTGAATAAAGGTGATGGTAGAAAACATTTAAGGTGTTGGAACTATGGTGGATACCATTGTAGGAGGGATTTTCCATCGCAGTAGGGTGGTAGGCCTCATGTCTACAGTGCTCAGGAGGCACAAAAATTTCGGGATGTAGGTCAAAGTGTTCCACGAATCTATGAAACAATGGATAACGGGTAGGTAGATCATCAAGAATCCACTATCGAGATGGAAGGTAAGATTTGTGATAAATTTATTTCTATTTTGATTGATCCTGGATCGAATTATAGCTATGCTAGTCTTGACCTGCTGGATCAATGTTAGTTGAGTAACGAAGTGCATGCAAAATATTAGTTGGTGCAGTTCAGGAAAAAAAATTAAGGATGGAATTTTATATTAAATTTTAGAAACCTTGGTGAATATTCCTAGTCCATAATATACAAATTATAAAATGTTTGGTAATATTTTTGTAAAAATATTTAGATCTCTAATGATTTTATATTATTATGTATAAAATTTTAGCGATTTTTGAGGTAAAATAATTTTGTACTATCAAATTTGGGCGAATCATTTTTAGAAAAAAATGGAAAATTGGCGAATATGTTTTTTGGAAAAAGCATGTAAAATTAGCCCACTTGCAAATATTAGCCCCTAAAATTTTCCTTGGTGCGGTTGGCTACAAGGACCAAGAGAAGAGTTCATCATTGGGTGAGATCTTGTGCATTTGAGCTTAATGTCATGTCTACATCAACAGATCTAAATGTGATTCCTTTGGGTTCATATAACATACTTTTTGGCATGGACTAAGTGTTCATTCACAAGACCAAGGTGGATTGCTATGACAAGGCCATTGAGTGTAAGATGATGATGGAGAAAAGAGAGTCTTGCAGATAAAGAAGAAGCATACATCAATGAGAATGGTTAAAACTATGCACGCCAAGCGCCACAACAAGAAATGATGTTTATTGTTTGCAGTACATGTTTTCAGTGACAAAGGGAAGGATGTTGAGGATGATGAAGTCTCGAGGAAGTATCCTATCTTGTAGCAGTTGCAGGATGTGTTTCCTACATAGATTCTAGAGTTGTCACCTCATAGGGAGGTGGATTTATATACCGAGTTGATGTTGGGAGCAACACCAACATCTAAGGCACCTTACGGGATGAACATGCCCGAGTTGGTGGAATTGAAGTTACAAGTTATATCAAAAGGACTGATGAAAAACTTGATAAGTTTGAGCCCAAAGCAGATGAAGGTATTCTTCTTGGTTACTCTTCCCGAAGTAAAGGATATAAATGTTATAATAAAAGACTGGGGAAAATTGTTGAAAGTATTGATGTTGTAGTTGATGGAGCATGCAAAAATCCAAAATAGATAAAAACCGAAGATTATGACAATCATAGAAAATTTTAGGGGCGAATGTTCGCCCTTTGGCGCAATTAAGGGGTTTTAAATTTTTAGTGGGCGAATATTTTGTATCATAGTACAAATTTACAAATCACCTCAAATAGCCCACCTTATTTTAAGGGAGAGGGTAAAAAAGGTAAATTTAGCCCTTGAAATTAGTAGTTACAACCTTCCATTCGCCCATTTTCAAGAATAGGTTTTATTTAAGTGAATCTATTCGCCCATTTTCAATACCATATTTATAAAAGAGGTATGGTAAATTAATAAAAATATAAATAAATGAGAAGTATGGTAAATAAATAAAACATTTTTTATATTTACTCCTTAAGTCACCTTATATACATGCAAGGGTGTAAACAAATAAAAATATAAGTAAAGTGGAGGTATGGCAAATAAATAAAACGTCTTTTTATACTTACTCAAAAGGTATGGTAAATAAATAAAAATTCAAATAAACTAGACGTATGGTAAATAAATAAAACCTCTTTTTATATTTAGTCCATAACCCTCGTTCTATTTATGAAGGCTCAAGAAAGAGGTTTTATTTAAGTGAATCCCATGGGCCAAATACCATATTTGTAAAAGAGGTATGGTAAATTAATAAAAATATAAATAAACAAGAGGTATGGTAAACAAATAAAACATTTTTTTATATTTACTCCATAAGTCACCTTAAATTTACGAACACTCAAAAAATGCGTTATATTTAGGTGAAACCTATGGGCAAAATACTATGGGAAAAATACCATGGACTAGATTGTTATTAATACCATGCAAAAAAAACATTATTAACCCTAATATTAGTATTAATAAAAATAAAAATGGCACATGGTATTGGCCCATGGTATTCACCTGGAATGTAGCTTATTTAAATGGGGGAATTAAACTAGCATAGATCCATCTTTACTCTGGATCTACTAACCCCCAAGAGGTATCAAATATTGTGATATGCAAAGTAGCATAGAGTGAAAAAATATTTGATCCCTCTCAAGGCTTGGTGGATATTAATTTTTATAAATTACTAATAGTAATTTTTAAGCTCCAGGTTTATGATAACCCATGGTAATACCAAGATCTTACAAGACTTTATAATTAAGTAAAATATTCGCCATGCTTGGTGAGAGATTCGCCAAAAAATTATATATACATATTATATTATTGATAAAATCGCCTTCCATTTTTCCTATATACCATAGAGATTCGCCCATTTATTATCCTTATAAATTTAGGTGGGGTTCTTAAAATTTTCCCTGATGACAATGAAGAAGATGGGGATTATTTTCCCACATCAAATCATAATGATTTTGAAGAAGAAACCAATGAAGCTCCAGAAGAAGAAATAACGGTAGAAGAAAAGACTCCGTCCAGGTATGTTCAGAAAAATTATCCAGAAACTCAAATTTTAGGGGAAAAAGAGGCAGGTGTACAAACAAGAAGAACTATTACAGAAACCTCAAGCTATCTAGCACTACTATCCTCCACCGAACCTCAAAATGTAAATGAAGCATGCAAAGATGAATGTTGGGTCAAGGCCATGAATGAAGAATTTGAGAAAATTGAAAAGAATAATACTTGGGAATTAGTTCCTAGACCTCATGATAAAACTATCATAGGAACTAAATGGATATTTAAAAACAAGCTAAATGAAAATGGAGAAGTTATTAGAAACAAGGCCAAACTTGTTTGTAAAGGGTATGCTCAACAAGAAGGTATAGATTTTGAAGAAACTTTTGCACATGTTCCTAGACTTGAAGCCATAAGGATGTTTCTTGCTCTTTCTAGCTTTCAGAAATTCAAAGTATACCAAATGGATGTAAAATCTGCTTTCCTAAATGGAGATTTAGAAGAAGAAGTCAATATTGAACAACCAAAAGGATTCGTTCTTGGAAATGATGGAAAACTTGTATGCAGACTTAGAAAGGCTCTCTATGGTCTAAAACAGGCTCCAAGGGCATGGTATTACCGCCTTGACAAATATCTACACCAACAGGGTTTTTCAAAAGGGTCAATAGATAACAATCTATATACAAAGATTGACATTGATAAATTGCTAATAGTTGTTGTTTATGTTGATGATATCATTTTTGGTAGCAATGAAGAATCCATGAGTTAGAATTTTTCTTCAGTAATACAACAAGAATTTGAAATGTCCTTGCTTGGTGAACTTACCTATTTTCTTGGTCTACAAGTTCAACAAAATAAAGATGGTATTTTTCTTTCACAAACCAAATATCTCAAACAGATATTGAAAAAATATAGCATGGAAGATTCTAAACCTGTATGTACCCCAATGGTAACAGGATGCAGTCTCAGCTCAAACGATGAATCAAGTACAACAGTACATCAACCAACATACAGATCCATGATTGGCAGTCTACTTTATCTAATAGGTACCTGACCTGACATCATGCATGCAGTAGGAATAGTTGGAAGATTCCAAGCAAATCCAAAGGAATCACACCTTTAGGTGGTCAAAAGGATTTTCAAATATCTTCAAGGAACACAGAAATTTGGTTTATGGTATCCTAGAGATACAGATCTTACTCTTCATGCATATACAGATGCAGATTGGGCAGGAAGTGTTGATGACAGAAAAAGCACTAGTGGTGGTGCATTCTATATGGGTTCCAGGTTAGTGTCTTGGTTCAGCAAGAAACAAAGTTCAATTGCGTTATCTACAGCTGAAGCAGAATATGTGGCTGTTGCATCTTGCTGCACACAACTACTTTGGATGATGCAAACATTGCAAGACATTCAGATCACATGCACTCCACCCATCTCCATTCTATGTGATAATACAAGTGCCATTAGTATTTCAAAGAATCCAGTCATGCACTCCAAGACCAAGCACATACCCATCAAATACCATTTTCTACGTGAACAAGTGCTTGAACAAAAGGTCAAATTGGAATATGTTCCCTCCAAAGAACAGGTTGTTGATATATTCACTAAACCACTGCCCAGAGAGACATTTGAATATCTCAGAAAAAAGCTGGGAGTAGTTGCTACATCATCCTGCTGTTAAATCAATTTTTTTCAGAGAAAGGTGATTATACGCGTGTTTCCTAAAGTGAAGTCGCATACACATGCGGGTTTCTGTGGGTCAAGGAGCGTATATGTTTTTCAGGCAAGAAAAACAGTGGGGCAAGCTTTGATATGGGTGCTCTGACTGATATTGATGATATTCTTTGTTCATTAATTTTATCTTACAAACAAAGATGCCTTGATCTTTGATCTGTTAACAATGCACAGGTAGCACCAGTTTAGGGGGAGCATTAGCCTTCACGTACATTTAGCATTATTGGAATTATGGTTGCTGAGTCTAGCTATGCCTTCAAATATTTATACCATTGGCTGCTCAAGTCATGTAAAAGTCTAGGGTGTGATATTTCTTCTCATACATTTGAATGGGTCCTCTTGGACAAATGATGTAATTTATATCCCCACTTTACATGGGATGGATGATGTAATATTTCTTGTTTCTGTCATGTATAAACAATTGGTATATCCCCACTTGGTTGGGTGGATGAGTCAAATTTGGTATATCCCCACTTGGTTGGTAGATGGATGTATGTGTGAGTCATTGGTGATAGGAAGGTCATTGGTGATGTATGTATAGAGTCATGCTATTCTTTTAGAAAATCTTTTTGCAGACATTGCTTGTGCTTAGGGGGAGCATGAACTCAATCATGGGAGCTCAATCAGTACATTTCAGCATATCAGAGAATTCAGCATGTACTCAGGGGGGGCATGACCAGCATAATGTATGTCAAAGGGGGAGCATGACCCTTTGCCCTTGATGTCAAAGGGGGAGACTGACTTGGTTTTATTGTTGCCATCAAGTCCAAAGGGGGAGATTTTTGAAATTATGATACAGGCGTTGTCCTTTATGGCAACTCACTCAGATGAAAGATCATAGTACAACACGTTAACAACAAAGAATTACATATCAGACTACACAGAATGAATAAAGAGAGGTATACGCAGGTTCACCTTGACCAAGCTGCGTATACATGCAGGTTCACTAACCAAAAGTATCGTATACATACACACACACTTTCACAGAAGGAAAAGTGTGTATACCTTGGAAAACTAAGTTTTTGGTCCGACATATTTGGTCCATGGTATTTGATCCATGTTATTGGTCCAAGGTATCTGGTCCAAGGTATTGACCCTAGATATTTGGTCCAAGGTATTGGTCCTAAGTGGTTTTGGTCCATGGTATTGAGAAAGGCCTAAAGCTATAAAAGGAGGATAAGATCATTAGGCCAAGGGTGCAAGTATCGAATATCTGATGAAGTGTGAGATCTAGTATGCAGGTTATTGGCTTATGGTGTTGTGCTTGATCTGAACCAAGGATGAACCTTAGTGGTTGACGAAGGATAAGATCTAATGATGGATCGGGATCTTAAGGCTTGAAATAAATTATCATTATGTGGTTTAATCATGTATAGTCTAGATCTTAATACTGGCGCATGTGTTATTCTATAAATATTATGATCTGGGTATAACTGAAGTCTGGAATAGCTACAGAATTATGAATTAATATTTACAGATGCATACGCTAGTTGGCTTTGCGAAAAGCGCGTATACACACAGGTTCGACACATCGAAGTAGCGTATACCTTATAAAGTATGTTTTAGTTGTTTCTGTTTGCTGTTGCAGAGTTCTGGGTTTTGGTTTTGGTTCTGGTTACTGTATTCTGGTGACAGTATTCTGAATGATCAGATTGATTGTGATTTAACTATGGTTTTTCAAGGTGATTGATTGATTCAGTGATTGAGCCTCAGTGATTGGTTGATGCAGATGTATTTGATGATTGAATTGTAGTTATGATGTTGTTGATGGATCCAATCTAAAATCTATGAAACGTGGTCCTTGGAGGAAGAAACAAGGTCGTAGCCTTCTATAGGTTGTCGCTTGCGTACTAGTAAGCATATCGACTAGTACAAGTGTTAGGGGGTTTTAGCTCTCTTCCAGTAGAAGCTGGAGAATGAGAGAAGGTTGTAACTTTCTGCAGGTAGAAGCCTGCGTACTGGTATAAGTCTGCACCAGTACAAGATTGTAAACAGATTTTCTTATTATTAAAAGAAGACAGAGACAATAGCAGCAGGTGGTTTTCACCCACATTTGCTTTCCACCTTATATCTTGGTGTTCATGTGTGTTGCTTATATGTGATGATTTATTCTGCTTTTACTGCACTGTCTAATAAATCTCTGATATATTGGTTTAAGTTAAATGCATGATAAATTTGGTAAATCAAAAGTTATTTGCATATACGTTGGTTGCCTTAAGTACAATCGCGCATATATGCTAGTTCACTTAGCTGAAGTAGCGTATACAAATCTATTTGGGAAATTAAATTATTGATCTGAGAATACTGATTCAGCCCCCGCTCTCAGTATTATTTCCAACATTATGATCCAAAGTAATTAAAATAATAGATTTTGTTTGTATATATATATATCTATATATATATATATATAGATATATATTTTAAATTAAAATTTTTGGATTTCGTTAGTAAAATTAGATTAAGAAACTCTTATTTTCAAATTTCACCTAGTAATACATAGGGAAATGAAAGATCCAAATACTCACATACAACAAAGTTACATAGTAATATTGTTCTTTCTAGATGAACAAAACATAACACCACAAACCTTATACATGTTAGTTTCACAATAGATACATAAACAAAACTAAAAACCATAGTGCCAAGATACCACATAGCCTATCACCCTTCTCTAGGAACAAAAGCTAGCATAATGAAACATAAATTGCAACAAGACCCAACGTCAACAACCAAGGTGAAGCACATCTCCATAGCCATATAATCTCTCCATCTCAAATCATAACCTAAATAACCATACTGCTAGTGTTCCATAAAACGAGGAAAAAATTGTAAATTATGCACACAATGCCCCACCGAGAAAAAAATAACGCATAGAATCCAATAGAAACAAAGTGCCATCCAACAAAAACACACAGATTCAAATCAACAGTTGACTGAAAAACACAACATCAAGAGCCATAATCACACCTCCCTAATTCAGAGCCCAGAGAAACAACAAGATAAAAGGGATAACCATAGAAACACATATCCATCCATAGACACACAAGGCCATTAATAACACTAGTTATTCCACAATGATAACCAAAAAAACTTGACAGTGAAGCCAGAAAACTCTCGACATTATAATCAATACTGAGAACCAACAATATGTTCCTGAGCATTGTACTTTAAAATCAAAATATAATGAGGAACCCCATGAAGAGGCCATACCTAAGAGATCATATGCCAAAATTGATGACAAAAGACATGAAAACCCACTATCTCTAGTCATGATTGGAATAAGATATTGTAGTTGGCACCTGAGCACTATCACCTGGAGGGTCTGTGAGATAACAAGAGGCAGAAACACTCACAAGAAAGTATTCTACATGGTAAAATGAGAATCCATATTATCTAAGCAAAACCTTTGATTGCAGAGCATGTGTTTAATGTCCTCCAATGAGGAGAATACATTGTATTTTTCCACTTGTTTTTCTTTGAAAATAAGTTGCAACATGCTAACCATTTTTTGATGTAAGGCTAAAGATTTCAAAAAATGTAGCCACATATTCCTATATCTACTAGGAGTAGGAACCCATTTCATATATTTTCCCACCAACTTAGAATCTAAATGATAAGGTCCCCCCCCTACCATTTTACATTCCAATAGTAGAATTTTTTTCCTCACCTCTAGAGGAACTGCATCAAAGAAAGTAGCCACAAAGTAATAATCCAAAGGACACACCCTTTTCTTCCCTACTGTAGCATCGCCTCCTCCACCCCTCAAGTCATGCATTCTTTATCTAGGAGGCATGAGCATTGTTGCAAGGGAACACTGATGACAACAACTGAAAAAGACCCTCGGACTATAAATAAAGAAGAAGGACTAGACATAGAAGCGTGAGCCCTATACTTGAAAACTACTATATCATCACCTAATTTCCACACTATAGGTGCAATTTCCAACAAATTTTCAAACTCATTGTAGGCTAGAACCATGACACAAAAAATTCTACAATACCTTGACAATCAATAAAACTTTTTATGCATTGACATAACACAGAGAGGTAGATACCAACCCTTGATAATGCAACATCGCCAAAAAACACCAGGCTCTGAGAACATTACAATAAAATAAACTTACTCAAAGTTAGACCAACCTACTATAAATAGTTCAAAATTTGAGAAAAATTAGGACTCAGAGATGCCCAACCAACAAAAATCACCCTCACCCATTAGAAGTATTGAAACCAATTGATCACGCGCCTAAGGTTTCATCGCGAAGGGACAAATCTAATACTCACAAGAATATAAATGCCTCCATCCTCAAGTATTATATTAATGTGTTCCAAGGACACTTTTGGTTCCTCATCAATGAAGCCAAACCTGAAAATTTGGTGGAAGCAAATGAAAAAATGGAAAGCATGGATGAGAGTTGGGTACTTTAAAAAAGACTAGACATGTTGTCCTCCACCAAATCTAGAGGTGCTTTGAAACCAAAATCTTCTCTTCCTCCTTTGATTCCTTCTTTAGATCCTCTCATGACTCCTTAAGAATATGAAAGCGGTGCAAGTAGAATCAAACATAATTTAGAATCAGTTGTTGTATCTAGAGAGAAATAAACAACAAGACATGTTCCAACCAAAGAATGAATATAGAGCCCCCTACAAATCAAAGGCCTCCTACAATTCTTGAATTGACTAATATGGTGGATGGTCAACCTCCTTATCTTTTGCAGATGTTGTAGAAGTTTTTATGAGGAAAGAACATGTGATTTTTCCACTAAGTGTAGGAAACCAAACAATGAGAAAAATGAAGGATAGTCCAACACCTACAATATGGGGTTTAAAGGATAAAATGGGCAACATGAATATGTTGATCTATCATATTCAAAAATTGCAAGCATAATATATGGAGAGATGCCTTCAAGAGATGAGATAAATTAGATGTATGATAATAGTTTCAAGGAAATATTGTATCAACTAAGGAAAATAAATACCCCATCGATTAGTTCATGGAAGGCTCAAGCTCCTCTAGTAAAGTATACTGAACAAGCCAATACCATTTTGGAGAACAATTTGGATTTTTATTCCATTAGCTCCTTCTTCTAAATAAAGGTGGATATAATAGGTGTAATCAATATTTAAATGACATTAAGTGGATAGTGCATGTCGTGTGAAGTTAAAACTTGAAGACACCCCAAAAAAAAAATCTAAATGAAAAGAAACATAAAAATTGAATGGAAATGTTGCAAAGAGAGGAAACAGGTGAATCAAAAGGTGATCAATATGATTTTTTTCCTTGACCTTTTACAATAAATGTACTTCTCAACAATAGTTGCTAACATGTTTCAAACATTTGATTTTGAAGTTGTTGAATGTTGTGCAGGGACATATAACAAGAGAATGAAATGTTATCTTAGGAAAATGGAATGTTATTATAGGAAAGTAAAAATTGTGAAGGATGTAAATGATGATGAATTTGTCCTTAGTTCAAATTTTGAAGTGTTGTTAAAAGTTAATGAAAGAGAGAAGTTTTTTACAAAATTAGGAGGACTATAGTGGAAAGAATATATGGATATTCTCGCCATTTATAATACAAAAAAGTAATGCATTGAATCCTAGAATCAACTTGTACATAATCTACAACAAGCATTTCTAGAGTAATGGACAATGAGACCTATTAAACTTGCAATAGAAAAAACATATAATGATGTAAAAAATCACTTATAAAGTATTAATGTTAAACATGTGTTTTTGTCATATACATACATTAATCTAAAAAAATAATTTATATATATATATATATATATATTTCAATATAATATGAATATATATTTTTCTTTCACGCTTTCATTTTTAAGAAGATAGATAAAATTCAATGTAATATATGAAACATGCTAGTAGAGATGTTGAAAACAATATTTGTAAATACTTAAAGTGTTTTCTTTAATATTATTTTACAAATATCAATAGATGTTTTATGAGATGTGCTAACATATAAAGAAAAACGACTTGAATATTTGATTCATATTGGATCAAAAATAGGTTTTGAATATGTGTTGAAGTATTAAGAATTAATTAAATAATTTGCAAGTATTTATATGTTTTTACTTCCTTTATTTTATAAAAATGGAACAACAAGAAATATTATTATATGCACTTTTTATTAAGGTATATAAAACTCACAAGAAACAAATTATGGAGTGAAACCAACTTGAGAAATCTTGATAGATGTTGTGAAGAATGATTTGAAAAGAACATAACTTATTTATGACTCAATTGTTGTTATGGATACTTTTTCATATATATATATATAAAAGTAATTTCACTTTACTCTACATTTTTAAATAGAATATAAAGAAATACACTGTCAAACTCAAATCAATTAACAAAACATTCTAAAATACCCAAATCTAATATCCCATGAAATTGATGAAGAAATGAGATATGAATATAAAGAGATACACTGTCAATCTCAAATAAGTTAACAAATCATTCTAAAATACCCAAATATAATGTCTCATAAAATTGATGAATAAATGAGATATGAAAACATTTCGTACCATCACATTTATATTATTTCCTTTTATATAATAAAAAATCTATTATATATTTATAATACCAAAAAATTTAGCATTAAAAACCAGATAATCAACACTATATTTAATCAACATTATATTTTATGATTTTTTTCTATCCAACCACATATCCACACACTCTCTATGGAACGACATAAGTTATCAATCACTTTCGTTAAATAAATAAATTAATTAAAAAATAAAGGGAAGGAGGAGGACCACATTGATGTGATGTAACAACATTTCCTTTTTATACATACATAAAAGTAATTGTCCGCCATGAGCAACATACATACATATCATCATCAAATTTAAATGATTGATGCTTGACTCCAAGAAGCGGACTTCAATTTTTTTATGATCAGGATTCTTGTTAGATTTAAATTTTATATTTGTTTTCAATAATTTATTAAAATTATTATTGGAAGTGGTAGTGGTTGAGTCTAATTATGGATTCCTCTAAACAAAATAATTAAATAAATAATAAAATAGAATTATAATTAAAAAACAATTATACATCAAATCCATTTAATTAATCTTTTAAAAACATTTTATTATATAAAAAATTTAATCTTTTAAAAAACATTTTATTATATAAAAAATTATAAACATAAATTGAAAGGGAAAAAAATCATATAATTATTTTAAAGTATACAATTTTACAAAGATAATACAAATCAATAAAGAATAATTGTACTCATAATAATTAGGTGCTCTACACTTTTCAATATGAGAGATGTTATCACAATCACATTAAGAAAATAAAATAAAGAATGAAAAAAAAATACATAAATTATTCTAGGTTTATTTTAAATTTAGATTTATCAAGTACTAAGTGGGATTAAATTTCTTAATTTTATATATTTTAATGATTCAATATGATAGCATTAATAAATTGCATGGAATTAAATGATATTAAGAAAAAAAATTAAGAAATTTGATTCTTTTAAGTACTTGATAGATTTGGGTTTAAGATAATTCAACGCTCACTAGGATAATTCATTCACATATATTTTTCTATGTAGTATAGTTAGTGCCTTAAAAATCCAATCTAGAAAAAGAACACAAGTATATAGATCTATTGAATTATTTTGTTGTTAAGGTCTAGAGTCAACCTCCTAAGGACTTGTCTAAAGTTCCCTCTACATTTTAATAGAGGCGTTACTCCTTTCTCTCACACAAATTTTCTAATTAACTCAAATTTAGAAATTAAATATTCAACATATTCATCTATGGGTGGACTAGGTAATTTTTACAAAGAAAAAAGAATAAATAAAAGTAAATATAATTTCATTGATAATTCATTACATGGTAATATGCACTCACATATAATGAGGAAGACACATTTGAAGCGAATACATGGAAAAAAAATAAAGAAATGGTCTAGATATTTTAGAAATCTCTAAAATCATTTCATTCATTCAATATCATAAAGAGTCATAGGAGAACATTCATGAGATCTAAATGCTTAATCAAAAGCCTTTGAAACCACAAATGGCATGCACTCTCAAAAACAACTCTCATGGGTGGAATGAATCTTCTCTCACCTTGCAACATCAAATGTTGGAGTATATATTAGGTTTCAAATTTTTGTTAATGTAAATGTTTAGACAGTTATTCATGATTAACAATTTCATATAAAGATCTTTAATCCATACTTCAATATACTCCTTCATAGGAAGGACAATTACGTCTGACTTTCCCCTTCATGCAAAGATTTCTTCTTCTATTTCATTTAAATGTAAATGTAATTGTTCAATGTACGACAATTGGTCTCCATTTTCATTAATAAATGTAACTAACCACATTTTTATTTCTTCCCAATAAAAATGTGGTTAGTTAATCACTTCGAGTTGCGTTCGATCTAGCTGAACTATGCGCACAACGGATTTCTGTGGTTGAACGTTCAGTTTTGCATAAATTGATCTTGGTAAAATATTCAATGAAGCTCCATAATCAACTAAGCAATTATGCACGTTTTTATTGAAAATTTCATAAGTAAGGAGAAATGGGGGAGTATGCGATCTCGATCTTCCTCCTATTAACGCGATATCGTTTGGATCAACCTTATTCATTGTATTAGTTGGAGGTCTTCCCATATCATGGGAAGCTTGAGAGATTACAGCAGCTGGTAAAGGTGCAACTGGTACAACATGTAATTCTTTCAAAAGTACTTTTTGCTGGTGTTTTAACTTGCTCAATTCAAAAAGAGTAATATTGGCCCTAGTCTTTTTCATGTCTTGTACGATATTATACTCCATTTCATCCGAAACGATTAGCATTTTAGATGGATTTAATATGTCTGTTTGGATTGGGCCGGTTAGAGTCGCTTTAGGTGATGTTTTCTTGGCTGCGACTTTATCCTTAGTCATCGAGCTTGCGCTCTTTGGCTTAGGTGTAGGCTGAGGAGGATCAAGTTGATTTCTGCTATGAGTACTAACCACGAATGCCTCTTGATCCTCTTCATCTGGGAGGATGAAATCCCACAGACCTTGTAACTCTACAACTTCTTCTTCATCGGTATGTTCTTCAATAGCGTTTTCCTCTTCTTCTTCTTCTGATTCAGCATTTGAAATAGCGTTAGGGGGTTTGGAATCGGTTGAAGGATTTATTTTAAAAGGCCTGTATGGATTTTTAGAAGAAGTTTTTGCCACTTGTTTCTTAATGTCGACCATATCGTTAGACATGGTCTTCAAAACTTTTTGTAATCCTTCTAAATCGAATGGATCCTTCAGTTGTTTTTTCTTGGGATCTTCTTTGAAAGAGACCTTCTTAGATTTTTGTTCCTCTATCGCGTTTTTCTTTTCTAGGGCCATAATACATTTCTCTACTGCTATTGCTTCTTTCATATTTTCAACTAAAGTTGTTTTGTTAGCCCTATCAACAAAGATTGCTAAGTTTGATGGTAAAGCAGTAATGTACCATTCACTTCGCACTTCTTCACTAGGCTGAGAAGCAGTAGGAATTTTGTTTAAGATTTTATTGAAACGTAAATTGAAATCTTTGATAGGTTCTCTTGACTCGGCCCTAAGGTTAGACAAGTCATTGATTAGTGTCGTTGTAGACCTGTCATCACCAAACTTGGTCAGGAATTGTTCTTGGAAGATGTTCCAACTAGTAATAGATCCAGATGGTAATGAGAAATACCATGATCCGGCTGTTCCTTGCAGAGTATAAGGAAAAAGTCGAACAACAGCATCTTCATTAACAACTCCATTGAGATTTATGGATAACATAAAGTTATTTATATGTTATTCTGCTAGCATGCCTGCCTCAGGATTAAACTTAGGCAGCCATTTTTCAGGATGAGCCAGTAACTGACTCAAAGGTGCAAGCATTAAGACTTCCCCTGGGTTATTCCATGGAGATTGAGCCATCGCTGAACTACTAACAGAGGAAAGTGCAGAAGATGATCCCTGCGGTTGAGAGGATGAGGATATTACGACTCCAGATGGTTGAGAAGGAATTTCGGAAGTTCCAGTAGGCTGATGGACAATGATCTGAAATGGAGGAGTGGATGGTTGACTTCGCGGTGAAGAGGTTGAGATGGATGACGATGATGAAAGAGTCTTGCTATTGGATCCTTTAAGAGACTTCCTTGCTCTCTTCCTAGTAGGTAGAGGTAATTCGGTTGGCTGAACACCAAACTTTTCACTTTTTAACCTGGTAAGAGGATGAGCAGGGTTATATTGCGAAGTCACGCTGCCTTGAGATTTATCAGATTTTTGAGGAGATATAGAAAATCGCTGAAGTTTGTGAATCAAAGATTCAACTTCAGGAGGTTCAATAGTATATTGTTCTGAAATTTCAGGGTTTGTAGTAGCGGCTGTTGCTCCAACGACTTCTAACTATAGATTTAAAGATTCTAAATGCAATGAAGAAGTCAGAGGAGATGGTGAGGGAAATTTACTCTTAGAATGGTATTTAGATTTAGATTTGCTTGCCATTCACAGTTCAGGCCCTCCTTTTAGTGCCAAATATGTTGAAGCCCTGAAAATCGGGTCTACAACAAGGGGGATACCCACCCGGTCCGGACCTTGGTTAGCAGCTCCTTTTTCGTTTGGTATAGTGGGTCCGACTGGGGATATGGGACTAGTTTCCCAATTTAGGTGTGTGTGTGTGTTGGACTGATATTTCTCTTTCTAACAGTTTCTAAATGGAATACTTTTACTCTAACTCTAATCTAATAATATGGAAATTGTATTTCTAATAAGCAGAAATATCTAAATCTACACTAACCCGGGGTGTAATCTTTCCTTTATGCGATCTAAAATGATTTCAAATAACAACTGGTAATAAAGATAATTCAACTGTTATGAGAAAAGAATTCAATAAAGATGAACCACTTCGTATAAAAAGTTAGATGAAACAGTTGTGAAAAACATATCGCATAATAAGCTATTCATACATTAAGCATAAATAAATAGCTATCACTGTACAAAAGTGCCAAATGATAACTCAGGCATTCATACATCAATATATAAATAACTAAACATGAAAATCACTTTAACACAAGGGCATAAATAGTTAAGAGATAGAAATACCATTTATAACTAGTCCTACTCATGAGCTTCAAGCGATAATGATTTATCTCTTCTTGATCTAACATCCACTAAGAGTACAAAAGTGCAACATCAGTAGCAGATATCAAATGCAAATATCAATAAATCCCGTTCCATTCATTCATCAAAACCTCCTCAGAGGGTACAAAAGTGCATGTTTCGGGGATAAGTTTTTGATAAATTTCAGGACCCTTCTCTAAATGCATGAGAAGGGTTTAAATACTACTAACTAAATCTAAAAATAAATTATTACAAAAATGTAGGATGCGGTTTAAATGACTGTCCTTATTTCAGGAGAATAAAACAAAATTAAAACTAAAATTGAATCTAAAATTAAAACTACTTATGTATTTGGTCCTTGAAATCGCACGCATGCAGCATCTGTTTGAGAAGAGTCGGTTGGCCGACTTCCGATTTTAGCTGAGCTGAGAAAACAGAAT
Source organism: Pinus tabuliformis (assembly GCA_031772625.1). Taxonomy (NCBI): domain Eukaryota; kingdom Viridiplantae; phylum Streptophyta; class Pinopsida; order Pinales; family Pinaceae; genus Pinus; species Pinus tabuliformis. The sequence goes on along the minus strand of CM062818.1, from coordinate 507,820,011 downwards.
CGACAAGAGCTGGCGCCATCTTTTCGGCTGAATTGATGATACACTTAAGAGTCATCCATTGGCTATGTGGCTTTACCAAGTATGCCCAGTAATAATCCCAGTTCAACTTGGTTAACCCTTGGATTGCTTCTGCCTTTTCTTGGGCTTTCTGCTTCCAATCTGTCTCTATCGTTGCTTTCATGCAATTTTCGGGGCTTGCAGGTGACTGGGAAATTAGCATATTTCCTTTTCAAGAAATTTTCCTCAGCGGTGCTAATCGCGCATAGGAAACTGCCTCCGTTTCTTGATCCGGGTTTCCTTGATGCGTTTTTCGCCTTTTGCGCTTTTTCCTTTTAGCGCATATAAAGTTCAAAATTTGTAAAGATAATAATTCCGTAAGCTCTTGACCCTGAGTCTTAAACTGTCTATTTTTTATATCAATGTTGTCCAGTATCCATTTGACCATGTCCATGTATGGGAGAATTTTGGGTCTTGCTGCTATCCGGTGTAGGAATGAACAAGCTAGCTCTGTAATGGATGCCTCAGACGAACTATTTGAGCCCGCAGTAGCAGTAAACTCCATTACTCTGGGATTCTCCTCTTCAAGCAGATTATACATGCCTTCCCACATAGCAATTCCTGCTTCTCTGTTACAGGCCGTGTCTGTATACAAGGGCACCATTTCTTTTTCTTCGGAGCTCGGAGCTTTGTTTTTCTTTCCCATTTTAACCTGTGTATTTCTTTGTATCGTTCTCTGTTCTCCGTTCTTGCAATTCACAAGTGAAGTGAAAATAATGACAAGGAAGGGTGATGGGAAAGTTTTAAATGCCGAAGATACATCAAATATACCACCTTACGTGAGATGATTTTTCGATAAGCACAAAACCATATTCCATTAATAACTGGAAACTAACTCATTTATTAGCATTAAAGTGCATAACCAGGTGTCAGCTTATGGAAAATACTTTTCTTGAATAACGAGCCCGAAAGATCTGCGATGAAGTGATTTTGTGATTTGCTTCACAATATCGCAGATCGCAATATCGCGGAATCACAACGTCGCAGAATCGTAACATTGCAGAGTTGATTGCTCGTGACATCGCATTATCGCATTGTCGCTGTATCGCGAAATCACAATATCGCAATATCGCAGATCGCAGGAACGTTATATATGACAATCTTTGTTAACCTGTTTTCTGCGAAATGCGATTTGCGATCGGCGTCATCGCATATCGGCAAATTAAAGTGTTTCAATGTAAGTTGTGCTTGATGTATGCGATGCGATATTTGTTTATTATCGCGTATCGCGATCTCGCAATATTGGAATTCGGCTTGTAAGGTGGTCTTCTGTCATCTTTTTGTGATGCGATATTCCTAAGGAAAGATTTTGTCTTACCTTATCATAAAACTTAGATATTTTAGATTTTCCAAGGGAGGTTTCCTAAGCTTATGATGGTAAGCTTTTATTCAAAAAGGAAATTTAAGCACTACTTTGATTTTTTAAATTTTTTTACTAAGGGTCCCCACTTATTTAGTATTAGGAATAACACTAAATAAGAAGGGGGGTTGTTGCTGGCCACAACAGGACCATCAAGGAAAAAGTCACCTCATGGAGAAGAATACTTTATTTTGTTCATTAATGATTTTTCCAGAATGTGTTGGATAGGTATTCTAAAGCATAAAGACGAAGCATTTGAAAAGTTCAAAGACTTCAAAGCCTTGGTTGAAAATGAATCAGATTGCAAAATCAAATGCCTTAGATCTGATCGAGGAGGGGAATTTACCTCGGATGAATTCTTTGACTTTTGTGAACAACATGGAATAAAAAGGCAGTTCTCCACCGCAAGGACTCCACAACAAAATGAAGTGGTAGAAAGAATGAACAGAACTGTTCAACAAATGGCTCGAGCTATGCTAGATGAATCTAGAACTCCTGCAACCTTCTGGGGTGAAGCTACATTCACCGCCGTAACTATTCTCAACCAAGCAAATGTTCAGGTAAACAGCACTCAAACTCCACATGAACTTTGGTATGGTAATACTCCTACTCTAAAATACTTTAAAGTTTTTGGAAGAAAATATTATATCAAAAGGACTGATGAAAAACTTGGTAAGTTTGAGCCCAAAGCAGATGAAGGTATTCTTCTTGGTTACTCTTCCCGAAGTAAAGGATATAAATGTTATAATAAAATACTGGGGAAAATTGTTGAAAGTATTGATGTTGTAGTTGATGGAGCATGCAAAAATCCAAAACAGATAAAAATCAAAGATTATGACAATGAAGAAGATGGGGATTATTTTCCCACATCAAATCACAATGATTCTGAAGAAGAAACCAATGAAGCTCTAGAAGAAGAGATAATGGTAGAAGAAAAGACTCTGTCCAGGTATGTTTAGAAAAATCATCCGGAAACTCAAATTTTAGGGGAAAAAGAGGCAGGTGTACAAACAAGAAGAACTATTACTTAAACCTCAAGCTATCTAGCATTACTATCCTCCACCAAACCTCAAAATGTAAATGAAGCATGCAAAGATGAATGTTGGGTCAAGGCCATGAATGAAGAACTTGAGCAAATTGAAAAGAATAATACTTGAGAATTAGTTCCTAGACCTCATGATAAAAATATCATAGGAACTAAACGGATATTCAAAAACGAGCTGAATGAAAATGGAGAAGTTATTAGAAACAAGGCCAGACTTGTTTGTAAAGTGTATGATCAACAAGAAGGTACAGATTTTGAAGAAACTTTTACACATGTTGCTAGACTTGAATCCATAAGGATGTTTCTTGCTCTTTCTAGCTTTCAGAAATTCAAAGTATACCAAATGGATGTAAAATCTACTTTCCTAAATGGAGATTTAGAAGAAGAAGTATATATTGAACAACCAGAAGGATTCATTCTTGGAAATGATGCAAAATTTGTATGCAGACTCAGAAAGGCTCTCTATGGTCTAAAACAGGCTCCAAGGGCTTGGTACTACCGTCTTGACAAATATCTACACCAACAAGGTTTTTCAAAAGGGTCAGCAGATAGCAATCTATATACAAAGATTGACACTGATAAATTGCTAATAATTTTTGTTTATGTTGACAATATCATTTTTGGTAGCAATGAAAAATCCATGAGTCAGAATTTTGCTTCAGTAATACAACAAGAATTTGAAATGTCCTTGCTTGGTGAACTTACCTATTTTCTTGGTCTACAAGTTCAAAAAAATAAAGATGGTATTTTTCTTTCACAAACCAAATATCTCAAACAGATCTTGAAAAAATATGGCATGGAAGATTCTAAACCTATATGTACCCCAATGGTAATAGGATGCAGTCTCAGCTCAAATGATGAATTAACAGCAGTACATCAACCAACTTACAGATCCATGATTGGCAGTCAGCTTTATCTAATAGGTACCTGACCTGACATCATGCATGCAGTAGGAATAGTTGGAAGATTCCAAGCAAATCCAAAGGAATCACACCTTCAGGCAGTCAAAAGGATTTTCAAATATCTTCAAGGAACACAGAAATTTGGTTTATGGTATCCTAGAGATACAGATCTTACTCTTCATGCATATACAGATGAAAATTGGGCAGGAAGTGTTGATGACAGAAAAGCACTAGTGGTGGTGCATTCTATATGGGTTCCAGGTTAGTGTCTTGGTTCAGCAAGAAACAAAGTTCAATTGCGTTATCTACAGCTGAAGCAGAATATGTGGTTGTTGCATCTTGCTGCACACAACTACTTTAGATGATGAAAACATTGCAAGACATTCAGATCACATGCACTCCACCCATCTCCATTCTATGTGATAATACAAGTGCCATCAGTATTTCAAAGAATCCATTCATGCACTCCAAGACCAAGCACATACCCATCAAATACCATTTTCTACATGAACAAGTGCTCTAACAAAAGGTAAAATTGGAATATGCTCCCTCCAAAGAACATGTTGCTGATTTATTCACTAAACCACTCCCCAGAGAGACATTTGAATATCTGAGACAAAAGCTGGTAGTAGTTACTGCATCATCCTACTGTTAAATCAAACTTTTCAGAGAAAGGTGATTATACGCATGTTTCCTAAAGTGAAGTCACATACACATGCGAGTTTTTGTGGGTCAAGGAGTGTATATGCTTTTCAGGCAAGAAAAACAGTGGGGCAGGCTCTGATATGGGTGCTCTGACTAATATTGATGATATGCTCTATTCATTAATTTTATCTGACAAACAAAGATGCCTTGATCTTTGATCTATTAACAATGCACATGTAGCACTAGTTCAGGGGGAGCATTAGCCTTCACGTACATTCAACATTGTCGGCATTATGGTTGCTAAGTCCAGTTATGGCTTCAGATATTTATACCATTGGCTGCTCAAGTCATGTAAAAGTCTAGGGTGTGATATGTCTTCTCATACATTTGAATAGGTCCTCTTGGACAAATGATGTAATTTATATCCCCACTTTACATGGGATGGATGATGTAATATTTCTTGTTTTTGTCATGTATAAACAATTGGTATATCCCCACTTGGTTGGGTGGATGAGTTAAATTTGGTATATCCCCACTCGGTTGGGAGATGGATGTATGTGTGAGTCATTTCTGATAGGAAGGTCATTGGTGATGTATGTATAGAGTCATTCTATTCTTTTAGAAAATATTTTTGCAGACTTTGCTTGTGCTCAGGGGGAGCATGAACGCAATCATGGGAGCTCAATCAGTACATTTTATCATATCAAAGAATTCAACATGTACTCAGGGGGAGCATGACCAGCATAATGTATGTCAAAGGGGGAGCATGACCCTTTGCCCTTGATGTCAAAGGGGGAGACTAACTTGGTGTTGTTGTTGCCATCAAGTCCAAAGGGGGAGATTTTTGGAATTATGATATAGGTGTTGTCCTTGATGGCAACTCACTCAGATGAAAGATCATAATACAATAGGTTAGCAACAAAGAATTACAGATCAGACTACAAAAAATGAAGAAAGAGAGGTATACGCAGGTTCACCTTGACCATGATGCGTATACATGTAGGTTCACTAACCACAAGTAGCATATACGTACACATGCACTTTCACAGAAGGAAAAGCGCGTATACCTTGGAAAACTAAGTTTTTGGTCTGAGGTATTTGGTCCATGGTATTTTGATCCATGGTATTGGTCCAAGGTATCTGGTCTGAGGTATTGACCCTAGGTATTTTGTCCAAGGTATTGGTCCTAAGTGGTTTTGGTCCATGGTATTGAGAAAGGCCTAAAGCTATAAAAGGAGGAGAAGATCATTAGGCCAAGGGTGCAAGTATCGAATATCTGATGAAGTGTGAGATCTAGTATGAAGGTTATTGGCTTATGGTGTTGTGCTTGATCTGAACCAAGGATGAACCTTAGCGGTTGATGAAGGATAAGATCTAATGATGGATCGAGATCTTAAGGCTTGAAATAAATTATCATTATGTGGTTTGATCATGTATAGTCTAGATCTGAATACTGACACATGTGTTATTCTGTAAATATTATGATCTGGGTATAACTGAAGTCTAGAATAGCTGTAGAATTATGAATTAATATTTACAGATGCATACGTTGGTTGGCTTTGAGAAAAGCGTGTATACACGCAGGTTCGACACATGGAAGTAGCGTATACCTTATAAAGTATGTTTCAGTTGTTTCTGTTTACTGTTGCAGAGTTCTGGGTTTTGGTTTTGGTTTTGGTTACTGTATTCTGGTGACAGTATTCTGAATGATCAGATTGATTGTGTTTTAACTATGGGTTGTCAAGGTGATTGATTGATTCGGTGATTGAGCCTCGGTGATTGGTTGATGCAGATGTATTTGATGATTGAATTGCAGTTATGATGCTATTGACGGATCCAGTCTGAAAATTTATCAAACATGGTCCTTGGAGGAAGAAAGTAGGTCGCTGCCTACGTACTAGTAAACATATCGGCTAGTACAAGAGTTAGGGGGTTGTAGCTCTCTTCCAGTAGAAGTTGGAGAACGAGAGAAGGTTGTAACCTTTTGCAGGTAGAAGCCTGTGTACCGGTATAAGTCTGTGCCAGTACAAGATTGTAAACATATTTTCTTATTATTAAAAGAAGACAGAGACAAAAACAACAGGTAGTTTTCACCCACATTGGGTTTCCACCTTATATCTTGGTGTTCATGTGTGTTGCTTATGTGTGATGATTTATTCTGCTTTTACTGCACTATCTAATAAATCTTTGATATACTGGTTTAAGTTAAATGCATGATAAATTTGGTAAATCAAAAGTTATCTGCATATACGCTGGTTGCCTTAATTACAGTCGCGTATATATGCTAGTTCACTTAGCTGAAGTAGCGTATACAAATTTTTGTGGGAAATTAAATTATTTATTTGAGAATACTGATTCACCCCCCCCCTCAGTTTTATTACCAACATTATGATCCAAAGTAATTATATAATAGATTTTGTTTGTACCTATATATATTTTAAATTAAAATTTTTGGATTTCGTTAGTAAAATAAGATTAGGAAACTCTTATTTTCAAATTTCACCTAGTAATACACAGGGAAATGAAAGATCCAAATACTCACATACAACAAAGTTACATAGTAATATTTTTCTTTCTAGATGAACAAAACATAACACCACAAACCTTATACATGTTAGTTTCACAATAGATACATAAACAAAACTGAAAACCATAGTTCCAAGATACCACATAGCCTATTACCCTTCTCTAGGAACAAAAGTTAGCATAATGAAACATAAATTGCAAACAAGACCCAACGTCAACAACCAAGGTGAAGCACATCTCCATAGCCATATAATCTCTCCATCTCGAATCATAACCCAAATAACCATAGTGCTAGTGTTCCATAAAACGAAGAAAGAATTTTAAATTATGCACACAATGCCCCACCTAGAAAAAAATAACGCATAGAATCCAACAGAAACAAAGTGCCATCCAACAAAAACACACAAATTCAAATCAACAGTTGACTGAAAAACACAACATCAAGAGCCATAATCACACCTCCCTAATTCAGAGCCCAAAGAAACAACAAGATAAAAAGGATAACCATAGAAACACATATCCATCCATATACACACAAGGCCATTAATAACACCAGTTATTCCACAATGATAACCAAAAAAACTTGACAGTGAAGCTAGACAACTCTCGACATTATAATCAAGACCGAGAACCGACAATATGTTCCTGAGCATTGTACTTTCAAATCAAAATATAATGAGGAACCCTATGAAGAGGCGATACCTGAGAGATCATATGCCAAAATTGATGACAAAAGACATGAAAACCCACTATCTCTAGTCATGATCGGAATAAGATATTGTAGCTAGCACCTGAGCACTATCACCTGGAGGGTATGTGAGATAACTAGAGGGATAAACACTCACAAGAAAGTATTCTACATGGTAAAATGAGAATCCATATTATCTAAGCAAAACCTTTGATTGCAGAGCATGTGTTTAACGTCCTCCAATGAGGAGAATACATTGTATTTTTCCACTTGTTTGTCTGTGAAAATAAGTTGCAACACGCTAACCATTTTTTGATGTAAGGCTAAAGATTTCAAAAAATGTAGCCACATATTCCTATATCTACTAGGAGTAGGAACCCATTTCATATATTTGCCCACCAACTTAGAATCTAAATGATAAGGTCCTCCCCCTACCATTTTACATTCCAATAGTAGAATTTTTTTCCTCACCTCTAGAGGAACTGCATCAAAGAAAGTAGCCACAAAGTAATAATCCAAAGGAAATACCCTTTTCTTCCCTACTGTAGCATCGCCTCCTCCACCCCTCATGTCATGCATTCTTTATCTAGGAGGCATGAGCATTGTTGCAAGGGAACACTGAATGACAACAACTGAAAAAGACCCTCGGACTATAAATAAAGAAGAAGGACTAGACATAGAAGCGTGAGCTCTATACTCGAAAACTACTATATCATCACCTAATTTCCACACTATAGGTGCAATTTCCAACAAATTTTCAAACTCATTGTAGGCTAGAACCATGACACACAAAATTCTACAATACCTTGACAATCAATAAAAGTTTTTTATGCATTGGCATAACACAGAGAGGTAGATACCAACCCTTGATAATGCAACATCCCCAAAAAACACCAGGCTCTGAGAACATTGCAATAAAATAAACTTACTCAAAGTTAGACCAACCTACTATAAATAGTTCAAAATCTGAGAAAAATTAGGACTCAGAGATGCCCAACCAACAAAAATCACCCTCACCCATTAGAAGTATTGAAACCAATTGATCTCGCGCCTAAGGTTTCATCGCAAAGGGACAAATCTAATACTCACAAGCATATAAATGCCTCTATCCTCAAGTATTATATTAATGTGTTCCAAGGACACTTTTGGTTCCTCATCAATGAAGCCAAACCTGAAAATTTGGTGGAAGCTAATGAAAAAATGGAAAGCATGGATGAGAGTTGGGTACTTTAAAAAAGACTAGACATGTTGTCCTCCACCAAATCTAGATGTGCTTTGAAACCAAAATCTTCTCTTCCTCCTTTGATTCCTTCTTTAGATCCTCTCATGACTCAAGAAAATGAAAGGGGTGCAAGTAGAATCAAACATAATTTAGAATCAGTTGTTGTATCTAGAGAGAAATAAACAACAAGACATGTTCCAACCAAAGAATGAATATAGAGCCCCCCTATAAATCAAAGGCCTCCTACAATTCTTGAATTGACTAATATGGTGGATGGTCAACCTCCTTATCTTTTGCGGATGTTGTAGAAGTTTTTATGAGGAGAGAACATGTGATTTTTCCACTAAGTGTAGGAAACCAAACAATGAGAAAAATGAAGGATAATCCAACACCTACAATATGGGGTTTAAAGGATAAAATGGGCAACATGAATATGTTGATCTATCATATTCAAAAATTGCTAGCATAATATATGGAGAGATGCCTTCAAGAGATGAGATAAATTAGATGTATGATAATAGTTTCAAGGAAATATTGTATCAACTAAGGAAAATAAATACCCCATCGATTAGTTCATGGAAGGCTCAAGCTCCTCTAGTAAAGTATATTGAACAAGCCAATACCATTTTGGAGAACAATTTGGATATTTTTTCCATTAGCTCCTTCTTCTAATATAAAGGTGGATATAATAGGTGTAATCAATATTTAAATGACATTAAGTGGATAATGCATGTCGTGTGAAGTTAAAACTTGAAGACACTCCAAAAAAAAATCTAAATGAAAAGAAACATAAAAATTCAATGGAAATGTTGCAAAGAGAGGAAACAGGTGAATCAAAAGGTGATCAATATGATTTTTTTCCTTGACCTTTTACAATAAATGTACTTCTCAACAATAGTTGCAAACATGTTTCAAACATTTGATTTTGGAGTTGTTGAATGTTGTGCAGGGACATATAACAAGAGAATGAAATGTTATCTTAGGAAAATGGAATGTTATCGTAGGAAAGTAAAAATTGTGAAGGATGTAAATGATGATGAATTTGTCCTTAGTTCAAATTTTGAAGTGGTGTTAAAAGTTAATGAAAGAGAGAAGTTTTTTACAAAATTAGGAGGACTATAGTGGAAAGAATATATGGATATTCTCGCCATTTATAATACAAAAATTAATGCATTGAATCCTAGAATCAACTTGTACATAATCTACAACAAGCATTTCTAGAGTAATGGTCAATGAGACCTAATAAACTTGCAATAGAAAAAACATATAATGATGAAAAAAATCACTTATAAAGTATTAATGTTAAACATGTGTTTTTGTCATATACAAACATTAATCTTAAAAAATAATATATATATATATATATATATATATATATATATATAATAGTAATTATATTTATTTCAATATAAATATAAATATATATTTTTCTTTCACGCTTTCATTTTTAAGAAGATAGATAAAATTTAATGTGATATATGAAACATGCTAGTAGAGATGTTGAAAACAATATTTGTAATTACTTAAAGTGTTTTCTTTAATATTGTTTTACAAATATCAATAGATGTTTTATGATAAAGAAAAACCACTTGCATATTTAATTCATATTGGACTAAAAATAGGTTTTGAATATGTGTTGAAGTATTAAGAATTAATTAAATAATTTGTAAGTATCTATATGTTTTTACTTCCTTTTATTTTATAGAAATGGAACAACAAGAAATATTATTATATGCAATTTTTATTAAGGTATATAAAACTCACAAGAAACAAATTATGGAGTGAAACCAGCTTGAGAAATCTTGATAGATGATGAAGAATGATTTGAAAAGAACATAACTTATTTATGACTCAATTGTTGTTATGTATACTTTTTCATCTATATATATATATATATAAGTAATTTCACTTTACTCTACATTTTTAAATAGAATATAAAGAAATACACTGTCAAACTCAAATCAGTTAACAAAACATTCTAAAATACCCAAATTTAATATCCCATGAAATTGATGAAGAAATGAGATATGAATATAAAGAGATACACTGTCAATCTCAAATCAGTTAACAAATCATTCTAAAATACCCAAATATAATGTCTCATAAAATTGATGAATAAATGAAATATGAAAACATTTCGTACCATCACCTTTATATTATTTCCTTTTATATAATAAAAAATCTATTAAAAATCTATTATATATTTATAATACAAAAAATTTAGCATTAAAAACCAGATAATCAACACTATATTTAATCAACATTATATTTTATGATTTTTTTCTATCCAACCACATATCCACACACTCTCTATGGAACGACATAAGTTATCAATCACTTTCGTTAAATAAATAAATTAATTAAAAAATAAAGGGAAGGAGGAGGACCACATTGATGTGATGTAACAACATTTCCTTTTTATACATAACATAAAAGAGTTCCAAAAAAGTAATTGTCCGCCATTGATGCTTGACTCCAATTTTGATGAGAAGCGGACTTCAATTCTTTTATGATCAGGATTCTGGTTAGATTTAAATTTTATATTTGTTTTCAATAATTTATTAAAATTATTATAAATTTAATAATATAAGTGATGGCCTGTAAAATTTTAATAAAAAGTTTCTGTAATTTTTATTATAATTCTAATCTGTTTGAATGGAAAATAACGTAAGTGACAACGATGGTAACCTCAAGAGATTTAATCAAATTTAAATTTATAATCTACATATGCTCTTTGGTCAACAATATCTTTAAAGTAGTTAAGGGCCATGTAGTTTATTTTTGTATTCACGATTTTACTAAAGATAATATAATGAAGTTATAATGAGCATCTAAATATCATAAATATAGATTTTAATATTTTTAATACGCAAGTTTTAAAATAATAATAAAAAACTCAATTCAATTTTATTTGGGAGTTCACTTTATAAGCTTTTGAAAATATAAAGAAAACCTGAGTATAAGGTCTTATGTTCAAATCTCCGGTTGTTTATTCATAGCTATGTGGTAGAGAGCGACACAATTCACTTAAGGATTGTAGTGGTAGTAGTTGGAATCTAAACATTGTAGTGGAAGTGGTAGTGGTTGGAGTCTAATTACGGATTCCTCTAACCAAAATAATAAAATAGAATTATAATTAAAAACAATTACACATCAAATCCATTTAATTAATCTTTCAAAAAACATTTTCTTATATAAAAAAGATATAAACATAAATTGAAAGGAAAAAAAAATCATATAATTATTTTAAAGTATACAATTTTACAAAGATAATGCAAATCAATAAAGAATAATTGTACTCATAATAATTAGGTGCTCTACACTTTTCAATATGAGAGATGTTATCACAATCATATTAAGAAAATAAAATAAAAAATGAAAAAAAATACACAAATTATTCTAGGTTTATTTTAAATTTGGATTTATCAAGCACTGAGTGGGATTAAATTTCTTAATTTTATATATTTTAATGATTCAATATGAGAGCATTAATAAATTGCATGGAATTAAATGATATTAAGAAAAAAAAATTAAGAAATTTGATTCTTTTAAGTACTTGATAGATCTGGGTTTAAGATGATTCAACGCTCACTAGGATAATTCACTCACATATATTTTTCTATGTAGTATAGTTAGTGCCTTAAAAATCCAATCTAGAAAAAGAACACAAGTATATAGATCTATTGAATTATTTTGTTGTTAAGGTCTAGAGTCAACCTCCTAAGGACTTGTCTAAAGTTCCCTCTACATTTTAATAGAGGCGTTACTCCTTCCTCTCACACAAATTTTCTAATTAACTCAAATTTAGAAATTAAATATTCAACATATTCATCTATGGGTGGACTAGGTAATTTTTAAAAAGAAAAAAGAATAAATAAAAGTAAATATAATTTCATTGATAATTCATTGCATGGTAATATACACTCACATATAATGAGGAAGACACATTTGAAGCGAATACATGGACAAAAAATAAAGAAATGGTCTAGATATTTTAGAAATCTCTAAAATCATTTCATTCATTCAATATCATAAAGAGTCATAGGAGAACATTCATGAGATCTAAATGCTTAATCAAAAGCCTTTGAAACCACAAATGGCATGCACTCTCAAAAATAACTCTCATGGGTGGAATGATTCTTCTCTCACCTTGCAACATCAAATGTTGGAGTATATATTAGGTTTCACATTTTTGTTAATGTAAATGTTTAGATAGTTATTCATGATTAACAGTTTCATATAAAGATCTTTAATCCATACTTCAATATACTCCTTCATAGGAATGACAATTACGTCTTACTTTCCCCTTCATGCAAAGATTTCTTCTTCTATTTCATTTGAATATGAACATAATTGTTCAATGTACGACAATTGGTCTCCATTTTCATTAACAAATGTAACTAACCACTTTTTTATTTCTTCCCCCAAAAATTCTATTAAATTGTCGAACTCATTAACCCATGACATCTTAATAACTTTTAAATATTCTTGTACCACTTCTTTAGAAACCAACATGGAGTATCTAACCATTCTTGGCCCTTGAAGATCTTAGACGACTTTAATAGCTTTGAAAAAATCATTTCTTCTTTAGTCATTATTTCTTGTACACTTGGAAATACCATCTTTAACATTTTGATCCTGGCAGATCATCATGCCTTAATTTCTCTTATTTGTTTCCTAGTTAAAAGCCCTTTTTGGGTTTTCTAAAAGTCACTAAGAGTAGCAATTTTAGTAATAAATGTGAGTAGATCATTTTCAACAAAACATTGATTATGTTCCAAGTTCTTTCACAAATAATATGTAAAAGAAGAAATCCTTTAAGAAAGGTTTTTTTAAATATAGACATGGCTCCCATGCATCTTCAATAACACTTAGTCACTTATTGATATTGTCTGTGACATAAGTCCTAATTCCATTCAGGTTTTTTCTTACTTCCTTGACTCTATTTTGCATGGTGGATATGACTACTGGTGTAAGTTATATGGCTATAATATCCAAAGGGGGCATGAACAAAGGCATAGGATTGAGATCTTCTACAAACCCACTGATCGTTCTTTCCAGTTGCATGTTCTCAATCTACTACTCTGTGACAGAATGATTAAGTGTGTCCCCTATAGTCACATGTAATTTAATAAGTCCAGTAGGTCCAACTCCTAATACATCTACTTCTAACTTCCATTTATTTTTCACCTTCTTATTCCTAACATGCACCTTCTTAATCTATATAGTTAATTATTGTTCTTAAAAAATGATTAAATTTTTTGTAGCAAATTCTTCTACTATTCTTTGACTTTTTGCAAGATGTAGTGCTAGCCTGTCAGGGACTCTAGGATTATTTACTTCCATGTTGGTGGGTCCTTCATATTGTTGCAAACCTTTCTTACTATAACTTTCATTACTTCTTATCAAAGTAACAACCACATATTATGTTTCCAAACTACCATGAGCGGGTGTCTCTTCACCATTATCTCAAATAAAGTGTCATTCATTATGCTTTCCTTGATTTGTAGTTGTCTCTTATTTTTTATGGGCCAAGGAGGAATTCTGAAAACTCTATGACAAAGACTATAAGTTTGTAGGGTTCCTCCATTTTTTCTTAGTTTTGGTCTTCCCTTGTGCTTAGTACAAACTCGTTTGACTAAATCATCATTATGTATAATTTGTTATTTCTCTTTTTCTCTTGAAGTATCTACTTCCTTTTGTGATCTTAGTGAACATGTTTCCATATCCTACTGATGTCATACGTTGAAAAACTAATCCCATAGGATCAAATTCTTGGGTAGGTTCAACCTCTTTCAAATTAAAGGATTTTAATGTTTCAACTAACTATTAAATGTGCATAATTGTTCACCACAACTTATCCAACTTTAAATAGTAGCAAAATGAATTTCTTCTTCCTTTTCTCGTCAAATACAATTAACCAAGAATGATACTACATACATACCTCCATACAAAATATCTATCAGAAAGTAAAATAAGGAGTAATAGAGGTTTATATTGATAACCATAAATCCTTATGTATGTATAACTATCTTCCACTATTACACTCATGTCCCCTTTAAGAAGTCTTATGCTTCTTAAGTGAACCTCTACAGTTTAATTTTAGTCAACATATATCTAAAGTCTTTGACAAATATATCCCGAGCAAGGCATAAATGAAATTGTGTCTTATGTTGTAACAACCTCGGGCTGATTTTCCTTGTAAATAAATTAAGCTAAGGTCATGGGACACGTATTCCAAGTTGAATGGAGGGGAAAACATTATAGTGGGCGCCACTTGTGGTTTATTAATGGCTATGGAAATTGGCATTGGCATTGGAAAATGAAAATGAAAAAGAAAATAAATGATAATTTAATATGATAAATAAAGGAATATAGGAGAAAAGGGAGATGAAGAGACACAAATATGCGTGCAAGAGAAAATGAAGGAAAATGAGCGAAAAAGAAAAGGAAAAGGAAACAAAAGAAGAGGGAGAACATTCTATGCTCTCTTAGTCACTCTTACACACTTAGATCACTCTTGGATCATTCTAGCATTGACTTGGACATTGAGGCATTCTCACTTGGACTTGGAGAGAAAAAGCACCTGGACAGAAGAAAGAAAGAAAGGAATTCATGGGTAGCGGAAAAGAAAGTTGGAAAATCAGCTACAACAAGAGAACATTGTAGGTAACAGGTTGCATGTGTGATTTCATTGTTGAGATTTGGATGCATGGTACATGCATTTGGTTATTTGGATGTTCCGTTGTCCTTTTCATGGGATTTGCCCATATTGATATTGGTTTCATCCTTGCCTTACCATCTCTTGGATAACCATGGTGTAGTGGGTTCCATGTTGTGATTAAGCTTTGGATGGATGATAGACTTTGGATCCTAGTGAGGTAGTCCTAGGAAAATTCCCAAGGGTCGCGAGGGGAGATGGCATTTCTCCTAGAACTCTTGATGGATGGGTGGAGACAGGAAAAATCTTCAGGCTATGGTGAAGAAAGTCAGAGGCATCCAAGCTTGTTTGATGTTAGTGATTTTTGGATCAGTTTAGGTGAAATCACTCTGGTTGAGGGTTGAGGTGGTTTGGCCTCTAGAAGACATGGTTGGTTCTACTTTGGTTTAACCCATATGATACCACATTCATGATTGGAATATGGCATGGGGGTGATTGGCTGAATGAGAGACTTGGTTCAGCCCAATCTATGGTTAGGTGGTACATGGAAGTCCCTGACTTGGTTGGATTTATGCATATGTTATTATGTGTTATTTCTTATTGAGATCAATGAGCACTTGTATGGGTTATTGTGTTGATTTTATGATTGGTTTGTCATGGATTTATTCTGGTTAAATGTTGGTTATAGGCATGATACATTCTTGTTGTATAATGTTCTCTTGTTATGGATCTTGCTTATGGTTTGATAATTTATTGAATGGTATATGAATGCATGGGCTAACAAGTGTTGTTGCATTTAGCTTGAGAGGGAATTAAGCCTTCTTGATGGTTCTATGATGAAGTTAAGAAGACAATGAATATATATGCATTCATGACCTGTAGTTACTATGTTTACCATGTGTTTGACGAAATATTTAGCATGTGTTTGGAAAATTTTGAGCAAGACCTAGCCTTAGTATTCATTATACTGACTTATTATCATCTTATATTTGTTAGGATATTCCGACACATAGGAAATAGTTAAGTACAACTTGGTCTAGTATAAAGTTAGGTAAAGTGTGTTTCTTTACTATGTACATTTTGTAACTTAGAATCCGACGGTCACGATATGTAGTGATCCGACGGTTCATTCTCTCCTCGGTATTACCGACACTTGATCCGTGGCTTAACACCCGATTAGTCCATGATCTCTATTTAAATAGCATGGAGGGTCATTTGTAGGGTAATTCGTCTATGAGAGAAGCATATGTAAATTTTCATTCTTTTATTAATAAATTGCCTGAAGTGGCCGCGTTGGCTCAGGCCGTGGACTGTTTCCCTCTTTGAGGGTTTTAACCACGTCAAAATACTAGTGCATTGATCTGTGATCTGTTTGTGAGCGGTGTCCTTTGGTGTTCTGTCTGAGGAACTTACCCTATAAATTCCTACATGGTATCAGAGCTATTTGAGGGCCGCGTCCGTTGGTGATCCAAATTTGAAGCCGGTAGAACTGCATCTGACTACCGTTTCCTAGATCTACTGTTTCTGACTGCTTTCGGGCCGAGAGGACTGCTCTGTTGTGTTGGGAGCATCTGTTCCATTGAGGAACCCCTTTCGTTTCACGCGAAAAGGTTTCCGGTAGCCCTAGCTGCGTCATTTTTAAGATCTGGAGGTATACAGTGTTTATTTGCAGTTTACAGTTATTTTCTCTCTGTTTATTTCGGTTTTCGGTTGATTTAGTTTTTTTTATTACTGGATCTATACCTTTCATTTCTGCGTATGCTCTTTGCCCTGTGACTCTGTGCGATCTGGGCAAATCAGAAACAGAAAGGAAGGATTTTTCTCATGCGTATGCTCTTTTCCGTTGCGCCTTAGTGTGATCTCGGAAAATCAGAAACATTGAGGAAAATATTTAGTTTCTGGCTAAAGCTAACTTCGAGCCACAAGGTTCGTTTTTTTTTTGTATGTCCGTGTTGGGTTTTGTGTTTTTTGTTTTGTAGGGAAAAAGAGCTTTCTCAAAGCAAGCACGCAACCCAAAGCATCAACCCCTCTCTCTCTCTCTCTCGTCGGCGACTTCATCCAATTTTCTTCAAAAAGCCATAACTTCTTCATCCGGAAGCTGTTTTCAGAACCGTTTTTTTGAAACAGCCTAATTTTTCGAGATATTTCCATTGCAACACTTAGTTTCAGCATCTATAGCTTCAGTTTTTTTTCAAAATGGAAATTCCATGCCAAGTTATTCTTGACAGCACCAACTACTTCCAATGGTGGTCCTACATTGTGGATTTACTTAGAAGTAAAGGTCTTTACAGAATAGCCACAGGCTAAGAGACCAAACCAAAAGATGAAGACAAGGCATCTAAATGGGAAAATAGGCAAGACCAAGCACGTGGGTTGATAGGGATGTCTATTTCTCCAGATCTTAGATTCCATATTGCAGAACTTGATACTCCTAATGAAGCAATGAAACAGATTACTAAAGTCTTTGGAATTAAAAATGAACTTAAAGCCCATCAACTTGAAAATGAATTGCTTACACTGGACCCCAATAATTTTTCTTGCATTGAAGATTTTTTGTCCAAGTTCAAGACCCTTAGACTTCTTGTTGGGTCCCTATAATACTAGTGATTACCCCATTACTATTGTAGTTGTACCCCTTATTTATATTGTTGTGCCCCTATTACCCCCATATTGTTATTTCTGTGCCCCATAGAATCCCTCTATTGTTATTTTTGTGGCTTTATATTATTATTGTTAGGTCGACTGGATTATATTGTGACTCCTTAGACTCCTATATATAGAAAGGAGGTTTTGTCATTTGTATCATCCAAGAATTGTTCATTTATGTAATGTAAAGGAGGTTGCCCCCTCGAAGAGGCTGAATTCTAAGGCGTTGATCTTTCTTTTCTATCTTTTCTTGAGCTGGTTTCATAACATTTGGTATCAGAGCTTTGGATTCTAGGGTTTCGCTGCTCCAAACAGGTCATCGTGGAATTTTCGCTATAACTTTTTTTCTGTGACGTTTCAGAAGTTGCAAAAAAAACCCATTTGAGAAGAAATCACGCTGAACCTTGGGTCCAAATTTCAGATCTTTTCGCGCGATATTTGTGGAGATATGCTCTGAGGAAGTTGGTCTTTTTGCAGACTCCTGAATTACATTCAAAACAGGTGACCTGGGGAAAATCGTCATAACTTTCTCTCTAGGGATCGGATTGAAATTTCGTAAGAAGGTACAAAAAGAGGACAGACTGTAGTTTCTTGTATATCTGTTTCAGAACCAAAGGTTGAAAATTGTACACGTGGCACTTCATACAAGTTCACTCTTCTGAAAGGTCTATAATCAGGTCATCTTGGGAGATTGTGCATAACTCTTTCTTGGAGAATCCAATTTGGATCAGACTGTGGCATTGGAAAGAGGACATAGAGAGCTACTACAGATCACAATTTCAGAACTAGATGATTGGAAAGTACAGAGATACATCAGAGGCAATATCAAGCTCCTACAAAGTGAAAAAAGGTGTGTAGATTTTTTTAAATTTTTGCTTAAGCTTGGTTTGAAAATTTATTTTGAAGGAATTCAAAGGGCATAGTAGAGCATTATTATCGGTAACTGATGCCCCGAGGAAAGAAAATGCAAACACCTAGTAAGGAACCTGAAAGCTCTAGCATGACTCATGAAGAAGAGGAAGAAATGCAACATGATATATCAAAATTACAAGACCAAGTGCAACAACTGTCCCTTGCACAAAAAGGAACAGAATCTAAGATGGATGGTTTAAAGAAAGATGTAGAAGCTAAGATGGATGGTTTAAAGAAAGGTGTAGAAGCTAAGATGGACTGTTTAAAGAAAGGCGTAGAAGCTAAGATGGATGGCATGGAAGCTAAGGTGAATGGCATGGACGCTAAAATTGATGGCATGGATGATAAGATGGAAGAATTGAAGATAAATATGAATAAGTTGCTACAAGAAATGGTCACTAAGGGTGAAAGAGTACTAAAGAAAACTCATGATGAGAACAAAAGAAATGTTAATCATGATTCCATAGACTCTAATGTTGGATCGAAGACTCACCATGTTCCAAAAATCGATATGAGGAAGTTTGATGGCAAGGATCCCGCCACATGGATATTACAGATGGAGCAATTCTTCGATCTCAATAATGTGCAAAACACACAAAAGGTACGTATGGCAACTTTATATTTGGAACCAAATCAGTTTGTATGGTATCAATGGCTTTGTTCTCGTAAACAATTTATCACTTGGGCAATTTTTACGGAAGAATTGATAGCACATTATGAGGATACAAAAAGCAACACTTTTTTTAGCCAATTGATAAGTCTCAAACAAAAGGGTTCAATAATGGAGCACATTGAGGAGTTCCAAAAATTGAACATAAGGGTAAAAGATATTCCAGAGGAGCATAGGATTGATGTGTTCATAGGGTCTTTAAAGGATAATATCCAACATGATGTGCGCCTTTGGGAACCTGATTCATTAGAGAAGGCATTCAGGTTAGCAAGAAAAATGGAAAGCAAAATTATGGCAACTAGGAAGCATACCATTCACAACTATAAAGACGGAAGTGTTGTTGCCCATAGTCTTCCACAACCTACAAGGTTGACACCACAACAATTGGAAGAAAAAAGAGCAAAAGGGCTTTGTTACAATTGTGATAGCAAATACACAAAAGGTCATAAGTGTGCTGAGAAGAAATTATTCTACATAGATTGTGAAGAGGAAGAAGAAAAGGAGCAAGAAAGGTCAAAAGAAGAGGATATATTCCAGGAACAAAGCCTAGATGAAGAACAAATAAATCCGACCATATCTTGTAATGCATTGGCGGGAATTACCACTCCTCAAACCATCAAGATAGAAGGACAAATCAAGAAGAAAAAGGTAATAGTGTTGATTGATTCAGGAAGCACCCACAATTTTATTCATTGTAGGGTAGCAAAAGAATTGAATTGCTTCCTATATCCAGCACCAGAGTGTCAAGTGATGATTGCAAATGGAGGAACAATAAATTGTTCTGGAAAGTGCCATAATATCAAGCTATCCATGGGAGAATATGTATTGACTAGCCCAATGCTTTCCATTCCAATGGGAGGTGCTGATGTTGTACTAGGAGTCCAATGGCTACAATCCTTGGGTACAATAGCTTTTAATTTTCAAGAACTTTTCATGAAATTTTCTGTGGAAGGAAAGGAAGTTGAATTAAGGGGTATTGCAGGGAAACCAGGAAAGATAATCAGCTCTAATGGCATGACAAAGCTTCTAAAAAAGGAGCAAAGAGGTGTAATTGCACAATTATGTTCGCTAGATGTTTCCACATTGGAATCATCTATTTCTCCAGATCTCCAAAAAGTCCTGGACAATCATTCCAAGGTATTTGAGACTCCCAAAGGTCTCCCACCTATGCGTGATCATGATCATGCTATTCATCTGATTCCAGGAAGTGTTCCTCCAAACATCAGGCCGTACAGATATCCCTATGTCCAAAAAAGTGAAATTGAACGTATGGTTGCAGAAATGCTAGAGGCTGGTATAATTCAACCGAGTCAAAGTTCTTTCTCAGCTCCAGTAGTATTGGTGCACAAGAAGGATGGATCATGGCGCATGTGTCCAGATTATAGGGAGCTCAACAAGCTCACTATTAAAGATAAGTTCCCCATTCCTGTCATTGATGAATTACTGGATGAATTGCATGGATCAATTTACTTCACCAAGTTGGATCTTCGTTCGGGATATCATCAAATCAGAATGAAGATTGAAGACATTCCGAAAAAAGCATTTAGAACTCATGAGGGTCATTATGAATTTTTGGTCATGCCTTTTGGCCTTACCAATGCACCTTCAACATTTCAAGGTTTGATGAATTCAATTTTCAAACCATTCCTTAGAAAATTTGTGTTAGTATTTTTTGATGATATACTAATCTACAGCAAGTCTTGGAAGGATCATGTTGAACATGTTGACAGGGTGCTACAACTATTGGAGGAGAAACAATTATATGCAAAAAGATCCAAATGTTTCTTTGGAGTCCAGGAGGTGGAATATTTGGGTCATATTGTATCTCATGAAGGAGTTAAGGTAGACCCTAGCAAAATTAAAGCCATTAAGGAATGGAAAATCCCCACATCCATAAAGCATCTGCGAGGATTTCTTGGGTTGACAGGGTATTATCGCAAGTTTGTTAAGAATTATGGGAGAATAGCAGCACCTCTAACAACATTATTGAAGAAAGATTCATTTTCATGGACTCCGGAAGCAACAAAGGCCTTTGAACATCTTAAAGAGGCAATGTGCCAAGCACCGGTCTTAGCTACACCGGACTTCACAAAAACCTTTATTGTGGAATGTGATGCTTCAGGAAATGGAATTGGTGCTGTTCTAATGCAAGATGAAAGACCCATTGCTTTTGAAAGTCGTCCAATCAAGGGAAAGTTTTTAAGCAAAGCTATTTATGAGAAGGAAATGTTGGCAATACTCCATGCACTTAAGAAATGGCGACCCTACCTAATGGGAAGACACTTCAAGGTAAAAACGGATCATGATAGCCTTAAATACTTTTTAGAACAAAGATTATCCTCTGAAGAGCAACAAAAGTGGGTCACAAAGATGTTGGGTTATGACTTTGAAATCATCTACAAAAAAGGGAAGCAAAATGTGGTGGCAGATGCACTCTCAAGAAAGGATGAGGATGTGGAAGCATTGTTGTGTGCCATTTCTATTATCCAACCAGATTGGATAAACGAAGCAAAGGAGGAATGGAAGAATGACGAAGAAGTGTGGGCACTTATTCGAAAGCTACAACAAGATTCCAGTACTTCTGATACATTTAGCTGGCAAAATGATTCGTTATGGTACAAAGATCGCTTATACCTCTGTAAGAATTCCCAGCTAAAACAAAAGATTCTTATGGAATTGCACACTTCTCCCTTAGGAGGGCACTCAGGATTTTTAAAAACTTACCACAGGGTTAAGAAGGAATTTTTTTGGGATGGCCTTAAATCAGATATTCAAAAGTTTGTGGCGGAATGTTTGGTTTGCCAACAAAATAAAGTTGAAACAATTAAGACACCGGGTCTATTACAACCTTTATCCATTCCAAGCCAACGTTGGGAGGAGGTTTCAATGGATTTTATCACAGGTTTACCCAAGTCTGAGGGAAAGAGTGTCATCATGGTGGTAGTTGACAGACTTACCAAGTATGCACACTTTTGTGCATTATCACATCCATTTAAAGCCAGTACAGTTTCTACTGCATTTATGGAAACAGTTCAAAAGCTACATGGAAACCCAAAGATTATTGTAAGTGACAGAGATCCCATTTTCACTGGAAATTTTTGGACAAAATTATTTTCTTGTCTTGGTACTCAGTTAGCTCATAGCTCATCTTATCATCCTCAATCTGATGGGCAAACTGAGATAGTAAACAAATGTTTGGAAGGATATCTTCGTTGCTTTGTATCTGATAAACAGACACAATGGGTCAAATGGTTGCCTCTGGCTGAATGGTGGTATAACACTTCCTTCCATACAGCAACAAAAATGACCCCATTTATGGCACTTTATGGGTATCAACCACCATCCATCACATCATATTTAAGAGAAAATTCTAAGGTTCAGGCAGTGGAACATCACATCGAACATCAACAACAAGTCCTCCAACTCTTAAAGGATAACCTCGTGTTGGCACAAAATAGAATGAAACAACAGGCAGATCAACATCGCAGTGAAAGAAGTTTTGATGTAGGTGATTGGGTATTCCTACGGCTACAACCATATAAGCAAATGTCCCTAAAGCAAGCTAAGAAGGATAATAAATTATCACCAAAGTATTATGGTCCGTACAAGGTGTTGCAAAAGATTGGTACTATGGCATACAAATTGGAGCTTCCTGCAGCTTCTCGATTGCACCCAGTTTTCCATGTTTCATGTTTAAAGAAGGTTATAGGCGACAAGCTCCCAGTTCAAACAATATTGCCAGAACTTGACGAGGAAGGAAAAATTATATTGGAACCGGAAGCAGTCACAGAAACAAGAACTCGACAGCTACGAAATCGATCAATTTCAGAGTATCTTATCAAGTGGAAGAACTTATCCGCTGAAGATTCCACATGGGAGGATGAGAATTTTATGCAGAAGTATCCAGAACTACTCAAGCGTTGAGGACAACACTTTTTTGAAGGAGAGGGGCATGTTGTGTCCCTATAATACTAGTGATTACCCCATTACTATTGTAGTTATACCCCTTATTTATATTGTTGTGCCCCTATTACCCCCATATTGTTTTCTGTGCCCCATAGAATCCCTCTATTGTTATTTTTGTGGCTTTATATTGTTATTGTTAGGTCGGCTGGATTATATTGTGACTCCTTAGACTCCTATATATAGAAAGGAGGTTTTGTCATTTGTATCATCCAAGAATTGTTCATTTATGTAATGTAAAGGAGGTTGCCCCCTCGAAGAGGCTGAATTCTAAGGCGTTGATCTTTCTTTTCTATCTTTTCTTGAGCTGGTTTCATAACACTTCTCTTGGAAGGTGTTAAGGTTAAGAAAGAAGATAGTGGCCTTATCTACTCCATTCTTACTAAGTTGGGACCAGCCTATTCTGTGTTTGTTTCCACCTTCCATTCTACAAGAGAAGCCTTCATTTCTCAAGGACAAACCTACAAGTCCCCTTCCTTTGATTCCTTTTTGTGATTCTTTAATAAGAGAACAAGAAAAACTCTTACACCTTGGTCTTCTTCATCTTGGAAACTCTTCTAAGAAAGCGTTAGCCACCCAGCAACAACCAAATCCAAAGAATCCTAAGAAGTTGTATCCTAAAAATAATGGTCCTAAACCAAACAAGGGTCCTAAGCAATTTCAGCCTCAAAATGAAAAATCATTTCAACAAAATGATAAGACAAATAAAAACAAAGGGAAGAAGACTAATAGACATTGCAACTTTTGTAATCGAGATGGCCACTTAGAATCCAAATGCTTTAAGAAGATGGAAGCCTTGGAAGCAGCAATGAAGAAGCATGACATCCATTTGGAGCACTCTTCAACTTCAACTTCATCTTCAGGAATGGCACTTTCTACATGTGGTTATCAAGCATCTCGGTCTGGCTATGCACTAAATGTATCTTCTTCTTCTCATTCTCATGAGTGGCTCATTGATTCTGGAGCTTCTTATCACATGGCCAAAAACAAAGCCATGTTTTCTTCTTTAAATGATTTTAACACCAAAAATATATATGTTGGTGATGATAGATCTCTTAGTGTTGTAGGGACTGGAACTGTTCATATAGACAATGGTCAGTTTAATGATGTATTATGTGTTCCAACCTTATCCTACAACCTTCTATCTGTATATCAGATAACTCATTCAGGTGAAGGTAAAATCATTGAATTTTCACCTCACGATGTTGTAATTAAGGACCTAAGAGATCCTAGACAGATTTTAGCTACTGGCATTGCTGATGATTCTAGAAGGTTGTATAAGTTTCAAAACTTTGGGTCATCAAATCTTCCCTCAGTATTTGTTGCTCATAATGATGAAGTGAGCAAACTTTGCATGAGCGATTTGGTCACTTAAACTATCGCTCTCTTCAGAATCTATGTAAAGAAAATATGGTGACAGGTCTTCCAATGGTATCTTGCAGAGATGGTGTTTGTTCCGGATGTGTACTCGGAAAAAATCATCGGGATAGTTTTGAAAAACGTGCCTCTTGGCACGCCTCAGCCCCTTTACAGCTCGTGCATAGTGATTTATGTGGTCCACTTCCAGTTGCTTCATTCTTTGGCTACAAGTATTTCTTAACTTTCAATGATGATTTCTCCAGACGCACTTGGGTATACTTCTTAAAACTCAAGAGTGAAGTATTTAACATGTTCTTGGCCTTTAAGGCCTTTGTTGAAAAACAATCTGGACATCAAATTCTTAAGCTAAGATCTGATAATGGCGCAGAATATGTTAAAAACACATTCATCAACTTTTGCACTGAGAATGGAATTCAAATGCAACATACTATTCCATATACTCCACAACAAAATGGTGTAGCTGAAAGGAAGAATCGCACCTTAAAGGAAATGGCTAATTGTATGCTTCAATCTAAAGGACTTAGTCTTAATTATTGGGCAGAAGCAATTAACTGTGCAAATTACATAATAAATCGCACTCCTACTAAGGTTTTAAAGAATATCACTCCAGAAGAAGCATGGAGCTCAATCAAACCAGATGTAAGTCACTTTCGTGTTTTTGGAAGTGAAGCATGGGCCCATATTCCAGATGAGAAACATAAAGCTTTAGAACCTAAGAGTGAAAAATGTATTTTTGTTGGATATTCTGAAGATGTCAAAGGATATAGACTTATTCCACTTAAGTCCAAAAATGTTATCATTAGAAGAGATGTAAAGTTTGCTGAAAATATATCGGCCTGCGAGCCTAGTTCGGCGGATGTGCCACCTCTCCCTATCTCTTCTACTTTTGAAAATATTTCTTCTTCAGATGATGAAAGCGAGGATGAAAATCCTCCCCCACCTTCTTAGGATCCTCCTTCAGCTCCTTAGCTTCCAAAATGGGTCCGTGCTACTCGAGATGCAGCAGGTGATCTTGCCGGTGATCCTACAGATCAGTGACATACACGTTCTCAGTTCGAGAGAGTCTCTTCTTTACTGGCTCAAGCTTCAGTGAATTATGATCCTGACACCTTTGCAGAAGCTTCAGGCCATCCAGATTGGGAAGCAGCTATGAATGAAGAATATCATTCATTATTGGCAAATGATACATGGGATCTTGTTCCTCTACCAAAGGGACGAAAACTTGTTAGATGCAAATGGGTTTACAGAACCAAGTATGGACCAGATGGGAAAGTTGATAAACATAAAGCTCGTCTTGTTGCTAAGGGTTTTTCACAAGTTGAAGGCATTGACTACACTGAAACCTTCTCCCCTGTTGCCAAAATGAACTCTATCCGCCTTGTTCTTTCCCTTGCTACTTCTTTCAAATGGGAAGTCCATCAGATGGATGTTAAATCCGCCTTCTTGCATGGGGACTTGCATGAAGAAATCTATATGGAACAACCTATTGGCTTTATACAAACAGACTCCAGCCTTGTATGTTGGCTTAAGAAATCCTTTTATGGTCTCAAGCAAGCTCCTCGAGCTTGGTATGCCAAAATGGATAACTTTCTTTCAGAATATGGCTTCTCTAGGTGTCATTCTGACAATACTGTCTACACCAAGAAAGTGGGCAAGTCTCTTATCATTCTTGTTCTTTATGTTGATGATCTTATCCTGACTGGTAGTGATCCCAACCTTATAAATCATGTGAAGTCTAGCCTTAAAAGGAAGTTTGAAATGACAGACTTAGGACACTTACATTATTTTCTCGGTCTTCAAGTCTTGCAATCCAAGGAAGGTATTTCCCTTTCTCAGTCCAAGTATGCCTGTGATATTCTATGCCATTTTCACATGGAAGACTGTAAGCCAGCCCCTTCTCCCTTTCGGTCTGGAGTCAAACTTTCAGTCACTTGTACTTCTCCTGAAGTTGATGCTACCTTATACCGTCAACTTGTAGGAAAACTTTTGTATCTAACCCATACTTGTCCTGACCTTTCCTTTGCCGTTGGCCTTGTTGCTCGGTTTATGAAAAACCCACATGAAAGTCATTGGAAAGCAGCTAAAAGAATACTTCATTATGTTCGAGGTACAATTCAGTTTGGGATTCATTATAGTGCCGAAGTAGCTCCTCTATTGGTTGGTTTCACTGATTCCGATTGGGCTGGTGACCCTGATGATTGGAAGTCTACTACAGGTTATGTGTTCACTCTTGGTTCAGGACCTATTACATGGGCTTGCAAGAAACAAGGTGCCATTTCTCTTTCTTCAGCAGAAGCAGAGTATCATGGTGCCGTAGAAGATAGTAAGGAAGCCTTGTGGCTTCGTCAGATCCTGTCAGAGTTTGGCTTTCAGCAGCAACATCCGACTACACTTTGGTGTGATAATCAAAGTGCCATTCAGCTATGCCAAGATCCAGTCCAACATCAGCGCAGAAAACACATTGAACTGGACATGCACTTCATCAGAAAGCTCATTCACGACCATGTTCTTGAAGTGCAATATTGTTCAACAAATGATCAAGTTGCAGACATCTTTACAAAGGCTATCACAGAGGCAAAGTTCACTAAACTTCGATTTATGGTTGGAGTTCAGGAAGTTGTCACTAAGGGGGGATAGGCTCTAGTGCCTCCTTCCTTCTCCTATTGTGTCATATTTGTAAATCCTTCAGTCCTATCCCAAGTTTTTCTTAAAGGGGGATGTTAGGATATTCTGACACATAGGAAATAGTTAAGTACAACTTGGTCTAGTATAGAGTTAGGTAAAGTGTGTTTCTTTACTATGTACATTTTGTAACTTACAATCCGACGGTCACGATATGTAGTGATCCGACGGTTCATTCTCTCCTCGGTATTACTGACACTTGATCCGTGGCTTAGCACCCGATTGGTCCATGATCTCTATTTAAAGAGCATGGAGGGTCATTTGTAGGGTAATCTGTCTATGAGAGAAGCATATGTAAATTTTCATTCTTTTATTAATAAATTGCCTAAAGTGGCCGCGTTGGCTCAGGCCGTGGGTTGTTTCCCTCTTTGAGGGTTTTAACCACGTCAAAATACTGGTGTATTGATCTGTGATCTGTTTGTGAGTGGTGTCCTTTGGTGTTCTGTCTGAGGAACTTACCCTGTAAATTCCTACAATATTTAATTCTAGAAAGTTATGGGTTGTTTTTGGTAGCTGGCCTGTAGCTTACCTTGAAAATATGGAATTGGGTTTCTAGCCGCACCCTCCGAACTAAGAGATTTTGGTTGCAATTGAAAGGAGGATGGAATGTGCGTGTGGCTAGAGATTTCCAACCATATGCACATCTTGGCATGCATGTGGTTGGGATGCAGGGTTAGGAAAAAGTTAGTTCCAACCCATTGCAAGATCATCAAAAAATGTTGTCTAGTATCTAGGTGATGTGGTGCTCCTTGGAGGTTGTAGTATGTTTCTAGTTTGTATACCCCACTTCCATAACTGGAAATTGGATGTTGGGTTATGTCATAGTAACTCTCATCTCATTTTTACCCTGGAGAGCTTGTAAAAGTGGGTAAATGTGGGGTGGAGTGTTACTGGGTGGTATTAGAGCGAGGTTATAACATTGGACCTTGGGGTAAATGCAGATTGTCATGCAAGCATGTCAGTTGTCTATATGTTTATCATGCATGCATGATTAGCTATTTATTGTTATAGTTGTGATATCCATGTACGAAAGCTTGTGATGTTGTATCGTGCTAATCTAGATTAGCCTGTGCAGATGCCATAGCCTCCCCTAATATACATTGAGGTATGATTTTGATTATGTTTTTACATAGCTAACAATGGAATATTGTAGGAAATAGAAGGCCAAGAGATGAAGAGAAGAATAGTTGAATAAAACTCATATGACTCTCTGTATAGGTCTAAAGAGACATTGGTAGGATGGGAGAGATCTATTGTTATGGTTATGAAATCCATGTACGATCTGGTATGATTGTGATGTTGTATCGTGCTAATCTAGATTGGCCTCTGCAGATGCCATAGCTTCCCCTAAGATACATTGAGGTATGATTTTGATTATGTTTTTACTTAGTGAACAATGCCATATTTTAGGGGGAAAAAAGCCAAGAGATGAAGAGAAAAATAGTTGAATACAGCACATATGACTCTTTGTACATGCCTGAAGAGAAATTGGTAGGATGGGAGAGATCAATTGAGCAATAGGGAGAGGGACATTCTCCTAGTTTGGCAGACACATTGAGAAGTTTGAAGGCAGAAATCATGAGTTGCAAGGCAGACAATGAGTGGTTGATTGAGGCACATGAAAGGATTTCTAGAGCTCAAGAAAAGAAAGCCAAGGTTAATGCAGTCATCCTCCAGAGCCTTTCATATTTACAGAAGCAAGGACAGTTGGGGATCAATCATGGACAGGAAGAAAAGACTAATGGTGCAGATGGAAGTAGGTCTTGGAAGAGATTCAATATGGACATAGATGATACAGTAAAGGGTGGAATATCCTTGGATATACTTGAGAGGAGGGCTAGAACTCATGTATTTTATTCTAGCTCTGGTTCTGAGAGACATCATTGTCATCACTGCCAACATCCTCATAGGAGGAGTGAGAAAGGGTACTTGCTAAAAGAGTTCAAGAAATCCAAGCCTCTTGCTTTTGATGGAGAAATGAAGAAATTAGAAGATGCATAAGCATGGTTGATTAGTATGAAGAAATTCTTTAGGTTGCACGATTACTCATAGAACATGAAATCCAAGATAGCTACCTTCAGTCTCAAGGGAAAAGCAGATATCTAGTGGGAAGATGTTAAACATGTCTTAAGCATAAGAGAAGATGAGATGATTTGGGACAAGTTTGAAAACTCTTCAAGAAGAGGTACCTCTCTGAGAGGTATTATGATGGAAAGGCCAAGGACTTCTATGAGTTTAAGATGAGTTCCATGACAGATGAAGAGTACACAACTAGATTTCTAGAGTTATTAAGATATGTACCCTATCTCAAGGATGAGAGAACAAAGATCCAAAGGTTCATCAGTGGATCACCATTAGCATTAAAAGATCAGATTTAATTTGATGAGCCTCGATCATTGGAGGAAGCCATTAGAAAGTTGAAGCATTACTATGAGCATTCAAAGTCCAACCTCGAGTTCAAGAGAAACTAGACAGGTAATGAGAAGACTAAAGGAAAATGGCTCAAGAAGCGAGGAAGATGTTAGGATGTAGGTGACAAAGAGAATGTGGCACCTCACAAGAAGTTCAATGCAGTTGAGATAGGACATGGGTCTTAGCCTAAGGAGAAACCGAATAAAGGTGATGGCAAAAAACCTTTAAGGTGTTGGAACTATGGTGGAGACCATCGCAGGAGGGATTTTCCATCGCATTAGGGTGGCAGGCCTCATGTCTACAGTGCTCAGGAGGCACAAAAATTTCAGGATGTAGGTCAAAGCATTCCACGAATCTATGAAACAATGGATAACGGGTAGGTAGATCATCAAGAATCCATTATCGAGATGGAATGTAAGATTTGTGATAAATTTATTTCTATTTTGATTGATCCTGGATCGAATTATAGCTATGCTAGTCTTGACCTGGTGGATCAGTGTCAGTTGAATAACGAAGTGCATGCAAAATATTAGTTGCTGCAGTTCAGGAAAAAAATTAAGGTTGGAATTTTATATTAAATTTTAGAAACCTTGGCGAATATTCCTAGTCCATAATATACAAATTATAAAATGTTTGGTAATATTTTTGTAAAAATATTTAGATCTCTAATGATTTTATATTATTATGTATAAAATTTTAGCGATTTTTGAGGTAAAATAATTTTGTACTATCAAATTTGGGCGAATCATTTTTAGAAAAAATGGAAAATTGGCGAATATGTTTTTTGGAAAAAGCATGCAAAATTAGCCCACTTGCAAATATTAGCCCCTAAAATTTTCCTTGGTGTGGTTGGCTACAAGGACCAAGAGAAGAGTTCATCATTGGGTGAGATCTTGTGCATTTGAGCTTAATGTCATGCCTACATCAACAGATCTAAATGTGATTCCATTGGGTTCATATAACATACTTTTTGGCATGGACTAAGTGTTCATTCACAAGATCAAGGTGGATTGCTATGACAAGGCCATTGAGTGTCTGGATGATGATGATGAAAAGAGAGTCTTGCAGATAAAGAAGAAGCATACATCAATGAGAATGGTTAAAACTATGCACGCCAAGCGCCACAACAAGAAATGTTGTTTATTGTTTGCAGTACATGTTTTCAGTGACAAAGGGAAGGATGTTGAGGATGATGAAGTCTCAAGGAAGTATCCTATCTTGTAGAAGTTTCAGGATGTGTTTCCTACATAGATTCTAGAGTTGTCACCTCATAGGGAGGTGGATTTATATATTGAGTTGATGTTGGGAGCAACACCAACATCTAAGGCACCTTACGGGATGAGCATGCCCGAGTCAGTGGAATTGAAGTTACAAGTTAAAGAGATGCTTGATAAGGGACACATAACGCCAAGTGTATCTCCTTCGAGTGCACTAGTTTTCTTTGTAAAGAAAAAGGATGGCACTATCATATTGTGCATTGATTATAGGTAGTTGAACAAGGTGACTATCAAGAACAGGTATCCATTATCATGGATTAATGATTTGTTTGATCAACTAAAGGGAGTTGTAGTATTTTCAAAGATTGACCTAAGATTAGGATATCATTAGGTGTGTGTCAAAGAAGAAGACATCTACAAGATTGTATTTCGTACAAGGTATGGGCGTTATGAGTTTGTGGTGGTTCATTTTGGCCATACCAATGCTCCAACCACCTTCATGTGTTTGATGAATAGTGTGTTATGCCCTTACCTGGATAACTTTGTGATAGACTTTTTTGATGACATATTGATATATTCAAAGAATGAGGGGGAGCACACAAAGCACTTGGAAACAATATTGAGATTGTTGAGAGATCATAAGTTATATGCGAAGCTCAGTAAATGCATTTTCTTTCAGACTCAGATTCATTACTTGGGACATGTTGTTTCCAAGGAAGAGATAACAATGGACCCAGAAAATATTAAGGCTATCATGGAGTGGCCAACTCCAAGGAATGTGGATAAATTCAGATCATTCATGGGACTAGTAGGTTATTACAGGAGGTTCATCAAGAAATTTTCCAAGATTGGCTATCTTATTACAACTTTGCAGGAAAGGGAAGAAGTTTGAATGGATTGAGGAGTGTGAAACTAGATTTGATCAATTGAAGCATTTTCTTAGAAATGATCGAGTTTTGAAGATTGTATATCCTAATAAGGAGTTTCTGGTTTGTATATATGCTTGCAAGGAAGGACTTGGCAGAGTCCTAATGCAGGAAGGGAAGGTGGTTTTCTATGAATCAAGGAAGTTGAATGA
Source organism: Pinus tabuliformis (assembly GCA_031772625.1). Taxonomy (NCBI): domain Eukaryota; kingdom Viridiplantae; phylum Streptophyta; class Pinopsida; order Pinales; family Pinaceae; genus Pinus; species Pinus tabuliformis. Next base: position 507,787,945 of record CM062818.1, on the reverse strand, counting down.
GTATGAGCAGAACTATGTGACTCATGATCTTGAGTTGGCAACCATCATTCATGCATTGAAGATTTGGATACATTATCTCCTTGGCAAAAGGTTCGTCTTAATCAGTGATCACAATGGACTGATGTTCTTGTTTGAATAATCCATTCTGAATGCAAGGCAAGCAAGGTGGTTGGATACTCTCAATGAGTTTGATTTTGAGATCAGGTGCATTAAGAGCGTGGAGAACAAGGTTGTGGATGCTCTTAGTAGGAATGTGTAGGTGAATCATATTTCATTTGTGAGCTCTTATGGGACAGATTTACAAGAGTGGATCTTACATGCAGGGCAGCATGATGAGAAGTACCAGCAACTGAAGCAGAGATTGCAGTAGCAAGTTTAAGGTGATAGGGATGAGGAGTATCACCTCACAACAGATGGCTTGGTCAGATTCAAGAACAAGATCTATGTCACTGATAGAAGTGATTTGAAGAAGCTTATTTTGAGAAAGTTTCATGTCAAGCCATATTCATTCCACCCAATATATCATAAGACTTTGACATTTGTTAAGAAGTTCTATTGTTGGTCAAACTTGAAGAAAGAGGTGGTTGAGTTTGTTCCTAATCCATTAGAGGAAATTTTAGCCTAAAAGTGCCCATGAAATTTTCACGTATATAATATGTAAACCAATCAAAATCCTTTTAATTTAAAAAGAGGTACATGTAAACATTTTGGAGGGAAAATAAAAAACACTACTTTTTTAAAATGTATTTTTGGCTTATCTCCTTATAGGTTTACTCAAATTTCGAGTGTAGACACTCATTGGATGCAAAATTAAATTCTGCATCCATCCAGTACCCATTATGCATATTTTTTTAGAAGACCCACATTGGTAAAAATTGAAGATACATTAAAAAAGTGTCTACACTTGAAATTTGAGTAGGCCTATAAGGAGATACGACAAAAATACAATTAAAAAAAGTAGTTTTCTTATTTTTCCTCCAAAATTCATAACTCTTATTTTATTATTTTTCCTTAGGAGACCACTTTTAGAATTAAATTTCCTCTAATAGTTTGGACTTTTAGTAGGTAAAATCTGAATGCAAGCATCCAACTTGTTTTTTGCAGCCTATTCTAATTCTAGAATGGAAATGGGAGGTCATTTCCATGGACTTCACTCTAGGGTTACCTAGGACATTGAGGCAACATGATTCCATCATGTTTGTAGTTGATAGTTTGAGAAAGGTAGCTCACTTCATTGCGGTAAAGTCTACCAATTCAACTAGTGACATAGCTCAGATCTTCATAAGGGAGATAGTGAGGTTGCATGGAGTTACCAAGAATATTATATCGGATAGAGATTCCAAGTTCACTTCTAGGTTTTGGAAAGAATTGTTCGTAGGCTTGGGAACAACATTAGCCTTCAACACAACTTATAATCCATAGAAGGATGGATAGACAAAGAGGGTTAACATGATCGTTGAGGATATGTTGAGGATCTATGTCATGCATCAACAATGGAAGTGGGAGGAGAATCTTCCATTGATAGAGATTTCTTACAACAATGGGTATCAGGAATCCTTGAAGATGATTCCATTTGATGTTCTCTATGGGAAAATTTGTAATACTCTTATTAGCTGGAGTGATCTAGTGATCAGGTGTTGATTGGACCTAATATGTTAGCAGCCATGGAGTAGGAGATGCAGGTTATCAACATGAATTTAAAGGAAACATAAGACAGGCAGAAGTGTTCTATGGATCAACATAGAGCATTCAAGGAGTTTCAGGTTGGGGATCATGTATACTTGCACATCAAGCCCAAGAGGAGGTCCTTCAGGATTTGGTCATGTGCTATGTTGGCACCTCAGTACTATGGGCCTTTTCATATCCTTTAGAGGATTTGACTAGTGGCATATATACTTGCACTGTCGCCAACAAAGAAATTCCATGATGTTTTCCATGTTTCATTTCTTAAGAGATATGTATAGGACGTTGATCATGTGATTGATTCATCTGTATTGTATGTGGAACCAAAGGGAGAGTTATAGCCATAACCAAGTTACATATTGTAGTGGAAACAACTCATGCTCCGAAATTGAGAAATAAAGCAAGTTAAAGTGTAGTGGAAGCACATTGGGCTCAATGAAGCTACATGGGAGATGGTTGATATGATGTGGCCATTATATCCTTCTTTATTTGCTGGTTGAAGTAAATGATTTTTTGGTATATGTGTGTGTGTGTGTGTGTGTGTGATTGTAGATACCACATTGAGTTGTGTTTATAAAGCTCCAATAAGAGGTATGTTTGTCATGTTTTCAACAATTGGTAATTGTATATATTGCATTAAGTTGTGTTATAAATCTCCATAAGTAGTATGTTTTACTGCTCATAAATGTCATAGAACACCAAGTATGGTGTTCCCCCAAGGGGGAGGGGTTTGTAATAGCCCGAGGTTGATTTTCCATGTAAATAAATTGAACCAAGGTCATGGGACATGTATTCCAAGCTAAATGGAGGGGAAAACATTATAGTGGCCATCACTTGTGGTTATTAACGGCGACGAAAATGGGCATTGGAATTGCCAAAGGAAAAAGGAAATAAATGATAATTTAATATGTGAAATAAAGGAAGATAGGAGAAAATGGAGATGAAGAAACACAAATATGCATGCAAGGGAAATGAAGGAAAATGAAGGAAAAAGAAAAGGAAAAGGAAACAAAAGGAGAGGAAGAACATTCTATACTCTCTTAGTCACTCTTACACTCTTACACACTTAGAGCACTCTTGGAGCATTCTATCATTCACTTGGACATTGTGGCATTCTCACTTGGACTAGGAGAGAGAAAGCACTTGGACATAAGCAAGCAAACAAGGAATTTGTGGGAAACGGAAAAGAAGGTTGGAAAAGAAGTTACAACAGGAGAACATTGCAAGTAACAGGTTTCATGTATGATTTCATTACTGAGATTTGGATGCATGGTACATGCATTTGGTTATTTGGTTGTTTTGTTATCATTGGCATGGGATTTTCCTGGATTAACAATGGCTTCAACCTTGCCTTTCCATTTCCTAGATAGCCATGGTGTAGCGGGTTCTCTGTTATGATTAAGCTTTAGATGGCTGGTAGACTTTGGATCTTGGTGAGGTGGTCTCAAGAAAATTCACAAGGGTTGAGGGTGGAGATGGGATTTCTCCTAGAACTCTTGAAGGATGAGTGGAGATAGGAAAATTCCTCTGGGTGTGATGAAGAAAGTCAGAGGCATCCCAACTTGTTTGGTGTTAGTGATTTCTGGACTGGTTTAGGTGAAATCACTATGGTTGAGGGTTGAGGTGATTTGGCCTCTAAAAGTCCTGGTTGGTTCTATTTTGGTTTAACCCATATGATCCCACATTCATGCTTGGAATATGGCAGAGGGATGATTAGTTGAAAGAGAAATATGGTTCATCCCAATCTATGGTCGGGTGGTATGTGGAATTCCCTAACTTGGTTGGTTTTATGCATATTTTATTACGTGTTATTTATTATTGAGATCAATGAGAACTTGTATGGGTTGTTGTGTTGATTTTATGACTGGTTTGTCTTGGATTTATTTTGGTTAAATGTTGGTTATAGGCATGATACATTCTTGTTGTATAATGTGCTCTTGTTATGGATCTCGCTTATTGTTTGATAATTTATTGAATGGTATATGGATGCATGGGATAAAAAGTGCTGTTACATCTAATTTAAGAGGGAATCGAGCCTTCTTGATGGTTCTCTGATGAAGTTAAGAAGAAAAAGAACATATATGCATTCATGACTTGTATTTACTATGTTTACCATGTGTTTGATGAAATGTTTAGAATGTGTTTGGAAAATACTGAGAAAGACCTAGCCTTAATATTCATTATACTTAATTATTATCATATTATATTGAATTATAGAAAGTGTTGGGATGTTTTGGGTAGTTGGCTTGTAGCTAGCCTTGAAAATCAGTAGCTAGGTTGTTGTCGCAGCCTTTGAACTGAGATATTTTGGCTGCAACCGCATGGGGGATGGCCTGTTCATGCAGTTGGAGCCTTCCAGCCTCATACACAACTTGGCATGCGTCCAACTAGGGTGTTGGGTCAGGAAAAAAGTTAGTTCCAACCCAGGGCAAGATCATTAACAGATGTTGTCTGGTATCTGGGTGATGTGGTGCTCCTGGGATGTTGTGGTATGTTTTTGGTTTGTATACCCCAATTCCATAACTGGAACTTGGATCTTGGATCATTTCATAGTAACTATCAGCTCATGTTTAACCTCCAGAGCTTGTAAAAGCGGGCAAATGTGGGGTGGGGTGTTACATATGTATCCATAAAATAGGATACTAGTATTATACTTGCTCTACTTTGGAATTTATATTATTTTTTAGGTGTAGGATGTTGAACAAATTGCACTGGACTATTTCCATCACCAAATAGGATTTCATGAAAGATATTTGAGTTTTCAGATAATTAGCCAATTGAAAAGAAATGGCGTTATATAATACCTCAACCCAGTTCAAAACAATTCCCTTCTTGAAGCAAAAATATAAGGTGGATAGTATTAACTTGGGTACATGAGATGTTGATTCATGTCTCATAATACAAGAGAACAATCAAGAAAAATCCCTATAAGGATTTGGATTTCGATGGAAGAAATGTTTGTTGGCACATGCGTAGAGTGAAACATAAATTCTTAACTGATATTCACTCTACCCCGAGAATCCAAAAAATCATTAGCCTTTGAAATCTTGAGTTGCCTATTTAGGTCAGATATATTGAACATCTTTCTAAAATATTTCAAAGTCAAAAGGACTAAATTATTTACTTGAAAATAAATTTTGATAGTTCTAGTCTCGGGTTCGAACTAGTGGGTGCACCATTAAACAAGTTTTTTAAAATCAAATACCTCGCGAACACATCTTGCATTAGCAAAACCTATAGTTCAAATTCCATTATTCAGCTTCTCCTTAAGATTTAAATTCAAATACCATTGATATGTTGTTGACCAATGGAAATTATTGTCATGAAGAGTGAGTGAATTAGTTGTATCCCCAAAAAAGGACTCATTCTTTCTTTTACTCACCATGTTTATTTATTCTTCCAATGCAGTTTGATATATGTGAGAGGTCAATTTTGGTTTTACAAAGCTCTTAGCTATTTGAAAGCATATTTTACTATTAATATTCAGTAATACATCTCTTCTTCATGTACCACCTTCATTAAGACATGTGAGAATCATAACAAGGAGTTAATAACCTATGGCATGTCTTTGATGGATTAATGTAATATTTGATTTATATAATACCTTATTGTTATATTTCCACTTGAAGATTGGGATTTCTTAAATGAGCTTTTAATTATCCTCAAAAGGAGAAAACATATACTTTCATGGTTTTCATTAAGTTGGCTTATAAACAGAGAGACCACATATATAGAATGTATGATATCATTTTTTTTAATTGTATGTGAAGGGAACATGATATGCATAAGAATAGTTGTGTGGGGAATATAATGTGTGAAAGAATAGTTCTCTAGGAAAATTTGCAGAGAATTGGATGTGTGAAGGATTCCATGTGCTTGTGAAATGGTCAAGTATGAGAGTAATGTGGGATGGACTATCTACAAAGTGCTAAACTATTGCTTGGGATGAAAATTTTCTCATAAAGCTTCCATTAGGTTATTCAATATGTACTATGTCAATTCCACTGATCATCAGTGGAGATATTCTTTAGATATCTTCCATTAGGTTATTCAATATTTACTATGTCAATTCCACTAATCAATTTACATAATCCTTGTCCTTTCACATATTTTAATAGCTTTATGTCAATATTCTATTCTTGTAAATTTTCCAACCAATTAATCCATATTATTTCTCTAATTTGTTGCGTTAACATCATGTTGACATGTGGATATGGTACATAAACTAGTACATGATATTTCAAGATATAGTTTCTGAAATACAAAACAACCTTTACCAATGTGTATGCTTGTTTTCCCAACAAAGAGTATTTCAATTCATGCTCTTGCAAAGATTTACTCATGAATGAGATTGGGTTTAATTCTTTCAATTCTTTATTCTAAGTCAAAAATACAACTATAATTTATTTTGATGAAAAAAAGTACAAGATAAAATCATTTCAAAATGTGGGTTGATGAGAATTAGAGCTAAGGATCATTGATTTTATATCCAGGAAATCATTTTGTGTATTATCAGTCCATTCAAAGCTTTAATATTTCCTTAACTACTTATTTATAGCCTTGCTGATTGAATCATAGTCGAGCACAAATATTCTAACAAAGCTTATCTTCCAAAAAAATGACTAAAAAACTTTGTGGCTTATTGGGGGATTTAATTCTAATATGACTTTGATTCTTTCAGGATATATGTATGTTTCTTCTTTACGTACAATATGACCAAGCAACTTCCCTTAAGAGATTGAAAATAATAATTTTGATACAGGTGGATATTGGTGGCCATCTTCCTATTCCACCTAGACCTCTAGACAGTTTCATTAGTTTCCTTAATTATAGCACAATTTACTATTATTTGCAGTTTTTCGGGTCCTGAACTTTCGAAGCTATTTTGAACCCGTAAACGGCGTTTTTTTGAGATCCTCAACATGTGTATAGCCATGGGTAAGAGCCTTCCACAAATCTTGTAGTACACGAATAGATATTTCTAACGAGGTATCGTACACACAAGACGGAGACCATATGACCAAATTACAACTCCAGGAAGTTGGTTGCCCAACTAACCCCAATAGGGCCCACAAACTCTTGGCGTTCCATCTCCTAGGATTAGGTTTTTGGTTGTTTAGGGTTTTCCCTTGTTGTTCAATAATAAAAATTCCATCGAGCCTCATTTTAATATAGTTTAGAGGCATGTAGCTGCCACATCTATTCTCAGAGATAAGATACCATCGCTCGAGCTAGTTTACTTCCATTCTGCTTGTAAGCATCTTTCAGTTCTTTGATATTAATGAAATGAAGATCTATTTCTATTGCATTTTTGTGTTTATGTTTATATATGTATTATGTTGCATTCCTTCATAAGACTGGATTAGTGGTATCAGAGTAATATGCTCTTTCTTTGTCTTTATTTGCATGTCCCCAACAAGGTCAAGGTATAAGGAGTTAGGGCTCAAACTGGTTGAACCTTTGTAAGACCAACCTCGCAAACCTCGATGGCATCCCATGGAGGAATAAAAGAAAGATGAGGGACTAGGAGATCCTTCCAAAATATTGCTCGAGGAAGCCCTCGAACAACATAGGAACACAATTATGGATAACTTTACCTAGATCCTTTGGCTGTTAACCAAGGGGAAGAGACCCCATCAACAACCTACAATGCAAGAAAAGTTGAAAAACTAAAGGTAGTGAGTTAAAGGAAAATAGTGGACGAAGTGTAGAAGGAAAGGCTACAAATCTGTGAAAATACATCAGTTTTGTGTTTTGACCATGAAACTTGAGTATGTAAATATACCCCTTAACTACTTGTGTTGGTAATGTGAGTTATTTATTATTTTGTTTCCTCTTACTTTTGTGGTTTGGTCTTTAGTACTTGTAAGAATGAAGAAGGTTGACAAAACAACTAAGGTGGTCATGGTTAAGTCCACTTAGGGGTGGAAAAAATAGTATATAATAGCCAAGAAAATGGTAGAAAAAAATAGGACACACTAAATTTTAGTTACGTATGACTGATGCATATTTGATACTATGATGTAAAAATAACAACATAGATTAATGGAATGTTGTCTAGTATGAAAGGTCCCTAGTGTGAATCATAAGAAGAAGCAAGGTAAGTAAGTAGTCCTTTCATTATTATTTCCATTGTGTAAATGATATGAAAGGAACTTGGAAATTCCATCTTTTGAATGGTAAAAACAATGGATCGTGTACTTGTCACTTGGCATAGCCTGTGGATAAATGTACAAAAGGACTTAATGTTATTGTTGATGCGCTATACTGATGTTGCTAACCATTGTTGGGTGTATGTTGATGACCCTTATAGGGTGTAGGTTGATGATCATTTATGGGATGCGTGAATGAAAATGGAAAGAGCATGTTCAACATGTATGGAAACATGCTAGGAAATGAGTTTGATTTGCAGATAGGAGTAGGTTTTACTCTAGAATTGAGACATCACTCAAAGTAAAGTGCAATTGAACTAGTTTAGCATTGAGGATATTACAAATGAAAAAAAATAAATGCAGGAGGCATTTCATTCACATCTTTACAAAAGTTGGAATTGAGGAAACATCGAGGATAATGTTTACTTAATGGCTATGTAAGCCATAATTGAGTTATTCGATTATGTAATTATATTTTATGCTATTAAATTATTAAATGAGATTTCTTGGGAATATTTTGGAAAGAGCACTTTAGTATTAGAGACTTCTTTCCAATTTATAAAAATCTTCTAGTGGTTAAGTCCACATGGTGGACCTTCCCAAATCTGTCTTCCTAGAAAATTCTCCCAAAAATTTCGACAAGAAAGATTACCACAAGGGAAACAACATAAGGGAGAGAAAGATTATGTTGTGTGGAAAGATTAACTTAGATGGAGAGAAATTCTAATTTGGGTAAAGAGACGCAAAATCAAAACAATAGAAAAAGGTGTGCTTATGCAAGAAAAATATTTAGGTAAGTTTATCTAGAGAGAAATGTTAAGTTGGAAAAAGAAAAATATTTTTCCTATCTTGGAAAAAAGAACAAGCCTAGGTGAAAAGGTGGGAAAACCTTAAAGTAGGACATTGCTAAAATACAACTATTTATAATTACTAATATAATTTAAATATATTAGTTTAATTTATATAATAATTATTATATTAATTAATATATTAATTATTATATTAATTAATTATTATTATAATATTTAATTATTATTATATAATAATAATTAATTAATTATTATATAATAATTGATTATTATTATATTAATATTATATTAATTTACATATTAGTTCAAGTATGGGGGATTTACGCAGTGCATTATATTAGATATCACCCGATGCAATGAGTGCTAAGTGAACTATTCAAAAATCATGAGAAATTAGTCAGTTACGACTACCTCTCATGGAAATGGTCATACGTTTGAATGACTTACTTAACGCAGTTGAATCCCAAAAATGATATCTATTACATATTAGTTATTATATTAATTAATATTTGAATTATTATATTAGTTAACTATAAATATTAATTATTTATATTTACTAATATGATTTAAATATAAAAATATATTAATTAGTCAGTATGATTTAAATATTTTATTTAGTTAATTATTATATTAGTTAAGTATAAATATTAATCATTTATAATTACTAATATGAATTAAAAATATATTAATTAAATTATATAATAATTATTATATTAATTAATATATTAATTATTATATCAACTAATTATTATTATAATATTTAATTATTATTATATAATAATAATTAATTATTTGTTATATAATAATTGATTTTATTATATTAATATGATATTAATTTATATATTAGTTATTTTATTAATTAATGTATGAATTATTATATTAATTTATTATAAATATTAATTATTTATAATAATTAATATGATTAAAAATAAAATTATATTAAATTATAGATTCTAGCTGACAGTGTGTTCTTCCTTAAATTTCTTCCTCATTAGTATTTATTCTGCCTTATTGCTCTTCTTTTATCATCATTCTTCAACCCTGATGATGGATCCCACTTGGGATTTGAAACGTTGGTATAAAAATGTTCATACTGTGGATTCTCCGATCACTGATTCAAAAAACACAAACCACAGATCTCTTAAATCCAAAAAGTAGGACATTGCTAAAAATATACTAGGAAGAGAATTAATAAATACCACTTAGCGAAATCACTTGGACAACATTTGGTTGTCGATCTTGAAGGCAAGAAGGTCTGAGCTCATGAGGAACTGTTGGAGACAGTTCATGGTTGGGTGGAACGTGCTATGTTCCTAAATATTCCCCAACAATTAATTATGGTCAAATGTATTTATGATGTATTGTACGTGTTGATTATTGGATAGTTAATTTTTTTATAGTGATAATGATAGATTGAATGTTAATTTAAAGGTTCGGTTGTATAGGAGACATGTTTGCATGCATATATCCATAAATTCTCAAGTAAATAGTTCTAGTAAATATATGATTCCTTTGGTTACTTTATGTTATATGTCTGAATAAATTATATGTCATTATAGCAATGAGATAGAGGAAATAGAAAAGGAGAAGAACTGCATATTAGATAAATTTATGCTTATTTATATAGATTAAATCTATTGTATATTTAATGAGCTCAGTATATACATATACAACTATAAAAGGTGTACTAAAAATTAGTTATATAAATTATGTGTCCACTCTCTCTATTCTACTAAGATAGATAACTAAGAATAATACTATCTAACAAATACTACACACTATCAATTATATTACATTATACAATGGAAAATTAAAAGTTTCTAGTAAATTTTGTAAGATTTACCTTTATATTGACAAAGTCTTATTCTGAATCAGTTGCTAATACAAATCCTTAAATGATATTCTGAGTGGAATACCGTGTTAGTAAAAGTTTATCTTCAAAATATTTTGGCAAATATCCTCAACAATTCTATTAAGAAAATAAACCATGGGATAAGGGAACATGTAATAAGCAATGTATTCCAACTAACTCAATAAAGTATCCCATCTATTTGTGAGCCTAGTTAATGAAGGGAGTTAACCAATTAAAATATGTAGTAGATAGTTATGTGATAATTCTATACTGAAGAGACTTACATAAATATTAATAAATAGTATGGTGATACCAACTTACTAATCTTTGGGAGTATGAGTAATTCTTGACAAATGTCCTCAAGTGTTGCAATTACAGAAAATGAACAAAATTGTGGAAAAAATTAGTAATAAGTCCTACAACCAACCTTATCCTACTATATTAGAACAGTAACATTAAACTCAAGTACACCAAAACAAATATATGAATAGGTCAGAGCCCTAAATATGAAACGATATAAGAATACAAGAGATCATTAATTATTATCAGTTTAATAATAAGGAGGTCGATGATGACATAATTAATCTTTAAAAACCAAAATACATGGAATATGTAACTATTCAAACTGAATTATAGGTCAAGTTCCATTTTAGTACTAACAACAAGCATGAAAGAAATATAATAGAAAATTGAAAAAGAAAGGTATTATAATCTCACTCAAGTGAAGAGGGAAGTAATTCCTTCCTTTAAAGGTCTACATATAAGAATTCAGGTTTATAATAAGAACAAAAGAGACTATGTAGTGAACAAATCCTATAATAAATTTCAAACAGGTGAATAGCCAAAATAAACTATATGGGTCTCATTAAGGCCAAGGCTAAAATGTACGTGTTGTACCCATATTGGTTTAGAATATAGAAAAAATAAAAAACCCTCACTATGGGTACGATCAACATAGTCAACTCATAAGTTGTATGCCATGTCAACTTCAGGTAGAGTTGAGTATTTTGTAGGGTGCCGACTTGTAGAATAGGAAGTCAAAAAATAAAATCCATAACAATGGGAATGCCTTGGTGCATATTGACCCAATATAACCTTATTGTTTGAACGACATACCTGGAGCCAAGAAAATAGAGGCAAGAGTTAGAACGCTAGGAAATGATTATAAAGATCTAAAAATCTAAGTAGCATTGACAAAAAACATTTAAGGGAAAAAATGTATAAATATATACCTAAGAGCGAAGATGGAAGCTCGATCTCACTAGAGCTACGAATTCCAAGGATATGTGATTTAGTATTGACAAGAATAAAATCTTTAAAAAATGAGAAGAATATGGTAAAAATGTTCTCGGTGCCATGACCATGGATAGTAAAGACTGTGAATAACTAAAAATGATACCCTCAATGAGTTATCATAAAATTGGAAGTGAATTGTTATAGTATAGAAGAACAAAACCACAAAAGACCGTGTAAGTAGTCATGAGTATTTATGGCAAGAATAAGCACCAAAAATCATTATTGAACAAAGAAAATACAGAGAGGGAAAATCCCTAAATTCCTTGTAGGAAATTAAAAAGAGAATTTGGTTCCCTCACACTGGAAGAACACATACAGCAAGGAGAAGAAGAAATAAGAAACTTACCCAACGTCCATTAGAAGCCATGCGCATGGACAAATTGCTATTCCAGGTCCTCTTGACACCTTGAAATAAAAATAGGAGGAGAGTTTAGATATTAAGAACTAATAAAAAAATGAAACCCAGATCGAGTAATTACAAAACATGACGAAAAGCATCAACAAAAATATCTATGATAAGGACTAGGGTCCGAGTTTGCTAGAAAAGACCTAATTCTTTTAGAGCTAATGACGAGGGAGACCGAACCCTATCAAAAACCTTTCAAAGAAAGAATTACCAAAGGTAATGAGAACCTTTGATAAATAATACATTAGATACGACGAATATGCCTAATTTGTTGTGTAAGAAAAATTCCATGGTAGGAGTAATACCTTTGAACACTAGTCTCCAGATGGATTTAGGACGATGAACGTGTAAGTTCTCATAACCAAGCGTAGTGAGAGTGAAATGACAGATTGTTCATAGCACCATGGAGCATAGGAAGGACAACGCTATGTCTGCAAGGAACCGAATGAAAAAATATTTGAATGAGTTCGAAGGGTTAGGTTAGTCATTTTTACAAACTCTGTTCCTTCCTCACTGTTCAATATAACTAATTGATCAAAATTGTTGACTATGCGTGTGTCAAGAAAGCCATGTGAAGGTCACATGGGCACTCCTAGGATGACACGCATCAAGGGCTTCCTTGTGTATGCATGGGCCTACGCTTGATGCAAATCATTCCACATTCCAAAAATATAAATGGGAACCCAATTTTAAAAAAACCACAAGGGTGATATCCCAACATAAATCAACCATATGTTCATGCACTAGAGTTTAAATTAATAACTATGCAAAAGTTGATGATTCATATACATATAAAGTGAATTATTATCTAGAGGTTCAAGTGGTTTGAACTCCTCTTCATCGATGACATATATATTTTATACTTAGTAATTAAAAAATACATATAAGAAACAACCAACATTGTAGTACCTTATAGGTGGCTAATAAGGTTGATTTACCAACAAGACACAAATATACGAGAAGAATGTTTGGAGGATCAAATTTGTTTAAGGGAAATAATTATATGCCTAATTTATTATTGAAAGATGTCAAAACAAGAATTAAATCTATTTTTATGTGGTCATATTTAAAGAAATAGAAATCATAGATTAGTTGTTAATGGGGTAATCCACCCTAGTGTAAGTTGTAAGATACAACATTCAAGTATGTTTCCTGGAAAAGGAATCTTCAATACTATTTATTACAATAAAGCAAAAAAAAAATTGGGTGTGTAATGAGGTATGTTACAGTAGAACAAAGGACAAAGCTAGGATGGACCACCTCGGGACAATCCATATAATCCATAAACAAAGAAGGGTAATGGGAAGAAAAAGTATGACATGGGAAAGTGGTGGAAGTTTTGTAAGAGCCCCTGGCATAACACTAATGAATGTCATTGAAAGCAGTTGTTGGTGGCCAAGTTGAATGCCTCAAAGTCAAATACAGTTTCTAACTTTGAATCAGATCTAGAAAAGGAGTAGTAGATCATTAACATAGAACCTAGTGCCACCATTGATGCCACCAAGGTCTAGCCAAGTGAACCTAAAGAAGTAGAGGAAGGTGAGCACCTTTTTCACTAACATATGTGGGTGAAGGTTTCTCTATTGCACTTCATTTTTTATAGTAAAAGTTAAAATAACCTCATCTCTGTAGAGGTTTTCAAGGAATTGGACATGTTGACAACACCAAACCCACAACCATACAACAATGGATGGTTCTTTCAAGGGTGATATAATTGTGTTAAATAATAGTGCCACCTTGCCTATGGCATCAATCCCTTCAAGGATGAAATACGGTGTGATACTTACCCTTTTGAAGTTTTTGATGTTCTTTTAAGTCAAATTTACTTGTGGAAGTGTTATGTTGTATATAAGTGTAGACTTGGAAATGTTATTATTACTTTGGGTAAACAACAATACAAGATACTAGAGGTTAGTTAAACTTATTTTCATTTATTTAGTCTCTTATAAGCAATGCATGAAGGTCATCTCCCACACTGAGAAATTTGTTTTCTTCTTGATTCACTCTCAAAGTGAGAAGAAGGTCATGACCACATCCATGGTCTCCACATAGGGCCTCTCCATGCAACATAAGTAAGTGGAAAATGTTGTGGAATAATATGAAGATGTATTCTCCTCACCCACTAGGGTACCTCTCCAATGTCAAGCTAAGAATTCAACCAATATGACTCTTGTCACCCCTCTACCCAACCCGGCAATCTATCACAACTCTCTTATGGAAAAGGAGGAAATCAAGTGCTAGATCTAAGAACCACTCCAAAAAGGGAATATCGTATTGATCTCCTCACACATAATCCCAATTTTAGTCGCACAAAAGAAATATGGGACTTGGTGACTTTGAATTGATTATAGGTCCCTTAACAAAATCAAAATCAGGAACTCGTACCCAATATCTCGAGTTGAGAACCTTCTTGATCAGCTCAAGTAGGTCAAGTACTTCAGTAAGATTGATCTAAAGTTTGGCTATCACTAGGTCCCAATAGAACAAATTGATGTATGGAAGGCTGCTTTCAAGCCCAAAGAAGGTCTTTTTGAATGGATGGTCATGCACTTTGGTTTGAAAAATGTCCCAACAAATGTCACGAGGTTCATGGATGACATCTTGTGGCCTTTCAACAATTATTTGTTGGTGGTATATCTAGATGATATCCTCATTTTCAACAAGAGTTGGGTAGAACGCTTGTAGCCTATTTAGAAGGTCCTTCACATTTTGAGATGACACAAGCTATATGCTAACTTGAAAAAAATGTCCTTTAGAATGAACAAGGTCTAATAGATAAGCTACATCATTGATGAGAATGGTGTGCATGTGGATCCAACCAAGATTCAAGTCATTTGTGACTAGCCAAACTCAACCACACTAATTGAGCTTCATAGTTGCTTAGGCCCTACCAACTGTTATGGTTCAGATTCTCCCATATTGCGTGGGAAAAACCAAGTGATAAAGAGTGGTGGAAAAGAAAAATTCATGTGGGGCTAGTCGTAATAGAAATATTTTGATGATTTAAAAAACCACTTTTTCTCAATCCTAGTTCTCTCCTTACCCAATCTGTAATAACCTTTTGAGATTGAGATCAATGCTTCAAACTATGTTGTGGATGTAGTTCTCACTCAACGTGGTTATCCAGTAGCCTACCATAGTGAGATAGTATTAGATTTTGTTCGTAAATACCTCACCTATGACAAAGAAATGTATTCCATTGTATAATCCTACCACCAATAGAATCATTACATTCTCAGGAAGGAGAGAAACATTCACAATGATCACAAGGATTTATAGTTCATGAAGACATAATGAAAATTTCAAAATGATTTCCATTTAAAGTTATCCAAATACTTGTAGAAGTTTCATCTCAATATCAAATATAAGATATGGAGCACCAATTGCATAGTTGACCGCCTCAGTCGACCTCAAGTTGCAATACTAACCACAGTGCTCCAGTCCTATGGACATGAGGCCTTCAGGTGCCTCAACTTTATGGTAGTGATCTTGGCTTTGCTAACACCAACCAGATGTTAAGTACAAGCACAACTATCACAAAATTCATATTTAGGACGAACTGTTATGCCATCTAGGCCATCTTTGTGTTCCTTCAATTGAATGTGCAAAGACAATTTTGGAAGCTCATTACAGTCACATGGAATGACAATTTAGCATGGAAAAGATAGTGGATATGTTACAAAAGTATTTCAATTAGTTAAAACTTTGATAGAATATCAAAGAGTATATTAGGTCCTACACTGCCTACACCATTGCTAAACTGGACATTACGAAGCAAAGCCTCTACACCCCTTTTCCTACTCCTGAAAGGCCCTGGGAATCCATATTCATGGACTACATGCCTAGTATTATTTCAACCAAGTAGGGTAATGATTGCGTCTTTGTGGTTGTTGATTTATTTTCTAACATGGCCATTCTCATAGCCTGCGAGAAGAATGTTACAACAAATTCCACTGCCAAGTTTTTCTTCAAATGGGTGTGGGTACATTTTGGGATACCATAAACCATCATATCAAATTAGGATAGTATGTTATTAGGCACATTATAGTTGATCCTTTGGTTACTATTGAACACCAAACTCACCAAATATATTTCCTTCCACCCCTAAATTAATGCCCAAACAGAGGTCATCAATAGGATGGTCACGCATATCTTGTGCATGTACAAATCCAAGCATCTATGCACATGGGACCCTTATGTTAAACATAGGTACAATAGATCCCTCCATAGCTCAATTGAATACAACCCTTTTCTAGTGGGTCTAGGATTTCAACTATTGGATCCTCTTGATCTAGCATTACACCTTGTGTCCACATAGGTGGAGTCTTCCCATGCTCACCGTGAGGCTAGAAAAGCCTCCAAATTCATTGAATGAATTCAACAAATCCATCAGTACATCCAGGATATTTTATAGAAAGCCAATACTATGTACAAGCACTACCATGATCAACATCAAGTGCCACACAAGTTCTAGGTGAGAGAAAAGGTTTGATTGCATTTGTAGAAAGAACACCTCACAAGATCCCATCAGAAGCTTTGCCCACTTCAATATAGACCTTACACCATCACCAAGGTTATGGGTGACAATGATTTTGAGCTAAGTATCCCCCCCTTTCCTTGGCTTACACCAAATTTTCAATGTGGACCTCCTTCGGCCATATTTTCCACCATTATTAAATACATCAACTATAACAGAGCAATTGAAACCTACAAAGCTCAACAATGACTTCATGGAACAAGTGACCATTGATAAGATTTTGGTCACATAGGGTAATGGCACTCACCAACAGAAGATATAACTTTACCAGGTTGTTAAAGCAGGGAAACTCCTACACCAAGACAAGTGGCTCACCCAAGGTCAAGTTCAACAAAAATTTCCCCATTTTATGGGGGCCTTCAACAGAATGGGTACCATTGTTTCCTAAGGGAGGAGGACTAATCCAGGTTGATATTGGTGACCACAAACCTATGCCACTGGCTCAAAGAATATTTCTCCATTTTGGCAGTTTTTCATAGTTTTTCAAGTCCTAAACTTTTGCGGTTGTTTTAAGGCCCTAAAAAATGCTTTTTTGACATGGAAGTGGCCAACAAATAATAATAGGCATAGCCTAGGCTTAGTTAGAATGTGTATTTCGTAGCTAAAATATTTCAATTGACTAATAAGTGTGCCAAATGGAGATCATATGCAATAGTTATGACCCCAGGAAATTGACATACCAACTAACCCCATGGGACCACAAGTGTTTTGGAATTTCATCTCCTAAGGTTATATTTTTGGATGCTTAGGGTTTCCTAATTGCTAATTCATGTTAGAAAGGGCCTTTCAGCCTCATTGTAATGTGTTGTGGAAAATGCGCATATTAGCCATTAGATCTCTTCTTAAAGATAAGCTAACACCATTCAAGTGAGTTTGTTTCATTCCACATTATTTACAATTTTAGCACATTCCATTTATTAATAGAAGTCAAGTTTTATTGTATCTCTATGTTTTTTTCATAATTATGTATTTGATTTCATTCCCTTCATAATTCCAAATCATTTTTTGTCATTTTTTGGTGACTTTTGGTACATGGTTTTCACTTTGGTAGTTTTGTGGCACATGGTAGTTCAACCCATGGTTTTCTTATTCTAGTTAAGGATTTAAGGTTGTACTCTAATCCAAGTTAATGGATTAGGTGTTTGTATATAGTTCAAGATCATATATATTGTATTATAAACAATGAAGTTGATTGACGACAAAAATTAGAGGTGCAACTTTAAGAAATTTGTTTGTTTTCTAGTTTGGGTTTCTAGGATAAATCTTTATGTGATATGTGTTTGCCATTATTTTATTTTATTTACGAAGAATCTATGTATGCATTACATTATTGTTTAAGGTCTAAAACTTAAACAATTTTTTTTGTTGTAACAACATACTTATTACAATTTTAATATTTTGGTTGGAGCCACACTCTTGATTGCTTGAAGTGTTGAGGAAATACCATAATTGGGAGTTCAAGGCATTAATCGCTTCTTCATGTTGCTATAGTGCAAGGTGAGTGTCCCTTAATTTTTTGAAGACCAATGGCTCTATGTGAGAATGTCCAAGTCCAAAGTTTCAAATCTAAAAGGGAGAGAGGTTCAAACAGAGTAGAAATACAATTTGACTTTAAGGCCAAACTTGTTCAAGTTTGGTCCTTCAACTTGTTTAGAAATTACAACCATCTCCTTAGATAGAAGAATCTAGGTTGAACTTGAAATAGAAAGTGGGTGCGAATAATACCTATGAGTTTGGGATGACAACAAGCCTTACCAGGAAAGAAATTGTGGTTAACATCATGTGAGACAGAAATAAAATAGAGTCCCAGAGATTGTTGAAGCTAGACTTTGCACCAATTTCTTCAAAATGATGAAAGGTGATGAGTTCCTTCTTGAATGACGATGCCATAGTTCCACCTTAACATTGGATAATTGAGGTGGAGTATTCATTAATTGTTATGTGATTTAATTGAATCATGTAAAGGGGTGGATGGCCTTATCCCTCCCATCTTGGTTAGGTGGGAATGGTTTGTCATTATTGGGATCTTTGTGGAAGTAAATTTTGTATCAAGTTTTAAAATCTCCAACATTTTAAGTGGACACTCCACCCATTGTCAGGGACATTTGTATCTTGAATGCTTGAAAAGAGTGTAGAGAGAGGAATGAAAAGAAAGGATAAGAATACAATCATTGAAGGATAGTTGCTTGAGGAAGGGATATGCAAGGAAATACGAGGAAAAAAGAGAAATACTATAAGGATATTCGAGAAAATGAAAATTAATATTATATCAATCAATTATTAATATTTAACTCTATATTAAAAGATAAAAAAGATTAGGCAATTAAGAAAATATAACATGGAGGTAGCAACAATGGAGCAAGAACACAAACCAAAATTAAAGAATGCAAAATATAAACAAGGAGAGGTAAAAGAGGTCTAATGATCAAATTATAAATAAGTGGCTTCCAAGATTGACTTAATTATATTCCTCCACTATGTTGAAATTGTTAAGGTCTTTTTCGATTTCGAGAGCTTCTCTAATAATGTGGGAAGTTTTATAGTGTACAAAGGAAAGGATTTTAGTTTTTTCAAAGTAAATAAGGTGTTTATAACTAAAGGTGTGTTAATGATGGCAGATTTTGAAATATGATTATGCAAAGTATAAACAATACATTCTTTCCCACTTTGCTTTGCTTGAGGAGCCATGGCAACCAGGAACTAGAGAATCAACTAGAAAAGAAAAACAAACAATGAGTTAGAGTGGAAGGAATTCTAGATGTGGGCGGAAACAACATATCTATATCCATTGGGATGATAAAGCATAAACATTGTTCGCTGATTGTCAGGGTAGAGATAGATGTCACCATCCTAAAGTGAATTAATAGCACATCAAATAGCCATGATTGTCACAGAATTCCAATCCATCAACCAACGAACCATCGTCTACACAAGCGACAAGCCCATTAAGTTTTGTACCTTCAAAGTAAGGCATACAATGATGAACTACATGCAGAGAAAATCCTAATTACAATTATATGTGACCACAAGCCTCCCCAAATCATTATCGCATATCGATTATCTTTTTCAATATGGTAATCACCACACCATATCAATCTATATAGATATTAAATATATATAATTTTAATTTTATAATTTTAAAAAATATTTTTCCGCGAATAAATCTACCCAAATATATACTTTTAATAACTTATTTATTTCCATTAAACAAAACGAAATAAAAACATAATTTTAAACCTACAAATTAAACAAAACAAATATATAGAAACGTATATATTTTGAAATCCAATCTCTAACGTCATCATCAAATCATGGTACGCGTGTCAATTATAGCGTACCATGATTCGTGGAAGGTAAACCTGAAGTCACCTGGTGCTTATCTTTCCAACTTTATAATAAACTATGCACGTGGTGAAATATATTTCCATACAGATGCATATTATTTATTCCATAATTCATTTGTTGATTTGTTACATAGTTTTTATTTCTAAAAATCATCTTTTCGAAAGTGGAGATGGCGATGTGAATTAAGGAAGTTAAATTACATTTTATATTTATAAAAAAAATCATTTTTTTTATAAATTATCTATAAATTTTATTTGATTAGTATAATTAATATTTGATATTATTTATATTAAGTTAAAGAATTTGAGTGGAAGTGGAATTTGTTTTCTTAATTTAATGATTTTAAATTTTCAGAGATATGTTACAATTAATCTATTTAAAAATTAATTAAATTAATTATTAATTTTTATAAACATTTTTTAAATTTATTTTTAAAAGTTTAATTATAAATATTTTATTTTTTAATTTTACAATGTTTTTATATAATCAATCAATTCTTCTATTTTTATTTTTAAATTATTTAAATAATTTAACAATTTTCACATTTAAAATTATTTTTATCAATTATTTTATTAAAAAATAATTTAACTAAACTTATCAATGTTCCATCTTTTAATTATAAAATGCTTTTATATAGTCAATCAATTCATCTATTCTTATTGTTTAAATTATTTAAACAATTTAACCAATTTAACCAATTTTTCATTTAAAATTATCTTTATCAATTATTTATCTAAAAATTAATTTAATTTATTATCAAATTTATGAACATTTTTTCGTGTTTTTAATTCTAAATATTCTATATCTTGATTTTATAATACTTTTATAGAATCAATCAATTGTCAATTTTCCATATTTAAAATTTTCAATCAATTTAATCAACTAAATACAACAAGTTTATTAAGATTTAACAAATTATTTTATAAATCCGAACAGTGCAATTAAATAAATTTATTACATTTCTTATCAAGTATATTTATTTTTTTATATATATTTTTTGAGTTTAAAAAATTATTTAATTTTAAAATAAAAATAATTTTAAAAAATACAAAATTCAATTTAATAATTTTATACTAATTCAAACTTTAAAAAATATTTTTTTTTCCATAAAAATGGATATTTTGATGTGTTAATTATATGATGAAAATTGATCATTTTATTAAATAGGGAGAGAATGACATTTTTATGCTTTTTCTTTAATTTATATGGTTTAAGAAATATTTTTTAATGGTTGTGTTTCGAATAAGTTTTATGATCCAAAGTAATGATATAATAGATTTCATTTGTATGTATATTTTTTAAATTAAAACTTTCAGATTTTATTAGTAAAATAAGATTATAAAACTCTTCTTTTTAGATTTCACCCAACAATACATAGGGAAATGAAAGATCTAAATACCCACATACAACAAAGTTACAAAGCAGTATTGTTCTCTCCAGATGACCAAAACATAATGCTACAAACGTTATACATGTCAGTTTTACCATGGATACATAAACAAAGCTGAAAACCATAGTGTCAAGATGCCACATAGCATATCACTCTTCCCCAAGAACAAAAGTCAATATAATGAAACATAAATTGCAAACAAGACCCAACGTCAACAACCAAGGTGAAGCACATCTCTAGAGCCATATAATTTATCCATCTCGGATCATAACCCAAACCACAATAGTGCTAGTGTTCCATAAAAAAGCAAGAAGTGTACAATATGCACACAATGCCCCACCGAGAAGAACATAATGCATAGAATCCCACAGAAACAGAGTGCCATCCAACAGAAACACAGATTCGTATCAACAGTTGACAGAGAAACACAAATCCATCCATAGACATACAAAGTCATCACTAACACCAAAAAAACTTGACAGTGAAGCTAGGAACACTCGAGATTATGATCAAGACTAAGAACCAACAATATGTTCCTGAACAATGTACTTTCAAATCAAAATATAATGAGGAACCCCATGAAGAGTCCATACCTGAGAGATCACATGCCAAAATTGATGACAAAAAGACATGAAAACCCACCATATCTAGTCATGATCAGAAGACGATATTGTAGTCATCACCTAAGCACTATCACCCGTAGGGTCTGTGAGATCACCATCGGTAGAATCACTCGCAAGAAATTCTTCTACACAAGAAAAATGAGAATCCATATTATCTAAGCAGAACCTTTGATTGAAGAGCATGTGTTTAATGTCCTCCAATGAGGAGAATACATTGTAATTTTCCACTTGTTTGTCTTTGAAAATAAGTTGCAATAGGCTAACCATTTTTTGATGTAAAGCTAAAGAATTCAAAAAATGTAGGAATGTGTTCCTAAATCTACCAAAATTAGGAACCCATTTCATATCTTTGCCCACCAACTTAGAATCTAAATGATAAGGGGGATCCCCTACCACTTTACATTCCAACAATAGAATTTATTTTCTCGCCTCTAGAGGAACTGCATCAAAGAAAGTAGCCACAGAGTCATAATCCAAAGGACAAACCATTTTCTGCCCTACAATAGCATTAAATCTTCCACCCCTCATGTTATTCATTCTATATCTAGGAGGCATGAGCACCGCTGCAAGGGAACACTCATGAAAACAACTGAAAAATACCCTCAGCCTATAAAACAAGAAGAAAGACTAAACATAGAACCATGAGCCACAGACCTGAAAACTACTATATCATCACCTAATTTCCACACTATAGGCACAAGTTCCACCAAATTCTCAAAATCACTGTAGGCTAGAACCATGACATATAAAAGTATACAATACCTTGCTAATTAGTAAAACGTTTTTATGCATTGACATAACACAGAGAGGCAGATACCAAGCCTTGATAATGCAACGTCGCCAACAAACACCAGGCTCTGAGAACATTGCGATAGAACAAACTTAGTCAAACTTAGACCAATCGACTCTAAATAGTTCAAAGTTTGAGAAAAATTAGGACTCAAAGATTCCCAATCAACAAAAATCACCACCAAGAACTGAGAAATAACCAATGATATCATAGGAAGACATAAAAATTGAGCAAACCTTTTGAAACAGTGACTCAAAGCCAATAATTGGAAAATTATACCTATAACAAGCGATAACATTATCACTCAAGCATTAAGAAGATTGAAGTTGAATGCAGATACCGACTTTAATTCTATACTGCAACAACAACTCTTCATATACTAATAAAGATTACCCACTAGCAGAGCAAATGAGGAACAATAGCTGGAGGTCGATATATGCCCTCACCTCCGCTCACACTCGCCTTATAATGCTTCATAACCAAACCAATAAATGTCATTTTAAAGATGCAACTCCACCTGTGATCCTACATGCACCCACAATCCAACACCTACAACAACTTAAATGAGGACACTTGGGAGGAGGATGGCACACCCTCCTATGAACTGTAATGTTCGTAATAACGCCCACATTTGGGTAAATTTTGTTTGCATATTTATTTTTTAATAGGTGATGGATTGTTTTTATTTATATATAATAATAAATTGTTTCTAAAAAAAATTGATAAAATGATTTTGTTTATTTTTTAATTTTAAATTTATTTGTATTATAATTTATATATTGAAAATATTAATATTTATAAATTATAATAATGATTTAATTTTAAATTTATTGTCAAACATCAAATTGGTGTATGAGATCAATGGACCTCGTTTTATACAACTATCACAAAAAAATTGGAAGAGCAGTCATGGTACACTGATAGCACACAAAAATAATTCGTATATTACTTTCAAAGCCAAATTACAAGCCCCATAAATAGTCCTCATGAGATCCAACAAATTCCAAACAAGGAGAATATTGTTGATAAAATCTCTCAACAAATTCCAACAACCAACCAACCTAATCTATCAATTTACTAATGTAAACATTATTTCCAAGTCCCCCCTTTAATGCTTACATTACATCATTACAAATATTAATACAAAAATGAAAAATTACAATTCACATGTCACATCTATCTGACTGGTCTTCCTCAACACTTATCCCCACTCTGAAGTCTCCCGAACAATGCTCTTTTCACCACCACAATCTTTGAGCTTCCCATTCAACTCATTTAAGACATAATCACCTCTAACCATCTTTGATGAACTTTGTATAATTGACGCTTCTCGATCTCCCAAAGGATAATCTCGATACTGGATTGTATCCAACAGTTATAAACCAAAATGGTCAACTCACTAGGGGTACGACCAACATAGTCAACTCATAACTTGTAAGCCACGTCAACTTTAGGCAAAGTTGAGTATTTTTTAGGGTGCCAACTTGTAGAATATGAAGTCAAAAAATTAACTCTAACACAAGGGGAATGCCTTGGTGCATAGTGACCCAATATAACCCTAGTGTTTGAATGACATACCTGGAGTTAAGAAAATAGAGACAAGAGTTAGAACCCTAGGAAATGATTATAAATATCTAGAAATATAAGTAGCACTAACACAAAAAATTTAAGAGAAAAAATATATAAATATATACCTAAGAGTGAAGATGGAAGCTCACCCTCACTAGATCTATGAATGCCAAGGGTAGGTAATTTAGTATTGACAAGAATAAAATCTTTTAAAAAAATGAGAAGAATATGGTAAAAATGTTCCCGGTGCCATGACCATGGATAGTAAAGACTATGAATAAATAAAAATGATACCCTTAGTGAAGTATCATAAAATTGTAAGTGAATTGTTACAGTATAGAGGAACAAAACCTCAAAATACCCTATAAGTAGCCATGAGTATCCATGGAGAGAATAGGCACCAACAATCATTATTGAACCAACAAAATAGAGAGAGGGAAAATCTCTAAATTACCTGTAGGAATTTAAAAACGTAATTTGGTTCCCTCTCACTAGAAGAACACATACAACATGGAGAAGAAGAAATAAGAAACTTACCCAACATCCATTAGAAGAAATGTACATGAAGAAATTGCTACTCTAGGTCCTCTTGATACCTTAAAATAAAAATAGAAGGAGGGTTTAGATATGATGAACTAATAAAAATAAATAACCCTAGATAGAATAATTAGAAAACATGAGGAAAAGAATCAACAAAAATACCTCTAATAAGGACTAGGGTTCAGGTTTTCTAGAAAAGACCCAATTCTTTTAAAGCTCACACCAAAAGAGATCGAACCCTATCAAAAACCTTGCAAAGAAAGAATTACCAAAGGAAATGAGAAACTTTGATAAATAATACATTAGATACGAAGAATATGCCTAATTTGTGTAAAAACATCCCATGGTAGGAGTAATACCTTTGAACTCTAGTCTCTAGATAGATTTAGGAGGACGAACATGTAAGTTCTCATAACTAGGTGTAGTGAGAGTGAAATGACAGAGAATTCATAACATCGTGGAGCGTAGGTAAGACAATGCTTTGTCTTCAAGGAACCAAATGAAAACATATGTGAATGAGTTTGAAGGGTTATGGTAGTAATTTTTACAAACCTTGTTCCTTCCTCACTATTCGATCTAACTAATTGATCAAAATCATTGAATGTGTGTGTTTCAGGTAAGCCATGTGAAGCTCACATGGGCACTCCTGGCGTGGCATCCATCAATGATTTCCATGTGTACGCATGGGCCTACACTTGCTGCAAAACATCCCACATTCATAAAATATAAATGGGAACCTAATGTTAAACAAACCACAAGGGTGATATGCCAACATACATCAACCATATGTTCATGCGCTAGAGTTTAAATTAATAACCATGCAAAGTTTGATGATTCATATACATATAAAGTGAATTATTATCTGGAGGTTCAAGTGGTTTGAACTCCTCTTCATCAATGATATATATATATATATATATATATATATATATATATATATATATATATATATATATATATATAATAAAAATAGTAATTTAAAAATACAGATAAAAAACCATCAACATTGTATGACCTTATAGGTGGCTGATAAGGTTGTTTGACCAACAAGACACACCTCTACGAGAAGAGTGCTTGGAGGATTGACTTTGTTTAATGGAAATAATTATAGGACTAATTTATTTTCGAAATATATTAGAAGAAGTAATTCCATTGCTATGTGGTCATATTTAAATAAATAGAAATCATTATTTAATTATTAATGGAGTAATCCACCCTAATGTGAGTTGTAAGATACAACATTCAAGTATATTTCCTAGAAAAGGGATCTTCACTACTATTTATGCCAACAAAACAATTTTTGTTGGGTTTTTAATGAGGTATGTTACAGAATGACAAAGGACAAATCCAGGATGGACCACCCTAGGATAACCCATCTAGGACACAAACAAAGAAGGGTAATGGGAAGCAAAAGAATGACATGGGAAAGTGGTGCAAGATCCATAAGAGCCCTTGGAATAACACTATTGGATGTCACTGAAATTAGTTGTTGGTGGCCAAGTTGAATGCCTCAGATTCAGATATAGATTCTAACTCTGAATCAAATCTAGAAAATGGGTAGCAGATCATTAATGTAGAACCCAATGCCACCATTGTTTCCACCAAGGTCCAGTCAAGTGAACCTAAAGAACCAAAGGAAGGTGAGCCTTTTTCACTCACATATGTGGGTGAATATTTCTCTTTACACTTCATTTTTTATACTAAAAGTTAAAATAACCTAATCTCTGTAGAGGTTGTCAAGCAGTTGGACATGTTGACAACACCACACCCACAACCATAAAACATTGGGTGGCTCTTCCAAGGGTGAGATCTTTGTGTTAACTAATAGTGCCACATTCCCTATGGAATCAAGCCCTTCAAGGATGAAATATGGTGTGATATTCCCCTTTTGAATTTTTTGATGTTATTTTAAGCCAAATTTACTTGTGCAAGTGTCATGTTGTATATAAGTGTATACCTTGCAATGTTATTATTACTTTGAGTAGACAACAATACATGATAATAGATGTTAGTTCAACTTATTGAAATTTCTTTGATATCTTATAAGTAATGAATGGAGGTAATATCCCACACCGATAATTTTGTCTTCTTCCTTATTCACTCTCAAAGTGAGAAGAAGGTCACGACCACATCCATGACCTCCAAGCAGGGCCTCTCCATGTAATGAAAATAAGTGGAAAAGGTTTTGGAATAATATGAAGATGTATTCTTGTTGGGCCCCATATATTTTATCATATTGGATATTCAAACCTTTCATTTACAAGCCATATTCATACCCTTATAACATATTTCATAATTATTATATTACCAATCTTCACTAAATGCATTCATTTAACCTTCTGGTTAATTATTAATGATTTCTTGTATTTTTAATGATTAAATGAGATTTTAATATGGTTTTATCAATGAAAGTTTAATAATGTCATTATATGGCCAAGGAGCATGTTCCATTATGAAAATTTCTATCTTTGTATTAGTTCAGCAATTCGGTATTTAATTCTACACTTGCACTAATGGAGGGAAAAAAGCCAAAATTATAAAATATGTTTTTCTTTTCTCTAGCATGGTAAATTAGGTTCCATATAGGGTTAATGTGATGGTACAAGCCTTTGAATATACCCAGATCACACGTGTGGGATCCTAGCACATGATTTAAGATACAACCAAAAATAGGTAACAATTTTGAAACTGCCATGTTTTGCCTCGATTTATGTGCATATCGTGGTGAATCTCAAGAATATGGAAAATGGGTTTTTGAAAAACATATCAATTTACTTCATTCTCAAACTATTTCCAAAAATTCAATACAGTTGCAAAGTTACAACAGGTTCTTCGAAGCAGTTTTGTACAAAATTTTTGCAAAACCCAGATTGGCAAAAGTATCTAAACAATCATCTTTGGGCGTGATTTTCAAGGCCATGAAAGTGAATCAGGAAATTAAAAAGAGAGGTTTTTTTTTATAATATGAAAAATTAGGCTTCATAGAAACAAATCCTCAAAATACATCATGGTCGAGAAGATATGGCTGGTTCTTTAACACTAATTCATATAAAACTACAAAAAAATCAGTTTTTGTATAAAGTTATAAATTCATTTTAAGATTAGGGGACTGGATCTTATTCTTCCTTGATGGATTTTATGTATAAATAAAGCCTCAAAGGGAAGAGAGGAGGAGGAGAGGATGCAAAGAGGAATTTTATCATCATCTTGATTTGATCTTTTGTAATAGATTTGAATTTTTGTTTGTAAGTCGAAATTGATATTCTGGTAATGAAGATTTAATTATTGAAGCTCTAAGCATTATTTTGATCTAATTTAGTTTCCAGACACGTTTCCAGGGCGGGAAGTGCCCCTCGACTTAGGTAATGTCCTGGATTTTATTTGTAGAGTAGAATGTTTGTCAGATTCAGTTTCTTTCCATGCATTTTGTTTGATATTTAGATTCATAAACCTCAATTTATATTAGACTTACATTTCAGATCTGTTAGTATAGTAATTTCAATGTGATTAAATTCATATTGATTTTTGTCAGGCTTAAGAGTCAAACAAATTTGAAATTGGTTTCTTAACACGTTTTAATATTCTGAATTTCAATCTATAGAATTTTCATACTTAATTTGCGACTTATTCAGAATTTCAATTTCCAGACTTTTTGTACTCAATTCAGTAGTAGGTTCTGTACTAGAACAGGGTATTAAAAAATATGTAATTTGCAGCTTAGGATTCTTTAATTGATTAGATATTTGCAGTTACTTGATAGAATATTCCTACAACGAATAAGAACCTACAGCATATCTCTAAGCTTTCTTAACATTTATTTTTTATATTTTGTTAATGCATTTCTTGTAGTTTATTGCCTTGTTTTCTTTATTTTCCTCACACACTTTTTCTTATAGTTGTTGGTATTTACTTTTTTGCAATTTATGTTTATGCAAATTACTTTTCTACAACATGTTTAATGATTTTTTGTATGCAACACTATAGGATTAAAACCACTGAAGTCTCAAGACCTAATAAGCTACATATATAAAACCATATGAACATTGTCTGTCAGTAATGAAATATTGTGGTTTAGAACTTGATAAGCATTAGAGTCCCACAATCCAGTGACAAGTTATAATCCTTAGTGATTGGTTCTTTCTAGAGTTAGTTGTTAGCATAGGTTAGAATAGGCTCTAATCCTACATTTCCTGTGCTTGCATCTCTAAGTCTTACAATCCCATATTCGATAATTAAATGTTGGAATTAGAATACATATAATTCCACCAACAAGTCTCCTCACCCACTCGGGTACCTCTCCAATGTTAGGTTAAGCATTCAATCGATCTCACTCTTGGCACCCATCTACCCAATGGGTCACTCTATTGCCACTCCCTTATGGAAAACAAGGAAATCAAGTGTTAGATCTAAGAATCTCTCCAAAAAGGGCATATCATATTGAGCTCCTAACACAGGAGCCCAATTGCACTTGTGCAGAAGAAATATGGGAATTGGTGACTTTGAATTGATTATAGGGCCCTTAACAAAATAAAAAATCAGGAACTGTTACCCAATTCCCTAAGTTCACAACCTTCTTGATCAACTTAAGTAGGCCAAGTACTTCAGTAAGATTGATATAAATTTCAGCTACAACCAAGTCCCAATAGAACAAATTGATATATGGAAGGCTTCTTTCAAGTCCAAAGAAGGTATTTTTGAATGGATTATCATACCCTTTGGTTTTAGAAATGTCCCAACCAATTTCATGAGGTTGATGGATGATATCTTGTGGCCTTTCACTAATTATTTTGTGGTGGTATATCTGGATGATATCATTATCTTCAACAAGTGTTGGGAATAACACTTGTAGCTTATTCAATATGTCCTTCACACTTTAAGATGACACAAGCTATATGCTAACTTGAAAAAATTCTCCTTTGACATAAACAAGGTCCAATACCTAAAATACACCATTGATGATCATGGTGTACATGTGGGTCCAACCAATATTCAGGACATTCATGACTAGTCAACCTCAACCACACTAATTGAGCTTCATAGTTTCTTAGGCCTTGCCAACTTCTATTGTAGGTTATGGTTTGGATTCTCCCATATTGCATGGACACAACCAAGTGATAAAAGGTGGTGGAAAAGAAAAAATCATGTGGGGCTAGTCACAATAGAAATATTTTGATTATCTAAAACACCACTAGTTCTCTCCTCACCCAACCCCAGTTCTCTCCTTACCCAATATGCAATAACCTTTTGAGATTGAGATCGATGCTTCAAACTATGTTGTGGGTCAAGTTCTCACTCAACGCAGTTATCCAGTGCCCTACCATAGTGAGATAGTATTAGATGTTGTTCATAAATAACCCACCTATGACAAAGAAATGTATTCTATTGTACAATCCTGCCGCCAATAGAAGCATTGCATTCTTAGGAAGGAGACGATCATCCACACTGATCACAAGCATGTACATTTCATGCAGACATAACGGAAATTGTAAAATTATTTCCATCAAAAGTTTTCCACATACTTATAGCAGATTCATCTCGATATCAAATCTAAGACAATGAGCATTAATCATGTCATTAAATTCCTCAGTCGACCTCTAGTTGCAATACTAACCACGTTTCTCTTATCCTATGGACATGAGGCCTTTGGGTGCCCCAACTCTATGGGAGTGATGTTGGCTTTGCTACCACATACCAGATGTTAAGTATAAGCACGAACATCACTAAATTTCATATTTAGGATGAAATTTTATGCCATCTAACTATCTCTATGTTACTTCAAGTGAATGTGCAAAGTTAATTTTGGAAGCTCACTATAGTCAAATGGCATGACAATTTGGCATGGAAAAGAAAACGGATATGATACAAAAGTATTTCTATTAGCTAAAACTTTGATAGAATATCAGAAAGTATATTAGGTCCTACACTACCTACACCATTGATAAACCAATCATTAAGAAGCAAGGCCTATACACCCCTTTGCCTACTCTCGAAAGGACCTGGGAATCTATCTCGATGGACTACATGCGTAATATTATTTCAACCAAGTAGGGTAATAATTGTGTCTTTGTGGTTGTTGATTGATTTTCTAACATGATCATTCTCACAGCCTTTGAGAAGAATATTACAACAAAGGCCACTACCAAGATTTTGTTCAAATGGGTGTGGGTACATTTTGGGATACCACATACCATTAAATCATATCAAGCTAATATTTCTTAAGAAAATTTTAGTTGATCCTTTGGTTATTGTTGGACACCAAGCTCACCAAATCCATTTCCTTCCACACCTAAATTAATGGCCAAACAAAGGTCATCAATAGGATGGTCATGCATATCTTGTGCATGTACAAATCCAAGAATCCATACACATGGGATGGAAGTCTCCATTATGTTCAACATAGGTACAATAGATCCCTCCATAGCTCGATCGACCACAATCCTTTTCTAGTGGACATAGGATTTCAACCATTGGATCCTCTCGATGTAGCATTACATCTTGTGTCCACATAGGTGGAGTCTTCCCATGCTCACCGTGAAGCAGGAAAAGCCACCAAATTCATTGAATGAATTCAACACATCCATTAGTACATCCATGATAATTTATAGAAAACTAATACTAAGTACAAGCACCTCCATGATCAACATTAAGTGCCACACAAATTATAGTGAGAGACAAGCTTTGATTCCATTTTCAAAAAGAACACCTCTTAGGATCCCATAAGAATTCAATATGTACCTTACACCATCACTAAGGTTGTGGGTGACAATTCTTTTGAGCAAAGTATTCCTCCCTTCTTTGTCTTACACCCAGTGTTTAATGTGGACCTCCTTCAACCATACTTTCCACCATTAGTAGACACATCAACTATAGCAGACAAATTAACACCAACAGAGCTCAACATCGACTTCATGGAACAAGTGACAATTGATAATATTTTGGTCACATAGGGTAAGGGAACTCACTAGCAAAAGATATAACTTTACCAAGTTGTTAAAGCAAGGGAGCGCCTACACCAATACAAGTGGCTCACCCAAGATCAAGTTCAATAGAATTTTCCCCATTTTATGGGGGCCTTCAACACAATGGAGACCATTGTTTCCTAATGGAGGAGGACTGTTTCAGGTGGATATTGGTGGCCACCCACCTATGCCATTGGCTAAAAGAAAATTTCTCCATCTTGGCAGATTTTCTATATTTTTTGGAGTCCTAAACTTTTGTGGCAGTTCTAAGGTGCTAAAAAATGTTTTTTTGACATTGAAATGGCCAAGAAATAGTAATAAGCATAGCCTAGACTTAGCCAGAATGTGTATTTCTCAGCTAAAATCTTTCAACAGGCTAATAAAGGTTATATTTTTGGATGTTTATGGTTTTCTAATGGCTACTTCATGTTAGAAAGGGCATTTTAGCCTCATTGTAATGTGCTCTAGCGAATGTTCATATCCATCACATCTCTTCTCAGAGATAACTTACACCATTTGAGTGAGTTTGTTTCATTCCATGTTATTTACAATTTTAACATGTTCCATTTAGTCAAGTTTTATTGTATCTCTATGTTTTTATTATAAGTATGTATTTGATTCC
Organism: Pinus tabuliformis; assembly: GCA_031772625.1. Classification (NCBI taxonomy): domain Eukaryota; kingdom Viridiplantae; phylum Streptophyta; class Pinopsida; order Pinales; family Pinaceae; genus Pinus; species Pinus tabuliformis. The sequence continues at coordinate 507,755,372 of CM062818.1, read as the reverse complement.
ATTCCCTTCATTAGTCCAAATCATTTTTTGTGTCCTTTTTTGATGACTTTCAACACATGGTCTTCTCTTTTGGCAATTTTGTGGCACATGGTAGTTCAACCCATGGTTTTCTAATTACGATTAAGGAATTAAGGTTTTAATATAATCCAGGTTAATGGATTAGGGGTTTTGTATGCTTCATGATCATATATACTGTATTATAAACAATGGAGTTGATTGACAACAAAAATTAGAGGTGCAACTTTAAACAATTTGTTGGTTTTCTAGTTTGGGTTTCTAGGATAAATCTCTATGTAAGATGTGTTTTCCATTATTTTATTTTTTTTGTTTATAAAGAATCTATGTTTGCATTGCATTATTGTTTAAGGTCTAAAACTTAAACAATTTTCTTTTTTGTAACAACATAATTATTACAATTTTAATCTTCAGGTTGGAGTCATGCTCTTGATTGCTTGAAGTGTTGAGGAAAGAGAATAATTGGGAGTTCAAGGAATTAATCACTTATTCATGTTGCTATAGTGCAAGGTGAGTATCCCTTAATTATTTGAAGTCCAATGGCCTTATGTGAGAATATCCAAGTCCAAAGCTTCAAATCTAAAAGGGAGAGAGGTTCAACCAAAGTAGAAATAGAATTTGACTTTAAGGCCAAACTTGTTCAAGCTTGTTCATTTAGCTAGTTTGGACTTACAATCATCTCCTTAGATAGAATAATCTAGGTTGAATTTGAAATAAGAAGTGGCTGGGAATAATACCTCTGAGTTTGGGATGTGTTGTGGCCACAACCACCACCCTATTAAAACCCGCTCTATTGGAAAATTTGAATGGATCCCCTAGAATTTTGATCTTTCATTTCTCCGAATGATAACTCTCTGAATGATGTATTTTTATCCTAGGGATTTTAACTCTCCATCGAGTCAAATCTTCAACTCTTAATGGTTAAGACACCCCTAAATAAATCTTTGCAGCATGATTCATTTATAACCGAGTCTGGCCCTTCATTCATATCTTTCATCGAGACTTTTTCAATCCTCATAAACCTTCATGGTGCTCTATGCCTACACATATAACCAACCCCCACTCTTTACTATGGTCGTATGTGGACTCAACCCACAAAACCTTCTATCGCGCCTTTATTTCTATTATAACACTTTTTTAATAGAAATACTTTGCCAGCATATTTAACTTACCTTTTCTATGCTTTTTCGGTCTTTACACATTTCTCGATGATTGCCTTTATCAATATCACAAGCTCCCAATTTCTGCGGTTACACTATGCCTTCCTCTTTTGCATCCGATAAGCAAGGACCTTCTGGACTTAAAATGAAATTAACCATGTCCATATCATTTCGGGTCCACTGTTACATCGCTTATCGCAATCGCTTGTCCGCTCCTCCATCACAAATCACAATTGGTGGAACCCAAGGCCCATACATAAGGCGTTCTGCGATATGGTAGACCCGTCAGGATTATTAAGTGAAGCACATATGATTTCGGGTCCGAAGCCCATCGCAAATCGCAATCAGCATAATTCAAAGCTTATAAATAAAGCTCGATGTGATATGGCGGACCCGCAGGGATTATTAAATGCAACACATATATTTTCGGGTCCAGCCAATCGCAAATCACAATCGACGGAACCAGGGGTGATGTTGCATGTGACTGCCCACTGTGATGTATGATTGCGACTTGATCGCATTGCACCTTGGCTGAACTAAGGGCCGATTCTTTCACACTTGTTCCTTTTGATTTTATAAAAGTTTTATTGAGGGAAAGATTTGTGGTTTTAGGCATTTCTGTCATATTTTCATAAGCATAGCTGATGTTGATTATTTCTACAGGCGAGGACCAAGAGAAGGCAAGCAAGGTCGAAGAGCGGATGCGTAAGCATCAAGAATGGCTCCAGGTAAAATATGCATAAATGGATCCGAAGAATATATATACGCAAGTGTACTCTATTTAAGATCCGGCCTTAGGCGTTCACGGTCGGGTTTCCATGCATTACCTGTGTATTCCAAAAATGATGTTGTCCTGGGTTTCATCATGAGGAGATGACATGCAGTCATTCTCCTTTCCATTGGCATCCATTCATTCCCCCCAGGAAATAGAACGCTCCAACAAATGTGACCTCGACGTGTCAGCAGTTTCACCGACCGTTCTACATCTGTATATTTTGATTTGTATATTGGGAGGAAGGTGGAAAGTCGGGGGGAAGACAAAGGGTCAGCCTTTTCTTGCATAAATATTACCTCCAAAGATGGGAGGAGGACTTTTTTTTGGCGGAAGAGGGGTCAATTTTATTATGTTAATAAATAAGACTATTTCGGTCAAGAAGAATCCCTTTTCAGATTCATTTTCCTTTTTTCTTTCATGTTTGGAATCAGGGTGTTGTGACTAGCATGAGGATATATATGTTTTGTTTTTGTGCACAGTGATAATAGAAAACTCATGACTAGTCTTGGTTATTTGAATATAATTTGTTATCATGGTTAACTCATGAGCAGTCTCCAATTCGAAGCGAAATTAAACATCAGTTGCAAGTTTTATTTGTAGAAATAGGAATGTGTATTCTTGTATGAATAATTAGATTGCAATTAAGCTTAAATACAACCTTGTTCATCGATGAACTCAGTGATTGATTCATTTGGACTTGGAATCTATATATGATGTTTAATATTTTTTGATTATGCTCCTACAGGATAGGTTAGAATAGTTAAGATTAACACAAGTAGGTAGAATCAGTATAGGTAGAGCTTAGTGCATATAGGTTAGATGTTTCTTTTATTGAGTTAATTGAAGTGTTCCTCCAAGAAGCAATATTTCAAAACCTATAACAGTTTATGGGATCCTTTAAAACCCGTTGGAACTAGCCACTCCAAACGAAAGCGGATCTAATTGGGGTCTGCAATCGGGTTGGTTCCCTTTGTTGGCACAACGAACATTCGACGTGACAAGAAATTGGCGCTAGAAGGAGGGCCTTAACCGCCGTCCATAGCTTTTCATGATTTCATCCATAAATGTTACACATGGATTCGAAAAGATTAATGTATGGATCGTAAAGGTCAAAAAGATCATTCCACCCATTTGGAAGAGCCTCATTTCAAAGAAGCAGAGATCCCTCTAAGTCCTGTGTTTGGGTCACCCAAAGAAGAGAGACTGTGGGAGTATCATGTCACTCAGGAATAACCAGTCAGAGTACTTACTCGGGCTTACGCTCGTTCCCTCTCTCAACTCCCCATCTTTCACTCTTTACATCTAAAAACTAAAAGAAAACCAAGGGTCTTTCCCATAAGTGAAGAAACATCTACAGCCCCTTCTCTTGAAGATATTGTGCTAAAGTCTTTCAAAGTATCAACACTCCTTGGGAGGAAATTCCTGAGGATCCCCCCTCTAAACGTAATCCCTGGCCTGATTTGGAAAAATCCTAACAAAGAACGGCTCAAAGAAACCTTCAACTAGAACCTCCCTATCCATAATATGGCTAGCGTTCCCCCTCTAGGTGGGAATCTGCCTCCACCACCCCCTCTGGGTGGGAATCTACCTCTATTGCCTCCTCCAGGTGCGAATCAACCCCCACCTCCTCCGGGAACACTCCCTCCCTGGCTTGCACAGGATGCCGTAGCAATACTTGGGCAGCAACATACCTTAACCAAGAATGCAGAAAGAGTATTGCCTAAATTCGACCTTGAGTGGGGAGACACTATTGATAACCATATTCACTCTTTCTTCCTAATCGTGCACATATTGGGGGTAGCCGATGAAGTTGTAGTATGTCACTTGTTCCCTTTTACTCTGATTAGTGCGGCCTCCACATGGTACTTTAGCTTGAGAATAGGATCGATCACCTCATGGGGTGCCTTTCAGCATGCCTTCTTAGACAAGTTTAGCGATGATAAGACGCCTGCGGCCTTAGTTTTAGAACTATCTCGTTTAAAAATGGAAGCCAAAGAAAAGGTAAAGGATTTTAACATCTGGTTCAACACTTTGTTCAATAGAATCCTGGCTAACACTAGACCTACTAATGAGGTGCTCATGGAATTCTACATCACTTCTCTCCCTGTCCCTATTGCGATGTGGTTCAAGAGGAGTAACGCACAAACCTTACAAGGTGCTATCGACGAAGCAGTAAAAGTTGAGAATGAAATGATCACTCTCACAACATGTCATCATACAACCAAAGAAAATAAAGCCTCTCAGTCATCCAAGAATAATAATGGGACTGATAACAAAGTGGCTGAGATCAAAGAAAAGGATACCACAGATGTGGAAGGTTTGCATCGGATCATTAAGAAATTGATGAACACAGTCATCGATATGAAAAGGAATTCTGGAGAGAGTACAAATGGGAATGGAGGAGATTATAATGATAGAAAATCATTCAAACCTTTCTATCGTAAGAACATAGAAGGTGGTCATGGCTAACTTGCACTGCCTGCTCCACCCAATGAAGGGATTTTAAATATGGAAGAGATGGCTCTTATCAGATCGCTCCTTACCAAAGAAGAACCTATAGTGGAGCTGGAGCCAGAACAAGAAAATGAGGAAGAATACCAAGTAGAAGAGCCCTTGGATGAGGAATCTCAAATCAATGTACTGTGGGATTTCTATACAAATGAGAATGATGACGACGAAGGAGATAGTACGATAGAAATCCACACTAATGAAATCCATACACGAAGTAAAGGGCCACTTGCGGGCGTGATGAAGCCTGTAGACCAGACAAAGAAATATGTTCTCCCTTTGAAGGCATCTGCTCCTAAAGTTCCTGTTGAGAAGGGTAGACCTAGTGGTGAATCCAAAAGTACTCTAGTTGTGAGCTATCCACAAAAAGATAATACATCTCCAAATGCAATGAAGGAAACTCAAAATGGTAAATTCCCACCTAAGAATGGAAAAATAGGTATGTTTACTTTGCCCTACCCTATTTATAACATTGATTACAACATTGTGGATGATCTTAAGAAATCTCGAGCTAATATCACATACTTCGATTTGTTAAAGTTAACGCAACAAAGAGATCTACTTTTGAAAGCTATGAATGAATGAAATTGCAAATCTCCCACCAATCCGAGTAGCCAAATCAAGAAGTCAGCATCCAGACCTATTAGTACCCCCAGTACAACCCAAACACCATCGGCCATGGAAGCCACTCTATCAAAAATGAATCGAACCCCCCAAGATGTCAGTGCAGCCATGATAGGAAGGAAATCAAAATCCATGACTCCACCTTTCCTTATCACATTTGAAATATTCAACATGAACGTATACAATTGCTTGGTAGATTTCGGTGCCTCATCCACTGTTATGCCTTACGCTATTGCTAAAAGACTTCATGCAATACCCGAGAAAACTGGAACTCAAATTATGCAATTGGACAGAACGAATGTAAAAGTAATTGGAGAATTGAAAGATGTGTTGATTCGGATGGCTGCTAAACCACAGTACACACAAGTCATTGACATAGTGGTAGTCGACATACCCGAGGCATATGGAATGCTACTTAGTAGGGACTGGTCAGCAAAACTGAATGGATATTTCTCAACTGATTGGTCCCATCTCTTGTTGCCTCAGAAGGGAAAAGGTGATATGCTGAGAGTTGATCGAGAAAGATACATGAAGTATGTAGTGACAAAACTAAATGACCCCAATGAACCTGTAATGTTTACCAACTCTATCCTTGGGAATTATAGTTTCAATGTTTGTGCCACAGAAACCTGTTTTGGAGAATTCCATGCAGAGACAATTGAAGAAACTGCAATAAACACACAGTTGGAAGCTCTCCCCCGTAGTCCAACTAATGAGCCACCCTGTAATATAGTAGATGATAGAACTAATTTCATAGGAAGCAGGTCATTTGATGTAACATTAGATTCTATATTTTGGACACTCTACTTTGATGGCTCTAACTGCCTTGAAGGTGTAGGTGCTGGGAGCATTCTCATTGACCCGCAAGGGAACCAACATCTGATGGCCAGCCAGTTGGAGTTCGCGTGCACCAACAACACGACAAAATATGAAGGCTTGCTGCAGGGCTTGAAGAAAGCCATTGATATGAAGGTAAAAAAGCTTACAGTTTTTTGTGACTCACAGATAATTGTGGACCAGGTAAGGAAAAGGATACATTGCAGTTCGCCACACCTGGTAAGATACCAACATGAGGTATGGAGCTTAATTGACAGTTTTGATTCTTTCAATATCACATACATAACTTGAGGGCAAAATTGAGATGCCGATCTGATGGCTGGTATGGCTACAAAATTTTTCTTGATCTTAGATTAAACAAGAATAAATATTATGTTGAATTGATTTTCAGACCATTCGTGCCCGATAACATCTCGAATTGGTAGGTGTTTGAAGGTGATGAGCAAATCCTTGAGTTCCTGCATTGCGAAAAAACATTCAAAAATGCAATCATTGATGAAAAAGAGCATGAAAAACTTACGAATGGGAGTGAAGATGAGGAAAATGATCAGTCCAATATAATCCCCAAGTCAGTTGTCAAGATGGAGCACTTTTATGACCTGCATGATAAATTTAAGAAGCCAACTAACTGCAAAACGCATATCTCATCCATGAAGTATGAGCCAGTCAACCTTGGAACTGAAGAAGACCCAAAAAATGTTAATTTGGGCTTGGGATGCTCTCCATAAGAAAAGGCTGCATTTGTTAAGCTATTTAAAGAATACAAGGACGTCTTTACATGGACATATGGCGACTTAAAAACTTTCGATACCGGTGTTATGAACCATGTAATTCCTTTGGAAAAGGATGTCAAGCCATACCAATAAAAGCTTTGCAAGATGCATCCAAGCCTGGAACCACTGGTGAAGAAAGAAGTAAACAAAATGCTGGACACCAAAATCATTTTTCTTGTCAGGCACACCCACTAGGTAGCGAATCTCATGCTAGTAAGAAAGAGAAATGGAGACATCAGGTTATGCATTGATTTCAGAAACCTGAACAAAGCATTGTAGAAAGATAACTACCCTGTCCCTTCTATGGAACACATTCTTCAATGCATTTATGGGTCTGAAATGTTGTCCCTATTGGATGGGTTTTCGGGATATAATCAAGTGTTGGTGACAAATGGAGATTAGCTTAAGACAACCTTCAACACTAAATAGGGCACTTATGCATATTGCAAAATGCCATTTGGACTTATTAATGTGGGCACCACATTTCAGAGAGCTATGGACATAGCTTTCCAAGGATTGATTAACATATTAGTAGTGGTTTACATGGATGAAATTATTGTGTATTCATATCACAAAAGGGTTCATATTTATCACCTGAAACAAATTTTCAAAAGATGCCGAAGGTATGGAATATCGTTGAATCTTAAGAAGAGCATTTTCGCAGTTACAGAAGGGAGATTGTTGGGTCATATCCTCTCTAACGAGCGGGTTATTATTGATCCTGAAAGAATAGAGACCATCATGAGAATACAACCCCCCACAAGTAAAAGGGGAATGCAATCTTTTTTTGGGAAAATTAATTTCGTTAGGAAATTTGTTTCAGGTTTCGCAAAAATAGTGCGTCCCATTCAGCTAATGATGAAGAAATACGTTGTGTATAGGTGGAGCGATGAAGCTAAGAGATCATTTCAACAAATTAAGGAGGTCATCGCAAAAGCTCCTGCATTGGTTAGCCCCAGTTTTGACAAGGAATTCCTCTTGTACACTTTCGCTTCAGATGTTTCATATGCCGCAATCCTCACCCAAAAAAATGACAACGACGATGAAGTCCCTATTTCTTATATGAGCTCTAATCTTCAGGGAGAAGAATTGAACTACCCAGACGTGGAGAAACAAGGTTTTGTGGTTTTTAAAGCCATGAAAAATTTCCGCCCTTATTTATTAAAGGCCAGGACTAAAGTAATCGCCCCCCACCCTGCTGTAAGATCCCTCTTTGTGTAGAGGGAGATGGGGGAATAGAGAGGGAATTGGATAACCTCTCTTCAAGAATATGACCTCGAGATTAAGCCGGAAAAGATAGTTCGAGGGCAGGGATTGTGTAAGCTCGCGGTAGAAGCCTTGGCAGATAAATAAGGGGCGTCAGAAGAACCAGAAGCTCAAAGCACACGTGACGCACAAGTAGAATTCAGGGAGGAGCCCAGATGGACTAATGAAATGCTAATGTGTGAGCATGATATGTTGGAAGTCCCTTTAGTCCCTGAGTCGTGGCATTACGACATACGCTTTTATCTAACAGGGGGATCATGTCCTGAGCACATGGATGCATCATGAAGGAGAGCACTCAGATTAAAATCTAATCAGTATCACTTGGCCAATGACATATTATACAAAAAAAATTATGATGGAGTTTGGCTAAGGTGTTTGGAAAAGGACGACAATGATCATGTTTTGAAAGAAATGCATGATGGCCCAGTAGGTGGTCAGTATGGCGGAGAGACCACTACTCACAAAATATTATGAGTTGGGTATTATTGGCCCACAGTGTTCAGAGACTTGCATGCCTACGCTCGGAAATGCAGGGTGTTTCAAACTGCCGCTGGGCGATAAATAAATCTAACCGTTCCCATCAGGCCCGTTATGATGTGTCGCCCATTCCAGCAATGGGGCCTGGATGTCATAGCTGAGATCACTCCGAACTCTTCACAACAGCATAAGTATATAGTCACGACAACCGATTACTTCACTAGATGGATCGAAGCCATCCCACTTCAGAAGGTTAACGAAGACGAGGTAATATAGTTTATTGAGAAATTTATTATCAACAGGTTTGGCATCCCTGACACTCTCATATTTGATAATGCTTCTTGATTTTCATCACTAAAATTGACTGGATTTGCTATTGATAAATCAATTCGCATAAAGGTATGCATCAAACTATTACCCCCAGGGAAATGGAGCTGCAGAGTCCTCAAATAAAAACCTCATCCACATAATCCGTAAATCTGTCGCCAAAAACTAGAGGAACTGGCACAACGCCCTAACAAACTCCCTTTGGGCTGATAGGGTCACCCCAAAAGTAGCATTAGGAAACTCCCCATACTTCCTTATCTATGGATAGGAAACCATATTGCCTCCAAACGTTACCCTTCCCTCGTTACAGCTCTCCCAAGCCTCGAGAGGGACCCCTTCAGCCTTCAAAAAAGGATCAACCAACTAGTGAGGTTGGAGGAATTGAGAGATAATGCCAGAAACAAGTTCAAGAATCACCAAATGATTGTGAAGAGATGGTTTGATCACCATCTGGTAGGATATAAAGATTACCAATTCGGAGAGCTTGTCCTGAAATGGGACAAGTTGAGTGAACCAAAAGGTAAGCACATGAAATTCCAACACATGGTTGGGCCCATTCCAAGTTGAGGAAAAAATTGGTCAGGGAACCTACAAATTGAAAAATTTACAGGGAGAAACCAAAAAACTCCCTGTTAATGGCCAACATCTTAAGAGGTACTTCCAGTAGCCACCACATGGTGGTTACCTCCTGAGTAGGTTAGGATTCATTTTATTTTTTGCTGTTAGCTTAGTTATATTTTCATCATGTCTGTTCTTGTTTTACACAAAGTTTATCTTCCTGCTGTTTTGAATTTCAGTCCTTTTCAGTCAATTGATTTTGGTCTTTCAAGTCTCATTTTCACCTTTTATAACCCTCTTCCGATTGCCCTCATTCACTACCTTTAGCTTTTTGCTTCCCTCATTAACCTACTGATGAGTCTACAGATCCTAAATTCATTATTACCTTGCAAATCAAGCGAGCCTTTGATAAGCCTATGAGGACTTGCAAAATCAGCGATGAAATTCGAGTCAAAGCCACTCATTGGCACATGTTGGGAACTAGGAAGGCTCTATTGATAACCTGGATACTCGAAACATGTAGGGACATCTTTATAAAACGAAAATGTGTAACTACGAATTGGATTGGCATGGCGGAACGCTTCATTTTCAAAATCTCACCTAGACCTAGCCTATGCTTGCCTATGAGGTTTGCAGTTATTCTCCATTGGTTCCATCCACCACACTAAAATTTCCAATATCTGTCATCTACAAGCCAACCTCCTTTCATGGGCTACGCTCACTGTCATTTATCTTGTGGCAAATCCAATTGTGCTCTAGTCCTTGTGCCTAAAACTGGAAGGAATTATTTAAAATAAAATGAAATGTCGAGTCCTTGTCCCAATCTGGAAGGACATGGTTTTTGGGAAGCCGGTTGGAGTAGGGACTATTGTTGGGCTCAGAGTATCGGTTGATACAGCAACCCCAACCTTGCTTAAGCAGTTTAAAAATATGGCATCATCCATGACTGCTCCCCATTCGATCATACGAAAGTATAGCACTAAAATTTCTTACATAAAGTGCAGATAAGCATATCTACATATATTCATCAAGCTTGATGTGCAATAAAGAGTTGATGTATAACCTAAACAGGTATTGACAAACGAGTGATGGCCCCAAAAGGATTTTGAAAGTAGAAAACAGGTAAAGGAGGGTCAATGAATCCCATAATACGACAATTAGAGAATGCCTTTCAAAACCCTATCAGTAAGTAGAAGTTATTTGTCTTTATCCCACCCAAAGCAATTAATGCTGAAGTGGAACCCATGCCTATCTGTCTATACAGTTTACATTTCAAGTTTATCTTAACACCTTGATGTTCTATGGATCAAAGTTTATTTGGTAACAGAGATAACTGGTTCGCCCAGCGGTTCGCCATTTGTTGTGGCCACAACCACCACCCTATTAAAACCTGCTCTAGTGGCAAATTTGAATGGGTCCCCTAGAAGTTTGATCTTTCATTTCTCTGAATGATAACTCTCTGAATGATCTGTTTTTATCCCAGGGATTTTAACTCTCTGCTGAGTCAAATCTTCAACTCTTAATGGTTAAGACCCCCCCTGAATAAATCTTTGTGGCATGATTCATTTATAACCCAGTCTAGCCCTTCATTCATATCTTTCATTGAGACTTTTTCAATCCTCATAAACCTTCATGGTGCTCTATGCCCACACATATAACCAACCCCCACTCTTTACTATGGTCGTATGTGGACTCAACCCACAAAACCTTCTATCGTGCCTTTATTTCTATTATAACACTTTTGTAATAGAAATACTTTGCAAGCATATTTAACTTACCTTTTCCGTGCTTTTTCGGTCTTTATACATTTCTCGATGCTTGCCTTTATCGCTATCACAATCTCTCAATTTCCGCGGTTACACTGCGCCTTCCTCTTTTGCATCCGATAAGCGAGGACCTTCCAGACTTCAAATGCAATTAACCATGTCCATATCCTTTCGGGTCCACCGTTACATCGCTTATCGCAATTGCTTGTCCGCTCCTCCATTGCAAATCACAATCAGCGGAACCCAAGGCCCATACATAAGGCATTCCATGATATGGCGGACCCGTCGGGATTATTAAGCGAAGCACATATGATTTTGGGTCCGAAGCCCATCACAAATCGCAATCAGTGGAATTCAAAGCTTATACATAAAGCGTGATGCGATATGGCGGAACCGTCGGGATTATTAAATGCAACACATATATTTTTGGGTCCGGCCAATCGCAAATCGCAATCGGTGGAACCAGGGGTGATGGTGCATGTGACTGCCCGCTACGATGTGCGATTGCGACTTAATCGCATCGCAACCTTGGCTGAACTAGGGGCCGATTCTTTCACACTTGTTACTTTTGATTTTATATAAGTTTTATTGAGGGAAAGATTTGTGTTTTTAGGCATTTCTATGATATTTTCATAAGCATATCTGATGTTGATTATTTCTACAAGCGAGGACCAAGAGAAGGCAAGCGAGGTCGAACAGCAGATGCATAAGCATCAAGAATGGCTCCGGGTAAAAGATGCATAAGCGGATCCAAAGAATATATATATATATATATATATATATATATATATCTATATATATATATATATATATATATATATATATATATATATATATATATATATCTATATCTATATATATATATATCTATATCTATATATATATATCTATATATATATATATCTAGGAGTACTCTATTTAAGATCTGGCCTTAGGCATTCATGGTCGGGTTTCCATGCGTTACCTGTGTATTCCGAAAATGATGTTGTCCCGGGTTTCATCATGAGGAGATGACACGCAGTCATTCTACTTTCCATCGGCATCCATTCATTCCCCCTAGGAAATAGAACGCTCCAGCAAATGTGACCTCAACGTGTCAGTAGTTTCACCGACCATTCTACGTTTGTATATTGAAAAGGGGAGGAAGGTGGAAAGTCGGTGGGGAAGACGGAGGGTCAATGTTTTTCTACTTAAATATTACCTCCAAAGATGGGAGGAGGACATTTTTTTGGCAGAAGAGGGGTCAATTTTATTATGCTAATAAAGAAGACTATTTCGATCAAGAAGAATCCTTTTTTCAGATTCATTTTCCTTTTTTCTTTCATGTTTGGAATCAAGGTGTTGTGACTGGCATGAGGATATATATGTTTTTTTTTGGTGCACAGTGATAACAAACAACTCATGACTAGTCTTGGTTATTTGAATATAATTCGTTATCATGGTTAATTCATGAGCGGTCTCCAATTCGAAGCTAAATTAAACATCAGTTGCAAGTTTTATTTGTAGAAACAAGAATGTGTATTCTTGTATGAATAATTAGATTGCAATTAAGCTTAAATACAAACTTGTTCATTGGTGAACTCAATAATTGATTCATTTGGACTTGGAATCTAAATATGATGTTTAATCTTTTTTTATTATGCTCCTGCAAGATATGTTAGAATAGTTAAGATTAACACACGTAGGTAGAATCAGTATAGGTAGAGCTTAGTGCATATAGGTTAGCTATTTCTTTTGTTGATTTAATTGAAGTCTTCCTCCAAGAAGCAATATTACAACACCTATAACAGTTTACGGGATCCTTTAAAACTCATTGGAACTAGCCACTCCAAACGAAAGCGGATCTAATTGGGGTCTGCGATTGGGTTGGTTCCCTTTGTTGGCACAATGAACATTCAACGTGACAACAAGATGACAACAAGCATTACTGGGAGAGAAAATATGGTTATCATCATGTGAGACAAGACTAAAATAGAGTCCCAGAGATTGTCAAAGCTAGACTATGCACCCCTTCCTTGAAAATGATGAAAGGTGATGAGTTCCTCCTTGAATGACGATGCCATAATTCCACCTTGACACCAGATAATTGAGGTGGAACATTCATTAATTGTTATGTGATTTAATTGAAGCATGTAAAAGGGTAGACAAGTCTTATCCCTCCCATCTTGGATAGGTTGGAATGGTTTGTCATGATTGTGATATTTGTGGAAGTAAATTGTGTGTCAAGTTTCGAAATGTCCAACATTTTAAGTGGACACTCCATCCATCATCAGGGACATTTTCATCTTGAATGCTTGAAAAGAGTGTAGAGAGAGGAATAAAAAGAAAGGATAAGAATACAATCATTAAAGGATAGTTGCTTAAGGAAGGGATATGCAAGGAAATAGGAGGAAAAGGGAGAAATACTATAGAGATATTCAAGAAAATGAAAATTAATATTATATCAATCAATTATTAATATTTAACTCTATATTAAAAGATAAAAATATTAGGCCATTAAGAAAATATAAAGGGGAGGTGGCAACAATGGAGCAACAATACAAACTAAAATTAAAGAATGAAAAATATAAACAAGGATAGGTAAAGGAGGTCTAATGATCAAATTATAAATAAGTGGCTTCCAAGATTGGCTTAAATTATATTCCTCCACTATGTTGAAATTGTTAGGGCCTTTTTTGATTTCGAGAACTTCTCTAATAATGTTGCAAGTATAATAGTTTTTTTTTTTTTTTTTTCCCCGGGGAAAAAGTCGTAATTTCCATTAGTATTTAAGAAAATTACTTTCTGCAGATGCCGAGGCATATTCAAATGCAGGCAGTGTGCCTGTCGAGTTCACTATTGCTGTTTATATCTCCATGCAGGGAGCATGTTATAACAGTAAAAAAAAGAAGCAAAATATGATGTCCTGCTCTTCGCAGAGAGCAAATATACTATATATATCAAAAGATGTACAGTAAAGTCTTTATCTACAAAACTGTATATAAACAAAAACTATCAGCATATAAATGGGCTATATAGCCCATCAATCTTGATGTTCATCAAAAGGGCGATGATAGTACTGGTAATAGGTGCCGTCTGTGTCCTCCTGTATCCACCAGTCTTCTCCTATTCTGTGCGCGACCTCTTTGGAGAGTTGATCTGCAATGGTGTTCTGCTCCCTGTATATATGATGACAGGTAAAAGATTCAAAGGACATAGTCAGTCTCTTGGCTTCCTCCAAAATATGTCTTAAAGCAAATGCATGGCAATGAGATGCATTGTTAAGCCAATTGCAAACAACTTTTGAGTCTCCAAATAGCTGCAAGTGTCGGCATCGTTTAAGAATAGCAAAATGAATAATATGTTTAGCTGTAATGAGCTCAGAGTAATTGTTAGTGCCTCTGCCAAGATATATTTGAATCTTAAAACTATGCCTGTCATTTAAATGAAGTGTAGCACCCCCCCCACAGCCATCAGGTTGGGCCGATCCATCAAAAAAAGCCCAAGGTTTTGAGTGATCAATGGGAATCGGGGAGAGAGTGCGAGGAGTAGGTACAATTATGTCTTCAGGTATAAGGTTGTAATCGGCAACCGTGGAAAGGATGACCGAGGGCCAGTGGGTTCTCTTCAATTGAAAAATCGATAAATTGCGAGCTATCCATATAGCCCAGCAGATCAACAAAGGGAGGTTTTTGGCTTTGCCAGAATGCTCAGTGAACCAGGAAGACCATGCTTCCTGAAGGGATGCCCCGCGCCAAGGATTCAGATGAGGAATATGAGAGGTAATGTCTTGCCAAATATGTGTGGTCACGGTGCAAGAGAGGAAAAGGTGCTCCGTTGTTTCTTCAGCATTTAAACAGAGGTGACAACGATATGGCCTGTGGAAAGATCGCTTGATAAGGTTGGAACCAGTCGGAACTTTGTCAAAAATGATATTCCACATTAAGAGTCTAGTCCTTGGAGCAGCCTTTAACTTCCAGATCGACTTCCATGCACTGTGAATATCAGGTGGCATGAATGACTCCATAAGTTTAAGATATCCTAACTTAGGAGTGTATGCACCATGTTTGGCATGTGCCCATATAATTTCATCCGGTCCGTCCAGGAGTCTGATATTTGCCTGACTGAGCGCAGAGGTAAAATCCTTCCAATCATCTATCCACTGGTGAGGCAAATTCAATGCTCTGTCTGTAATCCAAGCCTGCTGTAGAAATGTGGTGTTATCTTGGTCCCCGATATGATTAATATATACTATGCCTCTGTCATTGAGATAGCGCACCAGATCCGCCGGGAGTCTGTGTGCATTCCCACAGCCTACCCAAGGGTCCACCCCTATCCTAACAACATTCCCTTCTTTGATTCGCCATGTAATGCCTTCTCTTAGTAGGGGGATAGAATCAATGACAGCTTTCCAAATATTTGAATATTGCGAGCTATGCCCTGGTCTGGTGCAAAGCCAATCAAGAGTAGATAATGGCTTTATATATTTAGAATGTGCCACCCTGGTCCAGAGACTGTCCGCTGTTAGAAGGCTCCAACCTAACTTGGCTGCCAGCGCTTTGGAGAATATGGCCAATCTCTTGATTCCCCATCCTCCCCATCTCTTAGGTTGGTGATTGCAAGTATAATAGTTTACAAAGCAAAGGATTTTAGTTTTTTTCAAAGAAAATAAGGTGTTTATAATTAAAGGTGTGCTCAATGATGACGAATTTCGAAATATGATTATGAAAAGTATCAACAAGACATTCTTTCACACTTTGCTTTGCTCGAGAAACCATGGTAGCCTGGAACTAGAGAATCAATTAGAAAAGAAAAGCAAGCAATGAGTGAAAATGGAAGGAACTCTAGATGTGGGTGGAAACAACATGTCTACATCCATTGGGATGACAAATCATAACCATTGTTCACTATGGTCGGGGTAGAAATAGATGTCACCAGCGTAAAGTGAATTAATGGCACAACAAATTACCATAATTGCCATATAAACCCAATCCATCAACCAACAAACCATCATCTACACAAGCGACAAGCTCATTAAATCTTGTACCATCAAGATAAGACATAGAATGATAAACTACATAGAGAAAATCTTAATTGCAATTATATGTAACCATAAACCTAATAATAAGCCTCCCAAATCATTGTTACATGTAGATTGTCTTTTCATTATCGTGATCACTACACCATATAAATTTAATAAAGTGATTAAATAATTAAATCCATATAAATATTAAATATATATCATTTTAATTTTATAATTTAAATATATATATATAAATAACTTATTTATTTCCATTAAACAAAAGGAAATAAAAATATAATTTTAAACCTACCCATTAAACAAAACCCTATATAAAAGCATATATATTTTGAAATCCTATCTCTAACTATAATGAACGTCATCGTAAGTATCGATTGTTAATGCAGTGGATTGGACGCGTGTCAATTATAGCGTACCATTGTTCGTTGAATGTAAACCTGAAGTCAGCTGGTGCTTATCTTTCCAACTTTATATTAAACTCTGCACGTGGTGAAATATATTTCCATAATTCATTAGTTGATTTGTTACAAAGATATTATTTCTAAAATCATATTTTTGAAAGTGGGAAAACACTCATATTTCTAAAATCAACCGTTGAAATTGGGCAAAATATTATCTAGAATCATTATTTGGCATTTTAAAATTAGGAAAAAAATTGCCTTTATCAATGTTTTTCATTATCATCTATTTATTAATGTTTTCTATTATGTAATAAAGAAAGTTAAATCACATTTCATATTTATAAATTTTGTCAATAATTGTTATTTTTTAATTTTTTTTATTAAGTAATTTTTATAAATTATTTATAAATTTTAATTGATTAGCATAATTAATATTTGATATTATTTATGTAAAGTTAAAAAAATTAATAGTTTGGGGAATATTTTGTTTTTTTAATTTAATGACTTTAGACTTTTAAAAATAGGTTGCAATTGATTCATTTAAAAATTAATTAAATTTATTATTTTTTTTATAAATATTTTTAAAATTCAATTATAAATATTTTATTTCTCAAATTTATAATACTTTTATATAATCAATCAATTCATTCATTTTTACTATTTAAATTATTGAAATAATTTGACATTTTTTATATTTAAAATATTTTTTATCAATTATTTAACTAAAAAATAATTTAACTAATTGAAATTTAATTATAAATGTTCCATATCTTAATTTTACAATGCTTTTTATATAATCAATCAATTCATCCATTTTTATTGTTTAAATTATTTAAACAATTTAGCAATTTTTACATTTAAAATTGTTTTTATTAGTTATTTGTGATTAAAAAATAATTTAACTTATCATCAATTTTTATATTTCATTTTATCTTTTTAAAATTCAATTTCCTAATTTTATAATACTTTTATAGAATCAATCAATTGTCAAATTTCACTATTTAAAATTTTCAATCAATTTAATCAACTAAGTATCACGAGGTTACTAAGAATTAACCAATTATTTTATAAATCCCAACAGTGCAATTAAATAAATTTATTACATTTCTTATCAAGTATATTTATTTGTTTATAATTTTTCAAAGTTCAAAAATTTATATAATTTTAAAATAAAAATAATTTTAAAAAATAAAAAATTCAATTTACTAATTTTATATAATTTAAAGTTAAAAAAATATATTTTTTTCATAAAAATGGATATTTTAAAATGTTAATTATACATCGAATATTTAAGTTTAAAAAATATATTTTTTTCATAAAAATGGATATTTTAAAATGTTAATTATACATTGAAATATTTAAGTTTAAAAAATATTTTTTTTTCATAATAATGGATATTTTAAAATGTTAATTATAGGATAATTTTACTAAATATTGAGAAAATGAGTTTGTTGTTTTTTTGGTTGTTATGCTTGTTCTTTTTAATTTATATGGCTTAAGTAATATTTTTTAATAGTTATGTGTTGAATAAGTTTTATGAGGTAAAGTAATGATAAAATAGATTTCTTTTGTATATATATATATTTTTTAATTAAAGTTTAAGTTTTTTTTTTTTTTCTTCTGAATCAGGCTATTCTATTAGTAGTACAAAAGTCAAAAAATTACATAAGTGTTACAACAGGGCCATGGCCCTGTAACTTCTGTCGAAAGATTGACAGTTTGCCCAAATTATACATACCCAAAATTGAACAGGTACAAAAATTTGATGCTGAGCATGGACATGTTGTGACAGACTAACATAATGACACATGACATTACATGATCTAAGACTGATAAACATAAGAACCCTTATAGTCGACACATAGATTTGGAAATCCAGACGGAAACCGAACACATACAGATAACAAGGTACGAAAACAATGCGTAGCTTTCCTTTCCAGGCTGTTGAGGGCGAACTGATGGTTGAGTTAATCCTCGTCTGTGGTATATGGCTCTTCCTCCATCTTGCCCCTAAATTGCTGAGAGTCATCCAAGTCCGAGAGAGGGACCACCGGGCTGGTATGGATCCTCTGAGCTGGTTCGCTTGGGCCCGCAAGGGCAACTTGAGTGGCCGGAGAGGAATTATCCCTGGTAGGGCGTTCCATATCAATTGCGGGCACCTGACTGTGGGATGCGCTGCATGTCCGCATTCTGGTATATCTCCTCTCCAAGGTGCGCTGCCACGTCCAGTTGCTCTGCCATGGAAGCCATGCTGGTCAGATGTTACCTCGGCAGAGGAAGAAGGAGAAATTGCGGTCCTCCGAGCTGAAGCCCGACCCTGAGAGCCTCCTCGTCGGCTGCTCATTCTGAGGCGCTCCCTCTACATTGTTGAGTTTGCCACAGAGCAGGAATGTCCCTGCACAATCCCCCACCTTACCAGAGAATGCTCCAACGCTGCAGCGGAGTGCCCAGCAGCTTCGAATGAATGCCAGAATGTGACAGAGGCTCCCGGGATATGAAGCGCCATCGCAGAGAGTTGCAGGAGGACAATAAAGGCAGACAAGACTGGTAATAACTCCCGCGTAGGATCATCTGCATGCGCCCTTATGAAGCAGGCTGCAGGGTGCTGCGTGGCACGTCTGGGCTGACACATGCCCATGTGACGCACCAGCTGTGGGCTGCGCGGCCTATTAAACACCCGCATCTGGGAGGGAGAGATCTTTTTGCACCAAAGAGATGCAGTCCTTTTTGAGTTGGTCATCATCTACCATGTCCAGTGAACCTGAGAAGTATGGTATTTGCTGAGATACGCCCTGGTTAGCCATTCTGTCTGCTACCTGGTTTGCTGTTCTTCTTACATGCTGGAAGGTTATGCTTTGAGGATTTTTTAGCTTTTCCTCCAGTGATTCCATTCTACTGAGCAATCTCCAACTTGATGCGATCTTGACTGCGGTAGCCCCTGCCTGTAATCTTTTAGCAGCGGCTATGAGAATGAAAGAGTCTCCTTCAACCTCAAGAGGGAAGAAGTGCTTTTGTTCTGCTATGCATATCCCTTCCCAGAGTCCTTCCAATTCTGCTGCATTGTTGGTGTCTTTACCAATTGCTCCATAGTATATATGCAATAATGCTCCTGTGTGGCTTCTGAAGATTCCTCCAAATCCGGCAGGCCCGGGATTACCTTTGGCCGCCCCGTCAAAATTTAGCTTGTATGAGTTGGTAGCGGGTGGGGACCAGGATAACGGGGAGGTGGAGCTGATTGAGGGACGGGCGATGACCTTGGCTAAGGAGGAAAGGTCTAGATTCCATTCTTTCAATATGTTGCGCTCCTGCTGAGATTCTGGCATGTCTGTATCATACCACGTCCTGATGGCTAAGGTTTCCTGAATGTTTTTTTTGAAGATAAGCCACAGAGCGTCTATTGTCTGGTAGGTATTATTGAAGATTCTGTAGTTTCGCTCCTTCCAGAGAATCTAATACAAAAAGCCTGGGATAAGACTCCATAGCGTGTTGAGAAGTTGGCTTTTAAACGGGTCCTTAGTGTAGTTCCTGATAGTTTCTGTTACATCCTCCATCCTTGCGTCCGATCTCATGTTGCATTTTTCAACTTTCTCCCATAGTTGCTTGGCGAGCGGACATGTTTCCATTAAATGACTGATGGTCTCAGAGTTGAGATTGCAATTTGGGCATCTTGATGGCCCAATGAATCCCCATTTTATCAAGTTGTCCCAGGTGAGTATGCGCCTTTTACTTAGAAGCCATAAGAAAGTTGAAATCTTGGGCCATAGACCTGGTAGCCAAACTTTTCCCCATATTTGATCCTTGTCTGCCTGGATGTCTGAATAGCGCAGTTGATGAGCTTCTTTAGTGGTAAATGTTCCTTTGGGTGTATGACCCCATCTTAGTCTGTCCTGCTGGTTGGAGTAGCGAATTCTTCTGTATGTGAGTTCCTGATCGATGTCAGAATGCGTTTCTCCCTGCCAGTCCATCTGCCAGAGGCTAGCTGGTTTCCAGATTTGGAAGTCATGGTGCGTGGATTGTTGCCAGAATTGGTGGACACGGGTGAGGTTCGCCTGTTGCATATGAATTTGCCAAAGAGGCTTTTGAAATAAAGTTGCTAGTTTAGGGAGTTGCTGCCACGAATCCTCCCAGAACCTTGCTGTTGTGCCTGAGTGAATTTCCCAGAAGCTGTGCTCTTGAATGAAATTGCTGTGAAGCTTTGCTGTGTTCCAGATGGGTGATCCTTGGGTTGTGGAGTTGATTCTTATGAGATCGTTCCATTGACTTCCCGGGGCATATTTTGCTTGCCATAATCTGGCCCATGGTGAATGAGGTTTGGAGATCCAGTTCCACCACATTCGAGCTCCCATTGTGTTATTGCTTTGGAGAGGATCCCTTAATCCTAGCCCTCCTTCGGATTTGATTTTACAGACTTCTTTCCAGTTAACAAGGGCCCATTTTCTATTCAGTCCAGAGGAGCCCCATAGGAAGTTGCGCTGAAGGTTACGAATGGCTTTAAGGACCCATTTTGGAGCTGCCATGATGGAAAAAAGATACAATGGCATTGCTTGTAAGACTGATTTGATTAAGACGAGTCTGCCTGCCATATTTAGAGCACAGAAAGTCCATGATGAAAGCTTAGATTCTAATTTATCAAGGAGAGACCGCCAAGAAGCATGTTTGATGGCAGAGTCTGATAGGGGAGCCCCAAGGTATTTGGAAGGCAGATGGGAAATGGTGAACCCCAGAATTCTGGCAATATTCCTCTGCGTAGTGGGGGGGGTGTTGAAGAAGAAGAGCTGAGATTTCGAGGCGTTTATGGTTGTGCCAGAGGCTTCGGAGAAGAGGGAGAGTAAAGATTTGAAGACAGAGGCTTCTTGCGAGGAAGGATGGCCGAATAACATGGTATCATCAACAAACTGCTGATGAGACTGAGGATTGAGACCATGGATGGAGATACCTTTTAGAGCTTGTGAGGAAACGACGGATTTGAGAAGCCTGCTGAGCCCTTCTGCCATTAGAACAAAGAGAAAAGGTGAAAGTGGATCCCCCTGTCTAATGCCACGGGAGGGACGAAAAGGAGATGAGGGTGAACCATTCAGCAGGACAGAGAAGCTGGGAGAGGAGATAAGGTTCATGATCCATCTGGTCCAAGTTGCGCTAAAACCAAAAGCCAAAAGCATTTTGTGAATGTACTTCCAACTGAGTTTATCAAAGGCTTTAGAGAGATCTAGTTTTAGAATCATACCTGGTTTTTTGAGAAGCTTTAATGAGTGAATTACCTCATTTGATAGAATTATTCCATCCATGATCTGCCGACCTTCTACATATCCCGTCTGTTCTGGAGAGATGAGTAGAGGAAGGAGTGGTTTAAGCCTGTTCGCTATGACCTTTGAGATGAGCTTGTAGATAACATTGCATAACGCTATTGGTCTATATTTTTCCGGCCTGTTTGGTTCTTCTCCTTTGGGAACCAATGCTATGAAGGTGGAATTAAGGGCAGGGAGGATCCAGTGCATGATTCTGGATTCCTCCACTAGTTCCCAAACCTCAGCTTTAATGAGCTCCCAAAATTCATGAAAGAAATTGGCTGTAAAGCCATCCGGCCCAGGAGCCTTGCCATCTTTAAGTTGAGCCATGGCTTCTTCGACTTCCTGTAGAGTCGTGGGCTGCAGCAGTTTATTATTGTGATCCTCCGTTATGATTCGAGGAATGTGTTGCGTGATGGTTCTGATTGCTTCATCCCTATTACCTGTGGGCTCCTTGAGAATATCTCTAAAATATCCTGTGAATTCCTTCTCCATATCCTCATGTGCTTCGACTCTTTCCCCTTGTTGATTGTTTATGAATGTAATGTTATTGTGCATTCGCCTTTGGATTGTGGTTTTATGGAAGAATTTTGTATTCTTCTCCCCCTCTTTTAGCCAGCTGATTCAGGATTTTTGACGCCAGAGAGTTTCTTCTTGTTTCCTGCGCTCTTCAATTTGATTCCAGAGGATCTGCTCCTGTTGTGTTTGTTCATCTGTTCTGCCTTCTAGAATGAAAGTTTGTTGAAGTGCTTTCATTTGCTGTTCCAGTCTTTGGCGATTCTCCTGAATGTTACCAAAATGTGTGCGATTCCAGACTTTGAGGACTTGTTTTAAGTTTTTCAGCTTTTGCTGGAATTGATACATCTTTGCTCCCTCTGGCGGAATATAGGATTTCCATGCTTCTTTTACCACTGTCTTGAAATTGGTATGTGTGAGCCAGAAGGCTTCGAATCGGAAAGGTCTATTGCAGCAATTGCCTGGCCTGGACCATTGTAGCAAAATTGGCCAGTGATCGGATCCTCCTTGGGGAATGATGGAGGCGTTGAAGTCCCCTCCCAGGTGGATTGCATTGTCCGAGATGAAGAACCTGTCGAGCCTTGAGGCTATGTGGTGAATGCCTCGACGCTTATTTGTCCAAGTAAAAATTCCATTGGAGGTTGGAATATCCATGAGTTGATTGTTCTGAATGAATTCTCTGAGGCCAGTGCTGTCACTGTCGAGCCTGATTCTGCCTCCTTTTTTCTCCTCCATAGATTTTATGATGTTGAAGTCTCCGCCACCGATCCAGAGGGGAAATTGCCTGTTTTCATTGAGGATGGAGATTGTATCCAAAAGATCCAGTTTTTGCTGAATTGTCTGCAGAAAATACACATTTGTGAGATGCCCATGAATATTGGTGCCGATGAGGTGGAAGGAAGCTTGGATAAGATGAAGGGTGGCATGGAAATCATATAATGAAATAGTCTGCGGGTTCCACAGAATGGCAAGTCCACCTGAGGCCCCAGAGGCATCTATCGAAATAGAGCTGCTACCTACCCAAATCTTGTTTCGAATTCTTTCAATAGCTGCATTGCTGCTTTTTGTCTCTTGAAGAAAAACTATGGAAGGTTTTTCTTGTTGAATCAGGTTTTTGATCATTCGATGTTTTGAGGGGCTGTTGAGTCCTCTCACATTCCAGGAAATGAGCTTCATGTAAACTGAGGTTTGGGTTTATAGAATTTTGTCAACTTAGGGAATCGCCCCGATTCCACAAGTATTTCACCTACTATTATGGTCCTCTGGAGGTCTGTCTTTCGTCCCCTTTTCTTGGTTTCTTTGAGTGCCTTTTTTCCGTCCCAGGGGCTTCCTCCTTGTATGCCAAGACTTTAATTGTGCTACACTTTGGTCAGGACTCCTTCAAGTCTGTCTATTTGCCAGGGGGGAATTAAGTTGTATTCTTTTTGTTTGCATGCCGTTTCAAGTTTGAAGATGTCAAGACCATCTAAGGTGATATCCACCTGATCTTCCTCGATGATGATAGGGGTGGTCTGATCTTCCTCATCTGTGTTTTCCTGTAGACTGAGAGCTAGAGCTGCATCTAGATCCATGGCTGCGGCTTGCTGTTTGTTATCTATGATAGATTTCCCCTGGGTAGAGGGGAAAATACTATGATCTAAAACCAATTTTGCATTATCCGAAGGAGGGTTAGGAATGTGGTGAGAAGAGGCGGGATCTGAGGACTGCATGGGGGCTGAGGGGTTGTGGGTGGATGAAGGCATAAAAGACTTTTCCAAGGGGTCAGAGCTGGGTTGGTCCTGCGGATCCTGAGAAGCAAGCACAGTGAATATGTTCTGGGAATATGCTTTGATAGCATTATCAGAGACAACCTGGCTTTTCTTGGCATGCCTGCGGCGGGTGGGAATTTTGGTGAAACCTTCCGAGTCTTTATTAGTGTCATTAGATGAAGCTTTAGACTGTGAGTTCAGAGGACAGTCTCGGAAGAGATGGCCATGCTCATGACATTTGCGGCAGCGAAAGGGGATGTGCTCATAATCTAAAGGCTGTGTCCATTCAAAGTCATCGTGAAAGAGACTTACCGAATCAGCTAAGGCCTTGGTTAGGTGCATCTGAACGCAGATCCTGGCATACGAGGTGTATTTGCGAGTTTTTGTTTCTGCCGCAACTTTGATGAAGGTCCCGAGTTTGTTGCCGATATCTGCCAGCGTTTCTTCTTTCCAGTATTCCACTGGGAGGGAATACATTCTTATCCAGACAGGAGCCCAGCTGAAGTCTTCTTTATCAGGGTTAAATCTTGGTTTCCACTCCGTGAGATAAAGTCCTGAAGAGTTAAAGAAGTATGGGCCGCCTTCGAATATCCGCGCTTTGTCCTCCACACAATGGAAGATGGCCGTGAAGAAGCCTTTCGGTCCAAGCTGCAGGGTAACTTGTCCTTTGGGCTTCCATTTTGAGGCTATCTAGCCCTGCAATGCCTTTTCAGTAGGCCAGAATCCAAGAAACTTTCCTATTAGCGCATGATCCTGCATGTATTGGATCTCACCGTTGATGCGGTGGCTTGGCAGATCGACCTTGATACGTTCTGCAGCCTTCGGGATGCAGGTGGCCGAGGTCGCCTTTGGCTGTGACGACGAAGCGTTATTGTGCTCCTCTTTTTCTGAGTTTACCTCATCAGTCTGGGCCGTGGGTTTCTCTTTTCCTTCCGTCCTTTGTCCTTCCTGCTCAGCTTCAGGGCCTGCGCCAGAAGGGGTCAGAGGCATCCTATGCTGTTCCTTGTCAGAGTTTGGAGTGTCCAATGGAGGGGAGGCGGAGCTCTCCCCTCCTGCAGCCTTTGCCATTGCAGGCTTCCAGAAGGAGTCCGGCGGCGTCAAAAGCTTAAGCCATTAGGGGCAGCCTGTGGTTAGGGTTCTTAAGCAATTTGTAGGCGGGATGGTCGTATCGAGAGCCGAGGCATGTTATTCATCATCTTCCAATTAATTTTATTTTAAATTATAAGATTTTGGATTTTATTAGCAAAATAAGGATATAAAATTATTTTTTCAGATTTCACCCAAAAATTTATAGAGAAATGAAAGATCCAAACCCACATACCACAAAGTTACATAGTAGCATTGTTCTCTCCATATGAACAAAACATAACGTCACAAACCTTATACATGTCAGTTTCACCATAGATACATAAACGAATCTGAAAACCATAGTGCTAAGATGCCACATAACTTATCGCCCTTTTTCAAGAACAAAAGTCACCATAATGAAAAATAAATTGCAAATAAGACCCAACGTGAGCAACCAAGGTGAATCACATCTCTAGAGCCATATAGTTTCTCTATCTTGGATCATAACCCAAATAACAATAGTGCTAGTGTTCCATAAAAAAACAAGAAGTTTACATTATGCACAAAATGCCCCGCTGAGAAAAACGTAACACATAGAAGCCCACAGAAATAGAGTGCCATCCAACATAAACACGCAGATTCGTATCAACAAATGACTCAAAAACACAACATCGAGAGCCATAAACACACCTCCCCAATTCAGAGCCCAGAGAAACAACAAGATAAAAGGGCCAATCACAAAAACACAGATCCATCCATAGACACATAAAGCCATCAATACCACTAGTTATTCCACAATGATAACCACAAAGACTTGACAGTGAAGCTATGTTGAAAAGTGTGCAACAAAAAATGATAAAAATAGAAGATGCTAAAAATAGCGCTGCTATAAATAACTGGGCTATAAATAGCAGTTCAACCATTGGAGGTCTTAGCTACAATGGGTGAAAAGTGAAAGTGCTAAAAATAGCTTTTCTAAAAATAGCATTTCGGGATCCCTCTTATTTTAGTCAATCCCTGGACTAAACATAGGAAGAAAAATTCGAATTTGATATCAACAGTTGTTTGGAAATTAATTAATTAATTCATCTTGAGTTAATTAGTTAAGGAAAATCAAACTTGAAGTCTATGTGAGGACATGCAACAGTTTCTCCATTAATTGAGGAATTTAAACTTCAGTTAAAGAGATAAGGATGAGTTGTAATATTGAGTTGTAATCAGTTGACTTAATTTAACTTAGTCAAGTCCAATTAGATTAATCTAACAGTTTGTTAAATTAATGAAAGTTCAGTTAGTTAATGCTTGCATGCATGTAACTACTGTAATTCAGATAATTGAGTATTCACTCATGGATAAATCATGCATGCCAGTTCAGTCAGAGACCCAGTTGAGATCAGATGGAGGGACAATATACTATCAGTTGCTAGGATATTCCTTGGTGAATATTCCTTGCATGCAGAAGGAATATTACTCCTTATGGATTGCGCAGTTGGACCTGAGGTTATAGTGAGTGTGATGAGGCCAATTCACACATGTGATATCATTGGAGCCCAATCAAAACTGCGCAAGGAAATAGGAGGCTTGGAGGGCTTGAGTAAGATATATTCTATGCCTATTGAGTTTGTGAGCTGAATTGTTTGAGTATAGAGAGAGTAGGATAGCTTGAGCGCTGATTCTTTTTGTAACTTGAACAAGATTTCCACTTGTATGATAATACAGAGTTGGGGTTTTAGGCTGGTGCTTTCCCCAGTGATATATCTTCTGTGTTATGGTTGATTGCTTCTCTATCTCAGTTATATCTGTTCAAGCTTGATGTTGCTCATGTTCGATTGAGCTTCCGCTCAATTGTTGTAGAAGTAGATCAAGTGTTTTTCTTTAGTACATTGCATTACTAGGTGATCTACAGTGGGAATTTCTACATGGTATCGGAGCAAAGGTGATCAAGGAAGAACAGTATACAAGAAGGAGAAGTACGAAGTTTGGTTTCTGGATATTGAATTGAGTTCTTATCACATCTATTTCACCGATGGCTTTCAATGGTTTAAGACTCGAATATGCTCTTGATGGCAGTTCGAATTATATAGCCTGGAAGGATCACATGGAGGCAGTATTGGAAGATAGCGGCCTTAAGGACTTCATTGATCAAGAAGTCCAGGAGCCGACTGATGCTACTCAACTGGCAGAATGGAAAAAGTGTGTGGTTAGAGCTATGAGAATCATCCCGGAGGGAGTTGGAGATCACAATGTCTTAAGCTTCCATGGGAAGGATACTCTATTTTCGATGTGGAAAACATTGAAAGATCTTTATCAGAATAGCAGTGATCAGAGGAAGCTGGCGCTAAAGGTCAAACTTCGCAAGATCAAGTGCGAAAAGGGCACAATATGTATGTTCCTAAACAAGCTCACCACTTGCAGGGATGAGCTTACAAGTGTAGTGGTCATGACTGCTGATGACGACATGGTGAGTCTAGCACTCCTTCGTCTTCCAAAGAGCTGGAATAGCTACCAGGACTCGGTTAATGGAAGAGAGAAACTGCCAGATTGGGAACGACTTTGGTCAGACCTAATGCAAGAGGAGATAAGGCGGAGCACCAAGGATGGATCTTCATCAAAACAAGATGATGAAGAAAATCTAGCTTTAGCGAGTAAAGCTAAGAAAGGGAAAGGGAAGGCATCCCAATCCAAATCTTCTCATGGTGGGAGGAAGGTTGACAAGTCGAAGGTGTGATGCTTTCATTGTCATGAAGTGGGCCATTATGCTCTGAATTGTCCACAGAAGAAATCCAAGGAAGGTTCCTCCAAGGGATTTGATGGTGATGCACTAGATTCAAAATTTGAGCTAGATTTCTCGCTTATCACATGCATGGTTTCATCCATGGTGGGATGTGTTTGGTACCTGGACAGTGGAGCTTCTTTCCACATGTCAGGTGACAAGAATCTTTTCAGTACATTGGAGGAGAAGGATCTCCAAATGCGGATCGAGATGGGCGATGATGGAAAGTATTGTATCTCAGGTGAAGGTACAATTGTGTTTTAGAGGGAGCCTGGTGCTCCTCTTACCCTGTCTGCTGTTAAATATGTCCCAGGTTTGAAAAATAATCTTGTGTCTGTTGCTATGGTAGAAGATAAAGGCTATGATGTAGTCTTTAGTAAAGGAAAAGTGTTCCTGAGGCATATCGGCATTGGACAGACCAAGCAAATAGGGATTCAAGTAAAGAATCTCTACAAGATGGAGGTAGATGATTGTGTTGCACTGAGTTCCAAAGTAGAGGTGGTGCAAAGCCAAGATGTTGGCAAGCTATGGCATAGGATACTGGGCCACTTGCATCACCGGGCCTTGAAGATCATGCAACAAATTTCTACTGGCTTACCCAAGGGAAAATTGGAGCAAATAGACACATGCAAAGGATGCACCCTGGGTAAGTATGCGAAAGCTTCCTTTCAGGATCAAGATAGTAGAGCTGGAGAAATCCTGGAGAGAGTTCACTCAGATGTATGTGGACCATTCTCTACAGCCTCCACCGCTAAAGAAAGCTACTATGTTATTTTCATTGATGATTTTTCTCGTAGATGCTGGATCTACTTTATGCAAAAGAAGGATCAAACCTTCTTGAGGTTTTTTGAGTTTAAAGCCTCGGCAGAGAAAGAATCTGGGAAGAAAGTAAAAGCCTTACGTAGTGAAAATGGTGGAGAGTATATTTCCTAGCAGTTTAAAGACTTCTATGCTGCAGAAGGAATTAAACGGGAACTGACGGCACCTCATAGCCCACAATAGAATGGGGTGGCCGAAAGGAAAAACATATCTATTATGGGAGCAGCTCGAGCGATGTTGCATGACCAAAGCCTACGACTTCATCTGTGGGTTGAGGCATGCAATACAACAATGTATCTTCAGAACAGAAGTCCTCATCGTATTTTGGGGATGAAGACACCTATGGAGGCTTTTTCGAGGAAGCGACTAGATGTGAGTCACTTCCGTATCTTTGGATCAGTAGTTTTTTGTCATGTGACCAAAGATGCTTGGAAGAAGTTAGACCCAACAGCTGAGTTGGGGATACTTGTGGGGTAAACAGATACACCTCATAACTATCATGTGTTTCTGCCTGCCAGTCAGAGGACTGTAATGCACAAGGATCTGAAGTTCGACGAGTAAAGAGCCATGCGAGTGTCACTTGAGAGGGAGCTCAAGTTGCATGGCGATGAGGAACTTTTAGTTCCAAAGGAGAAGGAGCCTCTTGATGATGTGGATCAGCCACATGCAGAGGATCGAGTAGTGGAGACCACCAATCTTGGAGAGTCTTCCAAAGACGGGCGGAAACGCTCGCGGGAAGCTAACAGATTGATGCAGGATGCAAGAGAGAATGTGGGGCAGCCATCCTCTCAGCATAGACAGAGGAGATCTCCCGAGAGATACACTAGCAACATGGCCTTGGTTGGGGATTGTGTAGCGACCGAGCCTTCTTCTTTTTAGGAGGCAGTGCAGCAACCAATCTGGGTTGATGCAATGGTAGAAGAGTACGATTCTATCATACAGAATAGTGTGTGGGATGTTGTCTCTAGACTTAGGGACAAGTCAATGGTTAGTTTCTGATGGCTTTACAAGGTAAAGCAGGCAGCTGATGGCAATGTTGAGAAACACAAGTTAAGGTTTGTTGCCTGAGGTTTCTCACAGGTTGAGGGGATCGACTACGATGAGACCTTTGCTCCCGTATCAAGGTACTCATCTATCAGATCGATGCTAGCTTTATCAGCTCATATGGGTTGGAAGATCCATCAGATGGATGTGAAGATGACATTCCTCAATGGGAAGATTGAGGAAGAGGTATACATTGAGCAGCCTGAAGGATTTGAGGCCTTCGATCGCGAGTCGCATGTTTGCTGGCTCAAGCAAGCACTGTATGGGCTAAAGCAAGCACCCCATCATGCGACTCGCGAACCTATACCACATCATGGTAGATGGTAAGCTCTTGATTATTGTACTTTATGACGATGATATGATTTTGACAGGTGATGATCAACTGATATAGTCATGCAAGGAGGACCTTGCAAGAGAGTTCGAGATGAAGGACATGGGCCTCATGCACTACTTTCTAGGCATGGAAGTGTGGCAAAAATATGGGGAAGTATTTGTATCTCAAGGCAAGTATGCCAATGAGATACTCAGGTGCTTTCACATGGAGAAGTGCAAGCCCATGCAGAATCCTCTATTTGGGAACTAGAGGAAGGAGGATGCTACTTCAGGTGAGGTAGTAGTTGCTACTATTTATCGGCAGCTGGTGGGTTCACTCATGTATCTGGTGAACACACGACCTGACTTATGCTTTGTAGTGAACCAGCTGAGTCAAGCTATGGTTCAGCCTACCAAGCTGTTTTGGAAGGCAGCGAAGCATGTGCTGAGATATCTCAGAGGCACTACACAGTACGGATTATGGTACAAACAGATAGAGGGAGTGAAGCTGCAAGGCTTCACAGATGCGGATTGGGTAGGTAGTCCATCAGACAGGAAGAGAACTTCTGGAGGAATCTTCAACCTTGGTTCAACTGTAGTTTCTTGGTATAGCAGGAAACAGAGATCAGTTGCACTTAGCTCAGCAGAGGCTAAATACATGGCTGCGAGTCAGGCAACATGTGAGGCCATTTGGATGTGGAAGATTCTAGTGGGATTGTTTGGTTAGATGATGGATCCTACAGTGATATACTGTGATAATCAGAGTTGCATAAAACTCTCTGAGAATTCAGTGTTTCATGACAGGTTTTAGCATATAGATATCCGTTACCATCATCTATGGGACTGTGTGGTCAAGAGGATCATGATGTTGCAATATGTTTTGACCGAGGAGCGGGATGCAGATATTTTGACAAAAGCATTGTCAAAATGCAAGTTCGAGTTCCACAGAGACAAGATCGGGGTTGTTGATAATCCCTTTCTTGTTGAGAAGGAGTGTTGAAAAGTGTGCAACAAGAAATGCTAAAAATAACTTTTCTAAAAATAGCATTTCGGGATCCCTTCTTATTTTAGTCAGTCCCTAGACTAAACATAGGAAGTAAAATTCGAATTTGATATCAACAGCAATTTGGAAATTAATTAATTAATTCATCTTGAGCTAATTAGTTAAGGAAAATCAAACTTGAAGTCTATGTGAGGACATGCAACGGTTTCTCCATTAATTTAGGAATTTAACCTTCAGTTAAAGAGATAAGGATGAGTTGTAATATTGAGTTGTAATCAGTTGACTTAGTTTAACTTAGTCAAGTCCAGTTAGATTAATTTAACAATTTTTTAAATTAATGAGAGTTCAGTTAGTTAATGCTTGCATGCATGTAACTATTGTAATTTAGATAACTAAGTATTCACTCATGGATAACTCATGCATGTCAGTTCAGTCAGAGACCTAGTTGAGATCAGATGGAGGGACAATGTACTATCAGTTGCTAGGATATTCCTTGGTGAATATTCCTTGCATGCAGAAGGAATATTATTCCTTTTGGATTGCGTAGTTGGACCTGAGGTTATAGTGAGTGTGATGAGGCCAATTCACACATGTGATATCATTGGACCCCAATCAAAACTATGCAAGGAAATAGGAAGCTTGGAGGGCTTGAGTAAGATATATTCTATGTCTATTGAGTTTGTGAGCTGAATTGTTTGAGTACAGAGAGAGCAGGATAGCTTGAGAGCTGATTCTTTTTGTAACTTGAATAAGATTTCCACTTGTATGATAATACAAAGTTGGGGTTTTAGGTTGGTGCTTTCCCCAGTGATATATCTTCTATGTTATGGTTGATTAATTCTCTATCTCAGTTATATATGTTCATGCTTGATGTTGCTCATGTTCGATTAAGCTTCCGCTCAATTGTTGTAGAATTAGATCAAGTGTTTTGCTTTAGTACATTGATTACAAGGTGATCTACAGTGGGAATTTCTACAAGCTAGATAAATCTCGGAATTATAACCAAGAGTGAGAACCAACATTATGTTCCTGAACAATGTACTTTCAAATCAAAATATAATGAGGAACCCCATGAAGAGGCCATACATGAGAGATCACATGCCAAAATTGATGACAAAAATATATGAAAATCCACCATCTCTAGTCACGATCAGAATAAGATATTATAGTCAGCACTTGAGAATTATCACCTGGAGGCTCCGTGAGATCACCAAAGGTAGAATCACTCACAAGAAAGTATTGTACATGAGACAAATGAGAATCCATATTATCCGAGAAGAACCTATGATTGCAGAGCATGTGTTTAATGTCCTCCAATGAGGATAATGCATTGTAATTTTCCACTTGTTTGTCTTTGAAAATAAGTTGCAATAGGCTAACCATTTTTTGATGTAAAGCTAAAGAATTCAAAAAATTTGATGTAAAGCTAAATAATTCAAAAAATGCAGCCACATATTCCTAAATCTACTAGGATTAGGAACCCATTTCATATATTTGCCCACCAACTTAGAATCTAAATGATAAGGGGGATCCCCTACCACTTTACATTCCAACAATAGAATTTATTTCCTCACCTCTAGAGGAACTGCATCAAAGAAAAAAGTCAAAGGACAAAACATTTTCTGCCCTATATTACCATTGCCTCCTCCACCCCACATGTTATTCATTCTCTATCTAGGAGGCATGAACACCGTTGCAAGGGAACACTGATGAAAACAACTGAAAATGACCTCGTGCCTATAAAGGAAGAAGAAGGACTAGACATAGAATCGCGAGCTGCATACTTGAAAACTATTATATCATCACCTAATTTCCACACTATAGGTGAAAGTTCCGCCAAATTCTCAAACTCATTGTAGGCTAGAACCACGAGACACAAAATTCTATAATACCTTGACAATCAGTAAAACAAATTATGCATTGACATAACACCGAGAGGCAGATAATAAGCCTCGATAGTGCAACATCACTAATTGTAACACCAGGCTTTGAGAACATTGCAATTGAACAAACTTACTCAAACTTAGACCAACTGACTCTAAATAGTTCAAAGTATGAGAACAATTAGGACCCAGAGATTCCCTACCAACAAAAATCACCCCCAAGACTATGAAATAGTCCATGATATCATAGAAAGACATAAAAATTGAGCAGACCTATCAAAACAGTGACTCAAAGCCAACATTTGGAAAATTATACCTATAATAGGTGATAACATTCTCACTAGAGCATTAAGAAGACTAAGGCCGCACCGTTGAATGCATATACCAACTTTAATTCTATACTTCAACAATAACTCTTCATATACTAGTAAAGAAAACCAAACCAGTAATGCTTCATAACCAAACCAGTAAATGTCATTTTAAAGAAACAACTCCACTTGTGATCCTACATGCACCCACAATCCAACACTTACAACAACTTAAATGAGGAAGGACACTTGGGAGGAGGATGGCACACCCTCCTATAAAACTGTCATGTTCGTAAAAACACCCACATCTGGGTAGATTTTGTTTGCATATTTATTTTTTAATAGGTAATAGAGTGTTTTTATTTATATATAATAATAAATTATTTTTTAAAAAAATTGATAAAATTCTTTTTTTTTTTAATTATTAATTTATTTGTATTATATTTTAAAATTGATATATTAAAAATATTAATATTTATAAATTATAATAATAATTTAATTTTAAAATGGTTGTCAAACATCAAAATGGCATATGAAATACATGGATTTCTTTTTATACAATTATTTAATTGCTAAAATTTACAAAAATGCATATCATCTACCTCTTTTAGATTTAGATTTAATTGATTTTTTTAAATTATTATTTATTATTATTAAATTAACGATATATTTTATCCAAATATTTAAAATTTAAAGAAAACTAAAATGCATATAATCTATCTTCTTTAAATTTAAATTCAACTAATTTTTTAAAATTATTATTTGTTATTATTAAATTAATGATATATTTTATCAAATATTTTAAAATTAAAAAAAAAAGGCACCATTTAAAATTAAAGATAAAATTTTATATATAACCAAAAACTTAGTAAAAAAATTATAACTAACAATCACATTATAATTCTCTTTTTTAAAATACCTATAATAATAAATTGTTTTTCAACCAATGTTACTTTAATATCTTTTATACCTCACTTAAAAAACAAAACAAACAAGCACATAAAATAGAGAGGTCCAGTTGATTAATAATTTAGTTCTGACATCAAAATAATGCATACATATATTTTATCCTCACCCTTTATCACCACCTAAAAAAACATATAATTTTAATATTATTTTTATTAAGAAACATCATTTACTTTTTATTATTACATTATCACAACTTAATTGCAATAAAAATATTTACAACCATGTACACACACAATTACAAAGTGACGTTTACCTAGAGCTTTAATGGGAAACATTTTTAATGACTTGTTATTATTAATGATAGGTGAATTTGAGGGCCATGGCTTTGTAAAGTTTTTGGGAGCAATTTAAATTTTGTATAAAATTTGGTGTAAATAATGCCATATTAGGGTTGGTAGGTGCAAGGTGGGGAGTATGAGGTGGGTTCATTCACTCCAAAGGAATAATTGAATTTGGTTATTCTTTGAGCTTGGTATAGACACCGACAGTCAATCGGAGACTTATGTTATTCTCCTAAGCATGAACTTAATAATTATCTTTATTTTAACAAGTTGATTGTTATTAGGGACTCCAAAAATATAATAAGATATTTGCAACTAAGTTCCTCTCTTTTAAGTTTTAAACTTCAAAATATTTTTTGAAGAATTTGTATAGGATTGAGCCACATTCTTGAGGCATATTCATTCCACATCCTATGAAACAAAAACTCCCTAGACGAATCCCTCGTTTCTCTAGAATAATGTTAATTCTACATTGTCAATTTAGAATATGATCTCAATTTCCAAACGTAATTTAATATAATCTATAATATTTATCTCAACATTTTGCATTAAGAAAAATAAATTCACTAGGAAAAAGAAGGTTTTTATATATACCCTTAAATGTTAGGATGACACAAGGTGTACTAGACTACTAAAGAGCAAAGCATGAGAGGTCAACATGTGCTTGACAAAATTTGGTGAGCGTAGAAAGACTCTTGACAATGATTTTTTTCTGGTTATTTTGAGATAATATTGATAATAAATTCTACTACGACACCATTAGAGGTTTGAAGCATAATAAGTATCTTCCTTCAACTAATTAATGAATATTTTGTATGTCAATGGTGTTAAGGGTCCTAGCATAGTAACAAAGGCTTCAATTATGAGTGAATGGTGCATACTTCATTAATGTGATCGATCTTAGTGTATTCGACTTAATGACAATGCTTATACGATTATAAATTCCCCAAAAAGTAAAAATGAAGTCTTTCTCAATAGATCATTCACAAGTTGCTCCAGGATTTCAAGGAGACTTAAATCAACATTTGCATATATCCAATGATAGATTACAATTACAGTTGCATGAATGGATCTACCATTATTCACCATCATTATCAATCAAGTAAAGCATGTTACTATTTTTTGTGGTTTCAATAATTGGTGTGAGATGCACTACATAATTTAAAGTGTTATCACATATAGATTATACTAATCAATTAAAAAAATATCACAATCCATGTTTCAATATACTATAGATTTATCATTAATATGAATCAATTGTAGGAATAAAATCACAAAGCAATCAAATCAAAATGAATTCAGAAATAAGAAAATAGAATTAAACAATATAAAGGAGACACCAATATACTTAGCTCACCAAATTTGGGCTATGTCCACTAAGAAATATACAATCTTTCATTTTATTCCATCCAACAAAAATGAAGCGATTACAACCTGTAAGACATATTTTTCAACCTCCTCTTCTCTCTCTCACAATATCCTCCCTCTCAATTACAATTCTACCTCAGTGACACATATTCACAATACAATTCCCTCATAAAGTAAGGGTTACCTTCTAGGGGGGGAAACTCTAAAATAACATCTACCATTATATTTGTGACCTAATGATGAACAATCTAGATTGACAATGATATTGCAATATTTTACAAGGAAATTTTTTTCCCAAGAATCTTCTCTTCATGGGTGCTCCCTTCAAACCCATGCTAAGCGGGGCTCTAAAGATTTGTCACTTCCCCCTAGACCCATTAGCGACAATACTATGGGGGATATCCCACCTACACTCCTTGTCAAGAATTGGTGTCCAAACATGGGTAAAAAATAAGACCAATAAATTAGGAAGAAATTTAGGGTCCACAACCAACAGTTTCCCACTTGGAAAATAATTACAATAACTCCAATCCTACTATACCTACTAGAATATGCGTCAACTTTGGACCTAACTATTTTCTCATCTTCAACATCATGCTTGAAGGCCAAAGGAAATTGAGCATATAATCAGTGTTCCCTTGGTTAATACCTTCATTAACGCGTCTATAGGATTCTTGATCCAGATCGTTGGAGGAATGATACTTAGAGAGTGACAAAAGAATAAAAACTAGAAATTCCCACCAAGTCACCCATCCCAGTACTATTATGGCCCAAGCACACTTAACTACATATTTCTCATGAAATATGATGCATTAATGTTGGTGTGATTCAAGTTATTTAAAAAATGCAACTTCATGAGTGACGAAGGAATGTATCACAATGCATAAGATAAATATTGCAGAAAAACATTATAAAGATAACTCAATATATGATACCATGTGTAAGAGAGATATTATAGAAAACACAAAAAATGAACTCAAATATTTACTGAATTGATAATATACCATGAGACTACATTATGAGAAAAAACATGCTTTTCTCCTAGTGAATTCTCGTATTTATAATTTTTACGAGTGTCTTTCCACTGAGAATTATCCCCT
Organism: Pinus tabuliformis; assembly: GCA_031772625.1. Classification (NCBI taxonomy): domain Eukaryota; kingdom Viridiplantae; phylum Streptophyta; class Pinopsida; order Pinales; family Pinaceae; genus Pinus; species Pinus tabuliformis. Next base: position 507,718,388 of record CM062818.1, on the reverse strand, counting down.
TTTACATTTCAAAATACCATGGTTTAAAAAATTCATGGATGAATACCATGGATGAAGATCACAAATTATGATGGTAAAAATTAAATCATCGTGTGATTCAAATACCATGGTAAATATCGTGGTTTACAAAATCCATGGGTGAATATGATGGTAAAAACTAAATCATCGTGCAATTAGATTCTCACTTCACTATTATGATTTTTATTTGATCATGCATATTACAAATATAATCCATGATTTTACAAACATTGGTAGAAAAATAATTATTAACTATGGTAATTATCATCCACCTAGATCAATCCTCCCCCCTTAGGAAGCAATGGTCCCCATTGCATAAAGTTCCCTCATTAGATGAGGAAATTTCTGTTGAACTTGGTTCTTAGTGAACCACTTTCCTTGGTGAAGAAGCTTCCCTGTGTTAACCACTCGATAGAGTTGTATGTTCTACTGGTGAGTACCCTTCATCTTGGTGTCCACAATCCCATCAATTGTACCCTGAAACTTACACAAAACCTGATGTTGGGCACATTGTTGTTTGTACTTGGCATTATCTCTTAGTAGGGAATCATGACCATGTTGTTGTAAGTGTTGAAATTTTTCCACAAATTTGGTTTCTCGATGGGAGGACTTTTTTGGTGAATATGCAATATGAAGGGTGACATCCATGGGGATTATTGGTTGGAACATTGAACATGTTTGTAAAGAACTAATAGAGTTGTAAAGAGCTCCATTATAGCCACACTAAACATATGGATGGTTTTTATCCAATGTAATCGGATTTGTGACTTGGAATAATAGGGGTTCCTTTGTAGGCGAGGTGAATATATCATTGGACTCTTCTAGATCTTATCCGCTTGATTGTGTTTTGTAGATAGATCTTGTACTGAAGATGTGGTGGTGCAGTGACCCATTGTTTATCTTTTGACCAAAATGTGGAAAGGAAAAACTTGGAAGTATGAGAGACTACCTTCTTGCATTATTTTGTTGAGATCAATGATTTTGCAGTAATGGAACTGCCTTTGGTATCCTATAGAGTTGATCCCTTAGAGTAAAAACAACACTATGAGGTCAAGACTCATAAAAAACATAAATTTTCCACATATAAGGTTTTCCTAATAGAGCATCACAAACTTAGAGTGATGCAACATCACACAATACCTCATCTATGAAGGGATTGGTAGTGCAGGGCAAGAGACATTGATGGTTGACACAGCTGTCTTGTTCATGGCTCAATCGACTAATGGTGTATGGTTGGGGGTGTGGCATTATTGGTAGCTTCAATATCTTGATGACCTTGGCTGAGATTAGGTTCTTTTAGCTAACATTGTCAACGATGAAATATAGTGGGGTCCCTGTCAACACTTCCCCTCCTCAGGATCCTCTAATTCTTTTGGTTAGATCTTCGAAGTTGAAATGGTAACAATGGGTTTTGCATCAATGATAAACTTCCTTTTACCCTGTTCTAAATCAAAATATGAGCTCATGTCTGTTTATTTCTCTACAAGCTCTGCCAATAATGATTGTTTCAAGCAACATCCCTCAATGTTGTGTGAGGAACTTTTGTGGAGCCTACACCACTTTCTAGTGTCTTCCTTTAACTTGTCATAACCATTATTTGTCTACGGCTTAGTTGGGTTGTCATGGGGAGGTCCACTCTAACTTTGTCCCTTTCCCTGCTTCCACTATGAAGGATTTACATATCCAAAGTCTTGCTTCTTTTGTTTAATTTTTTTCTCTATTTTGATAGAATATCGGTATGTTGCACCAAGTGAGGGGATATCAAGGAACTCCATTTCTATATACATGTATTTGTGCAGACAACCACGATACTTGAGCACCAAATGTTTCTTAGATTCTTTAATACCCAAGTTGGTGTGCAATGTATGAAATATATTTTTGAAATTTGATACTACTTGGTCCCTTTCCTATCGAGGTGTGTTCCACCTCATTTACTGGTTTTCATAGTATCCTACAGGGTAGAATTTTTCCTTCAGGGCATCCAGAAAAATGTCCCAAGTGGGGCCTCCCATGTCTATCCCAGACTCTTCATCGTTGAGTCTCTCTTAATAACCTTCCCACTAGTGTTTGACACGGGGAAGAGCTTTTAGGAGTGCGAAGGTGATTTTCTCATTGTCGAAATTTTTTTGGACCTCATAATAGCCCTCTAGTAGATTCAACCATTTTTGTAAAGCTTTTGGGTTTATTTTTCATTCAAATAGGGGGGTATTGAAGTTAGCTTGTACCTAGGAGGGTGTTGAGCTTCTAGAATATCTGCTTGTCGAAGGTTTTTCGATGGCCTTTGGGATTCGTCGGAGATGATCTCGGCGAAATTGTTCATCACCTCACTCCTCTGTCGTGTAAGTGATTCCTTGAGCAATAGTTTGATAGGATCTTTTGCTCTATAATTTTTCTTTTCATCCACCATGTGAGGTTGTCAGGTGACGGGCCTCCAAATTAAACACAAATTAAGACCCATCTAACCTTTCCTAGGCACATTAAGGCTATATTAAATCTCTCCTTCTACACTTAATAATGTTTTTTTAGCTTTAATATTTTTTTAGGAAGGTTTAGAGATAATTTCATATATGTTTCTAATATTATTTATTTTTGCAGAATATTGAGAGAATATGGAGTAAATTCTGAATGAGATAATATAGGGACTTTCTCCTGTGACTATAGGATGGACCAATATTGGATAATAAATGAATTGAATATCATGAAATTATTGACAAATTTTGGATCTCCAATAATTGAGAAAATCTAGGAATGTGTTCCCTGTCATTTAATGAAGAGTCCTAGTGTTGGGAACCAGATCCACTTTATAAGGTATTTTGGAGGGGGAAAATGCCTCCTTTCATGGAGAATGCTTCTTCATCTATTTATATAAGTACCAATTCGAATTTTCCTCTAGGGGCATGTATTTCTTACTCTTATTATGGAGAAAAATTCTTATTTAACAACTCCACTTTCATTTTTAGCAGGGATGTAATTGGATTGATTCAAATAATGAAGCTTGGTGCCATTTTTAGCTTCTAAAGCTTGGTTTCCTTCATAGGACTTTGATTTTCCTTGGTCTTGGCGATTCGGGGAGCCTCAGTGCCCTCTTTTACAATTTCTTTATTTCCTTTGAATGTCTTTTTCACTTGCATCTCTTATTTTTGCATTGACTATTCGTGCTTCTTTTATTGTAGGTCATATTGGTTAAATGATTGAAGTGAGTTGTTTTACAAGTTATTTACAGATTCAAGAGCATGATGCAACCTTAGAACAACTTTTAAAATTCATATTCATTATTAAGCTACTTGGATTGGTTTACTAATTCACAAATATAGAATTTCTGGAAGTCCCTTGTAGCAAAATAATAGTAATTTTCTGTTATTTTTTAGAATCTGTTAATGAGCTTCATTTGAGATAATCCCACTTGTAGCATTTTCACTTGAATAGTTTGGACATTTGGTAGGTTAACTAGCTCGCTAGTTCTTTAATTTCCGGTTTTAGAGTAGTAATTTTTTTCTATTTTGTAGCACATGTGAATAGGGTATTTTGGAGTGATTCCACTTGGAACAGAGTCCTAGGAAATTTTAATTAATAAAATATTTTTTTCCATCTCATTTTCATTTGATTTACTTGTGTATTCGACAACTTATCTCACTCATGTAGCACCTCCTGTAGCACTCATGAAGCACGTGTAAACTTGACCAGATTTGCTCCAAAAGCTTGGTTTTTGTCCCTTAGGCTTGAATAATGACCTCTAGGATTTGAACCATGATTGAGTAAGACCAAAATACCTCTTAAGCCTTGCCTCTTCTCCATTGAAATTCACCTCTACAGTTATGGTTAGTGGACATATTCATGACTTGAAGAGCATAATGATGATTTTCATCATTACTTCATGAAGTTCCTTATGAACTTTGTTGACAAAATCTATTTTGAATGCAGTGATTGAAGAATGATTTCATGATTATGTTTTTTTCATACATCTTAAGCTAGGGTTTCCATTTCCAACATTGTTATTTCTATTGCATAGACTAGGTTTCCTTTTGATGCAACAATTACATTTTGCAAATAGAATAGAATTTACATTCATGCAAGTAGGTTAACCTTTACATTTATGCAAAGTCGAGTAACATTTCCATTCTTTAAAATATATAATAATTTCCATTTTTTCAATTAGTTTAGGCTTGATTCCATGATATTCACTTCATTGCATTATATCAATTAAATAATGACACATTGCATGTTCAACATATAGTGTCGATATCTCTTAAGTTTGTACGAACCTCGGGTTGATGATTTAGTTGGGTAGCCTTGGGAGTTGTAGCATTCTTGTTGCAATATTGGGGCTCATCACTTTTTGGTGCCATTGCCAGGAAGGTGTCAAAGTATGCATTTTTTATTCCATAGTTGATTCATTTCTTTTACTTTTTGCAAGAACAAAAAAAATCATTTAGGCATATTTCATTTCAAAGATAGAAAAATTGTGTTGCATTAGCATTGTTATTCATTTTTTTTTATAAAAGAAGAAAAAAACTTCTCCAACACCAAACCCCTCATTTGATCACATGGTGCAGTAAGAACCACATCACCATCCAATTTGCAGGTATAAGAAGAAGAGGTGCAGAGAAGGTAGAAGAAATGGATGGAGATGATGACAATGAAGAAGATCCCCTTGGATTTCCCATTCAAGATACTGATATGAGTGTTCATATGAAGAACATCCCTCCATATTTCCTTCCCAAATTTCATGGTATGAGGCCAGAGGATCCATAAACCTTTCTCTTTGAATTTAAAATCCTTTGTCACATCTCATTGTTACTAAACACTCAAAAATTGAGATTGTTTCTGGCAACATTTAAGGATAGAACTCTTAAATGGTTCATGAGCTTAAGGACTAATTCAATAAGATCATGGAATGATATGCAAATATATATTTCTAGAAAAATATAAATATCATGATATTAAAGTATAAATCTTTAGAATGACTCAAAAAGAAGATGAGAGCCTTGAAGATCTAATAGAGAGATTTATGTATAATGTTAAGAGGGAAAATTTACATCATTTAGAATTTGGCAGAGTAAAAACCCTCTTACTTATAACAATTAGAGATGAGTGGATTGATCTCCTTGATCTCATCAGTATAGGTTATGTATACCAATTATAATTGAAGAAATTTATGAAACATGCAAATAAATATCAAGAGGAAGGGAAAGAGTAAGTAAATCAACATCAAGATCGGTAAGTCAAGTTGAGCTTGGAAATTTGTTTGATGACTTTAAAACAAAAATTATTAGCAATCTAAGTGAACAAGTAGAAATGTTAAGAATTAAAAATGAGCAAAAAAAATATGTTGATATTGTTACAGGGAAAAGTGTCTATATAGAACTGCTCTATCCCACTAAGGTGTGACAGCTGCCTTAGAAACAAACAGAGAAAAACTACTTTTGTTTTTCCTTTACAAATTATAGATAGAGAGGAATAGAAAGACCAACCTCTGTCTTGCGCTAATCCTGCGATTCGATACCTCTCTCCTTTGATAGTCCTCAGCTACCTGCTCCCTTGCACGCCCAGCTTCACAAAGTACCTGTAAGATCACAGAAGCATAGCACTATACAAAGACATGGATCTATAATCATAAACAATCTAGGATCAGATGTAAATTGACCATACAAATTTAACAAGCATCAATGATACAAAAGCATGGAGGAAAACTCAAATAGCTTTTATTGATAAACAAGAAAAGATCCAGGAGGAGTTACAACCAGTTGTTCCGACCCAACATCAGCCTCCCAGCAAAGAAGCCCCTCTTCACCTCAAACAAAGCATAGATCACCCAACAATCTGATGTTTGTCTCAAAAAACCAACAACAATTCCTTACAATATGCAAAATTCCAGCCTCTGGATCTCTGGGATGAGGGATCCATATATAGATATCTGTAAGGGGGATGAGTCAGCTTGTGTTTTGATTAGTGTCTTCTCTCTGATAGTTGTTGCTTCCACTTGGATACTGATGGCCTCTTACTCATCCTTGGTCGAATTCAGTGAGGTAAGTGTCACAGGGGAAGATTCTGGAAGCTTTCATTGCTTCTCCACCTCGCGGAATGACACTGCCATTTGTCATTTCTCGCCCATCGCACCCCACAGAAGGGACTTTTGAAATACAATGCACCCTCACAGTGTATTTAGGTGCAATGCAACGCACTTAGCCAGTGGAGCAGCTGCAATGATCCTGTTTTGACCAATTCTGAGCAGTTTCTCATGGAGAACTTTTGGGAGAAGCTGTAATCTGTTGACCTTGTTCCTTTAGGGGTTAGAACAACACTTTTAGGGACTTAGGAGCCCTTGATTTATGGACATTTCATGCTTGGGGTTGTAGGGCCCAAAAATGTCTATAACAGTTGCCCCCTAAAGTATGAGGCCGTTAACCTTTTGGTGTCAAGTGAAATGCTTTATTATGAGGATCTAAAGTTCTTTCAATGCTGGGAGGAGACCTGTAATAAGATACAATACAATACATTATCTTCATACTATTTTCATGATCTAGCTGAGGCGGGCATTCCCATGCTCAGCTTTATAAATTCATTTTCATGTACATAGGACAGACAATCATCTGAGTGTAGACTGATGATTCTGATAGAGCCATCATCCTTTTGAGTGGATGATTATCTGTGCAGCAATGATGTACAATTAATGTATTTATTTCCCTGAATATATATCGTAGCCTGGATGGATGAAACTAGATCCGGGGTCTTCAATCTCGTCCGATCTTCACTCGAAGTACAAGTCGATCCATGTGAGAAATTTTCCGAAGTCGAACATGGAAAGACATCGCTTGATTACCAGTCAATGATGTAAACTGTTAACAAGCGCGAGAGGAATCATCGATAATGATAATGACCCTCAAGGTACTGCAGTACAATTCACGTGGTGTGAATAAAGGACTTGGCGTCGAACACCACGCAAAATCTTTCGGTCAAAGGCCATTGATGTAAACCTGTCGCCGGAAGTGAGAAACTTGCCATTGAGGCATGCAAGCTTCAAAGTACTGAATGGGGTGTTCCTAGATCAACTTCTTGGATAATGAGCTGATGTCGACACGAAGTGATCCATCACAGGAGGGCCTTAATGAATCCCACATCAATGACACAGAACGGAGCAAATGATTTTAATGGAGGTGAAAACGATCTGGTGATATAAGGTTCAGGGTGGCGATCATGAATGAATGGAGTATAATGTATGGTAGTGGGTGAGACACATGTGAATTCACTGAATGACTTCTCTTGAACATATCGGCGACACTGATGTGATGGATTGGTAGCATTAACCCCAAATGTGGATGGTATGGCGTGACCATGGTGATGTGACCGGTGAATGAAACAATCCAACCTGACTCGACATGGAGTGGAAGTGTCATGTTCAAGAGCGACTTGCTACCAACAAAGTTTCTTTGAGTTTTCTTCCCAATTTTCCCCAGTCATTGCTGACCAGTACCTCTTTATTTTTGTCAAGCTTGAGGAGGATAACATATGCTTGTTCTATAATTTGCCCTTCGGGCAAACCCATCGCTATGTTTTAACGAGCCTAGCGATCGTGAAACTCGTTCTCGTCTATAGACAAGTTTGTCGCTATTAATCTTTTTAACGAGTTTAACGACAAAGATAACTCGGTCCTTTTCAATTTTAGAGAGTCTGAAAAGGAACATAAAGGAAACTCGAAAATTCCTTTTTCGTCATCTAATCCCTTAAGTCCGAAAAAGTATAAAACAATATAGAAGGGATGAATTTTCAATACTTTTAACGAGTTGAACAAAACAAGCGCTCGATCTTTTTGTGTAATAATCCCTCAGGTCCAAAAAGATTAAAATCTACAGGAGGGATAGCACTTCCTGTCCCTTTAACGAGCTGGAGAGGCCAAGGACTCGGAAATATTTTCATATTTTACGAGTCAATTGAAAAGAGCTTAAAGGAGACTCGTCTTTTGAGGAACGAGTGATAAAACGGATAGCAGTTGATTCCAGGTAAGGTTTGGAATTTTCCAATCACGGTAGTGTCACAAGGATGGCTAGTGAAATCACTCTTCGCAGCTATTCCTCAAAATGGGTAAACAATCAAATGGAGGTGAATGATTGGCCAATGAAAAAGTGGAGGTGACGGTGCAAACACGACCAAGGCTTTAGTGGCTGAAGTACTACATTCACGATGGTTATTTACCGGGGAATAGTTCATTTTTTAACGAGCTTAAACACGGGTGGAAACATTTGCTCATGGCTTATGCTTATTTTTTAATGAGCTTGAACTATGTGCTAAAACTGCTCGATGTGGGTTTACTTTTTAACGAGCTTGAACCTTGCGGTAACACTGCTTGAGGCGGGTTTATTTTTTAACGAGCTTGAACCTTGCGGTAACACTGCTCGAGGCAGGTTTATTTTTTAACGAGCTTGAACCCTGCAGTAACACTGCTCGTTGATAAGTTTGTGTGCCCCCAGCATGATAATGAAAATCGAGGTGCATGCCCCCCAAGCTTCATTGCATTCAACACGGTGGTTGGAATGAAGGTTTACCTTCGAGATCTTTGAAAGACTCGATTTGGAAAGGGAGTTGTTTCATTTTTTAATGAGGTTGACACTGTAAAAGAACTATCCTCATGACTCCTTGTTTCATTTTTTAACGAGGTCGACACGAGATAAGAACTATCCTCAGAATCCATCGTATTTACAGTATTTGATAGAAAATAAAAAATTGACGGATGATTAAGTTTGCTGGAATAATCTTCGTGGTAATCCGGAAGATGGGAGCGATGGTGGTAATCTTCCCATGGTGCCTCTCCTATCATCATTGTTTGAATGATTCCTTCGTCTGTAGAATGTACATGCAACCAAGGATCTGAAGAGGTGCCATATTCCTTAGACCTATCTATCCAAACACTCGATGAGCATTGATTTGGGTTTGTCCCCCAGGCCAAGAAAATTGATTGCTACAATATTTCTAAAATGGCGATGATCCATGCTGAAAAAATGTTTAGGAATCTTCTGAATCCATTAGATATAGAAGATTTCATATTGCAGGTTTCCATTGTGGCCACTTCCGCCCGATTACTCGGAGGCGGTAGGGCAAAAGTACCCATTAAGGCAGGGTCTTTTATGAGGCCTACTCCAATATTTTGAAGCGAATGATTGCTTCCATGGATCATTGGAATGCTTCCCGTAACTTGTGAACTGTTGGGGAGAAATGTTTGTTGGTCGACGATTGTAATTCCTCCTTGGAAGGGAAATGCAACCTTTCTGAAGTAGGTCGACACAACTGCGGCCATGGCATATATCCAGGGCCTTCCCAGTAGGATGTTGTAATCGAGGTTTCTGTCGATTACTTCAACATCAATTTCTACTATTTTGCCCCCTAGTTCAATTTGCAAGTTACTTAAAATCCCGTATGGAGCGTATGACCGTCCATCAAATGCTTTTAACATTGTTGATGATCGCGACAAGGGTGGTGAGCCTAAATTTTTCCAGCAACTCATTGACATAATACATGTAGATGCCCCCTCATCAATAATTGTTCGATGAACAGTTTTGTTGAGGGCTTTCACTTGAATAAGGAAAGCTAGTTGAGCTGGTAACTGAGGGTCATATCCTTTATGATCAAAGGCCACAAGATTGGAATCCATTGGGTCAATCCCACCTATCGCTGATAATAAAGCTTGCTCTTGGGAGGGGCAATTTTGCGGTACCTCAAGTGTCGACATAGCGGACGGCGATTGGGTCAGGTCCTCTACTATATTATAATTCTGTGCTACTTTGGCATGAGGATTAAATGTCAATTTGTGTACTACTCCCTTTGGCAGCATTATCATTGGTTCAGGAATGATGGGTGGCGCAACTTCAGTCAAAGTTGTTGTTGAACTACTAGGTTGTTCATTAGCCTTGTTTTTCGACAGCTGTGGATTCCTGTAATCTTTATTCCTTGTCAAAGCATAATTTTGCTGCTTTGAGATGGACAACATAAGCACTTGGGATCGGGAAGCATTTTGATTAGCAACCAGTTTGGTTCCCGGGTTTGGAAACGGATCAGTCAATACTGCTGAGGTTTTTGAACTCTTAAAGAGTTTCTTAACTTCAACTTTATGTGGACAATCTCTCGTCCGATGATCCTCATCACATATGTGACACCCCGCAGGAGGTTTCCTTTGCCCAGAAGGGTTTGCAGAAGGTTTTTCAGGAGATGACTCATCCAGCTTCTTTCTTCTCCCTTTCGTTTTCTTCTTGCCCCCTGGTTGCTTCAGTTGTTTGCCCTTGTCGGTCGACACGGCATTTACTTCCGAGGCAAGAAGTTCCTCATTTGCATTTTGACTAGAAATTTTATGGGCCTTTTTAGATGTAGCCTTCGTTGATTTCGTGTTTGTAGTACCAATCACGCCATCGCCGGCATTAGAGTCATTGTTCGACTTAGGAGGAGGAGGAATTGAGAATTCCGGTCTAGGGGCGTCAGGTATTTTATCGTAGAGTGTGCCGGACTGAGTGTAAATCAAGTCCAGATATTGCGCATGAGCGATAACTTGCTCTTCTGTTACGACTCCCCCATTTGCCACATCTTCCGTGATGGAAGGTAGTAATGACTTGATAAACCATTCAGCTAAAAGCTGATCGGGAACATACGTTTTTACCATTCTACGCCGACGTCGCCACTCATGTATATGATCAGATATGTGAGTGGCCGTCGTTTGTTTGAAGTTGGTAAGAAGTTCCGTTCCCGTTTCGTACCTTATCGGTAACTGAAAATCGGTTAAAAAGGTTGTGGCTAGGGTACTGAAGTTGTCAAATGAAGCTCTAGGAAATTCAATATACCATTTTGCTGCCGGACCAGTTAACGTCCTCTGGAAAAGGAGAAGCCTAATTGAATCATCGTTTAGGGTGTTTGATGAACACCATAGATGAAATGTCATCACATGATTCGACGAGTCCTCACCCAGATTTCCATTAAATTTAGGAATATCTGACGGAAGTTTATGCGGAATCGCCGGCCACCAAGGGGCATAAGCAATTGGATCATTCATCAGCCGGCTTAAATCTGGTAATTCTAGAGTTGCTACAAAGGGCAACTGTTGATTCAGGTTAGGCGAAGCATACCTAGGATAAGATGGAATCGCCTGAGCAATGGGTCTTTGCATACCAGCATAATGTATTTGATGCTGGCAACTTTGACAAGGTTGATGGGCATAACCATTATAGTATGGTTGTTGATAACCACTTTGGAAATGCAGTTGCCCATTACTTACAAAGACTTGTTGCTCAGGTCCTTGATATGATTGCTGGAATTGCGGTTGTTGAGCTTGAACCAGCCCTGGTTGTTGGACCATTTGCTGTTGTACAATACCGGATGATTGACCAAGATGAGGAGTCATAGTACTTGTTTGAGCCTGAGTCGCTCCAGATAAGGAGGCACTAACCTGAGGTTGTGATTGAGTCGTCGAGACAAGAGGCTGTTGTATTGCAACCTGAGCAACTTGGGGTTGACATACAACAGGTAGCGCTTGTACTTGTGACGCAGTCACCATAGCAGGTATAGTGGAAATATTCGACACAGGGTGGACTGGTTGCATTGAATATACAACCCTTAGTTGTTGAGGTAGTATTGGTACCCAACCGCTGGATGTAATTCTAGTTTGACCTGAACTTTGTTGTAAACTCCCATATGGTTGTTCTCTGGGAGGGAACAATGAAAAAGCATATTGCCCTCCATATGGTGGCAATCCAGTACTTAAAGGGTAAATTGGCCTTTGAAGACACATTGGATCAATTTGTTGAGTTTCAACATAAGAAATACCAGATGATAATCCGGATGAAGAAATAGGAACAGACCATGTCGTCGAAACAGTCCCTGATTGGACTCCGGCTTGTTGTTGATAACTTGCCGGGGCAAATGGTATACCGGCGAACATCGTTGGAGTAGGAGCAGGAGGCTCTGCCGTTGCTGTGTCGGATGACACAGTCCTAGATGTCGATGGTTGTTCAGACATATCTAGTCTATCCAAAAGATTACCTATCAATTCTACAAGAACTTGCGATGAAGGGAGACTAACTTCGAAGACCAACAAGGGAAGGTGATGATTATTCTGTTTAAAATAAATTTTAGACGCTTTGACACAACTTGTTTTTTCAATTTTTAAGAGTCGAGAAAAAACAAAATATGACTCTAGTCGCCTTCGATTTTTAATGAGCCTGAAGTGACAAGTGCTCAGATGGACCTTTTTCGTTAAGGAGTCTGAAAAGGAACGAAAGGGACTACTCTGGAAATCTAGGTAGAGGGAGTACCAAACCAATCGCAAAACTGTAGAATACTTTTTACAGTACGGCAGTCAATCTTCCTGAATGCTGTGTTCAGTGCATTGCGATTGATAGGGCGGCAGACACGGCTTCCTATGGATAAAGGATTAAGCCTATTGGGGTCTCCCAAAATATACTCGACGGTACATGGGAGCACAAGTCCGTACTGGCACTTATCGTCTCAAAGTGGAGGAATCACCCAACCATCAGTGAGAACAACAGTTACCAGGCTTTACGACGCCAGAATACGTCTCTAGCCTAGACTTCTAAATGTTGTGCGTTAAGTTCCAAAGCGTTGTTAGGTTCATTGAATTTATTTTAAGTTGATCTTGTTTATGAAGTTTGCCTTTCGGGTTCACCACGAGATGTAGATGTAATTCCTAAAATTAAATCTAAGATGACAAACAAACTTTTTATCTCTTTTATGCAATGAAAATCCTAGCTACTAGGGAAAAGAAAGACAGAATCTTTTCACAAAGAGCAAAGAGCACACTCTAAAATGTACTTTCCTAAATCAAGCCAATCAGATTGTCTAGATGCAAATGCACATGCATGTATTTGTTTTCGACTTTCTTAGTATATGATGCTAAAAAAGAAAGTTGATGCACAAATCTGAATTTCTTTTCAAGCGACAAATATCAACAAGTTTCTTTTCGAAATAAAAAAAAAATGGAGATGATCACAACAATTTATGACTTTGAAATGAATACTTGCTCTTGACACTATAAAATTACAAATTCAGACCAAAATCAACAGTAACAGGATAATCAACCATCAATAGCAATCAAACTCTTTCCTACAATTGAAATCGACACTTACGACAGATTTGAATCAAAGGACGATAGTACGATTACGCTACTTTTGCAAAGGAGAACTGTAAATGACTCAACAAACACACAAAAACATCTACAGTTCTTTTGTACAAAGGAGGCAGAATAACAACAAGGAAAAGGGGTTTTGAACAGACATATACTGATCACAGGCAGCAAAATTCAGGAATAGAACTGGAAAGAATGAACCACAGAAGTGAAAACTACACAGAGCTAGTCTGATCAGCGCACCTGTAACACAAAGAATCTGAAATGCAGCGCAGGTTTTCCACTCGGGAAGTGCGCTGAAATTCAGAATCTCTGAACAGTACCTGCGCTGGGCTAGAAACGAGACTTTGTTCGGGTTCCGGGTCACAGTTTGCAGTTCAGTTCTTGGGTTTTGGCCGAGCAAAAAGCAATCAGTAATGCAACAATCAGGGGTAGATCTAAGGAGGATCTAAGAGCTATCACAAGGGCAATCAGATAGTTTGTGAATCAGCTGTTTAAATCATAAATAGATCCAGTGAATGGATTGAAGCAGCAGTTATCTACTTTGCATTTGTTATGGCAAATGCAGTTCGAACGCTACTTGTAAGTTTATGAAACAAACAACAAGGAATGATAAACAAACAAACTAATTAGCTCCCCAGTGGAGTCGCCATTTTGTTATAGGGAAAAGTGTCTATATAGAACTGCTTTATCCCACTAAGGTGTGACAACTGCCTTAGAAACAAACAGAGAAAAACTACTTTTTTTTTTCCTTTACGAATTATAGATAGAGAGGAATAGAAAGACCAACCTCTGTCTTGCGCTAATCCTGCGATTCGATCCCTCTCTCCTTTGATAGTCCTCAGCTACCTGCTCCCTTGCATGCCCAGCTTCACAAAGTACCTGTAAGATCACAGAAGCATAGCACTATACAAAGACATGGATCTATAATCATAAACAATCTAGGATCAGATGTAAATTGACCATACAAATGTAACAAGCATCAATGATACAAAAGCATGGAGGAAAACTCAAATAGCTTTTATTGATAAACAAGAAAAGATCCAGGAGGAGTTACAACCAGTTGTTCTGACCCAGCATCAGCCTCCCAGCAAAGAAGCCCCTCTTCACCTCAAACAAAGCATAGATCACTCAACAATCTGATGTTTGTCTCAAAAAACCAACAGCAATTCCTTACAATATGCAAAATTCCAGCCTCTGGATCTTTGGGATGAGGGATCCATATATAGATATCTGTAAAGGGGATGAGTCAGCTTGTGTTTTGATTAGTGTCTTCTCTCTGATAGTTGTTGCTTCCACTTGGAGATTGATGGCCTCTTACTCATCCTTGGTCGAATTCAGTGAGGCAAGTGTCACAGGGGAAGATTCTAGAAGCTTCCATTGCTTCTCCACCTTGCGGAATGACACTGCCATTTGTCATTTCTCACCCATCGCACCCCACAAAAGGGAATTTTGAAATGCAACGCACCCTCACAGTGTATTTAGGTGCAATGCAATGCACTTAGCCAGTGGAGCAGCTGCAATGATCCTGTTTTGACCAATTCTGAGCAGTTTCTCATGGAGAACTTCTGGGAGAAGTTGTAATCTGTTGACCTCGTTCCTTTAGGGGTTAGAACAACACTTTTAGGGACTTAGGAGCCCTTGATTTATGGACATTTCATGCTTGGGGTTGTAGGGCCCAAAAATGTCTATAACAGATATTTTCGTTATGAATGAAGAATCACATGCTACTAAATATTGTCCATCATTACCAAGGTTGAAATAATTTTACCAAGAAGACAATGGAGCAGGTCAATTATGAAAGAAACTTTGTTATGTAGCTCCAAGAGGACCATTGAAGCCTAGTCAACTTGGTATGATGCAAGAACCTAATTCACAATTTCAAGGTTATGCACATCCATCTCAAATTAATTGGAACACACCCTTTCCTTGGGAACCTTAGCCATCTCAAACCAAAAACCAATCTTGGCAACAAAGTTGGAAATGACCTTATAGGAGCAATCCACAATATCCTCAACATTTTCCTCAATATCCTACATACCCAAATCCATGTTCTACCTACCATCCACCTCCACCACAACCACAACATCAACCACATCCATATCAAAGGTCCACTCCCACTCAACTATATGTACCACCATTCCAAACCCAAACAATGAAGTAGTTCATCCCACTTACAATGTTAAGGTACAACACTTCCAAACATCTCCTCTTGATCTAAATGGTATTCATCTTAGCTCAAGAAGAGTATTGCAAAAAGGATATTATCTTGATGTCATTGAAGGACACCATTCACAAAAACAAGATTTAAATGAGGAGATCAAAGAATCATGGGTTGCACTTGATGAAAGGCAAACATAAAAATAAAAGATTGAGAAAGTTATGTCATGTTTACCATCATATCCTCCACATGTTCAAGAGATTAATCATAAAAAATATGAAGATTTGAATTTCATGGAAGAAGAAGACATACAGGATGATCTAAATCAATAAGCAAACCAGGGCATCAAAGCTATATTGAGGTTTGGTTCCAGAAAATCAACAAGATGGAGCATCACTCTCTTCTTCAACAATGCTTGATATCATTAAAGTCAAATAAGTTGGTCTCTAATATTCATGTACATGTCAAAGCATACATTTCGAGCCTACACATGAGTTTATCTGTCATCTTGTTATGCACATGGCTCCATTGGAAGTATTCCTATACTTGAAAGAGATTTTCTTTTTTCAAGTAGGGTAGGATAGAGGAATAAAAGAAAAAGAGGAAAAAGAGGAAAAGAAAATAAGAGAATAAAAAATAAAATTTCAAGTGAAAACCTCCTTTGAGGTGCCTGAGATTGGCTCATTGATTGAAAAAATCCATGAGGTGGTTAATGGGTTGGAAAAAAGAGAAAAATAAAAGATCCGAGGTGAAAACCTCCTTTGAGGCACCTAGGTAGACCTACTAGTTGAAAACCTCATTGAGGCAACTAGTAGGCCTAAAAGAAAAAATGAAAAAAATGAAAAGAAAAAAAATTATTTTCTCTATGTATCTCACTTTGATGAATGTATGCGCTCTCCAACCTTTGCAAGCAACAAAAACAAGTTAGCACCAAAAGAAAAATTTAGTAAAAAATCTAGTCAAAAGAAGTCAAACTTGGGCTTTCTCCTCCTTTTCCCAGATGCTCCAACAAGACCAAGTCCATGCCAATCCATCACCCTCATCCATTTCCAACATCCACCCATCATTCCCAAGAATTTCCCATTCATTTTCCTCGTTGTCCTAAAGTGCTACAGGAAGATTCTATTTTGCTATAGGAATGTCAAAATACACAGGGCATAATTTTTTTTTACCATATCTCAAAAATCGTGCATTCATTGGCTAATCTATTTCATGGGGAGATGCATATGGATGATGGTAACATGCTCAAGGAATTTAAGCAAATTCTAGTGCACACTTTTCAATAAATTGGCCTCCATCACCTACAACCATTTTTATTTTTTCTCAAGATTCATGCATCCGCTTGACAATATGCTTTATGGGGAGATGCATACTGATGATGACAACATGCTTACAAAATTTCAGGTCAATCCAATCTACCGTTTGAGAGATATGGATAAAAAAATTCTACTACATGAGTGTTCCAGAGTTGCTACATGAGTCACTAGAGTTGCTACAAGATTGTGATCGACATAGAGAGAGGGGTCAATTCCTATGTTTTCCTTGGGGGAATGAAAAAATAAGTCTACCACACCTCCATAATCCATCCTCCACACTATTTAGTCACTTTTCCATCCAAAAATTCATCTTTGTTCATAATAAATGCCCATTTTCACCCCTTCTTTCATTACTTTCACCACAACCAAGGTTTTTCATCCTTGTCCATAGATTGATCATGAATTATAAGTGTTATTGGAGGCTTTATCTAAAGAGTAATGTGATATTATAAGGGTTTGTGTGACTGCTACAAGAATACACACAATCTTGTAGCAGCCTGCACAAACCCTATAGGACACAGTTGGAAGCACCAGATTAAAAAACAACCATCATGAAGGCAATGGAGAGTCATTTCCTTGATTTTGAGCAGATAAAGGACCCTTTGTTAGCTTCTATAATATTCTTTATCACTTAGAAAATATAAACATATGATCCAAAGAGCATCTGCATGAAGGACAACCATGCATCATCAAGCATCAGTCAATAAGAGAACATAAAAATATACATATCTTTCTCAAGAAATAGCAAAAGGCATGCACAATAACCTTGCCTCTGTTTAGAAATTACATATGATCAACTACAACACTCAAATCAAGAGCATCTCAGGAGAAAAAAAATAGAAGCAACAAGAAAACCTAGAGGACCTCCAACATATTATCACATGCAACTTCAAGATCATCAAAGGCGGCCTCCACAAATACAACAATATCCTGCACAAAAAAACAATCACGGTAAGGCACAAGTATGTAACTCTCTAACCTCACCCTTAAAACCTATTCTATCTTGGGAAAACATTAGAAGTGTGAGAAGGAAAGGTATTTTATAGCCAAACTTAATAGTAGGAAGCCTTGATCTTATCTAACAAGTCACTTAACATTTCTCCAAAGGACAACCACACATGTGAGAGATAAATGAGACAAAAGTGAAAAAAGACTTAAGAAAGTGGGATATTATCATGGATTTCAAAAAGTAGTTTGGGGCCAACTCAATTAACTAATATCACTTTGATTTTATTTTTCATTCAATGAAAAAAAGAGAAAAAAATTGAAAAAAATAATAATAATAAAAAAAACAATAAAAATAAAAGGTGGACCCACAACCTCTTGGCATGCAAAGATTAGTTTCTCCAAGATTCTAGTTGTGTGCTGCAGGATCAAAACAAGATGCTACACGAATAAAACATAATTGTGACAAGACCAAAACAAAATTGTTACAAGAAGAATATAACTACTACAGGAAGAAAATAGTTGTTATAGGAAGGAACAATTTGCTACGTGAAGTTATTAGAGTGATGCAGGAACACAAATTTTGTGCATAATAACCACTAGAGCTTGGGAGAGAAAGGAAATATTCAAAGGAAATGGAAAGGGTGCAAACACAGATGTGAAAAAATAATTCTACAGGATGAAGAAAAAGTACTTCAAGAAGGGACAACAACAACTCAAGAGGAGGGAGAAGGTCCACAAGGAATCCAAGAGCCCATTCCATAGCGTGGTATTGGATCCTACTACAAATTTATTACAAAAAGAGGCAAATCTCACTAGTAGATGAAAATTGAAAAATCCAAGAAAGTAGAGGATGTGGGCCTCACGGAGGAAAAAATGCAAGAAATGAGAAATGAATTGAATGATTTAAGGCTAAAGGAATTAATCATGAAGGAGCAACTATAATTAGAAAAAAAGAGGCTTAGAGAGAAATTACAGGAAAAGGAGGCACAACTTTCCACCATGGCAATTGCGTCCATCAAGGCCATCCAATGTAGGCAACCATCTAAATCATCTATCATTTTCCCCAAAGAACAATGAGCTAAGGAAGATAATTGCATGAAGAAAAACAGGGAAAGAAGATGGATAGGTTACTCAGAGGATGAGAAACACTTTTAGTAGGGGGCTATGATGGGCCTCTTAATTAGACACAAATTAAGGCCCAAATAACCTTTCCTAGGTACATAAAGGCTATATTAAATCTCTCCTTCTACACTTAATAATGGTTTTTTAGCTTTAATATGTTCTTAGGAAGGTTTAGAGATAATTACATATTATGTGCCTAATATTATTTATTTTTGCAGAATATTGAGAGAATATGGAGTAAATTCTGAATGAGATAATATAGGGACTTTCTCCCTACTACAGGATGGACCAAGATTGGATAATAAATGAATTGAATATCATGAAATTATTGACAAATTCTAGAGCTCCACTAATTGAGAAAATCTAGGAATGTGTTCCCTGTCATTTAATGAAGATTCCTAGTGTTGGGAACCAAATCCACTTTTTGAGGGATTTTGGAGGGGAAAGTTGCCTCCTTTCAAGGAGAATGCTTCCTCATCTATTTGTATAAGTACTAATTCGAATTTTCCTCTAGGGGCATGTATTTCTTAGTCTTCTTGTGGAGAAAACTTGTTATTTAGCAGCTCCACTTTCATTTCTAGCATGGATGTACTTGGATTGATTCAAATAATGAAGTTTGGTGCCATTTTTAGCTTTTAAATCTTGGTTTCCTTCACACGACTCTGAGTTTCATTTGTCTTGGCCATCCCAAAAACCTCAGCTCCCTCTTGTACGATTTCTTTATTTCCTTTGAATGTCTTTTTCACTTGTATCTCTTATTTCTGCATTGACTATTCATGCTTCTTTTGTTGCAGGTCATATTGATTAAATGATTATAGTGAGTTTTTTTGTAGGTTATTTATAGATTCAAAATCATGATGCATCCTTAGAACAACTTTGAAAATTCATATTCATCATTGAGCTACTTGGATTGGTTTACTAGTTCACAAATCTAGAATTTCTGGAAGTCCCTTGTAGCAAAATAGTAGTAATTTTCTGCTATTTTTTAGAACGTGTTAATGAGATTCATTTGAGTTTATTCCATTTGTATTGGGTCATGAGAAAATTCAAGTTAATAAAAAAATTACCCCATATTATTTTCACTTGATTAGGTTAGGAATTTGGTAGGTTAACTAGCTCACTACTTCTTGAATTTCTATTTTTTAGAGTAGTAATTTTCTGCTATTTCTTAGAACGTGTTAATAGTGGTATTTTGGAGTGATTCCACCTAGAATGGAGTCCTAGGACATCCTACTTAATAGAAATATTTTCCCCATCTCATTTTCATTTGATTTACTTGGTAATTCCACAATTTATCTCACTTATGTAGCACCTCTTGTAGCACGTGTAAACTTGACCAGATTTGCTCCAAAAGCTTGGTTTTTGTCCCTTAGGCTTGAATAATGAACTCTATGCTTTGAAACATGATTTAGTAAGACCAAAATGCCTCTTAAGCCTTGCCTCTTCTCCATTTCAATTCATATCTGCAATTATGATTAGTGGATATATTCATGACTTGAAGAACATAATTATGATTTTCATGATTACTTCATGTAGTACCTTATGAACTATGTTGACAAAATCTATTTTGAATGCAGTTATTGAAGAATGATTTCATGATTAGGTTTTATTTCATACATCTTAAGCTATGGTTTCCATTTCCAACATTTTTATTTCTATTTCATAGACTATGTTTCCTTTTGATGCAACAGTTACATTTCGCGAATAGAATAGAAATCACATACATGTGAGTAGGTTAACCTTTACATTTATGCAAAGTATAGTAACATTTCCATTCTTTCAAATATATAAGAATTTCCATTTCTGCAATTAGTTTATGTTTGATTCCATTATATTCACTTCATTGCATCAGATCAACGAAAGGAGGACACATTTCATGTTGCACATATAGTGTCGATACCTCTTAAGTTTGTACAAACCTCGGGTTGATAATTTAAGTTGGTAGCATAGGGAGTTGCAACATTCTTGTTGCAATATTGGGGCTCATCATCAGGGTCGGTGAGGATGGTCTTGCAAAGGTTGAAATAGTTCGATTCCATGCTCCTTGTACCTTGACCTTGTTGGGGACATGTGAAAAAAAATAAGCAAAAAAATACCACTCTTATACCACTGATCCAGATCGTTGGAGGAATGGGACTTAGGGAGTGACAAAAGAACAAAAACAAAAAATTCCTAGCAATTCACCCATCCCAATACTACTCTAGCTCAAGCGTGCTTAAGTAAAAAGTTCTCATGAAATTTGATGCATTAATGTTGGCGTGATCCAAGTTTTTTAAGAAATTAAACTTCACGAATGACAAAAAAATGTGTCACAATGTGTGAGAGAAATATTGCAGAAAAACCACTATAAAAAGAATTTAGATAAACACACAATGCATAAGAGAAATATTTCAAAAAATACATCATAACGATAACTCAGTATATGACACCATACATAAGAGAGATATTGCAAAAAAGCAATAAAAATGAACTCAAATATTTATTGAATTAATAATATACCACGAGACTAGATTATGAGAAAAAAACATGCTTTGCTCCTAGTGAATTCCCATATTTATAATTTTTACGGGTGTCTTTCCATGGAGATTTATCCCCTTTTACATTTTAAAATACCATGGGTAAATATCATGGTTTACAAAATCCATGGGTGAATATGAAGGTAAAAATTAAATCATTCGTGCAATTAGATTCTCACTTCACTATTATGAATTTTTTTTAATCATGCATATAACAAATATAATCCATGATTTTACAAACATTGGTAGAAAAAAATTTATTAACTATGGTAATTATCTTCAACTTAAATAAATTCCAATTGTATATCCTTAGTCTTAGAATGAAAGGTTGAGTTCTTTGTAAGATGAATGGAACTCTTGCTATCACTAGACAACCTACTTTTTCCTGCTTCTATCCTAATTTCTCCATGAAAATATGTAACGAAATCATCTCTTTACTAGTCTCTACAGTAGCAAGAAACTCTTATTATATTGTTGAAAATGCAACAACCCTTTGCAATTTCAAAATCCATCTTATTGTTTTTCCACCTATAGTATAAAGATACCTTGTGGTTCTCTTCCTGCTTTTATCACCTTCCATATCCAAGTCAACATATCCTTGTAGAATAATGTTTTAACCTTCAAAGAACACTTCCTAAGTAGTAATACTTCGCAAATACTTGAGAATCCACTTTGTTACATTCTAATGCTTTTTACATGGAGTTTTCATAAACATGCTCACAAATATCTTTCCATGGTTAATATTTGGCCTTGTGCACACCATCTCATACATCAAGCTACCAACTACTTATGAATATGCCACCTTGGACATGTAATCTATCTCCTACCGTGTCTTGAGACATATTTTCTTAGTCAAATTGAAATATCTAGCCAAAGGTGTACTAATTGGTTTTTCATCTTTCTTTTTAAATATTTCCAACACCTTTTCTATGTACTCACTCCAAGATAATGTTAGACCCTACAAAAACAATTCTCTATTTACAACATCAAGACAATATAGTTGTCATTATCTAGTCCGTTCAAATAAACATAATGGTGAGACTAATATATCATAATAACCTTGTTTTGTCATAAACATGTCAAAATTTAGATACCACTACCTTGGAACTTGATTTAAACTATACAAGCTCTTATTCATTTTTCACACTAATCTTTTCTTCCCTTTGACCACATATCCTTATGGTTGTTGCATATAAATATCTTCCTCTTAGTCCCGATGAAGAAAAGGAATAATTACATGAAATTGTTTGATGTCAGATAATTAATTTTAATGCTTAATCAACATATTATCTAGTCATTGTTCTCCATGCTAGCATTTGAATCATAATTTAATATTACAAAAATAGGGGTAAGGAAAGGGATGCCACAAAACCTACCGCTTTAAAGGAACATCATCCTCATTATTCTACAAAGATAAAACATATAAAAAAAGAACTTTATAATTACAACTCTTACATCAATGACATTTTCCATATCCTAAGTCTCCATGCCCTTCATTAGGCATGGTCTAGTCACCTCTAGAATTTTTTCCATTCTAGCACATTCCTACCTAGTTGTCCATTGCTTCCCAAGGCATTTGCAGGGAACAAACCCAACTCATTATCTTTCTTGGATGCACTTCATGCCTTAATTATCCAAATGAGTATGTACATGACTTTTTTGAAAACTATTTCATTAAAGTCCTCTCTTCTTGGAAATCACACACCTTCCAAGTTCAGATATCTTCTCTATGCCCTCATTCCCTCGTGTGATCCATTCCTTGGAAAGGATTCCTCACATAGGAAGAATCTTGATGGAATCTTACTGCCAAGACATCCCTCTATCTTGCTCTAATATCAAAACACAATTTCCATGACATAACTCATGGCGATCAATGCATATCACGAGGTTCCAATGTCACCACCATGGCTAGCCACTAGGGTCTTCAACTCAATTATGCTACCACTACACTACTATGATGTCACCTTTTAATCAATGTCATCTATCCTTTCTATATATTTCAGTAGCTCGCTTATATTGCAATAATATAGTTCTTATGAGATTAATCATAACAATTTTAAATCAAATTAAGCCAAAACTTCAATATGTAATGCTTTAAACTGATACTTATATTTGTGGATATTATTAGCCTCCTTTTCCTCCACATGTAACAAGTTCCTCTCATTTTCTAGCACTGAACATGCCCTCTTGTGCTCACATCCCAGTGAGTGTGTGATGAATTTCTTCTCCCATCAATTAATCACCCTTCCTAGCCCATCCTATATGAGGGTTTTCCTACATGGGCCCTCATCAATTATTCCCCCTTCTAAGCTTAGGAAACCCCCATTTTAGTAATTCTACCTATTCGGGGGTTTTCCTACATGGACCCCCATCATCTACTCACTCTTTTGAGCCTAGGAAACCCCCATTTGGGGTAGAATACACATTTGGAGGTTTTATTGCATGGGGTTATTGTTAGAGTCTTATATCCTGTCAGGCTAGGCAATAACTCCACAAAGCAAAAACTGATTCGTATGTTATTCCACAAGGTAGGTCTTCATTATATACATGAGGGAGAGACTGTTCAGTTCATCTCTCGATGACTGTTCATATTTCCAATTTATTTATTTACATAAATTCACCCAATCACAAGGATTAGGTGTCAACATTCTGCCCCTTAATCTGAAGGGATGTTGGTGAGTCCAAGAATCATTTTGAATCGTTCAAGCTTTTCTCTTCCAAGCACTTTGGTGAAGATGTCTACAATTTGCTCATTTGTGGAACAATGATGGAGATGGATTGTTTTGGCCTCAACATGATGTCGAATTAGATGATATTTAGTATTGATGTGCTTCGTTCGATCATGTAACTTTGGGTTCTTGGCTAACTTTATTATAGAGGTGTTTTCAATCATGAGTGGAGTTGATTGTACTTGTTTTACCTGCAAATCTTCAAGAATTTTCCTGAGCCACACGATTTCTTTTGTTGCTTCAGCTGCTGCCACGTATTCTGCTTCTGTTTTGGAATCTGCTGGAACTGATTGTTTGCGTGATCTCCAGGAGACAAATCCTGATCCAAGACTCATAGCATATCCTGAAGTTGATACCCCAGTTTCTTTGTCTCCATCGAAGTCTGAATCAGAGTATCCAATAAAACTGAAGTCATCCGCCCGTGTATACTTGATTCCAAAGTCTTGAGTTCCCTTCAAGTACCATAGAACTCTTTTTGCAGTAGACTAATGTCCCTCACAAGGCTTTTTCATAAACTTGGAGAGGATTCCAATAGCAAACGAAATGTCTGGTCTGGTAGTAGTTAGGTAGTTGAGACTTCCTACAAGCTGTCTATACTTTGTTGCATCCTTAAATTCTTTTCCTTCAATAGATGTGAGCTTTAAGTTTTGTTCCATTGGAGTAGTAAGAGGATTGCACTCTGTCATGCCAAACCTGTTCAATAGATCTCCAATGTATTTCTTTTGAGAAAGAAATATGGACTTTGGCTGTTGGGTTACTTCAATGCCAAGATAGTAATGAACATAGCCCAAATCAGTCATTTCAAAACTTTTCCCTAATTCCTTCTTTATGGATGCAATGTAGCTTTCATTGTTCCCTGTCATCAAAAGATCATCTACATATACCACAAGATATAAAAATGTTTTGCCAACTTTCTTGACAAATAAAGTTGCATCATCAAGATCAAAATGTTTGAAATTGAGTTTCAGAAGATGCTCAGTTAGTTTTTCATACCAGGCTCGCGATGCTTGTTTGAGGCCATACAAGGACTTCACAAGTTTGCATACTTTATGTTCATGTCCTTTCACAGCAAATCCTTCAGGATGGGACATAAAAACATTCTCTTTTAGATCTCCATTCAAGAAAGCAGTTTTTACATCCATTTGATGGACTTTCCAACCGTTGTGAGCTGCTCGTGCAAAGAGTGTCCGGATGGTAGCCCTTTTTTCTGTGGGGGAAAAAGTCTCCTCATAATTGACCCCTTCCTTCTGTGAAAAACCTTTTTCCACAAGCCTATCTTTGTGCTTGTCAAGTGAGCCATCAGCTTTATACTTGTTCTTGTAGACCCACTTGCAGCCAATTGGTTTGGTTCCTAATGGAGGATCAACCAGCTTCCAAGTGACGTTCTTTATGAGGGAATCATACTCCTTTTGCATCGCTTCTTTCCATTCATCATGAGAAGCAGCTTCTTTGAAGGAAGTTGGTTCAAAATCTGTAGACAAGTTCAATTCACAATCATAAGAAACATCCATATCAACAGGTGAATTAGAGTCATCTACATCACCTCCATTTTGCCGGTTTGAATTTCTAGTTCCTATCTTTCCAACCTCATCAGGATGAACACTTTCAAGTGTCTTTGTAACCCACTTTGGGGGACCTTTTTTAGATGGTCCAGGCTGCTCCATTGATTGAGTTGGGACTAAATCAAGATTGAGTCTCCCAATTCTATCAATTACATCACTTAAAGCATCATCCGTTGTTGGAGTTTCATGCGGGGGAGAGTGTTCTTCAGAAGAAGATTCCACATGTTGATCTAGTATAGGGATCCCCCCTTCAAGATGTGGAATTTGATTATCAAATTCTTGAAATGATTTTGCTTTTGCGAATCTATCCAAGTGATCAAGTTGCCGCTCAACAACATTGTCAGTTTTGGATGATTCAAGAAAAATTACATCTCTAGATACAACAAACTTCTTATTTACTTCATCGTAGAGACGGTATGCTTTGGAGGTGTTTGAATACCCCAGGAAGATACACTTACGACTTCTAGCACCAAGTTTGTTTCTATGTACCTTTGGTATCAAGGCATAACAGGTGGAACCAAAGACCCTGAGATGCTTTACAAAAGGAACATGTCCATACCACATTTCATATGGAGTCTTGTTTCTTATAGCATTAGATGGAAATCTATTTTTTATATATGCAGCACATAGAACATCATCAGCCCAAAACATTATCTTTACATTTTTGAAGAAGAGCATGGATCGTACCATATTTAAGATTGTCCTATTCATTCTTTCAGCTACAACATTCTGTTGGGGATTATAAGGCACAGTTGTTTGATGTTTGATCCCATGTTGGCGAAGATAGTTTTAAAATTCATTTGATGTGTATTCTTTTCCATTATCAGTGCGAATAGACCCAATATGAGATTGTGCATCATTTTCAATCCATTTATGAAAATTCTTGAATGTTTGAAAAGCATCAGATTTGTTCTTCAATAAATAAACCCAACACATTCTGGTGTAGTCATCAATAAATCTCATGATATATTTATTTCCTTTTGCAGAAGGAACATGCATTGGACCACATAAATCTGAATGAATGAGTTCAAGTTTTCTATGTGCTCTTGAATGTGAATCATGAAAAGATTGTTTGCTATGCTTTCCTAGAATGCAAGCATCATATTGCTTAAGTTTCCTAGGAATTGTAGGCAAACTAGCAACACCATTTTTCTTCAACAAGTAGAGACTGTCATAGTTCAAATGTCCAAATCTAGCATGCCATAATAAACTTGATGGAAGTGTACCTTCCTCATGATGAGAATTGTATGAGAAATGTTGTGCATGAGCAGAGGTTCCTTGCAGCTTGATAAGCCTTTCTTCTTCTATTCCCCTCATGACAAGTGAGTGGTCAGATGCTTTTCTTACCTCAAGCTTGCCATCAAATATATGAATGGAGTGACCTTGCTGGCGGATGTGGACCAAGGACAACAAGTTTCTCTTGAGCTGTGGGAGATATAGAACATGATGCAGAAGAAAGTCTGGAAGACCAGGCAGTTTAAGCCTGATTGTGCCAAGCCCTGATGGCTTGATTTTTGATTGATCTGCAAAGTATACTTCTCCATCAACATTGTCAGTGAAATCTTCAAAAAAATCTTTTCTATGAGTCACATGGCATGTTGCTCCTAAATCAAGCAACCAATCATTTTTCCAAGAAGAAAGTGATGCATTAAATAAATCTTAATTTACTCCAATGTTACATTGTGCCTCAACATAGTGAGCGGATTCAGGTGCTTTACCTTTGTCTGTATCATCAGTTTTACCTTTCTGTTGATTTATTTTCTACTCAATTTTGTACCATGGTAGCTTGCATGTAGAGGCATCATGTGATCCATTTCTTTTGCAGTGTATGTAGTGCAAATCTGCCTTTTCTCCTTGAGAATGTCTGCCCCCCCTGCCTTTGAAATATCGTCCTCTTCCTCTTCGTCCACCTCTTCCTATTGTAGAATCTTGAGCAGGATGCTTTTCTTTATGAGCAAGGCACACAGCCTCTTCAGAAGATCCAGGGGCTGTCTTCTTTCCAAAAGCTTTCTCTCTTTCAGCAAACTTTTTCACAAGAGAGTCAAAGGTTATATCTTTGAGATTTCCATGTGCTTGCAATGACTCAAGATAATTAGAGTAAGTAGGATAAAGTGCCTTGAGAAAAGCAATAAGAGGAATATCCAATTCAACTTTAGTGGATTTGATATCATGCATTATAGACTTTACTTTAGATGCAAGAGCAAGAGGATCATTATTTTGCAGTTCAAGAGTGAAGAGTTTAATCATGAGTTGAACAACTTCGAGTGCAGAATGTGAGTCATAGAGTTCTTTCAGCTTTTGGAAGGCTTCAAAGGTAGTTGAATATGATGAAATATGGCGACTCACCTCTTCATTTACAGATGTTGCGATTAATGCATAAGCTTTTCTGTTCTTGTTTTCCAAAATGACGAGCTCTTTGTCTGAGGTAGGCTGTACTGGTTCATTGTCTCCTTCTCCGACACACACTCCTTTCCACAAATCATTGAAAATGAGAGTGTGTTTTATCATCTGGGACCATTCAAGATAGTTCTCCTTGCCAGTGAGAACTATTCCCACCATGGATATGATTGAATGCATACTGTAGCAAAAAAACTTCTGCTGCAAAACTTTTATTCTTAATGGAAAAAAAATATAATTATGATATGATTGGACAACAAACTCAAATATCAATTTGCATTCATCTGGAATATTGCAGTATACTAAGTCCAAAAAATACCCTCAACAGCATAAAGCACTGCGTCCACCAAAAGGCTGAAGAACGTAGAACAGACGTATTTGGACTCTCAATTCCATTCATAACACTGTTCTCTTTCATATAAAACCAACGATGCCAATTTGTAATTATCAGATATTGTGTCACAACTCGATCATTAAACTTATTTTCAGATAGACAGAGATATCAATAAAGATCAATGGCCGGCGCACAAAAAATAATGGTCGAATCCCAAAACCAGCCAAAACCCACAGATAAATTAATCTTATGCAAAACACATCACGTACCAACCAATCGAATAGCGCACGTTAAATGAATGAGAGATTAAACTGTAGGATACTTTTAGCCACAGCCACAAGCTTAACACGGTCAGACGGACAAAACAAATCCACTCGGCTAATCGAACATAGCTTGTATCTGGGAATGTCGAGAATTTTTTTTTTTACTGGTTTAAAGGAGGAAGCAGTGAAACTATTTGTTGGTAAATGGAAGAAAGCTATGATTGACAGAATTGTAATAGATGTAAAACACAATCACAAGCAGCCCGACACCAGTGTTCTTTTAACAGTCGCCTTCTGCTCGCCAGGATCGATATTGACGGTGTGCACAACATCGATGTTCCGCAGAACTCTCTTGACAATTCCCAGTCAAATTGGGAGGAATCGCAGAATACGAAGATTTCAACCGTCCTACAATCCAGTCAAGATGCATACAAAAGACAATGAACAACAATGGTGTTCGAACGCAAGTGTGAAAACCGTAGCGAGAATAACCGTGGAGAGGATGCTTTCTGAGCAAAACACTGTGGATTGACAGCGCTAAAATTACTATGTTAGGACAACGCCTTTTTTTTATGAAACCATGTCAGAACAACAAACGTTTATGGATAGTCCAGACAGTGCAGGTAAACAGTGTTTAGACCTGGCAGCGACTGTGGAGGGAGCAGGTCTGTATAAATGGAATATGGCAGACAAAGGGCACAACTAATTGTATGGAGGAGCAGTGCAGGTATATGAGAGCAGACAAGGGAGTTACAAGGGACAAGAGCTAAAAAGGAGCTGGCTCTGATACCATGTCAGGCCAGGAAGTAACTCCACAAAGCAAAAAACTGATTCGTATGTTATTCCACAAGGTAGGTCTTCATTATATACATGAGGAAGAGACTGTTCAGTTCATCTCCCAATGACTGTTCATATTTCCAATTTATTTATTTACATAAATTCACCCAATCACAAGGATTAGGTGTCAACATATCCAAATGTCTATATGGCATGCTCTAGTATATTGTGCATCGATTCTTATAGCCAAGTGCCTATCTAGCATGCTCCATTCTATTTCTCTTGGATTCTTTTAGTCAAGGTGTCGATTATGACCTGCTCCCATGATGTAATGAAAATGTTAGAGGGATGTCATGTCACCATAGAAGTCTTGTTCCTAAGCTCCTTGCTCCATCATTTTATTCATGTCACAACATTTATTTCTCATGAGATATACTCAAAAAGTTCAAATATTTTTTTTAAATTCCCAACTATGTTTCACTAGGAAATTCGATCTCATAAACATGAGACTTTTAGTCATGTTTTTGGGATTCCATGCAAGTGATGATATTATAGCATGGTGGATTTTATCTCACACTCCATTCCAACACTCTACCTACAATCTAAACTTCCAATGAGCTGAACAACTATTAGTGTTCATACATAAAATATTTTCATTGCAAAGATTCACAACATCTCCGGAAGTAATCTCAAAATTATTACACACATAACAATTTTATCATTCTCCATTGAATTTAAATAGATTTAAATGAAACTGTCATAGCATCATATATGTGCATCACATTCATTCTAATAATTTCATAATACATTGAAAATTTTACTCCATCAGACCAATGAGTCAAAAATGAGACATGCATATATTTAAATTCATGACAAATTTAGTTCTCCATTTTATTTTGCAGGCACTAAAAAAGTCATTGCAATATTTTCATAATGAAGGTTGCTTGTCTTAACCATATCCCTACTTGGGAATTCATGCAATACATTTGTTTTGAAATAAAAGATTCCAAATTCAATTAAAAGGAATTCTTATCCAATACCTTTCCTTTACTTTTTTACCTTTTCTTGTACTTTTCTACCATCACAAGAATTCTTAGTTGAAGTATTTTCAAGGAGTCTAACTGGCTTCCAATATACCTATTTTTGTGATATTTAGAAGTTGTTGGAATGATTTCAACCTCACATATTAGTCATAGCTCTATTAATTCAACTCCTTACAAGTTACAATGAAATTTCATAAAAGGAAATTTTCATTAGGCGTTTGATTTACATATTCATACATTTTCCTTGTTCATACACCCAAACATGTGCATATATATTATGGCATGCATGTTCCATACATGTACATATTTCATGCTATTCAAATGTTGTTATTTTTAGAGTTAATATTCAGCCACTATTGTTTTCAATCATTCAAACAACAAACCCAATAAGCATAAGCATAAGAACACTACTTCCTTTCGTGTGGTAATCAATAGCAAGAAATCATTCTTCATACTTGCTCAATGAGTATTCTATGTGATATGGAATTCATTGGGTAACCTAGAATTCTTATTTTCTTATCATTCATGCCTTCAACACACACACACACACACACATATATAAGTCAAGCACAATTTTCAGTTAAGGGAATTCCTTGCTCAAGTTATTTTCATAGTTGTAACATCATTGTCCAGCTGGTTCATATTGATCCAGTCCAGCCCCCTTGACTGATCCTTATCCACATGTACCCTCTAATGTAGTTTTGCAAGGCAGTACTCCAATGATCATTATGAATTTCATCAAGGTTCGAAATCACATGAGTAAGCATAGAAATTTTTATTGCACATAGAAATAAGTTTTCTCAAATTTTATTAGGCTTGCAACCCAAACTTATTTTGTGTAACAACTATGGCATCCCTTCCCTTTTGCATTCTTGTGCATATTATCAATCTACATATGCATAATTTTTTAGTAAATCTATGACATATCAATTTTACAACATGTCAAATATATATATTTAGCATTTGCAACCACCCTAACCTTTCTAATGCTTAGGGATATCTTGTAATTCACTGTACAAACCAATTTTCCTTATCCAAAATCTTTCCTCTACCTCAACAATAGTGGTTAACATACATGCACAAAATGTTGTTATATTCTTTCTTAAGGTCTATAGCGACTTGTTATGAGGAATTTTGCATCTACGGATAAATACTAATTCCCTAGGTAGGTAGCTATACCTAGAACAACATATTTAAAGCACTTATCCTTTCTCTATATGTGATAAATAATACAAAGGGAATCAAAGGACCTACTTGTTCTTTCGCTTTCCTTTTGTCTCCTTTGTTTGACTCTCATCACTCCTTCTCGAACTTAACTCGCTCAAAAATTACCTGCAAGCATAAACAAAAGACAAAGAACCAATCAAAGAAAGAGATCTATCGACTATAAGTAAATGGAATCAGATACATTCACACATATAAACATCATATATCAAGATAAGCATATGGAAAAAGGTGTAAACAACTTTATTAAATAGAAGGAAGAATTACAACGATGAAGTCTGATCCATTGTCACTCTTCCAGCTTGGGTTCCAACCAACATCACATCAATAGCACAACACTCTGACAACATAAAACTACTTTCTTATACTCTCAATTCTCAAACCAACAATATCTCCTTACAAATTCTCAAAGTCCAGCCCCTGATCACTTAGATGAGTGCTCAATTTATAGGTAGATGGATGAGTTTTTGTCATAAATTGTAGAAGATCTGATGGTAGGTTAACCCGATAATCCAATATAAATCAAAGTAGAATACTATAACCTACTTCAACTATCAATTTGCGAAAGCTTAAATATCGAACTGAAGAATATAACCTGAAGAAGAAAGAATCAATGCACAATACACATGAAAATACTTTGGGGAAAGCCTCAGCTAAAAACCCCACACTATTGTATTATCATATAAGGTGGAAATACATAGGAATTATACAAAGCCTTAGCTCTTACAGTGTTATGCTCTTAACCTGCAAAATAATACCCAAATACAGAATATGCGAAGAAAAGATACCCAGAACACAGAATAGCAATGATTTTATTATTCAGAGAGCAATGTTCACATGCCTCTTCGAGGGGGCAACCTCCAATAGAGCAGAGCTCGATTACAAAATAAGACACGATGCTCCTCGCAGGGAGTCTCTATCCCTTATATATGACTCATACATGCAATACCACGAATCAATACCGTGGGTTTTATTAATACCATCTATCTAATACTACGGCTACGACCCATTTGCAACTAACTGTGGTCCCGTCATTAATTTCGGGTTAACCACTTACAATTAATATGGGCTTTATTGACTCTTGACTATAACGTGATCCCAAGACATAAATAAGGAGGTTAGGGTGGGTCCCTAACATGCCCTCCCCCTTAAGACTAGCCTTGTCCTCAAGGCTGAAGCTGCGAAAACTGCTGAAGAATAGTAGCTGGTTCCCAAGTTGCATCTTCCGGAGAGGTGTCTTTCCATTTGACGAGGACTTCCTTAATCATGCGGCCGCGCAAGTGCTTGTCTCTTGTGGCTAGGACCTGTTCGGGTTGAAGCCAGATTGACCCTTCTTCGTCCAGTTCAGGTAGACTGGTTTGAACTTGACAATTGTTCCCAATTACTTTCTTGAGGCATGATACATGGAAAACTGGATGGATTTTTGTAGTAGGTGGAAAAGCCAACTTGTAAGCCACTTCCCCAATGCGCTGAAGTACTTGGTAGGGTCCGTAGAATTTTGGAGATAGCTTCTGACAACCCTTGTCTTTGAGTGATGTTTGCTTATATGGTTGCAGCTTCAAAAAGACTTGGTCCCCTTCTTGAAATTGGCGCTCTGAGCGATGCTGGTCGACCTGTTGCTTCATGCGGTTCTGAGCTTGATGAAGATTCTCTCTAAGATGGGTGAGCATGGTTGCGCGGTGTTGTAGGAGTTGATCCACTGCTTGTACTTTGGAGCACCCCTTGAGATAAGAAATAGGGGAAGGCGGAAGTTGACCATATACTGCTTCATAAGGAGTCATTTTAGTAGTGGCATGATAGTTGGTGTTATACCACCATTCAGCCAGAGGTAACCACTGTACCCAAAGGTGTTGCTTTTCTGAAGTGAAACACCTAAGGTAGGTTTCTAGACATTTGTTGACGGCTTCGGTTTGACCATCCGTTTGCGGATGATAGGAAGTGCTGAGTTTTAGTTGAGTGCCCTGTATCCTGAAGAGTTCTTGCCAAAAATTACTGGTGAAGATCGGGTCGCGATCAGACACAATAGAAGTGGGCATGCCATGCAGTTTAAATATCTGATCCATGAAAGATTGAGCAACCAAAGTTGGTGTGAACGGGTGGGGTAGGGCACAAAAATGAGCATACTTCGACAGGCGGTCCACCACCACCATGATGACTGACTTGTTCCCTGATTTTGGAAGACCTGTAATGAAATCCATAGAAACCTCCATCCAAATTGATGTCGAAATGGGCAATGGTTGTAATGTGCCTGGTGTGTTGACAGTTTCCCCTTTGTGGCGTTGACAGACATCACATTCTGCTACAAAAGTAAGGATGTCCTTTTTCATGTCGGTCCAAAAAAATGATCTTTTGGTGCGAGCATAAGTTTTCTGAAAGCTCGAATGTCCTGCAATGGGAGATGAGTGCAATTCGGCCAATATGCGACTTTTGAGGGTTGATGTTGGTGATATTACGACTCTGTCCCTGTAGCGAAGAATATCATCCTGCCAGGAGTAGCCCTTGATGGAATTTGGATCTACCTGCAATTGAGAAATGAGTTGGGATAGCCCTGGGTGTGAAAACCATTCTTTGCGAGCTTCTTCAATCCATTCTAGAATGGGGAGGGAAATTGCTAGCAAAGTACTTTCTTCCTCAAATTGGCGAGATAATGCATCTGCTACCCTATTGTCTTTCCCTTTCTTGTAAATGATCTCATAATCATATCCCAGCATTTTGGCGAGCCATTTATTTTGTTGTGGGGAAGATAGGTGTTGCTCCAGAAAATATTTAAGACTGTGATGATCTGTGCGGATTTGGAAACGTCGCCCCAATAAGTAAGGTCGCCAGGTGTCGACTGCATGTAAGATGGCCATCATTTCTTTTTCATAGGTAGATTGGCCCAGATTCCTCCCACTTAGTTGTTGGCTTGTGAAGGCCAAGGGTCGCCCTTCCTGTATTAAGACTGCCCCAATACCTATCCCCGAAGCATCACATTCAATGACAAAAGATTTGGTGAAGTCAGGTAGTGCTAAGACTGGAGTGGAACACATGGCATTTTTGAGAGCTGTAAATGCATGTTGGGCTTCCTCATTCCAGAAGAAGGCATTTTTCTTTAGGAGTTGAGTGAGGGGCTTCGCTATGCGGCCATAGTTGCGGACAAATTTACGATAATAGCCGGTGAGTCCCAAAAATCCTCTCAAGCTCTTCAAGGTCTTAGGTTGAGGCCATTCTTGCATTGCCTGGATCTTTTTGGGGTCCACCTTGACACCTTCCCGCCCCACAATGTGGCCCAAATACTCAACTTCTTCCATGCCAAACGAACACTTGGACATCTTGACAAATAATTTATGTTGGTGGAGCAGTTGCAAGAGTAGATCTACATGCTGAAGATGTGAAGCCCAAGTGCCACTATAGATGAGGATGTCATCAAAGAAGACCAGGACAAATTTCCTGAGATATGGTTTAAGAATGTGATTCATAAGGCTCTGAAAAGTAGAAGGGGCATTAGAAAGACCAAATGGCATGACCAGGAACTCATAATGGCCTTCATGAGTTCGGAAAGCAGTCTTGGGAATGTCGACTTCCTTCATGCGAATTTGGTGGTAGCCTGAGCGAAGATACAGCTTAGTGAAGAATTGAGCCCCATTGAGTTCGTCCAGCAAATCGTCAACCACCGGGATGGGAAATTTATCTTTGACTGTCAACTTATTGAGGGCCCTGAAGTCGGGACACATCCGCCACTCTCCGTCTTTCTTGAGCACCATGACGATTGGGGATGAATAAGGACTAATGCTGGGACGAATGACACCTGCTTCCAAAAGTTCCTTGATTATCTTTTCTATTTCATTCTTTTGGGTGAATGGATATCTGTATGGCCGCACATTTGGGGGTTGGGCCCCTGGAACCAATGTGATGCTATGATCATGTTCCCCTCGCGAGGGTGGAAGCTCCTTAGGCTTGTCAAAGACCTGCCGATGTTTATTTAAAATTTGTTGCATCTCAGGATGAATTTGCGGGGACTGGGTTTCAACGACCTGGATGGAATTAAATTGAGCTACCACTCCATGATTGCCCTTTTTTAACAATTTTTCCATCCTATGCGAACTAATGATCGAGGGGGCTCCCGCCTGGAGTCCACGGAGGGTATGTGTGCAGTTGTTTTGTTTAAAACTCATATATAACTCCTGGAAATCCATTTGCACTTTGGCCCAAGAGTGTGGAGCCATTCTGCACCGAGGACAATGTCGCATCCCCCCATGTGGATGGAAAACATGTGTGTTTTCAACTGATAATCCCCCATTTGAAGTTTGACATTTTCACAGCGGCCTTCACATTTCATGGTGCCCCCATCCGCGATTTGGACTTGGAAGTTAGAAACTGCATGTACAAAACAATGCACTGCGTCTGCGACTTTTTGATGGATGAAGTTATGGGTACTTCCACTATCAATCAAGACTACTACTGGGTTATGTTTAAGAAAACCCCTGATTTTGAGATTTTGAGGGGAAGAAATTCCTGCCAACTCATTTAGCGAAATAACGAGTTCGTCAGATACAATCTCCTTTTGGTTGTCCTCTTTTATCGCCTCAGGTTCCTCAAGTGGTGGATCTTCCTCGGTTGAGCTGTAGTCAGTGGCATCTATTTGAAAAAACTTGGGCTCCTTGCATTTATGACCCAAGGAATATTTTTCATCACAGTAGTAACATAGTCCTTGCTTCCTTCTTTCGGCCATTTCCGCAGGTGACACCTTTTGGATCTTAAGTGTCTGAGTCGTGTTGTGAGCTGGTGGGGAACGACCTTTAGCGGGGAAATTGGGGCGGCTGTATTGGGCTGCTATTGCACGTTCCACCTTACGAGCTACCTTTCAAGCCTCCGTCCACGTGGGAGGGTGGTGGAGTAGAACTTGAGCTTTGATGGCTTCTTTAAGACCGCTGATAAAACATTCTGTGTAGAACTCATCTGTGAGACCCTTAGTGCGGAAGGCTAAGGCTTCAAAAGCGGTAATATATTCATCCACTGTACCCGTCTGTCGGAGCCTAGTGAGA
Source organism: Pinus tabuliformis (assembly GCA_031772625.1). Lineage (NCBI taxonomy): Eukaryota > Viridiplantae > Streptophyta > Pinopsida > Pinales > Pinaceae > Pinus > Pinus tabuliformis. Next base: position 507,681,837 of record CM062818.1, on the reverse strand, counting down.
CACCCCAAAAAAGAGTCTTCCTGTTCAAAGCGATCTCGAAGAGCTTTGGTAAATTGGGCCCACTTCTGAAAAGGTCCATTGCAACGTTGATGCCATTCCCCCCATTGCCATCGTTCATTGTCCAAGTACATGGTTCCCACCATAAGCTTAGTCCCATCATCTAGGATACGGTTCAATTTGAAATACTGCTCCATTTGTGCTAGCCATGCGGACGTGTGAGAACCGTCAAATTTATGCATATCCAACTTGGGAGGTCACTGACTGGGTGGTGGATGGGTGTGCCAGACATGAGGAGAATGGCTAGACTCACCCTCATGGTATTCATGGCCATTAGACGCCTCCTCTTGGGCTGGCTCCTTGCCCTTCTCGAGTACTTTCTGTACCTGGATACTTAGTCCGCCAATCAGACTTTTGAGGGAGTTCAGATCTTCTTCAATTTTGTCTAGCCTTTCATTGGCCATCGCTTGAGCTCTAGTTTCTACCATACACCAACTTGATGAAAAATTGGGACCGCCAATTTTTTTTTTTTTCTAATAAATTGAATGGTACCACCTTGCTCAGCTCATCGTCCTGATGCTGATGGGCTAGATCACCAATAAGCGCCTCGGAAGATCTCAGACTTTTTTTTTTTTTTTTGGAAAACTCCTAACGGAGTTTTACTCCTTCTTGATCAATATTGCAGTCGCCAAATCCTCAAAATGTCAATGCTGCCAAAAGTCCTGCGAAAAGTATACCCCGGTACAGGAACCCTTCACAACAACTCCAATCTGGTGGATCTGAGAGATCTGAATGGTGGAACAACTGCTGCTGCGGATCTGATGGAGCGGCGGGACTGATGTCTGCTGCTGCGGCACTTCTTTGCACACGTGGATCTGGAATAGATGATGTGTGATCCCCCGATAGAAAAGGGAACTATGGTCTTGAGGAGTGTCAGGTGCTACAGATCGCAATATACATAAGGGTCTAACAGTAGTACTCGGCCCAATGTTTCAGGGCTCTAACTAAGGAGGATCGACCGTACCCTTAGCCGTACAACCCGACTACCCTATCGTATGGGCGAGTAATCTCTCCGAGTGCTGTTCTCGGTGTACTGTAGCCACAAGACGGCTGAAGGTTTATCTATGGTGAGGTTTCAAGGGACCCTAGGGGGCTTCCTATATACCCAGAGGGTACGTGGAAGACAGTCCGTGTGCGGTTCTGTCTAATGCGCTACTACTCGAAGGGGTACCCACAGGGGTTACAAGGGAGTCCAACAGACGTGACCACCTCTTGTATTTCCTGCGTGCATGCCTCCCCAAATCTGCAGGTTTGTGCGCTCAACGACAGATCCTGTGGTTTAAAGACGCCGGAACACGTCTCTAGCCTAAATTTTGTTTTTTTTCTAAAATTGGAGATCCCACCGAGCCCTGGAAAGTGCTCTGATACCACTTGTTATGCTCTTAACCTGCAAAATAATACCCAAATACAGAATATGCGAAGAAAAGATACCCAAAACACAGAATATAAATGATTTTATTATTCAGAGAGCAATGTTCACATGCCTCTTCGAGGGGGCAACCTCCAATAGAGCAGAGCTCGATTACAAAATAAGACATGATGCTCCTTGCAGGGAGTCTCTATCCTTTATATATGACTCATACATGCAATACCACGAATCAATACCGTGGGTTTTATTAATACCATCTATCTAATACTACGGCTACGACCCATTTGCAACTAACTGTGGTCCCGTCATTAATTTCGGGTTAACCACTTACAATTAATAGGGGCTTTATTTACTCTTGACTATGACGTGATCCCAAGACATAAATAAGGAGGTTAGGGTGGGTCCCTAACATACAGCTATGCAACTCTCAGTGCAATCCTCACAGATGCTTACAGGAAATATTGGCTTCTCTCCGGCCCTCTTCTCTGCCTTCGAAGCTCTTATTTCCTAGTGTTGTTCCTTGTGGATGATTCCCTGTTACAAAGTGGATGATCTCCTTCAAAACTGAGCAATCCTCAAGGATAAATCCTTGACTGCATGCATGAGTTTTCTCCTTGAGAAAACACATGCAACTAATAGTACACTGTCCTTGACTTTAATCTCAACTGGGTCTTTCTCAAAATAGACATGAATGAGTTTCTGATGAGGGAATCTTCAGATAACTGGAGTAGCACTAGTTGAGTGCATGAATGCATCAACTAACTATTAACTCACCATTAGTTCCTTAAACAATTTGGAACTAATTTAACTGGACTTAACTCAGTAAACTAAGTTAACTAATTACAACTCAAATATAACTCAATCTTATCTCCTTAATTTAAGGGATAACTCTTGCATGACTTCAGAAAGACTTCTAAATTGAATTTCTCCAACTAATTAACTTGAAATAAATAAATTAATTATTTCCAAGTAGCTATTAAGACTAAATTTGATTCTAATTCACAATTTAATTCAAGGAAAATTTAAATTGGAATATTCTTGTTGCCATATTTCAACACTCCCTCTCAACAAGAAAGGGATTATCTACCATCCCTATCCAGTCTTTATGGAACAGCTTGAATTTACAATTTGACAATGCCTTTGTCAAAATGTCAACATCTTGCTCCTCTATCGAAATATACTACAACAACATGATCCTCTCGACCTGTGAAAAGCCATGGGTAACAAATCTCGCCTTATGATTCTCCACACTACCATCAACAACTTGCTTTACCTTGTAAAGCCAATGGGAACTCACAACTGACTTGTTCTCCAGTCTCGAAACCACGTCCCAAACAATGTTACAAACTATGGAGTCATACTCCTCCACCATAGCATCAATCCAAATCGGCTTTTGTACTGCTTCCTCAAAGGAAGATGGCTCGATCTCAACACATTCCCCAGCAAGGGCCATGTATCCAGTGTACCTCTCAAGTGAACTCCTCTGTCTGTGCTAAGAAGATGGTGCTCCCACATTCTCTCTTGCATCCTCCAACAATCTGTCAGCTTATCTTGTGCGCTTCTGTCCATCTCTGGATGACTCTGCTTGAGTGGATGTCTCCACTCCTAGAAGCTCTACATGTGGCTGCTCCGCATCAGTTTAAGGCTCCTCCTCCTTAGGAACCAACAGTTCCTCCATAGCTTGTAGTTGGAGCTCCCTCTCAAGGGAAACTCGCATGACCTTCTACTCATCCAACTTGAGATCTCTGCAAACCATTGTCCTCCGACTGGTAGGCAAGTACACCTGATAGTTGTGAGGTGTATCAGTGTACCCCACAAATATCCCCAACTCTGCTGTCAGCTCAAGCTTCTTTCGTGCATCCTTTGTCACATGGCAATATACCGATGAGCCAAAGATCCTGAAGTGACCCACATCTGGTCTCTTACCGGAGAAAGCTTCCTCTGGTGTCTTCATCCCAAGTATGCGATGTGGGCTTCTATTCTGCAAATAGACCAATGTGTTGCATGCCTCAGCCTACAAGTGAAGTGGTAGGCCTTGGTCATGCAGCATTTCCTGTGCTACCCCTACAATAGTTCTATTCTTCCTCTCGGCCACCCCATTCTGCTGTGGGTTATGAGGTGCCGTCAACTCTCGTTTAATTCCTTCCGCTGCACAAAAGTCCTTAAACTCTTAAGAGAAATATTCTCCACCATTATCACTTCTCAAGGCCTTGATCTTCTTCCTTGACTCTTTCTTGACCAAGGCTTTCAACTCACAAAAATTTGTGAAAGTTTGGTCCTTCTTCTGCATGAAATAAATCCAGCATTTATGAGAATAGTCATCATTGAAAATCACATAATACCTTTGCTTTGTTGTGGATGCCATCGAGAATGGTCCACACAAATCTGTATGATCTCGCTCTAAGATAGCCTTTGCTCGACTGTCTCGGTCATGAAAGGAAGACTTGGTGTACTTTCCCAAGGTACAACCTTTTCATGTGTCAACTTGCTCAAGTTTACCTTTGGGAAGTCCGGTAGATATCTGTTGCATTATCTTCAAAGCCCCATGATGCATTTGGCCCAACCGCCTTTGCCACAACTTGCCAATGTCTTGGCTTTGCACCAATTCTACTTTCATACTCAATGCTGCATAATCATCTACCTCTAGTTTATAGAGATTCTTCATCCGAATCCCTATCCTCTTGGTTTGACCTATGGCTATGTGTCTTAGGAATGCCTTTCCTTTACTAAAGACAACATCGTAGCCTTTTTCCTCCAACATCACGAATGATACCAAGTTCTTCTTCAATCCAGGCACATACTTCACATCTATCAAGGTGATAGGAGCTCCATGCTCCCTCTTAAAAGCAACCGTGCCTGCTCCTGAAAGACTGTACATTCCGTCGTCACCCATCTCTATGCGCATCTTGAGGTCTTTCTCCTCCAAGGCACTAAACAATTTTTTATCACTGGTCATGTGGAATGAGGCTCCACTGTCAAGATACCATACACAACCCATCATCGATCACACCATGCATGCAATGAGGGTAAAGTCCATTTCGAACTAAGAGGCTAATGCCTCACCGTCCGATCCTTCCGAGGATCCCTTCTTGGACTTCTTCGATGGGAAATTAGTCACATAATGTCCCATCTCGTGACAATTAAAGCATCTTACTTTAGACATGTCACCCTTCTTCCCTCCATGAGAAGAATTCGATTTGAAATGGGAAGCCTTCCCCTCCCCTTTCCTTGCCTTACTTTCTAAGGCCAGAATTTCTTCATCATCATTCTTGGATGAAGAACCATCTCGTGTGCTCCTCCTAATCTCCTCCTGCATAAGATCCGACCATAGTTGTTCCCAATCCGGTAGTTTCTCCCTTCCATTCACATAGTCCTGGTAGCTATTCCAACTCTTTGGAAGGCCAAGGAGAGTGAGGCTCACCATATCATCATCATCAGTAGTTATTCCCACACTGGCAAGCTCATCTCTGTAGGTGGTGAGCTTGTTCAGATAAGTGAAAATAGTATTTCCCTTCTCCATCTTGATTCTTCGAAGCTTATCCTTGAGCGCCAATTTCTTCTGGTTGCTACTGTTCTGGTAGAGGTCCTTCAATGTCTTCCACATTGAAAGTGGAGCATCATTCCCATGGAGACTTGAGACAATATGGTATCTAACTCCCTTAAGGATGATCTGTCTCGCCTTCGCCACACACTTCTTCCAGTTAGCCAACTCTTGTGCATTAGTTGAAGTTGGCTTTGGTATTTCTTGATCAATGAATTCCTTCAAGCCATTGTCTTCTAATACAACCTCCATTCTATCTTTCTATGCTATGTAATTCGAGCTACCTTCCAAGGCATACTCGAGTCTCAAGCCATAGAACACCATTGGCCAACCTTGAAGTATGATATGAATTCGATTTGCACCCGCAACCCCGAACTTCAAACTTCGAATTCTCTTCTCAGTATACTGTTCACAGCTCCAATACCATGTAGAAAAATATTGTTATAAAACTATATATTACAGAGCAATGGAACACATAAAATATTGCAGAAATATAAACACAGAAAACACATAAAACAAGAGAGACCATAGATATACGTGGTTCACCCAGTTTGGGCTATGTCCACGGAGAAGCAACCAGTCCTTGTTTTTATATTATCCAGCAAACTGAAGAGATACAACCTGCAGCAGATCCACTGTAATTCCCTCTTCGCTCTCAGTCTCCTCTCTCTTCCTCACTCAGAATACAGATATACATAGACGCAATACAATTCCCTCATATATAGCGAGGGGTTGCCTTCTAGGGAAAAAAACCCTAAATTAAACATAACTTCTACCGTCAGATATCCACCTAATCAATAACCTAGATTGACTATGAAATTACAACATTTTACAAGGCAATTTTACATCTATTCTTAGCTTCGGGGGCGCTGTCCCCGATTCCCCCATCAGGGGGGGGCTCCCAAAGGTCGCAGCCTCCCCCCATGGACCCCCCTTGTAGCGAATATTTTATGCGTGGCGTTGCTGCCCCATTACGAACTGGGGTCCAATGTGGCAATACCTTTGAATACAGAAGATAATCAGGCTCCACACCCAACAATCTCCCACTTGGAGACTGATTATAGCAACTCCACCACTGCTTCATTTGCTGGACATTGACTCCACTTTGGACCTGGCTATTTCTCATCTTCTTCATCATACTTGAAGACTAATTGAAACAGAGTAAATTCTTAGTTTCTCCCATGTTACAACTTTTGTTAACATATCTGCAGGATTCTGGCTAGTGTGTATCTTTTCCAACTTTAACTGTCCATATTCCAACACTAACCGTATGAAATGGTACTTGAGCTGTATATGTTTAGTCTTGGAATGAAATGCAGAGTTCTTTGCAAGATGTATGGCACTCTGGCTATCACTGTATAACTTGCCCAACTCCTGCTTCTTACCCAATTCATCCAGAAACCTTTGTAACCAAATCATTTCTTTACTAGCCTCTGTAGCAGCAACATACTCTGCTTCTGTTGTTGAGAGTGCAACAACACTTTGCAGTTTTGAGACCCAACTAACACTTGTTCCACCTACAGTAAACACATACCCTGTTGTGCTTCTCCTGTTATTTCTATCACCCGCCATATCTGCATCAACATATCCCTGTAGAACAATGTTTTAACCACCAAAGCATAATGCTTGATTTGTGGTACCTCTCAAATACCTGAGAATCCACTTCATCGCCATCCAATGTTCTTTTCCTGGATTGTTCATGTACCTGCTTACAACTTCCACTGCATGTGCAATATCAGGCCTTGTGCAGACCATTACATATATTAAGCTTCTAACTGCTGATGCATATGGAACTTTAGACATATGAGCCATTTCTTCCTGAGTCTTGGGACACTCCTCCTTACTTAATTTGAAATGCCTAGGCAAAGGTATACTAACTGGTTTTGCATTCTGCATATTAAACCTTTTCAACACCTTTTCTATGTACTCACTTTGAGACAATGTTAATTTGCGATTCTTCTCTTCTCTAGTTATTCTCATACCAAGGATTTGTTTTGCAGCACCCAAATCCTTCATTGCAAATGAGTATGCCAATTTTCTTTTGAGCGCATTTATTTCCTGCATGTTAGAACCTGCAACAAGAATGTCATTTACATACAATAACAATATAATATAGTTGCCATCATTTTGTCTTTTGAGATAAACACAATGGAACGAGTGACATCTAGTATAACCTTGTTCAGACATAAACCTGTCAAATTTTAGATACCACTGCCTTGGAGCCTGTTTTAAGCCATACAAGCTCTTCTTCAACCTGCACACTAGTTTCTACTTCTCTTTTACCTCATATCCTTGTGGCTGCTACATATATATCTCTTCCTCCAAATCCCCATGGAGAAAGGTTGTGTTTACATCTAACTGCTCAAGATGAAAATCTTCAGCTTCTACTAGACTTAAAATAGTTCTGATTGAAGTCATTTTAACAACAGGAGAAAATATCTCATCAAAGTCTATACCCTTTTTCTGTGCAAACCCTTTCACCACAAGTCTAGCTTTATACCTTTTTCTATGTCCATCTTCTTCCTTCAACTTGTAAACCCATTTATTCTGCAATGTTGTTTTACCTGTAGGCAACTTGACTAAGTCCTAAGTCTGGTTATGTGCTAAGGAGTCCATCTCTTCTTTCATGGCTTGCTCCCACTTCTTCCTAGTTTCTACCTGCACTGCTTCTTCATAACATTTTGGTTCACTAGAATCAGTCAACAATATATAATATAATGAAGGAGAGTATCGTTTAGGGGGTCTGCTTATCCTGGTAGATCTTATAACACCACTTTCAGGTGTTTGAGGTGCTTGTTGCTATTGTGGTTGTTGTTCTGGCTGTTGATCATTATGATTTTCAAGCACCATCACTTTTCCTGTGATCTCATCAAGCACTGTGTATTCTTTGTTTTCTTTTTCCTATTTCTTTTCCTGTGGCTTATCCTTATACAAAACCTTTTCATTGAATATGACATCTCAACTCCTAATGATTTTGTGTTTTTTCATAATCATAAAAGCGATAACCAAAATCATTAACACCATATCCAATAAAGGTACATTTCTTTGATTTTTCCTCAAGCTTTGTTCTATTTTCTTTATTAATGTGGACAAAGGTTTCACAACCAAAAGTCTTTAAGAAAGAGTAGTTTACCTTTTTACCTGTCCATGCCTCCTTTGGAATACCACCATCCAAGGAACTTGAAGGCCCTCTATTTATTAGATAAACAACTTATCTACATCATCTACCCAAAATTGTAAAGGCAATCCTGCATGCAATCTCATGCACCTTGCACGCTCCATGATTGTCCTGTTCATCCTTTCTAACACACCATTTTCTTGTGGTGTTCCTGGAACTGTCTTCTCTCTAAGAATTCCGTTCTCTAAACAATACCTATCGAAATCTTTGCTGCAATATTCACCTCCATTGTCTGATTTGAGACACTTCAACCTTTTTCCTATCTCATTTTCAACCAAAGCTTTCCATTTCTTGAAAGTATCAAACACATCAGATTTATTTCGAATACAATAAATCCAGGTTTTTCTGGTTGCATCATCAATAAAAGTAATATAATAATGAGAGCCACCAAGAGATGATACCTGAGCAGGTCCCCATACATCTATATGTAGAAGCTCTAATTTTTCACTCTTCTTTTCTTTCCCAACTCTAAGGAATCTGACTCTCTTCTGCTTTCCACAAACAAAATTCTCACAAAATTTTAAATCAACATGCTTCAAACCTGGCAACAAATTTCTTGAGTGAAGAATATGCATCCCCTTCTCACTCATGTGCCCGAGCCTATGATGCCACAATGTTGTATCTTCTCCTGTAGAGTTTAAAGCATTAATAGAATTAGAAATACCATTGCATAAATACAATGTACCAACCTTTCCTACTTTCGCTATTACCAGGGATCCTTTAGTGACCTTCCAGGTTTTATCTGTGAAAGCAGTTATGCAACCTTCACCTCCCAACTGCCCCGTGTTGTGGCTAGCAACAACCCCCCCCTTCTTTTTCTAGTATCAGCCACGATACTAGAAATAAATGGGGACCCTTAGTTAAATTTTTTAAAGAAAAAACAAAGATTTCATTCTAAAATACGAACATACACTTAGAAAAAGGTTTCTTGAATGACTTAAGCCTAAAACTGTGTTCATGAAAACAAATCTTTAAGGTGACATCACAAAAATGAATGAAAATCACCTTCATTTCCCTTCTAAGAACCAATGTGCGCACCGCCCCAGTATTAATCGCAACATGTTTTGCCCATAAAGAAAAGCTCACAAACTCACCGATTTGCGATATTGCGATCGCGCGATCGCATGTCGCGTAAGTGAGGTAGGTGAAGATCAACAAGCAATGAGTTGTTGCGATCTGCGATATGGCGATCTGCGATATTGCGATCAATACCGTTTGCGATCGCGCGACATGCAAGGGTATGTTGGCAGGTCATTAAAGCACCTTAGTACGAATCCCTCGGGCACACCACCCAAAGAAAAGCCACTTACTATGACCTGACTTGGAATTATGCGCTTTTAATGATAGAAATAAATCAGTTGTCAGTTATTAAGTGGAATCAAGACGCGTGCCTTAATGCGGATTTGTTTCACGTAAGGTGGCGTATCTGATTTATCCCTTGCATTTAAAACTCTCCCATCACCTTTCTGATCAATCTTTCCATTTTACTCATAACCTGCAGGAGCAAAGTGTGAAGGCAAAATCAGATAGAAACGCTAAGCGAAATGGGGAAGAAGAACAAAGCTCAAAGCTCAGAAGCAAGGGAGAAGACCAAAGAGATGGCGCCCCTGTACACAGATACTGCATGCAATAAAGATGCAGGTATCTCAACATGGGAAGGCATGTATAGGCTGTTAGAAGAAGAAAACCCTAGAATAGTCAAGGTAACTGCTGCTGTCGCGGGTGCATCACATCCTTCAGAGGCATCCCTGGAAGACCTGGCGTGTTCGTTCCTCCATAGAATAGCGGCAAGGCCAAAGATTCTACCGTATACAGACATGATCAAATGGATTCTAGATGATGCAGAGTTACATAATAGACAATTCAAAGTCCGGGGATATGGGCTCGTGGGATCGTTTGCTGCCTCAGACCTGAAGCTCATGTATCATCTTCCCGAACCACAAGCGACCTATAATGCGGAGTTTGTCAGGAAGTTCGTAGTAGAGAATCCGGACCTATCAGACACCACTAAGGAATGGTCAAGAAGAGATGAGCCGTTGAAAAAGGATAAAAATGGTATGTATAGCACTGGTTCCCTTACCTCTCCATATTGTTTTGCTGCCGCCATGCTCTGTAGGCTATTCGGTAAGCCTGATATCAATAAGTTTTCAACTGAATGGCTACCGTTAATTGATTCCGCGACTAGTTCTGAAATAGTGGATTGGGCCAAAATCCTTTCTGACACTCTATACACAGCGATTCTCCACTACCGTTCTAAGAGATCCTTCTCCCAAAGAACCTATCCTCCCTTTTATATGTCTGCCTATATAATGGACTCTGTCTGTCTTGTGTCAAAATTCCCTGCCTTGGGTTGGAAATGGACTACCCAAGACCCATTGCCCATTCATGTCTATCATAAAATCTTATGGGATTCCCAGTTCGCCCCTCATTTTTACCAGATCTGCCATGGGCTCATATTGCCCATCCATAGAATGATATATAATAAGGACCCCCCAAGGTGCTCTCCCGAAGCCCAGGTCGATATCCTCCCCGTCGCAAGATGGTTTGGGGAAGAATGGTTTACCTATATTCGAGTCTTTGGAAGCAATGCACCTCCACATGTCTTACCTTTGTATGTTCCTGATAAATTGTTGGCCCGGGAAATAGCTTATCAAACCTGTTCTGAAGGCGGCCTAACCAAGGAACTAAAGGACAAAAAGAAGGCTATTTGGCCTTCATTCCCCGTCACTTGTGGGGCCTTCTCTTTGTTCGATGTGGGACACGCTTTTGATGAGGTGGAGAATGTGACGTGTCTCCAACTATTTAAGTTCCCATCGAGACCATTCGACCCGCATAAAGTGGCCCAGGAATTTACAACCAATCTCAAGACAAGGGTATTCTTTGGGAAGAAAGATCTGTTTGATGATCTCTTCCTGAACAAAGACTCGCTTAAAGAAGTATTGCAAGAAGCTCAGTCAAGATTGTCTCCAGAATACTTTCAGAAATTCACGTTGTTCAGAGAAAGGAGACTGGCTAGTATTCCACTGGAAGGACTGCGGGTAGCTACTAGCGAAACGACTCCGAGCATCAGTCTCAGCGGGAACTCCAGCGCTTCCAGATCTAAGTCCAACGCTGCTAAAGAAATATCTGAACATCCTGAAGAATCTGTGCACAACAAAGAACAAAACGAAGAGACAATTAAAGACACAGCTCAATCAAGCACAATGGCCCAGCCGCAAGTTATCACTTCGCCACCAAGAGAGGTCCCCCCTCCTGTCGTCATAACGCCTCCTGTCACAGTAGAGTTGGATAAAGAATGGGACACCTTCAATGAGTTGATTAACCTTGAAGGTCAAACCCCAAAGACACCTGTGAACGATGCCCAGGTGGTGCAAGAGGTCGTCTCAGCTATAGTCAGTAGTGCCGCAGAAACGGAGCATCTTCCTATCGCTCCATCCTCAGAACTTCTACTCAGCGTAGAAGAAATTCCTCCACTGGACGTATTCTACAGCCCCCAGCACAAAGCAGTTGTAAGGAGGCAAAGAAAGAAGAGAAAACTTGAGAATGTACTATCTCAAGATGCTGAACATCTAGATGTCTTGTGGAAAGACCCGAATAGTAATCCAACCGAGAATCTTACGAAATTGTCCCAGATTGCAGGAGCGTATGCTTCTGCGACCATCGACAAGGCCTCTGAAGTCCAGCAACTTCTGAAAGAGCATGAAAACCAGATACAACTGCTACAACAACAGTTGCAGCAAGCTAATGCGAACACTGAAGCCTCCAGGCAGCTTGAAAAACTACAAGAAGACTTTCGCCAGATGCAGGTGAGCTATCAAAGAAATCTCGAAGAAAAAGAAAGGCAGCTGCAAACGGTGCAAGAAATACATAAAGATGAACCAAAGCTGTCAGAGTTCATTTCAGAGTCCATCAGCTTGAACGACCAACTGTCACAGCAACAGGAAGATATGGTGCGTAGAATAGCGCAGTGGAAGCATTTTTGTGAATTAAGCGACAAAATCACCAACCAGGTGGTGGAATTGCGGAACGACTATGACCAGGCCAACAAAAGAGTAACAGAATACCTAACTTGGCAAAATGACGAGGAAGGGAAAAGAGCAGGAGCACCCAAGATTAATGAAAATCATAAGGAGCTGCTCTTTAACAAATGGGACGAACAAATTACACAGGCGGAGCAAGCGGCAGAGGCAGCAGCGACACAAGCGAGTATCCTTATTGACAGTGTAAATGAAAATTTACATAGGGCTAATTTGATTTCAGAGAGCACCCCGGGGTACCTACCGAGCACATCGCAACTGGAGGCAGAATGGAGACAGAGAAAGCAGGCAAACGGCAAAACAATCCAAGCATTGGCTAAACTAAATTGGGAAAGTTACTGGACTTTCTTAGTTAAGCCACACAGCCAATGCATGACGGTTAGATGCATCATGAACGCGGCCGAGAAGGTAGCGCCGGCTCTTATGGATGCTGTTTTCGCGGCCCAGCTAAGCACAGAAATCAGCCAACCTGCTCTTCTCAAGCCTATGCTTGACAGCTGCAATTTCAGAGACCAGATTCAGAAGTAATTCCATTTAGAATGTTGTTTTTTCCTTTTTGACTAAATTAGAAAAAGGGCGGTCATTTGAGAACCGTATCCTCAATTTTGTAAACATACTATTATTAAGATTAGGTAGTAGTATTTCAACCCTTCTCATTGCATTGGAGAGGGGTCCAGAAATTTGTCAAGAACTTTTCCTCAGAACATGCACTTCTGCACCTCAGAGGAGGGTTTGATGAATGGAAGGATCGGATTTATATATATTTGCATTTTAATGTCTGCTACTGATGTTGCATTTCTGTACTCTTAGTAGGCGTTTTAAGTAAATAGAAGTAGATCATTATTGCTTGAAGCTATGAGTAGAAATGAATCATAAATGGTACTTTTATCTCTTGACGATTTTCTGCTGGTTTGCTTAAAGTGATATACAGCTGATATTATTTGCATGTTAAGATATAGATTTATGGTTACCATTTGGCACTTTTGTACGGTGGAATCATCCGTTTATGTCTGACATATAAATGATTTATCATGTGATATGCAGTCCACAACCGTCCTGTTTAACTTCTTATGCAGAATGGTTTATCTCAAATGGTTTATATTCTTATAGTAGCTGAATAATCTTCATTACCAGTTATTATATGAAATCTTTTTAGATCACATGATGGAAAGGATATATCCCGGGTTAGCGTAGGTTATATATGTTATTTTTATTCTGATTTTAGCAGCTTGTAGTCAAATAATGAGTTAGATTAAAATTAGTTCTCCAAAAGCTCTCTAGAAACAGCATAAATTAAAACTTACACACACGCACACCCCTTACATCGGGAAACTGGTCCCGTTATCCCCAGTCGGACCCGCTACTCCAAACGGGCAAGGAGCCGCCAACCAGGTTCCGGACCGGGTGGGTATCCCCCTTGTTGTCGACCCGATTTCGGGGCCCCCAACACCCCGTTGAAATCAGATTTTTTTTTTTCAGATCTAGAACATACCTTACCTCCTTCAATAGCCACTGATTTCCATTTTGTTGTTTTATGAAAATTGTACCTATTCCAATTATTTTATAGGGTTTATCATCACCCAATCGAACCTATCCAAAATGTCCTTGAACATAATAATAAAAATTTTTCTTATTAGCTATGGAATGGAATGAGGCCCCTGAATCTACCATCTAGGCATCAATAATATTTTCTAATGAAAGAATCAAAGCATATTGCAACACATCACCTGTTACATTCACTTCATGATTAGTTCTTGCTGTGCATCTCCTTCTTTTCCCTTTTGAGACTTGTAGTCTTTCTTTAGGTGTCCTTTCTTCCTGCATTCCAGCACACTATCCCCGATCTGGACTTGGATGTGCCTTTTCTTGACTTGTTGCAATATCTAGGGGTCTTTCCTCTTTACATTTTTCTTCCCCTAGTCTCTGCAGTCGAAGCATTACTTGATGTCTCACTGGAGATTTTCTGTCACATTTCCTCGCTAAGGATTGCATCGACAACATCATCACTTTAAAGTACTAGATCTAGAGACAAAGTTACTAATGGCCATAACTAAACCATTCCAACTTTCTAGCAATGAGCACAGAAATAACAGAGCCCTAACTTCATAATCAAAAGTTACCTGTACAGAACTTAACTGACTGGTAACTGTATTAAACTCATTTAAATGATCAGCAACAGATTCACCTTCTGACATCTTCATATTAAATAAACGCTTCATAAGAAATACCATATTTGAGGGTGAGGGTTTTTCATATAGTTTGGCCAATGTCGAAATTAAATCCTCTATTGTCATTTCCTTTGAAATATTAACTGCCACCGACGCTGCTAGGCACAACTGTATTGTTCCAAGTGCTTTTCTGTCTAGAATATCCCATTCTGTGTCTGTCATAATCATCAGCTTCTTTGTCTTTTCGCACAATGGTTGGCATAGATCTCTCTGGTATAAATAATCTTCCATCTGCATCTTCCACAGCTAGTAGTTTTGGCCGTTAAATTTTTCAACCCTAAACCTACCATCTTCCACCATTGCTCCCACTTGAACCAGGAACCATTCTCTCCTACGAGTTTATTAGCCAAATACACCTTTGGCTCTGATACCAGTTGTTAGAAAATTATATATTACAGAGAAATGGAACACATGAAATATTGCAGAAATATAAACACAAGAAACGCATAAAACAAGAGAGACACAGATATACGTGGTTCACCCAGTTTGGGCTACGTCCACGGAGAAACAACCAGTCCTTCTTTTTATATTATCCAGCAAACTGAAGAGATACAACCTACAGCAGATCCACTGTAATTCCCTCTTCGCTCTCAATCTCCTCTCTCTTCCTCACCCAAAATATAGATATACATAGACGCAATACAATTCCCTCATATATAGTGAGGGGTTGCCTTCTAGGGCAAAAAAACCTAAATTAAACATAACTTCTATCATCATATCTCCGCCTAATAAACGGCCCAGATTGACTATGATATTACAACAATTAACAAGGCAATTTTATATCTATTCTTAGCTTCGGGGGTGCTGCCCCCGATCCCCCCGCTAGGGGGGGCTTTTAAAGGTCGCAGCCACCCCCTAGACCCCCCTTGCAGCGAATATTTTACAGGCAGTGTTGCTGCCCCATTACAAACTGGGGTCCAATGCGGTGATACCTTTGAATATAGAAGATAATCAGGCTCCACATCGAACAAATCTACAAATCCAGCTCTGATACCATGTAGAAATTTTGATGGTAGGTTAACCCGATAATGCAATATAAATCAAAGCAAAATACTATAACCTACTTCTACTATCAATTTGCAGAAGCTTAAAGATCGAGCTAAACAATATAACCAGAAGAAGAAGGAATCAATGCACAATACACATGAAAATACTTTTGGGAAAGCATCAGCTAAAAACCCCACACTATTGTATTATCATACAAGGTGGAAATACATAGGAATTATACAAAGCCTTAGCTCTCAAAGTTATCTAGCTCTCAGTACAATCCTCACAGATGCTCACAGGAAATCTTGGCTTCTCTCTAGCCTTCCTCTCTGCCCTCCAAGCTCTTATTTCCTTGTGGATGATTCCCTATTACCAAGTGGATGATCTCCTTCAAAATTGCGCAATCCTCAAGGATAAATCCTTGAATGCATGCATGAGTTTTCTCCTTGAGAAAACACATGCAACTGATAGTACACTGTCCTTGACTTTAATCTCAACTGGTTCTTTCTCATAATAGACATGCATGAGTTTCTGATGAGGGAATATTCAGTTAACTGGAGTAGCACTAGTTGAGTGCATGCATGCATCAACTAACTGTTAACTCACCATTAGTTCCTCAAACAGTTTGGAACTAATTTAACTGGACTTAACTTAGTAAACTGAGTTAACTAATTACAACTCAAATATAACTCAATCTTATCTCCCTAATTTAAGGGATAACTCTTGCATGACTTCAAAAAGACTTCTAACTTGAATTTCTCCAACTAATTAACTTGAAATAAATTAATTAATTATTTCCAAGCAGCTATTAAGACTAAATTTGATTTTAATTCACAATTTAATTCAAGGACAAATTAAATTGGAATATTCTTGTTTCCATATTTCAACATAAATTAGGGTATTGGATGGCCTTCCAAACTTAGAGTTATTTTCCATGGAGGAAGGGATGAGAGGCTAGGCGGTTACTCATCCATTTTCGAGCTCATAGGAGATGATAAGTTTGGGAATCTTCTAGATGGCTCTAGAAGATAAGCATATTCCCAGAACCCTATGTGAATTTCACTCAATCTCGCCCAACACAGGTCAAAGTGGGCCTAGGTGTTATGCACAGCACCCTGACATGGGCCTACCTACACTGAAGCACACTTACCCCTGTCCAAGGCTACGTTGGTCCCTCAAGGAGGTAATTCTGGAGGGATTCAGGCCAAGAAACTCTCAGGGAAGGAGGCATTCAAAATGGTGACTTGTCTAGGGCATGTAGCAATTGAATTAGGGTTTGATGAGCCCTAATGGTACTGATCTGAATGATGGGAGTGATGTGCCCAAATGGATCTGTAACAGTTGCCCCCTAAAGCATGAATTCAAAAATAATGATGTCGAGTGATATGCTTTACAATGTGATGAGGAGGTTTCGAAGTGGTTGGTGACTTGCATCGATTACAATACATAATATCATGATATTTTGATTTTTCCTCATAGGGAAGGCATACCCATGCTCAGCATATAAACTTTCATTACAAGTACATAGATAGTCGTCTACAGATATAGACCCATGATAGGATGACCATCAATGTAAATCCATTGTACGGATGATTTGGTACATTTCCTAAAATCACAGCCCAGATGGATGAAACTAGATCTGGGGTCTTCTATCTCATTCAATCATTCGCTCAAGTATGAGTCTAACCATGCGAATATGTGATCTGAAGTCGAACATGGGAAGACAACGTCTGATTACCAGCCAATGATGTAAGTCGTTAACAGACGCGCGAGAAATCACCGATAATGATAATGATCCTCAAGGTACTACTATACGTTCTGCATGGTGTGAATGGATGTTTTGATGTCGAACACCATACAAAGTCTTTTGGTCAAAGTCCAGTGATGTCAACCTATCACCGGAAGCGAGAAACCTACCATTGATGTATGCAAGCCTCAAGGTACTGAAGGGCTGTTTCTAAGTCAACTTCTTGGATAATGTGCTGATGTCTACAAGAAGCGACTCATCACAGGAGGGCCATGATGTATCCCACATCAACGACATGAAACAAGTATAATTATTTTTGGAGATGGAATGTGACTGATGACACAAGGTTCATGAATGGCAGTCATGAAAATGAAGGTTTACGAGTATTGCAAAGGATGAATTTTAAACTGAGTGACTTCTCTTGAACATGTCGATGACACTAAACGCATTGGCAGCATTGACCCAAAACAAAAGTAATGAATGGTATGATAGACCAAGGTATGATGATCATCAAGAAGATAACCCAACCCAAATAGTCACAATGATGAAGTGAAAGTGTCATGTTCAAGAGAGACCTGCTGCCATAAAGTGGTTTACCCATTTTCCCATTTTCTACAGTCATTGCTAACCAGTACCTCTCTATTTTTAACAAGCTTGAGGAGGATAACATATGCTTGTTGTATAATTCCACCCTTCAAGTGAATCCATCGCTATGTGATGTTTTAACGAGTCTAGCGAAGGTGAAATTCGTTCTTCTCATGATAGACAAGTTTTTCATTATTTGATGTTTTAATGAGTCTAACGACAATGATAAATCGGTCCTTTTCATGTTTAGAGAGTTTGAAAAGGGACAAAAAGAAAAATCCACAACTTATTTTTCGTAGATTTGTCTCTCAAGTCCGAAAAAGCGTAAAAAAATACAAGAGAGAACCTATTGACCATGTTCGATCAACATGTTCCTTTTTCATAAATAATCTATCTCATCCCGAAAAAGGGTTAAACTTATACTAAGTAGATGTCGTTTCCAATCCGTTAACAAGCCGAAAAGGACAAGCGCTTGATAATCTTTTCGTATTTCGAGAGCTTGAAAAGAGCTTAATGAGGACTCCAAAGGGGTTCCTTTTTCGATGTTTAACAGAGCTCGAAAAAGAGATAAAAGTATGCTTTGTGGTCAAAGTACGATTCACAATCGTGCACGTCAAATTTTGCAAGTTAGCTGTAAATTTGTTCAAAGAAACACTAAACAGATTAAACATACATGTTTCATTGGTAAAAATAGGTAAATACTAAATTTTACTCATTTAATGTTCATGAAATAAACATAAAAACAAGAATTTACCATGTTATTTTCACCATTTGATATTTACCATTCAGTTTGTGCTCTGACCCTGTTTTTTACCTCGATCTTCATCAGCTGATTGCGAGAGATTCTGTGGATCATTTCTCGTGCCATCTAGACTAGGTAGGAGATATACCCCTCCTCTTTCTTTTCATGTCATTCTTTTACTGTTTCATGCAAGTTTTTAGGGTTTTTAGGGCCCCTGGGGTTTGAATTTTTCGCCCTGGGATCAGCGCAGGCTTGCATGTCAAAAACTGCATTGGGGAGCACCCAAACAGAAGGGATTCTACACTGCAGCATAGTGTCTCCTTTCCTAGGCTACACTGGGTGAGTTTCACAAACTTGTTTCACCAAATTGACCCAAAATTTCTCCAGTTTTTTGCATGAAAAGGATCCTAACTAAGCTTATGGTTTGATTTCAGGCTTTCATTGGATCAGAATGTCTATTACTTGGTGAGAAAGAGAGCATGAAGAACAAGACATGGTTGCCCTAAATGATCCGAGTACAGTTGAGGCCCTTAGAAACTGTGGGTTGCTCAAATACTTCAAGTTGTCCGGAATGAGGCAACAATTAGAACTATTGCAGTTCCTAGTTCATGCATGGGATCTGACAGTTCAGTCTTTTCACATAAGAGACAAGGTTGTCCCTATTGTGATCGACGATGTTTACTTTCTTATAGGGTTGTTGATACGTGGTGCCCCCATGTCTCTTTCAGGTTCTTCCCATGGAGCACAGACGGTGAGGGGCTATGTTCGACAATTCTGTCAGCTAGGTACACAACCTAGCAAGGATGGAAAGATAATCATCAAAGATATCCATGATTTTCCTTTGAGAACAATCCTTTTCACCATCACAAAGTTGGTAGGCAATGTGACACTCCATCTGGCGAATAGATCATATGTGCAACTTGCTCTTGAATGTCTTGAACCAACTTTATTCAACTAGTGTGAGGAAGTACTTTCTTCACTGAAAGAGCAGTTGAAAAAGGTAAAAAGTGGTAAGACAAATAACTTTAGCTATGGATTTCTCTTAATTGCTTTTACCTTAGAAAGAATTCCATTGATGCAACCCCAGCATGTAGCACTGGTTGTAGCGGGTCCCAGAGATCCACGGATGCAGCGGTGGGTCGAATTGATGGCTAGACATGATGGTTAGTCGTCGATTACATTTTCCACTACATTATTCAGTTGCCTCAATTGACAACACATTGTCATCGAGGAGGATCCATACTCAGGGATGGATATTTTTGGAGATCCAAAGTTGAGTGTACCAGTGGGTGCTCAATGTGGTGCCATAGGTAAAATGTTTTTGACCAACATGTTTTTTTATTTTTAAGTTTCTACTTGTTTTTGTGTTTTGATGTTCCAAGACTAAACTAAAATCATTCTCATGCATGCAGATGTGGGTATTGTTTGACCTATGAGGCACCAACAAGAGGCAGGTGGGCCAACGCGGAGAAACATTGGGAGAGCAGTTCTCCAGGATTTGGACTTGGTCGAGACACTGGTTGAGTTGCAAGATCATGTAGAGGGATTGACCCTTGGTATTTCGAATGTCCAGATCGAGGAGTTACCTATGAGGCTGCAACACCATACTATTGGTGTTCTAGGCCGTTGGATGCGGATCTTGCGGATGATAGCTTAGGTTGTGACCTGTTATCATGAGCATCACTAGGTCTACTCAGGATGTTTTTTGCATGCATTTTGAGCTTTTAGGTCAGTGACCAAACATGTATTGGACACAATTTTTGTAAAAACTTTTAAAACATCTATCTATTTTTACTTTCAAAGTTTTTATATATATGGTTATGTGCAATCCTATTCAACTAATGATGTGAATTGAAAATTTATTTTTACATGTGTCGCAAATGTCTATTTAACACATAGTTTGCTAATGAGTTGGTTAATGTGTTAAAGTTTCTGGAAATATGTTGATATTGAATGTACTCAAAATGTATTTCCAAAATATGAACTCTAAGGAACATACAAAGAATTGTTGGGTTTCGGATGGTATAAATGTTTGTTAGTTGCAGTACAACGAGTTGTGAGTCCAGCCTAATGATGATTCGGCGAATGCCAAGTGAAATGGCATTAGAGAGAAGTTCGATCAACGCACTATACTCAATGATATTGTTCATCGATCGACTGATACAAATCCCTTGAAAACTCACTAACTCGCCACTTGGAGTGAAAATGGCCCATGTTGCAGAAGATAGGTTCTGTGTACTACGACTAGCACCATCGGCATAACCAACAAATGGTTCCAAAGATTCCGACATCTGCAACAAATGCAAAGTAGATTGATTAACCTCATAAAAACTCTAAAAGACACGCTGACACACACACATGCAATTAAAGCATATGTACAGTGATTTTTACTACACTCAATTAGGCATAGTAATGTTAGAGGTATAGCCCATTTCGGGGTTGTGACAATGGAATTCCATTATAATCCACCAAATTGTAGGCACATTTTTCCAAAACACGCTTGACAATATAAGGACCCATCCAAAGTGGTTCAAATTTTCCTACTGCTAGTTTATCAGCTTCTTGATCGTAAAGCAAGACCAAGTCTCCTTCTAAGAAAACACGACGCTTGAAATTTCTGTAATATTGCACCATGATTCGTTTCTTATGTGCTTCATTATCCAATGCAGCTTCACAATGGGTTTCGTCTAGATGGATAATTTCCAAGAAATGCACTTCTTCAGAAGTGTCGGGTAACAGGTCAATCGTAAGTTTGAGAGATGAAGTTTTGAATTGTATCAGCAATATTGCCTCCAGACCATACACCAATTGAAAGGGTGTGAATCCAGTTGCATTTCTCACCGAGGTTCGATATGCCCACAAGGTAGAGTACAGGATTAAATTCCAATTTCATTTATGAACCCCTATCATTCTTTGAAGCATTCGCTTTAGGACTTTGTTGATGGCCTCAACTTGTCCATTCGCTTGTGGATAATAAGGAGTAGAACTATCATGTGAAAGTCCTAACTTGGTAGTTAACTCAACCATCATGTGATTGCGAAAATGAGACCCATGATCTGTAACTATAGCCTGTGGTACACCAAACTGGGCAACCACGTGTTTGAAAAAGAAAAGAGCAGCCATATCACCATTGTTGTTTAATGTTGGCATTGCCTCGGCCCATTTTGGGAAAGAGTCAACGGCGACTATAATGTACCCATGCCCCCCGGCCAAGGTGGAGTTACATGTCATGAAGTCAATGCCCCATTTGGCAAATGGTCCAACAACGATGAATGGATGCAATGATGCAATGGTACAGTCATAGATCTGGCATGTGTGACAGCTTCTGATGGTAATTATGAAATATTTAAATATGGAAGGCTAGAAGTAACCAGCACGAAGAATTCTCTGTGCCGTAGCATAACTAGATAAGTGTCCACCACAAGCACCTGAATGGAAATCATTCAAAAATTTCTCGGCTTTCTCATGAGTGAGGCACCTCTGTAAAATCGTATCGATGCCACGACGATAAAGAGTGTCGCCAACTATCAGATAATATTTGGCTTGGTATCAGATACGTCATTGTTGCAAGTGAGAGGTATCAGGACGGAAAGTTTGGGTCTATAGATAAATCAGTATATATCCATACCACGCGTTAGATGATGAAAAAAAGAACAGAGACTCGTCCAGAATTGATGGTTCTTATGTTGATTCAATGGTATTCGAGGGAAGGTCGCAAAGAAGCTCTGTGAAGACTAGAGATTTATTTGATTTGGATTTGATGAATTCCAAATCAAACTCCTGCAAAATGATGATCCTTTTTTAGTATTCGCCCCCCAGTAATTGACGCGACAAAATATATGTCATAGGGTTGCAATCCAAAATGACAATGGTCTTTCGGAGCAAGATGTAGTGGCGAAATCTTTGTACATATTGAACAGCAGCTAGAGCTAAATTTTCGACATAAGAGTACTTAACTTATGTATCATTGAGATTGTGGCTCAAATAATATATCGGATGTTCAATCCCATCTTCTTCTTGGACTAAAACCATTCCAATGGTTGTATCTGCAGCGGTGAGATACAAGAAGTAGTCGTTTTGATAATTCGGGGAATACATTAATGAGGATCTAATCAAGGTATCTTTAAGAGCATCAAAGGAAGCTTGCGCAACCTGGTCCCAATGGAAGGGTATCCCCTTTTTCAATAAACAAGTAAATCCTTTAGCCATTTCAGCATAATTGGGAATGAACCTCCTTAGAAAGTTAGCCTTCCCTTGGAGTCTCTGTAATTGTAGTAGATTAGAAGGTGGAGGCAAGTCAAGGATTGCCTGAACCTTAAGTGGATCGAGTCGAATTCCCTCCTTAGACACTATGAATCCAAGAAAATGACTAGAACCAACATAAAACACACATTTGTGTGGATTGAGTCATATTTTGTAGTGTCGACATCGTAAAAATATAGCCCTCAAATGTTGCGGGTGATCAGATCGCTTTCATAAATGAGCAGGTAAATCATCAAGGTATGGTTGAACAATATGTTTGATGTCATGGAAGGCATAACTCATTGCCCTCTGAAATGTTTCCCTTGTGTTCTTCAAACCAAACAGGAGTTTCCTATAAGCGAATGTGCCCCATGGACAAATAGAAGTAATTTTAGATTGGTCCTCTAAGCGGATATTGATCTGATTATAGCTAGAAAAACCATCTATAAATGAGAATATTTCGCATCCAGGACATTCATCAATAATCTAGTTGATAAAGAGAGTAGGATAATTGTCTTTTGGACAAGCCTGATTAACATCCCTATAATCAACACACACTCGTATTGTCCCTTGTTTCTTCATGACAAAAACAATATTGGAAACCCAATGAGTAAGAGGAATAGGGTAAACGAAACTATCATGCAAAAGTCTTACAACTTCTATTTTAATAGCAACAACCTTCTTTGGATGAACAGGATGGAGGTGTTGTTGAACTGATTTGACATTAGGATACATTTTGATTTCATGTTCAACTATACTACAGTCAATTCCTGGCATCTCCTTGTATTACCATGAAAATATATCTCAAAATTCACGAAAAAGAGCGCGGTAAATATCAAGTTCTGATGGAGAACAAGATTTGCCAACATGAATGTTTTCTACAATGTTAGGTTTGGTGGAAATATTGATAGAAATAGTTTCTTCGATATTTGATAGGTTTCACTCGGAATCTGCTGTATCTATGAAAACAAAATTTGAAAGAAAATCGACAACTGAAGGGTGATTAAGTTCATTTTACTAATCTTCTATGTAATCTAGAAGATGTGAACGATGACGATAATCTGGTTCTCCTTCCATTATCATTGATTAGATGATTCCTTCATCAATAGAAAATATACGTGACAAAGGATTAGAGGAAGTACCATATTCTAATGAACGATCTACCCATACAACTGACGAAAATGGATTTGGATTTGTCGCGTAAGCCAGAAAGATTGATTTCTATGCTAGCTCAATAGGGCTTGGTGACATGATTTCATTACGACTATCAACTTTAAATCTATTGGTAATCTTCGTTAAGTCAGATGAAGTGGAATATATCATGTTGCAAGTCTCAACTTTTGCCACTTCCAACAAGTTTGATGGTGACGGTAGTGAAAAAGTACCCATTAGGGAAGGATCTTTAAAGATACCTACACCAATGTTTTGAAGAGATAGCAGGGGTCCATGTACCAATGAAATGCTTCCAGTAGCCTATGAACTAGAGGTGAAGAAGGCGAGTTGGTCGATAACTGTGATTCCACCCTTATGAGGGAATGCAATCGTATGAAAGTACGTTGAAACCACAACAGCCATAGCATAAACCCACAGTCTTCCTAGTAAAATGTTGTAGTCAAGGGGTCCATCAACAACCTCAACTTCAACAGTTATTGTTTTGCCTCCTAGTTCGATTTGCAGATTACTCAATATTCCACAAGGCATATATGTGCATCTGTCAAAAGCTTTTAACGTTGTTGGTGAACGTGACAAAGGCAGTGAGCCAAGTGTTTTCCAGCAATTCATAGACATAATACAAGTAGACGCCCCCTCGTCAATAATGGTTTGATGAAAAAGATTATTTAAGGCATTTACTTGAATTAGGAATGCTAATTGTGCTGGTAACCGTGGCGTATAACCCGCATGGTTGAAAACCATGAGATTGGAATCAGTTGGATCAATTCCACCAATTGTTGACAACAAAGCCTACTTTTGGGAGGGACAGTTTTGAAGTACCTCGAGCGTTGACATAGCAGAAGGTGACTGAGCCAAATCTTCTACTATGTTATAATTCTGTGTAGCTCGAGCTTGAGGGTTAAATGTCGATTTATGTACAACTCCCTTCGGTGGTTTTATTGTTAACTCTAGTGCAAGAGGTGGTGGAATAAGATCAGTTGAAGTCAAAGTCGAAGAGTTATGTTGATCAGCCTAGTTATTCAATGACGATGGTTGATTTCCATAATATTTACTTCGTGTTGACATCAAAACTTCAATTTTAGGCTTAGAGGCGGATAGCATAAGCACTTGGGAAGTGGAAGCATGGTCTGTAGCAACCATATTTGTCTTCGGTTTTGGAAAAGGATCAGTCAATACCACAGATGTATTAGAAGTCTTCAGAAGCTTTGAGACTTCGGAGCGGTGAGGACAATCTCACGTAAAATGCTCATCGTTACAAATCAAACATGGGTAACGAGGTTTCCTAGCCGAAGAAGAGGAATCAGATGATTTCTCTTGAGGGGAATTATTTTGTTTCTTCTTGTTTTTCCCCTTCTTCTTACTTCCTGGTTGCTTTTCATTCTTGCCCTTGTCAGATGACACGACATTGATTTCGGAAGTAAGAGTGTTATCAGGTGCATTTGTAGTTTGATTGGAAATGGAAAGTGTTTGACCAGATGGTCTACCTACCATTTGTGTGCTTGAAGAACCAATCACACCGTCACCGGCATGAGAGTCCTTACTCGATGGTGGAGGAGGAACAATGAAAGCTGGTCGGGGTGCATTCGGGATCTTGTCATAGAGCGTGCCAGACTGTGTATAAATCAAGTCCAAATATTGGGCACGAGCAATTACT
This sequence comes from Pinus tabuliformis, assembly GCA_031772625.1. Classification (NCBI taxonomy): domain Eukaryota; kingdom Viridiplantae; phylum Streptophyta; class Pinopsida; order Pinales; family Pinaceae; genus Pinus; species Pinus tabuliformis. The sequence goes on along the minus strand of CM062818.1, from coordinate 507,656,297 downwards.
TTCTCTTCAGTGATAACTCCACCTTTCACCACATTGCCAGTGATAAATAGCAGCAAGGATTTTATAAACCACTCAGCCAGAAGCTGATCAGGAACATAAGTTTTAACCATTCGATGACGACGACACCACTCATGAATATGATCAGAGATGTGAGTAGTAGTAGTCTATTTAAATTTGGTTAATAGTTCCATTCCAGTCTCATATTGTATGGGTAACTGGGAGTGGTTTAAAAATGTGGTAGCTAAGGTAGTGAAGTCATCAAAAGAAGCTCATGCTAACTCAATGTACCACTTCGCAGCCGGACCAATAAGCGTTCTCTGGAAAAGACGTAGTCTAACAGAATCATCATTCAAGGAGTTTGATGAACACCATAAATGAAAAGTCATGACATGGTTGGACGGGTCTTCTCCAGGGTTTCCATTGAATTTCAGAATATCAGAAGGTAACTTATGAGGAATCACTGACCACCAAGGTGCATAATGAATTGGGTCATTGGTGAGCTGGTTTAGATCTGGTAATTCAAGTGTTGCAATGAAAGGCAACTGTCTATTGAGGTCAGGTTGAGCATATCCAGGGTAAGATGGGATTGCTTGGGAAATAGGCCTTTGCATACCATCATAAGGCATCTGCTGCTGGTAACCTTGATAAAGGTAAGTTTGTTGATCAAATCTGGCATAAGATTGTTGTCCAAGTCCATGTTGAGGATGGTATTGCTGGAATTGTTGTTGTTGATATTGGGGCTGCCAAGGTTGTTGAATCAATTGTTGTTGTTGTTGATACAACGGTTGTTGTTGCCCACCAATGTAAGGTTGACTAGGTTGTGAATACACTAAACTAGTGTAAGTCTGAGTCATTCCAGTAAAAGGTAAACTAGCCTAAAGTTGTTGGACTCTAGACACAAGTGGTTGTTGTAAAATTGCCTGAGAAGGCTGGATCTATATACTTGAAACTTGGGGGTCTGAGGTTGAAGGGCCAGCTTGCACAGGTTGAGATACAAAAATCTAAGCTTGTGACTATGGTACAGCTGTAACAACAGGTGTTGTAGGTATGGATGAGACAGATTGCATAGGTTGTGATGGATACACAAGCCTAGGTTGAATGGGCATGGTTGGCTGCCACTGACAGATAGTCATTCTAGGCTAACCTAAAGACGATGGCATACCGACATATGGTTGCCCCCCAGAAAATGGAGGATAAGGAGAATGTGCATATTTTTCTCCATATGGGGGTAGTCCAGTGTAAAGCGGATACATAGGACGGTAACCAGATGAACCAGCTTGATATGAACTTGATGGGTCCAGTTGTTCGGTATTCGTTAATGAAGAACCAGATAAAATTCCAGTAGAGGACATTGGGGAAGATCAAGGGCTAGAGCTAACACCTGACTGGGTTCCCTATAAAGATTGGTAACCCAATGGGATGGAAAAAAACACCATACAAGTGTGACTCAGGTGTCGTAGTAAACATCGAAGAGGTTGCGATAGAAGATTTTGTCATAGCCATAACAGATGGTATGGTCTGGGATGTTGACTCTGCCATAGTCAAATGTCCAAATAAGTTTCCTAATGAATCAACGGGTGTCTGAAAGTAATCAGGATCAAAAGGAGAAATGAAATGAGGAGTATGAGGATACAGATAAAGTCCAGTTCCAAAATGGAATGGAGTTCTGGGTGATTCTACCTCAGGTTCCTCTTCTATCAAAATCAAACCAGGTGGAAGAATTTCACCGTCTAGTCCGTAATAGATTTCTGGTATTTGTTTCTGAGGTAAAGAGGAAGTCTCGATAGTTACGAATGTCTGAGGATGTACCGATCGATATTCTTCCGGTAAGGTAACAACTTCTGATTGTTCCACCTCAAGATCCAAATGTTTTGGTAAAAGAACAAGTTCAGGTTGGGCTTCGTGAACAACTTCTGGTTCAGAAGTAACTTCTGATTGAATAGTGATGGGTTCAGGATCCAGTTTTGGTTGAAAAGATTCAGGTTCAGAAGTAATTTATTGTTGAACAACTTGGATTGAGAAGAAACTTGTTGTTGAACAACTTGGGTTACCGTTTCACTAGATTCAGTTCTAGTTTCCTCAGGTAATTGCGGACATTCCACTTCAGTGACAGATGTATCGGTAACGGTAGGAGTAACCGGGGTCACAGTACTTACCGGTATAGGTGTTTCTAGTAATTCAGATGAAGAACTAGAGGCTTGTGAAGTACTGGATCCAATTAAACGAGACTGCTTCGACTGGATAGGTGTAGCTTCAAGCGGTAAAGGCGGTTTACTTGCTGCTCTCTATGAACGACGGGGTAAGGGTTGATTTTCCTCCACAATTTCTGATTGATTTTATTACAAAAAAAGAAATAAACAAAAAGGGGTAAGCTAGGAAAAAAGGTTTACCAAGCAACTGTGAACTACAGAATACCTCCTGGCGAACCAAGAAGTACGGGCAGGCAATCTCCCCGAATGTTGTGTTCAGTGTATCATAGTGTACAAGGCGGCCGACTCGGTTACCTAAGGATGGATAGAAACCTAGTATTGTCCTCCCATATATACCTAAAAGTACATGGAGGCCCAATCCATATTAGCGCTGTCTAATGCGAAACCGCACAGTGAGAGCATTCCCATATACTTTATGTATTGTAACACCACCCTATATACCCGAAGGTACATGGAAGAGCTACGATATACTCACGTACATGGAATGAGGTATCACACTCGGAATGTATCGCAGACAAGTTAGCAATAGCTGCTATGTTTTACGACACTAGAACACGTCTCTAGCCTAGAACCTCTAAATTTTTTGCGTTAGATGGCAATGCTCCATTAGGTTAATTGATGTTAATTTTAAGTTGATCTTCATTAAGAATTTGCCTTTCAAGGTTCACCATGTGATGTATTTTCAATTCCTAGAATGCAACTAATATGATATGCATCCTTTTCATTCAACTTTGACAATGAAAACCTTAGCTAGTAGGGATAGAGCAATTAAATTCTTGTAATCAAATAACAAAGAACACATCTAATGCAATTTCCCTAAACTATTCCTATGAGCACACACAAACTCTTTTAATGCACAAGTCAAGTTTTTCTTTTCAAATCCCTTAAAATTGTGATGAACAAAAGGAAACTAATGCACATACAATCAATCAATCTTTTTGCAAGAACGAAGACTTTATGACAGTTCTGTTTCAAAAGAAAAGAAGACTTTTACGACACTTTCTTTTGAACAAAGATTAATCGACTATAAACTAACTTTGACAATGAATTGATAGTGATAAAGAAATCATTTAAGAAACACTAAACAATCAAGGACAAAGTAGGGCTGGCAAAGGAAACACAAATTGATTTCAGAGACACAAGCATCATTGACCTTTCAACAAGAAGAAACAGAAGGAAATTTGGCAAAAAATCAACTCAAAGGAGGGATTTTTGTCCTAAGGAGGATCAACGCAACCTTGAATGGGAGACAGTGTGCTTCAGAGCACTGTCCTCAAGCTAAGGGTGCTCTGCAGCACTTTGTCTCTAGACCAAACCTACGCTGGTGCCAGAGAGGCCATCCTAGGGGCTTACAAGCACAATTTTCACCAAAAAACACTTCAAAAATACTGAAAGAAGATCAATGGAAGAAAGTAAGGTCTACTAGAGTGTACTAGGATGAAGGTAAACTACCCAGAATGATGATCATTCCCTAGAAAAGTCGCCAAATTGTTATGAGGAATTTTGCATCTACTAATAAATACTAATTCCCTAGGTAGGTAGCTATACCTAGAACAACAGATTTAAAGGGCTTATCCTTTCTCTATAGACAATAAATAATAGAAATGGAATCAAAGTACCTACTTGTTCTTTCGCATTCCTTTTGTCTCCTTTTTTTGACTCCCGTCGCTTCTTCTCGAACTTAACTCACTCAAAAATTACCTGCAAGCATAAACAAAAGACAAAGAACCAATCAAAGTAAGAGATCTATCGACTATAAGTAAATGGAATCAGATACATTCACACATATAAACATCATATATCAAGATAAGCATATGGAAAAATGTGTAAACAACTTTATTAGATAGAAAGAAGAATTACAACCATGAAGTCCGATCCATTGTCACTCTTCCAGCTTGGGTTCCAACCAACATCACATCAATAGAACAGCACTCCGTCAACATAACACTACTTGCTTATACTCTCAATTCTCACACCAATAGTGTCTCCTTACAAATTCTCAAAGTCTAGCCCCTGATCACATAGATGAGTGCTAAATTTATAGGCAGATGGAGGAGGTTTTGTCATAAATGAGGATATTGAATGGCCTTCTAAACTTAGAGTTAGTTTCCATGGAGGAAGGGATGAGAGGATAGGAGGTTACTTAATTCATTCCTCATCCATTTTCGAGCTCATAGGAGATGATAAGTCTAGGAATCTTCTAGATGGCTCTAGAAGATAGGAATATTCCTAGAACCCTATGTGAATTTCACTCAATCTCGCCCAATGCAGGTCAAAGTGGGCCTAGGTGCTCTGTATAGCACCTTGACATGGGCCTACCTACACTAAAGCGCACTTACCCTTGTCCAAGGCTGTGCTAGTCCCTCAAGGAGGCAATTCTAGAGGTATTTAGGCCAAGAAACTCTCAGGGAAGGAGGCATTCAAAATGGTGACTTGTCTAGGGCATGTAGCAACTGAATTAGGGTTTGATGAGCCCTAATGGTACTAATCTGAATGATGGGAGTGATGTTCCCAAATGGATCTGTAACACGACCTTAAATGTCTAAATATTTCTAGATAGATCAAGAGGAACCCTTCCACTTTCATTTATATGCAAGTATATTACTTTAGCTAGACACCATTACCAATTAAATTTAATTATTGTGGACACTTCGATATGTTATAGAGATTTTGGGGATGCTCCCTCATCTCTCTTCACCTTACCACCAAAGGTGGGTGACTCAACCTTCCTAACATATCCAAGTACGAATCAACTCCCAGTGTGTTCTAATGCCACTGCGACGGGTTTTTCCTACTAGTCTTCCACTCATGCACTTACCCCTAACACATTGTTATGTGTTTTTTCCATAGAGGAAGTATCTTCGACATCAAATATTTTCTTTCATTCATGTAACTTATAAGGATAGTAACAAAGCGGGTGTTTTTTTTTGCAGACTCAACGCTTCAAAGTATTCCTCTTTGTGTTACTTCCTTCTACATTTTTTGTTGTTGTTTCATATCTTAGGATTTTACAAGGGTTATCCTTGTTTTGTTTTCTTGTGAGAGCATTCAAGGATTAGGTGTTCTCCTCCACAACCCCAACATTTCAATACCCTTTCCTTCTCCCAAACCTTATGTGGTTTTTCTTTAATATTGTCATTATGACACTCTTCCATATCTCCAATGGTTGGTCCATGTTGAAAATTCCTTTACATGTATGACAAGTTTTCTAGCAACACTATATTTAAATTTTCATGTATTTCTTGTTTTCCAATAAGTCTTCCATTCTATACTTTGTGACTCTTCAACTCAAATCTGTTGGCATTTTGGCACAGGTGTGGTGCTATGGTACAGGTGTTGTCCTTGATGGCAACTCTCTTTGATGACAGATCTCAGTTCAGATTACAGAATGAAGAGAAATCTCATATACGCAGGTTAATTAAGTCCAAGTTGCATATACACGCTGGTGCTCTATATACTAAGTCGCGTATACGCAGGTGAGCTATATACGAAGTCACGTATACACGCAGTTTCATGAACAGAAAAGGGCGTGCATGTCGAGAAGCTTACTTTTGGTCCGTGGTAGTTAGTCCTCGGTACTTGAGCCTATGTTTTGGACCAAGGTATCTCGACAGACGTGTTGATCCCTAGTTTTGAGGTTGATGGTTTTGGATTTCTATGGTTTTGGCCCTTGGTATTGAGCAAGGCCTAAGGCTATATAAAGAGAAAAATATCATTAGGCAAACACAATTAGAAAAGGCTTGAATATCTGAAAAAGAAAGAGATCTGGTATGCAGGTTCTGGGTTGCTTGATCTAAGCTAAGGAGAGATCACATCGGTTGATGGAAGACTAGATCTAAGGATAGATCGGGATCTAATGGTTGAAATGCACTATTATGATATGGTTGATTATGCGTATTTTTAGATCTCCATACTGACGCAATGTTATGTTCTGGGTCTAACTGATGTCTGGTACTGCTGCAAGTTGATAGAGTTTATTTTTAGATCTGTACGCAGGTTGTCTTCGGTAAAAGCGCGTGTATACGCGGGTTTCTCTCATTGAAGTAGCGTATATCTTTTGAAGCTTGATTTTTGGGTTGGCAGTTGGGTCTGACTGTTATTGCAGAGTTCTGTAGTCTGCTCTGTGTTTTGGTGACTGGTGTTGACAGGGTTTCAGTGGTTCAGTGATTCAAAGATTGATGATGCTAGTATTGGTTGTTTTATGCTTCAATGATTTGTGAATGAATCATGGTCTTCAGATTGTAATGTTGTGCTTTAGGAGTATCCAGTCTGAAAATTGATGAAAAGTGGTACCTGAAGGAAAGAAGATTGTAGGCCAGCACCTACGTACTAGTATCTTAGCTAGTACAAGAGCAAAAAGGGGGGTTGGAGCTCCCTTCCAGGAGTGCTTGGAAAACGAGAGAAGGTTGTAGCCTTCTGCAGGTTGTATCCTGCGTACTGGTATAAGGCTGCACCAGTACGAAAGATTGTAAACTGAAGTTATTATTAAAGAAAGATAGAGACGACTTGCAGCAGGTGGTTTTCACCCACATTGGGTTTCCACCTTATATCATGGTGTTCATGTGTGTGGCTTTTGTGTGATGATCTGTTCTGCATCTGTTTACTCTTAATATGGTGAATAATGTGTTGATGCATTTAACTGAAGATAAACTAACTGAATTATAAGTTTTCTGGTTATACGCTGGTTTCTTTAGACACAGTAGCATGTACACGCTGGTTCACTTAACTGAAGTAGCGCATATGTTTCTAAGCATTGAAAAAGTTTTATTGATCTGATAATACTGATTCACCCCCCCCCTCTCAGTATTATTTCCAACAATTGGTATCAGAGCAGGTCCTTCAGAGAAGCTTGATCGCTTGAAGGTAGATCGTTCATCATGAGCAACTACGCGAGAGAAGCATCAATCAGGCCACCGGTTTTTGATGGGACAAACTTCAATTATTGGAAGGTAAGAGTTACTGCCTATCTTCAATCTCTTGGTACAGAAGTTTGGGACATCGTAGAGACAGGCTACACTTTTCCTTCAGCTACTCCTACAGATGCAGCCGAGAAAAAGAAATATGAAACAAATGCGAAAGCAGTCAGTACTCTATTAGGATGTATATCCCAATCGGAATTCATGAAGGTAATGCACTTTAAATCCGCAAAAGAAATATGGGACAAAATTGTCACAAGCTATGAAGGAGACGAACAGGAAAAACGTGCTAAACTTCAAACTCTCAGGATTAAGTATGAGACTCTCAGAATGTACAATGATGAAAGTGTGGCTAACTATTTCCTTAGGGTAGATGAGATTGTTAATTGCATGAAAAACTTGGGTGAAGAAATAAAAGAGGCTATTGTGGTTGAAAAGGTTCTAAGATCATTGTCCCCCAAATTTGAATCTAAAGTGTCTGCAATAGAAGAAAAAGAAAATCTACGAATTCTTACTATGTCTCAGCTTCACGGAATTCTAACTGCTTATGAAATGAGAAAAGGAGGTCCATCTGACAGAAGAGAAGCTACTTTCAAGGCTTCAGGCAAAGAAGATTATTATGAAGCAAGTCACGTGCCAGAAGATGAAGAAGAAGAATCAAATTTTGTCAGAAATCTTCAAAGGGGTTCTGGAAGGTTCAGAGGTAAGTTACCATTTAAATGCTTTGCTTGTGGAAGAGTAGGTCATTATGCTGCCAAATGTCCTCACAAAGATAAGAATGACAAGGGAAAGGAACCTGTTAAATGGAACAAGAAACAGAATGAAAAGAAGAAAAGCTATTACACTCATGAAGATAGTGATGGTCTTTCAAATAGTGACGAAGATGAACAAGGTAATAGATATAAACTCTTAATGGCTTTTGAAGATGATGACTACATGGATGCTATAGATGTAGATGGCTTTTATGAAGAAATGAATAATCTCAAAGTTTGCTTAGAAGAGAAGAGTGCTATTATTGATTCTCTACAATGTCAACTAGCAGAAAAGGAAAAACATCTTGAAAAATTGGAATGTGAGATTGTTTGTCTTAGAAAGGAGATTGAGAAAACAAAAGCGATTAATCTTAAATTTGTTAAAGGATCTGAAACCTTGGATGAGATTGTCAATGTGCAGCGATCTCCTTTGATCAAGACAGGTCTTGGATATAATGGAGAAACATCTCAAGCCTCTACCTCTAAAATTTATCTTGATGCAGCAAGGAGAAGCGAGCAAAGGCCAAATAAAAGTCATCAGGTGAATCAAGGACAGTTTACCTCAAGAACAAATAAAGACCATCAAGAAATTTGGGGACAAACTGCCTTAAGGACAAACAGAAGCTACAATCAGCCACAGGTAAAATCTTCCCAATTTGCTTCAAGAATGAATAGAAGCTACAATCGGTTGGATGATAGATCTGATTATCATAGAAGTTTCTTTAATGGCCAATGCTTTTCTTGCCATAACTTCGGTCACAAAGCAGCTCAATGTGTTGCCTACAAGACAATCATGACTAGAGAAGCTCAAAAGCAAGGGAGAATGACTGGAACCATGAAAAGGACTTATAACAACTTTTCGGTTCTTGAAAATGAAGTTGAATGCTCTATTTGTAATAACTTTGGTCATGAAGACTCTGAATGCAGGAGCAGGTTCCGGAAGACAATTCAGAAGGAGCAAACCTCAAATGTCAGAACATGGAGAATAAAGGAACCACAACCAGAAAGATGTGGGATAGCCTTTTATGCAGAAGGTCAAGAAAGTCTATGGTACATTGACAGCGGATGTTCGAAGCATATGACAGGGGACAAAGAAAAGCTTGAGTCATATACCGCATTAGAAAAGGGGAAGAAAGTTTCTTTTGGAAACGATATCTCTGCAGCCATAAAAGGAAAAGGTGTTGCTCCATTAAAAGAGAAGGTCAAAGTTGGAAATGTTTTGTATGTTGATGGATTGAAGCATAATCTTCTGAGTGTCAGTCAGATGTGTGATCAAGGAACAGAGGTAATATTTAGATCAAATGGATGTTGTGTTCGTGATCTTGATACAGGTAAAACAGTGATCAAAGGAAGAAGGACTCCAAATAATCTATACATATTTGAAGAAAGACCACAACAATGCTATTTGAGCAAGGATGATGAACACTGGCTATGGCATAGGAGGTTGGGGCATCTAAGCTTTTCACAAATAAGGAAAGCATGCAAATATCAGGCAGTTCGCGGTCTTCCAGATATCAAAATTCCAGACAACACTATATGCAAATATTGTCAGTTTGGAATGCAAACCAGAACTAACTTTCCAGAGAAGGAAGGATCAGCCAGCATACCTCTTGAGCTAGTCCATACAGATGTATGTGGTCCATTTAGGAAAAGGACACCTCGAGGAGAAGAATATTTGATATTATTCATTGACGATTTCTCCAGGTTTGTCTGGTTAGGGCTTATGAAGCACAAAGATGAAGCATTCGAAAAATTCAAATCCTTCAAAGCCTTGGCAGAAAATGAATCAGGACACAAAATTAAGTGCCTCAGATCTGACAGAGGTGGGGAGTTTACCTCAAATGAATTCTTCGATTTCTATGAAGAACATGGGATAAGAAGAGAATTCTCTACAGCTAGAACTCCTCAACAAAATGGAGTTGTGGAAAGAATGAACAGAACAATCCAACAAATGGCTCGTGCTATGCTTGATGAGTCAGGTACTCCCGCAACTTTCTGGGGTGAAGCTGCACATGCTGCGGTTATTATTCTCAACAAAACAAATGTCCGAGTAAATAGCACTCAAAATCCTCATGAGCTCTGGTGTGGTAAGACTCCTTCGGTGAACCACTTCAAAATCTTTGGGAGCAAATGCTATATTAAGAATACTGATGAGCAACTTGGCAAACTTGAACCAAGAGCAAATGAAGGCATTCTTCTTGGTTATTCTCCACATAGCAAAGCATACAAGTGCTACAATAAAAGACTTGGCAGAATTGTTGACAACATTGATGTAGTGGTTGATGAGAAGGGATATATTCCTAGGCAAGTTCATCATGAAGACATTGAAGAAGATGAAGGCTATTCTCAAAGGCAGAATGATGAAGAAGAAGAACCTCAAGAAGAAGAAGAACCTCAAGAAGAACCAGAGGAGCAGACAAGAATAGAAGAAAAGACTCCATCCAGATATGTTCAAAAGAATCATCCAGAATCTCAGATTGTGGGGCAGAAAGAAGCAGGAATACAAACAAGAAGAAGAATTGCAGAAGCTTCAAGCTATTTGGCATTACTCTCTTCCACTGAACCAAAAAATGTGAAAGAGGCATGCAAAGATGAATGCTGGGTCAAAGCAATGGATGAAGAACTTGAGCAGATCAAAAAGAACAATACTTGGGAATTGGTTCCTGGACCAAAAGATAAAAATGTCATAGGGACTAAATGGGTCTTCAAAAATAAATTGAATGAAAATGGAGAAGTAATTAGAAACAAGGCCAGACTTGTTTGTAAAGGGTATGCGCAGCAAGAAGGAATAGATTTTGAAGAGACCTTTGCTCCTGTTGCAAGACTTGAGGCCATTCGAATGTTCCTTGCTCTCTCAAGCTTTCAAAACTTCAAGGTATTCCAAATGGACGTAAAATCAGCCTTTCTGAATGGAGACTTAGAAGAAGAAGTATATATTGAGCAGCCAGATGGTTTCATTCTTGGGAATGATCCAAACCTTGTATGCAGATTGAAAAAGGCTCTCTATGGCCTCAAACAAGCTCCAAGGGCTTGGTACTATCGATTGGACAAATATCTTCACCAACAAGGTTTTTCAAAAGGATCAACAGATAGCAATCTCTATATGAAAGTTGAAAATAACAAATTGCTAATACTTGTTGTGTATGTAGATGATATTATCTTTGGTAGCAATGAAGAGGCTATGAGTCAGAACTTTGCCTTGGTTATGCAGAAAGAATTTGAAACGTTATTGCTTGGAGAATTGACATACTTTCTTGGATTGCAAATTCAACAAAATGAAGGAGGTATTTTCTTGTCTCAAACCAAGTACCTCAAGCAGATCTTGAAGAAGTATGGCATGGAAGATTCAAAGCCAGTTTGTACCCCCATGGTTAGAGGATGCAGCCTCAGTGCAAATGACGAATCAACAGTAGTTCACCAACCCACTTATAGATCCATGATTGGGAGTTTGCTTTATTTGACAGGTACCCGACCAGATATTATGCATGCAGTAGGAATTGTTGGAAGATTTCAAGCCAACCCAAAGGAAACTCATCTTCAGGCAGTCAAAAGAATCTTCAAGTATCTTCAAGGGACCCAAAACTATGGCTTATGGTATCCTAGAGATACAGATCTCACTCTTTATGCTTACACAGATGCAGATTGGGCCGGAAGTGTGGATGATAGGAAAAGCACAAGTGGTGGTGCTTTCTTCATGGGCTCCAGATTAGTATCTTGGTTCAGCAAGAAACAGAGTTCGATTGCATTATCTACAGCTGAAGCCGAATATGTGGCTGCGGCATCTTGTTGCACACAACTTCTTTGGATGATGCAGACCTTGCATGATTTTCAAATCACTTGCACTCCACCAGTCTCTATCTTATGTGATAATACAAGTGCAATCAGCATTTCAAAGAATCCTGTCATGCACTCAAAGACCAAGCACATACCAATCAAGTACCATTTTCTTCGGGAACAAGTTCTTGAGCAGAAGGTCAAGTTGGATTATGTTCCTTCTAAGGAACAAGTTGCTGATATTCTCACAAAACCACTGCCCAGGGAAACTTTTGAGTATCTCAGACAAAAGCTGGGAGTAATTGATGCTTCATCCTGCTGTTGAAGCTTGTCTGTTCTACAGAAAAGTTGGTATACGCGAGTTGCGTAAGGGATATCCGCGTATATATGTTGTTTTATGCAGGAGAAGTTGCGTATATGGAGTTCTGAACAGTAAGGGAAGACTCTGGTTGGAGAAGGTCTGAGATGGGTATGCCAGAATTCTTCAGGCACAATTTCAGGGGGTGCAGCAAGCACAGGTTCAGGGGGAGCAGCTTAAAGTCTCATAAAGCATTGTTGGCATTTAGACACTTTTGGGTTCTAGTTCTCAACTGGTGTTGGTTTCAGGAGAAGGAGCACAGAAGGAAATCTTGGTTGCTGATCTAAAAGATGTTTATCAGATGCTGCTGGTGGCTTTCATAAGTCTTGGTCTAGATTTGTTGTCTCTATGTCATGTATCTCTTTTATCTCTTTTATGGTGTCAAGGTCATGTAACGGCCTATGTTGGTTTCCCCACTATGCCTGGGATGAATGATGCAATATAATTGGTTGTTATCTGTAAATTTCTGATGTATCCCCTCTTGGTTGGGAGTAAGGATGTATGTATTGAGTCCTTTGGTGATAGGAAGGTCCCTTATGGTGTATAAGTCTTGGTTCTTTTGAAGAACATCTTTTGCAGTTATTGCCTACAGTCAGGGGGAGCATGTTTCAGCACAGCCAAGCAGAGATATCAGCATGTACTCCGGGGGAGTACAGCCCTTTGCCCTTGATGACAAAGGGGGAGAATGATTCTAAGGATCTTGGGGTTGCCATCAAGTCCAAAGGGGGAGATTGTTGGCATTTTGGCACAGGTGTGGCGCTATGGTACAGGTGTTGTCCTTGATGGCAACTCTCTTTGATGACAGATCTCAGTTCAGACTACAGAATGAAGAGAAATCTCATATACGCAGGTTAATTAAGTCCAAGTTGCGTATACACGCTGGTGCTCTATATACTAAGTCGCGTATACGCAGGTGAGCTATATACGAAGTCGCGTATACACGCAGTTTCATGAACAGAAAAGGGCGTGCATGTCGAGAAGCTTACTTTTGGTCTGTGGTAGTTAGTCCTCGGTACTTGAGCCTATGTTTTGGACCAAGGTATCTCGACAGACATGTTGATCCCTAGTTTTGAGGTTGATGGTTTTGGATTTCTATGGTTTTGGCCCTTGGTATTGAGCAAGGCCTAAGGCTATATAAGGAGAAAAAGATCATTAGGCAAACACAATTTGAAAAGGCTTGAATATCTGAAAAAGAAAGAGATCTGGTATGCAGGTTCTGGGTTGCTTGATCTAAGCTAAGGAGAGATCACATCGGTTGATGGAAGACTAGATGTAAGGATAGATCGGGATCTAATGGTTGAAATGCACTATTATGATATGGTTGATTATGCGTATTTTTAGATCTCCATACTGACGCAATGTTATGTTCTGGGTCTAACTGATGTCTGGTACTGCTGCAAGTTGATAGAGTTTATTTTTAGATCTGTACGCAGGTTGTCTTCGGTAAAAGCGTGTGTATACGCGGGTTGCTCTCATTGAAGTAGCGTATATCTTTTGAAGCTTGATTTTTGGGTTTGCAGTTGGGTCTGACTGTTATTGCAGAGTTCTGTAGTCTGCTCTGTGTTCTGGTGACTGGTGTTGACAGGGTTTCAGTGGTTCAGTGATTCAAAGATTGATGATGCTAGTATTGGTTGTTTTATGCTTCAATGATTTGTGAATGAATCATGGTCTTCAGATTGTAATGTTGTGCTTCAGGAGTATCCAGTCTGAAAATTGATGAAAAGTGGTACCTGAAGGAAAGAAGATTGTAGGCCAGCACCTACGTACTAGTATCTTAGCTAGTACAAGAGCAAAAAGGGGGTTGGAGCTCCCTTCCAGGAGTGCTTGGAAAACGAGAGAAGGTTGTAGCCTTCTGCAGGTTGTAACCTGTGTACTGGTATAAGGCTGCACCAGTACGAAAGATTGTAAACTGAAGTTATTATTAAAGAAAGATAGAGACGACTTGCAGCAGGTGGTTTTCACCCACATTGGGTTTCCACCTTATATCATGGTGTTCATGTGTGTGGCTTTTGTGTGATGATCTGTTCTGCATCTGTTTACTCTTAATATGGTGAATAATGTGTTGATGCATTTAACTGAAGATAAACTAACTGAATTATAAGTTTTCTGGTTATACGCTGGTTTCTTTAGACACAGTAGCATGTACACGCTGGTTCACTTAACTGAAGTAGCGTATATGTTTCTGAGCATTGAAAAAGTTTTATTGATCTGATAATACTGATTCACCCCCCCCCCCCCCCCCCCTCTCAGTATTATTTCCAACAAAATCTCAAGCTCTTGAGAGTATTCATTCCATCAGGGGAACTTTCCTCTAACCTTTCTCTTACTAATTCTTCTTCTTTCTCATGATGGATTTGCTCCATATTGTACTACACCATTATATTTTTCATTCTTATATTTTTTCTACAAATGGTGTCTTTGTATGTGTTGTCACACACACACACAATAATCAACTAAATCAAGCATAAAAATATTAATTCATTACTTTTCCATGAAAACACTAAGAATGTTGATCTAATGTTGTTCACACATTTATGCAGTTTCTAAAAGAAGAACTCGACAGAACCCCATCACCTAATTTCATAGTTTTCAATAGAACCATATCAGGATATTATTCTCAGTTTATCCAAACCTACTACCTTTTGTAGGCTAGTTAAAATTCATAAGAATATATACTTTAATCACATAAATAAGAAATACATAGAAGTGCATATTTGCACAAGGAAAGTTACATATTATCCTTTACGTAGTATGAATATCTAATCATTAAATCTGTTACAATCCTTAATCATAGCAATAATATGTGTGTGCATAAACCCATTGATTATCACATCATTCATGAACTAATAAATCACCTGTAACACCCTCCTCCCACATTTTTCCAAGTTAATCAGCTTACCAAGGTAAACATGTGACAAAGAGTTACTATGATATGATTCAACCTCGTAGATCACCTTAAGTAAGTGGAATTGAAAAAACAAAACCTTAATGACTTGCCTCAGGTGCTACAGGATCCCCAAGGCTCAACCACCCTTCCAAGTGCCCATACCCTAAGTTAAACCTATTTTTAAGTGTCCTGGACTCCAATCACTAGAAAACAATTATATGAATTCAACTGTAAGCCTCTAGTTGAATGCATAAGCCTGCAACGGAACGATTGCAGTCTTTTTCACCCAGTTCTATGCCTACGACTGTGAGATCTAAGGAACTTTTTTAGGTCTAGTCTCCAAACCACTACCCATAACTTAATCAAAATTTCCAGAAAAATGAATGACAAAAAGACAAAGCCTTCCATGCAAAACTTAGACAAGAACTTGACCTAAAAATGCATAAACATGAGATTCATTTCATCAAACACATCATGAACATGTAATCTACAGGTCATAATTACATATATGAACATAGGGATCTCATACTTATCTGAGATTCGTCAAGAAGGTCTGATGCCCTCTCACAATAGTTTCATTATCATCTATTAGGTCATACATTCATTAACCATTCATTTACTAATCAAAACATGATGAGAGACATACTGAAGTTTGTCACGAAACCTTGCTTATAACCAACATATAACCAAAATAATAATAATAATGATAGAACAACCATTAAATCCAAATAATAACAAGTATAAATACTTATGAAATACAAGAGGAAAAGAGATCTTATTAACATATGCAAAATCCAACTAAGCTAAGGACTTCCACGTACCACCCGACCATAGATTGGGCTAAACCAATTTTTTCTTTCAACCAATCACACTTTGGTCATATTCCAAGCATGAATGTGGGATCACAACAAAAAAAATAGGGCTTCCTTAGGATTTACAATGTATCTCGCCATTACCGATCAAGGGATTCCCGGGCCTGAAATCCTCATCTATACAACCAGGCTTTATCCAGTATCCCGCCATTATCGTTCAAGGGATTCCTAGGCCCAAACAAGAAACATACACTAGCAGGCTTTACCGCAATCCCATCATTACTGGTCAAGGGATCATTAGGCCCTAAAAAGACATGGATGTCTCCAAATTTCTTCATAAATATCTTAAGGAATTTTCCTATCTCCACCCTTAGGCTTTACTGTGTATCCTTCCATTACCAGTTAAGGAATTCCTAGGCATTTGGGAATTGTCCTGAGACCACCTCACCTTATTCCAAAACCATCTGGTAATCCAGCTCAACCAAATGAAAAAACCCCATCACACCATGGCTATCCAGAAATGGAAAAGAAATGTTGAAAACCACTGTCACACCTGGAAAAACCCATGTCAATCACAACAAGAGAACCAAATGCACACATGCATATACCATGCATGTCAAAAATAGCAAGGAAATCATACATGCAACTCTATACCTGCAAGTAATCCCATTGTAGTTGCTTGATCCTGCTCTTCCTTGCTTGATCTTTGCTTCCCTTTGCTTTCTTGTTCTTCCTTTCCCTTCCTTTCTCCAATGCTAGAGTGCTCCACTAATACTCTAAGTGTGCAAGAGTATGAGAGAGAGAGGATAGAGAGAGAGCTCCAAAATTGTTTTAACAAAAAGGTTGTAAACTGATCCTAATAAGCCTTTTTATTAATGAGGCCTCTATTTTCTTCATTTTCCATTGTTTTCCTTCAATTTCCTCCTCACATGCAACCTGTGACCTTTCACCTTACTTTTTTCCTAATTTCCTTTACTTTCATAAATAAATGCCAATTAATGCCTTTTTTTTTTCAAAGCCTTTGCCAATGCCTTTTCCAATTTCCTCTTAGCCATAATAAACCAAATGAACATGCACTTGGATGTTTTTCCCAACATTCATCTTGGAATACATGTCCCATGACCATGGTCTATTTTTCCTTTATTAACTTTATTACATGGACTTTTAAGTAGGGTTATTACAGAATCCTCCCCCTTGGGGAACACCGTCCTCAATGTTCAATGACACCTATAACCAACAAGACCACTAAAAACCAAAACATACTTCACACATAGATTTATAACTTAGCTCGATGTATTATTTACAATGAACAACTTTCTGAAAAGAAAAACCAACATGACAACATAAAAACCATACCGCTTATTGGAGCTTTATAACACAACTCGATGTAGTCTTTACATCATACATATGCATATATAGACATAAACCAAAAACAACACCAAAAAATATACCTAAATACATTCGCTTAACCAGTGAATAGAGAAGGATACATAACATTCATCTTATCAACTATATCCTATGTAGCGTCATTGGGCCCAAAGTGGTTCGTTTGCACTTTAACTTGCTCGATTTCTCAATTTTGGAGCATGAGTTATTTCTGTTGAAAAATACATTGAGGTTCCGACTGGAATTCTCCAGTTGGCTCCACCTGCAATACAGACCAATCAATCACATGATCAACATCCTTTACATATTTTTTAAGTAATGGAATATGGAAAACATCATGGACTTTCACTTTTGGAGGCAATGCAATTCTATAGGCCACTAGTCCAATCCTCTCAAGGATCTTGAAAGGCTAGCAATACTGAGGTTCTAGCTTGGCACATGACCCGATACTCAAGGAGTTCTTCTTGGGCTTGATGTGCAATTACACCTTTTCTCCAACCCGAAACTCCTTAAATGCGCTATGTTGATTTGCATTACTAGTTTTCCTATCATGTGTTGCCTTTATATTCTTGTTGATAAACTACATTTCTTGTTCCACTTATGCCAACATGTCTGGTCCTATCAATACCATGTTCACTAGATGACTCCAATTTATAGGAGTATTACAGCTCCGCCCATAAAGTGCCTCAAACAAACTCATCCTCAAAGATTCCTGATACCTGTTGTTGTAAGAAAACTCAACTAGTCGAAGGTAATCTTCCCACTTTCACTGCTGCTGCATAACATACATTCTCAACATGTCCTCCAGGATCATGTTGACCCTCTCTATCTATGGATGATAAGTTGTACTGAAGGTCAAATTTGTACCCAAACCTGTAAATAAGTCTTTCCAGAACCTGAAAGTGAAATTCACATATTTTTCTGATGCAATATTCTTCTGAACACCATGCAACCTCACTATATCTATGATGAAGACATGCTAACTCACTAGCTGAATGAGTAGATTTCACTAGAATTAAGTGAGCTAACTTTGTCAACCTGTCAACCATAGCCATAATGGAATCATGTTGCCTAGATGTCCTCGACAAACCTATGATGAATTCCATAGAAATGACCAACCATTTCCACTCTGAAATTAGAATCAGTTGTAGTAAACCACTTGGATGCTTACACTATGTCTTTACCTATTGAAAATCCAAACATCTAGCCACAAACTTTGCCACTTATTTCTTCTTATTTAGTAAGTAGTAGAATTTCTTAACCACTGTCAATGTCTTCTTATATCTCGAGTGAGATGAATAGGGCTTAACATGAAATTCTTGCAAACTAATATTATTGAGCTCATTGTTTTTTGACACATAGATCTTGTCTGAAATCTCACCAAACCATCTGTCATGAGACAATAGTCCATATCATGTTCACATGTACCCTGTTGTCATAACTTGTGCCTAAGCGCCTTGTATCTGTCATCCTGTTGTCCTGCCTGCAATATTCATTCCTGTAAATCTATCCCATATGAACTCATAGCTACTATGTGATTTACCTACACTCTTCTACTAAGAGCATCTGCAACCTTTTTCTCCTTACCCTTGATGTACCTGATCTCGAAGTCAAACTCACTAATCGTGGCCAACCATTTAGCTTGCCTAGAATTCAAATTAGGATTTTTCAAATAAATATATCAACCCACTGTGATCGCTCATCAAGATGAATCTCTTGCCAAGAATATAGTGTCTCCACGTCTTCAAAGCATGGATGATCACTACCAACTCAATATCATGCCTCACATAGTTCTTCTCATTCTCATTTAGTTTCCTTGCCTAATACCATACTACTTGTGCCTCCTGCATAAGGACTCCACTAAGTCCTCTCTTGAAAGTATCTATACACACCAAAAACTCTTTATCTGGATCTACAATATTTAGAATTAGAGAATTTGTAAGAAACTACTTCAACTGCTCAAAACTTGCTGCACATTCCTCTGTCCATTCAAATTTCTTTCCTTTTCGCTACAAAGATGTGATAGGATAAGAAATCCATGAAAAGTTCTTGATTAACCTCCTATAATAACCTACCAACTCCATGAATGATCTAACCTCATCCATAATTCTAGGAGTTTCTCATTCCATGATAGCTCTGATAATTTTTGAATCCATTGATATACCTCCCTTGGCAATCACATGCCCAAAATAATGTACATATGTCTAAAAGAAACTGCATTTACTAAGCTTAGCATAAAACTGACATTCTCTCAACAGTTTTAACACTATTTCTAGATGTTCATCATGTTATTCCTCATTCTTAGAATATATCAATAGACCATCATTGAATACAATAACAAACTTTTCCAAATAAGGACACAACACATTATTCATCAAACACATAAAAGTAGTTGGAGCATTAGTCAAACAAAAAGTAACCACAACAAACTTGGAATGCCCATACCTAGTTTGGAAAGAATTCTTGTAAATATCCTCTTCCTTGATGCATACCTAATGATATCCTAATCTCAGATCAATCTTTAAGAACATTGTTTCTCCTTTCAACTTGTCAAACAAGTCATCAATCCTTGACAAGAGATACTTGTTTTTAATCATCACCTTGTTCGACTGCCTGTAATCAATGCATAAACTAAAAGTACCATCCTTCTTCTTCAAAAACAATGTTGGTATACCCCAAGGTGACACACTTGGCCTTATTTATCCATTGTCAAGAATTTCCTTCAACTGCAACTTCAATTCCACTAGCTCTAGCATGCTCATCCTGTAAGATGACTTTGATGCTGGTGCTACCCCTAGTACCAACTCAATAAAAAAGTACACTTCCTTGTGAGGCAGAAAATCTGAAATATATCTGGGGAATACATCCTGGAACTACTATAAAATCGGGTATCTACTCAGTACCTCCACATCCCCAACATCCTTACCTTTATCACTAGAAATATGCACTGAAAATAACACACCCTTTCCCCCGACTGCACTTGGCCTACATAGCTATAACCATTCTAACCGATGTATCTTTCTTCTTACCCTACAAGCTTCTCATTTCTCCATTGTCATCCAAACACTCAATAGTCTTATCATAACAATACACATTAGTCCTACAAAGATACAACCAATACATACTTAAAATCATACTATATGATACTAATGGAATACATTCAAATGTGTTGATGTAGGCATACCATTCAACACAAATGCGCAATTTCTTACCCAATGATGAACTCTTTTCTTAGTACCTGTATCCAAATGCACTAAATAAGACTTTTCATGCACTTATTTTCTCAAACCACACTTATCCACTATGTTAGGATTAACATAACTATAATTAGATCCAATGTCAATCAAAATATAAATAACTTGATCACAAAGCTTACCGTCCATCTCGATAATGGATGCTTACTGATCCGCTTTCCTATTATCCAATGTTGCATAGATCCATGGAATGCTCTGTCCAACATCCCCAACTGTCTCTGCTTCCTGTGCACTGTAGATCTTAGGCCTACCACCCTGATATAATAGGTAATCCCTCTTGAGATTCTCCTTTCTGCATATCCAACACTGTAACTATCCCTTACCATCACCTCTATTTTGTTTCCCTCCAAGTTGTGACCCATGTCCCTTTCTAGCTAAATTAAAATTCTTGTAAGGAACAACATTCTCTTTTTCACCTACATCCCAAGGTCTTGTTCGCTTCGATTGCCACTTACCTTTAGCTTTGTATTTCCCTTTCCAACCCTTCTGAGACTATGTATTACACTTCGATTATTCATAACATGCTTCAACTTTCCAATTACTTCTTCAAGTGACTAAGGCTCATCATACTGAATCTGATCTTTAAATTCTAATGGCAATCCACTGACAAAACAATGAACTTTGTCCTTCTCATTCTTAAGATATGGTACATACCTCAATAACTCTAAGAACTTGGTCATATGCTTCTCATCTATCATCGATCCCATATTTAGTTCAAATAACTCCTTGGATTTACTATTATAGTACCTTTCTGACAAGTACTTCTTCCTGAAAAGTCTCTTGAATTCATTCCAACTCAACTCCTTTGTCCTGATGTATCTGATATGCTTCACATCTTCCGAATAGATGTATGCTTTCCATTTGAGATTGAAAATAACTATCCTGGCCTTCATGTTCTCTATATATTCATGCAACTCAAAATATTATTCATCCCAAGTAATTATGCCTCTGCATCTTTTGAATTCTTCAATTGTCCATCAAACGTAGATGGCTTGGATTTCTTGAACTCATCCGTCCAATATCCTCTGTCATTCCTCTTGTAAGGATGATAGCGATGATGAACATGATCATACCTGTCTAAACCAAAACTAGAATAAATCCCATGTCTAATGCCTCTTCTATTAGGTGTATCCAATAATCTTCCATCCTTGATGATATCATCCATATCTGACCTGTGCCCATCACGAGATCTACTACCATATGCTCCATTAGTCTTGTGCTCTTGTTCATAACTAACACATGATTTTTCACGTCTCTGCAAGTATGATAATATTTGAAGGATGTGTGCATTAACCTTTGCTTGTTTTTCCTATAACTAAATTATCTTGTCATTATCTGATTTACAACTCCTTATCTCTACCTTCAAACTTGTCAGTCTTTCTGCTATGTGAGGGGAGTACTCATCACCATGCTTCTCATCTGATATGTAGGGAGAGTCTTGTGAACTATACTCCACCATTTTTCTAGTCATTTTTTATCTTCTTCTTCCTACAAGTATAGCATGTTAGGTAAACCAAACATAGACATAACCAACATACTTCAGTATAGTTCATGGGAGGATATCTCATTTACAAGATCAACCAGATTAGCACGATACATGTATAATCATAATCATAACAATATATCAACATCATCTCAATCATCATCCAGTTACCATGCATGACAATTCCAACTACACACCATGACCTTATGCATGACAACCATGACCATAACAATGCATGCATCACAACATATAGGCACTAACATGCATAACAAAAGTGTATACAACTGATATGCATTCATGGCAACCACATCCCAACAACAACATCAACAACTTCTACATATCAACATAATTGTAACAATGACCACCACCATGAATACATAAGCACATATACAACCTACATATAGGCATGACAACCACATTCAGCTCATCCAGTCCAAGTGTCAAACCATGCTATGATAGCACTCTGTAACACCCTCCTCCCACATTTACCCAAGTTAACTAGCCTACTGGGGTAAACATGTGAAATTTTTTTACTATGATATGATTCCACCTCCTAGATTAACTTAAGGAAGCGGAATTGAAAAAAACAAAACCTTACAGACTTCCCTTAGGTGCTATAGGACCCCCAAGGGCTAAAACGCACTTCTAGGTGCCCAAATCCTGAGTTAAACGTATTTTTTCAGTGTCTTGGACTCCTAGATGCTGACACAATATTTGTAGGAATTCGACTGTTACCCTATAGTGGCATGCATAATCCTACAAGGGAGTGACTGCAGTCACCCATTTTTATGCCTACGATCATGAGATATGAGGTAGCTTTTCAGGGCTAGTCTCCAGACCACTGCCCAAAACTCAATGTGTTAGAAAATTATATATTACGGAGCGATGGAACACATAAAATATTGCAGAAATATAAACACGGAAAATGCATAAAACAAGAGAGACATAGATATACGTGGTTCACCCAGTTTGGGCTACATCCACAGAGAAACAACCAGTCCTTCTTTTATTATATTATACGGAAAACTGAAGAGATACAACCTACATCAAATCCGCTGTAACACCCTCTTCGCTCTCAATCTCCTCTCTTCCTCACTCAGAATACAGATCTACATAGACACAATACAATTCCCTCATTTATAGTGAGGGGTTTCCTTCTAGGGCAAAAAACCATAAATTAAACATAACTTCTACCGTCAGATCATCCGCCTAATGAATGGCCCAGATTGACTAGAAATTACTAGACTTTTACAAGGCAATTTTACATCTATTTTTAGCTTCGGGGGCGCTGCCCCCGAACCCTTGCGGGGGGGACAAGTCCCCCCCGCATGGAAGGGTGTACAATCTTCCTGGGGTATACATCCGGTTGAAACCTTTGAATACAAAAGATTTTCAGGCTCCACACCCAATAATCTCCCACTTGGAGGCTGATTATAGAAACTCCACCGCTGCTTCATTTGCTAGACAATGACTCCACTTTGGACTTGGTTGTTTCTCATCTTCTTCATCATACTTGAAGACCAATTGAAACTAAGCAGATTCTCAATTTCTCCCTGGTTACAACTTTTTTTAACATATCTGTAGGATTCTGGCTAGTGTGTATCTTTTCTAGCTTCAACTGTCCATCTTCCAATGTTGATCGTATGAAATGGTACTTGAGCTATATATGTTTAGTCTTGGAATGAAATGTAGAGTTCTTTGCAAGATGTATGGCACTCTGGCTGTCACTGTATAATCTTCCCAACTCTTGCTTCTTGCCTAATTCATCCAGAAACCTTTGTAACAAAATCATTTCTTTACTAGCCTCTGTAGCAGCAACATACTCTGCTTCTGTTGTTGAAAATGCAACAACACTTTGGAATTTTGAAACCCAACTAATAGCTATTCCACCTATAGTAAATACATATCCTGTAGTGCTCCTCATGTTATCTCTGTCACCTTCCATATATACATCAACATATCCCTATAGAGCAATGTTTGAACCACCAAAGCATAATGCTTGATTTGTGGTACCTCTCAAATACTTGAGAATCCACTTCACTGCCATCCAATGTTATTTTCCTGGATTGTTCATGTACCTGCTTACAACTCCCACTGCATGTGCAATATCAGGCCTTGTGCAGACCATTGCATACATTAAGCTTCCAACTACTGATGCATATGGAACTTTAGACTTCTTCCTGAGTATTGGGACACGTCTCCTTACTTAATTTGAAATGGCTAGCCAAAGGTATACTAACTGGTTTTGCATTCTGCATATTAAATCTTTTCAACACATTTTCTATGTACTCACTTTGAGACAATGTTAATTTGCGATTCTTCCTATCTCTAGTTATTCTCATACCAAGGATTTGTTTAGCAGCACCCAAATCCTTCATTGCAAATGATTTTGCCAATTTTCTTTTGAGCACATTTATTTCCTGCATGTTAGAACCTGCAACAAGCATGTCATCTACATACAATAACAATATAATATAGTTTCCATCATTTTTCCTTTTGAGATAAACACAATGATCAGAGTAACATCTACTATAACCTTGTTCAAAAATAAACATGTCAAATTTTAGATACCACTGCCTTGGAGCCTGTTTTAAGCCATAAAAACTCTTCTTCAACCTACACACTAGTTTTTCCTTCCCTTTTACCTCATATCCTTGTGGCTGCTGCATATATACTCTTCCTCCAAATCTCCATGGAGAAAGGCTATATTTACATCTAACTGCTCAAGATGCAAATCTTTAGCTACTACTAGACTTCAAATAGTTCTAATTGAAGTCATTTTGACAACAAGAGAAAATATTTCATCAAAATCAATATCTTTCTTCTGTGCAAACCCCTTCACCACAAGTCTAGCTTTGTACCTCTATTTTCCTCCATCTTCTTCCTTCATCATGTAAACCCATTTATTCTGCAATGTTGTTTTACCTGCAGGCAACCTTACTAAGTCCCAATTCTGGTTATGTGCTAAGGAGTCCATCTCTTCTTTCATGGCTTGCTCCCACTTCTTCCTGGTTTCTACCTGCACTGCTTCTTCATATCATTATGGTTCACCATAATCGGTCAACAATACATAATATAATGAAGGAGAGTATCGTTCAGGGGGTCTACTTATCCTGGTAGATCTTCTAACACCACTTTCAGGTGTTTGAAGTGATTTTTGTTGTTGTGGTTGTTGTTCTGGCTATTGATCATTATGATTTTCAGGCACCATCACTTTTCTGGTGATATCGTCAAACACTATGTATTCTCTGTTTTCTTTTTCTTGTTTCTTTTCCTACAACTGATTCTTATACAAGACCTTTTCATTGAATATTGCATCTCTGCTCCTAATGATTTTGTGATTTTCATAATCATATAAGTGATAACCAAAATCATTAACACCATATCCAATAAAGGTACATTTCTTTGATTTTGCCTCAAGCTTTGTTCTACTTTCTTTGTTAATGTGGACAAAAGCTTCACAACCAAAAGTCTTTAAAAATGAGTAGTTTACCTTTTTACTTGTCCATGCCTCCTCTGGAATACCACCATCCAAGTAACTTGAAGGCCCTCTGTTTATTAGATAAACAGCAGTATCTACAGCATCTGCCCAAAATTGTAATGGCAATCCTACATGCAATCTCATGTACCTTCCACGCTCCATGATTTTCCTATTCATCCTTTCTGACATGCCATTTTCTTGTGGTGCTCCTGGAACTATCTTCTCTCTACGAATTCCATTCTCTGAACAGTACCTATCAAACTCTTTTCTGCAACATTCACCTCCATTGTCTGATCTGCGACACTTCAACCTTTTTACTGTCTCATTTTCAACCAAAGCTTTCCATTTCTTGAAAGTATCAAATACATAAGATTTATTTCGAATACAATAAATCAAGGTTTTTCTGGTTGCATCATCAATAAAAGTAACATAATAACAAGAACCACAAAGAGATGATACCTGAGCAGGTCCCCATAATTTTTCGATCTTCTTTTCTTTCCCAACTCTAAGGAATCTGACTCTCTTCTGTTTTCCATAAACACAATTCTCACAGAAGTCCAAATCAACATTCTTCAAACCCAACAACAAATTCCTTGAGTGAAGAATCTTCATCCCCTTCTTACTCATGTGTCTGAGCCTATGATGCCATAATGCTGCATCTGCTCCTTTGGAAGTTAAAGCATTAACAGAGTTAGAAATACCATTGCATAAATACAATGTACCAACCTTTTCACCTTTTGCTATTACCAGGGCTCCTTTGGTGACCTTCGAAGATTTATCTGTGAAAGTTGTCACACAACCTTCACTGCATAACTGCCCTATTGAAATCAGATTTTTCTTCAGATCTGGAACATGCCTTACCTCCTTTAGTAGCCATTTTGTTGTTTTACAAGAACCTTACCCATTCCAACAATTTTACAGGTTTATCATCACCCAAATAGAATTGTCCAAAATCTCCTTGAACATAGTCATGAAAATATTTTTTATCAGGTTTGGCATGGAATGAGGCCCCTGAATCTACCACCCAAGAATCAATAATATTTTCGAAAGAAAGAATCAAAGCATCTTGTAACACCTCACCTGTCACATTTGCTTCATGATTGTTTTCTTGCTGTGCATCTTCTTCTTTTCCCTTCCGAGATCTACAGTCTTTCTTTAGGTGTCCTTTCTTCCCACATTTCCAGCACACTATCCCCGATCTGGACTTGGATCTACCTTTTCTTGACTTACTGCAATATCCTAAGCTCTTTCCTCTTTCCATTTTTCTTCCCCTACTCTCTGCAGTCAAAGCATTACCTGATGTCTCACCAAAGATTTTCCATCGCATTTCCTCGCTAAGGATTTCACCGACAACATCATCAAACTTTAAAGTACTAGATCTAGAGACAGAGTTACTAATGGCCATAACTAAACCATTCCAACTTTCTGGCAATGAGCACAGAAATAACAGAGCCCTAACTTCATCATCAAAATTTACCCCTATAGAACTTAACTCACTTGTAACTGTATTATAATCATTTAAATGATCTGCAACAAATCCACCTTCTGACTTCTTCATATTAAATAAATGCTTCATAAGAAATACCTTATTTGAGGCCGAGGGTTTTTCATATAGTTTGGCCAATGTCGACATTAAAGCCTGTGTTGTCGTTTCCTTTGAAATATTAAATGTTATCGACACCACTAGACATAACCATATTGTTCCAAGTGCCTTTCTGTCGAGAATATCCCATTCTGTGTCTGTCATACTCGTCAACTTCTTTGTCTTTCCACTCAATGGTAGGTACAGATCTCTCTGATATAGATAATCTTCCATCTGCATCTTCCACAGCTGGTAGTTTTGGCTGTTGAATTTTTCGACCCTAAACCTACCATCTTCCGCCATTTCTCCCACTCAAACCAAGAACCCTTCTCTCCTGCAAGTTTATCAGCCAAATAGACCTTCGGCTCTGATACCAGTTGTTAGAAAATTATATATTATGGAGCAATGGAACACATAAAATATTGTAGAAATACAAAAACAGAAAAAGCATAAAATAAGAGAGACATAGATATACGTGGTTCACCCAGTTTGGGATACATCCACGGAGAAACAGCCAGTCCTTCTTTTATTATATTATCCAGAAAACTGAAGAGATACAACCTACATCAAATCTGCTGTAACAACCTCTTCGCTCTCAATATCCTCTCTCTTCCTCACTCAGAATACAGATCTACATAGACACAATACAATTCCCTCATATATAGTGAGAGGTTGCCTTCTAGGGAAAAAAACCCTAAATTAAACATAACTTCTACCATTAGATCATCCGCCTAATGAACGGCCCAGATTGACTAGAAATTACTAGACTTTTACAAGACAATTTTACATCTATTTTTAGCTTCGGAGGCGCTGCCCCTAGACCCCCCAGCCGGGGGGGATTTATCCCCCTGGACCCCCGCGAGGGGGACAAGTACCCCCTGCAGCCCCCTGCGTGGAGGGGTGTACAGTCTTCTTGGAGTATACATCCGGCTGAAATCTTTGAATATAGAAGATAATCAGGCTCCACACCCAACATAATGAAACTTTACATAACAATGAATGACAAAATAACAACACTTTACATGCAAAAAATAGACAAGAACTTGACCTAGCAAGGCCTAACCATTAAATTAATTTCGTCAAACACGTCATGAACATGTAATCTACAGGTCATAATTACATATTTGAACATAGGGGTCTCATACTTATCTGAGAATCATCAAGAAGGTTTGATGCCCTCTCACAATAGTTGCATTATCATCTATTAGGTCATACATTCATTAACCATTAATTTACTAATCAAAACATGGTGAGATCCATAACTGAAGTTTGTCATAAAACCATGCTTATAACCAACATATAACCAGAATAATAAAAATGATAGAACAACATTAAAACCACATAATCATAAGTATAAATACTCATGAAATACAAGAGGAAAAGAGCTCTTATTAACATATGAAAAATCCAACCAAGTTAGGGAATTCCACGTACCACCTGACCATAGATTGGGCTAAACCAAATCTTTCTTTCATCCAATCACCCTCGTGCCATATTCCAAGCATGAATGTGGGATCACGAAAAAACAACCAGGGCGTCCTCAAGCTTTACCCTGTATCCCACCGTTACTGGTCAAGGGATTCCTAGGCCTAAAACACTCATCTATATCACCAATCTTTACCGTGTATCACACCATTACCGGTCAAGGGATTCCTAGGCCCAAACAAGAAACATACACTACCAGGATTTACCGCAATCCCGCCATTACCAATCAGGGGATCACTAGGCCCTAAACAAGCATGGATGCCTTCGGATTTCTTCACCAATGCCTTGAAGAATTTTCCCATCTCCACCCTCAAGCTTTACCATGTATCCCATCATTACTGGTTAAGGGATTCCTATGCCCTTGGTAATTTTCTTGAGACCACCTCACCTGATTCCAAAACCATCTGGTTATCCAGCTAAACCAAATGAAAAAACCCCATCACACCATGGTTATTTGAAAATGGAAAGGAAATGCTAAAAACCATTGTCACACCTAGAAAAACCCATTCCAATGGAAGCAAGAGAACCAAATAAACACATGCATATGCCATGCATGCCAAAACTAGAAAGGAAATCATACATCAAACTCGATACCTGAAAGTAATCTCGTTATAGCCACTTAATCCAACTCTTCCTTGCTTGATCTTTGCTTCCATTTTCTTTCTTGTCCTTCCTTTGCCTTCCTTTATCCAATGCTAGAGTGCTCCAAGAATGTTCTAAGTGTGCAAGAGTATGAAAGAGAGAGAGCTCCAAAACTAAATTGACAAAAAGGTTGTGAACTGATCCGCAGAATATTTTTTATTCATAAGGCCTATTTTTACTTCATTTTCAATTATTTTCCTTCAATTTCCTCCTCACATGCAACTTGTGACCTTTCACCTTCCTTTTCTCCTAATTGCCTTTATTTTCATAAATCAATGCCAATTAATGCCTCTTTTCCTTTTCAAAGCCTTTTCCAATGCCTTTGCCAATTTCCTCTTAGCCATAATAAACCAAATGAACACCCACTAGGATGTTTTTCCCAACATTCAGCTTGGAATATGTGTCCCATGACCTTGGTATTACTTTTCATTCATTAAATTTATTACATGTATTTTTAACCAAGGTTGTTACGTCACCATCAAAAAATTAATATTCATTCCATTCGTAGCATATAATACAAATTGCAAATCCCATGGATGGAAACAAGATTCACAGTGAAAACATTCGTTATAATAATAAACATACGATAATTGTCAATCATGAATTGATCTAGATTTAAACAAGAACACAAAAAATTACAGAGATAACCATAAACACAAAGATGTAGCGGAAATAATACTTCATTTCATTAATGTAAAACACTGAAATATGCTTACAAACAGAAATGGAAATAAACCAGCTAGGGTGATGGTAGCTTATCTCTGAGAAGAGATGTGGCGGCTACATGCCTTTGAACTATGTTACAATGAGGCTCGAAGGCCTATTTATTGTTGAGAAACAATGGAAAACCCTAAACATCCAAAAGCCTAACCCTAGAAGATGAATCACCAAACTGTGGGCCCCATTTGGGTAAATTGGTACATCAACTTCCCGGGGTCGTAACTTTGGCATATGATCTCCGTTTGATGCGCACAATATCTCGCTAGAAATATCTATCCAAGAATTACAACTTTGGGAAGAGAAACATCAGTCAATGGTCCCTTGTTGCTCCCAGTTTTCCCAAAAAGCGTCATTTAGGGCCTCAAAACGGCTCCGGAAGTTCAGGACCCGAAAACTGCTAAAAATAGTAAGTTGTGCTACAATTAAGGAAACTGAAAAAGCTGAGAGAAACAATGGTGGGGGTCCAAGTCGATTTGGCAGGTTGCCACCAATATCCACCTGGATCATTCCTCCCCCCTTAGGAAGCAATGGTCCCCATTGCGTTGAGTTCCTCCATGAGATGAGGAAACTTCTGTTGAAATTGGTCCCTGGCGAGCCACTTACCCTAGTGAAGGAGTTGGCCTGCTTTGACAACTCGATACAGTTGGATATTCTGTTGGTGAGTGTGCTTGATCTATGTGTCCATGATCCAATCAGTTGCAGCTTTTTCCATGCAATTTGGATTTAATTCTGTGTGTGTGAACTATTCTGCAATGTCGGATGTGTCTAGTAATGGTGGAAAGTATGGTCGAAGGCGGTCCACATTGAACACTAGGTGCAAGCCAAGGAATGGGGGAATGCTGAGCTCAAATGCATTGTCTCCCATAGCCTTGGTAATGGTGTAAGGACCATATCGGAGTGGTCTCAGTTTCCGATAGGCTCTGGTAAGGCGTTCCTTTTGCAAATGCAACCAGACTTTGTTGCCCACCTGAAACTTGTGTGGCACCCGATGTTGATCATGTCGCTGCTTGTACTTGGCATTTGATTTCTCCAAAATGTCATGGACCTGTTGGCGAATATGTTGGATGTTCTCAATGAAGCTAGTTGCCTTATCTATTTCGGACTGGACATGAGCTAAATCTGTGTGAGTAGCTGAAAATGGCATGGCCACATCAATGGGACATAGTGGTCGACATCCCAAGCCCACCTGAAAAGGGTTGTGGCCAGTCGAACTATGAAGAGCTTGGTTGTAGTTGTGCTGAACATAGGGGAGGCTCTCGTCCCATGTGTGTGGATGCTTTGATTTTGTACATGCGCAGAATGTGTACAATCATCCTGTTGATAACCTCTTTCTGGCCATCAGTTTGAGGATGGAAGGTTGTGGACTTAGTGAGTTTGGTGTCCAGCATCAACCAGAGACTGGACCAAAATGTACTGAGGAACCGACTCTCTCGATCTGAGATGATAGACTGTGGGATCCCAAAGTGCACCCACACTCATTAAAAAAATATTTTAGCAGTGGCTTCTACTTTGATATTCTTCTTGCAGGCCGCCATAATGGCCATCTTCGAGAACCTGTCGATGACCACAAAAACACAGTGGTTTCCATGCTTAGTGGAAGGAAGGCCTGACATGTAATCCATGGAGATGGATTCCCAAGGTCGACTAGGGGTAGGCAGTGGGGTATAGAGGCCTTGCTTCTTAATGGTCGGTTTGGCAATGGCACAGGCAGTGCATGATCTGATGTACTTCGCGACATCCTGTCGAAGATTTGGCCAATATAAATACTTTTGCAGTACTGCCACCGTTTTCTCGACCCTGAAATGCACAGCAGCCTGACTGTAGTGTGCTTCCCAAATCATCTTGGCACACTTGCTTGAAGGAACACAAAGGTGACCCAGGTGGCATAACAGGGCATCCTGGAGGTGAAAATCTGGAACATGCCGACCCTCCAAGAGTGTCTGGTATGTGTGGCCAAATTCTAGGTCGCTTTTGTAGAGAAGTGGCCAATCATAAGTCTCGTGCCCACAAGAGTTGAACACGGTGGTTAACGCCATGATCGGTGTTCGACTGAGCAAATCTGCAACATTATTGGTGCTACCCTTCTTATACTTGTTATTCAAATGGAACTGTTGTAGGTATGTAGACCACTTCTGATGGCGAGCATTCTGCAATTTCCCTTGGGTCTGTATGAACTACAGGGTTGGTGGTCTGTGTGGATGACCGATTCCTTCCCCAAAATGTAATGCTTCCATTCTCGGTAGGCCTGCACAATGGAATACATCTCTTTGTCATAAGTGGGATACCTCTGGACTGTTTCTGAAAGTGTATCACTGTGATATGCCACTGGATGCCCATGTTGAGCAAGGACTGCCCCAATAGCATAGTCAGAGGCGTCTGTCTCGACCTCAAATGGTTGTTGCAAATATGGTAACACGAGAATTGGTGCCATGCATAAGCGATCTTTCAACTCTGTGAATGCCTTCTGTTGAGATTCAAACCAATTTTGCTTTCGCTCCTCCCTTGGTGACTTGACTCAAGGGCCAAGTGATATGAGAAAACCCCAACATGAACCTGCGGTAGAAGTTGGAAAGACCTAGAAAGCTACGGAGCTCTGTCAAAGTGGTTGGAGATGGCCAATCTCAAATAACTTGGATCTTGGCTGGATCCACATGCACCCCCTATTCATCAATAATGTATCCCAGATATTGAACCTGGGTCATGCCAAAAGTGCATTTCTCCAAATTAGCACATAGCGTGTGTTGCCGCAGTGTTCAGAGAACTTGTTGAATGTGGTGGAGGTGCTCTTCCCAACTCTGGTTGAAGATTAGGATGTCATCCAAGTATACCACTACGAATGAGTTGGTGAATGACCGCAAGATGTCATCCATTAGCCTCGTGAAGGTTGCAGGAGCATTTTTCAATCCGAAAGGCATAACCAACCATTCGAAAAGGCCCTCCTTGGCTTTGAAGGTAGTCTTCCACACATCAGAGGGTTCGATTAGTACCTGGTGATATCCTGACTTTAGATCAATCTTGCTGAAATATTTTGCCCCCTTTAGTTGGTCCAGGAGGTCATCAATCTGCGGGATCGAGTACCTATTACAGACAGTGATCTTGTTCAGCGCCCGATAGTCAATACAGAGTCTCCAAGTCCCATCCTTCTTCTATACCAACATGATTAGGCTCCCACGGGGTGATGAACTCAGACGGATGTGACCTTTCTGCAGTAGCTCCTGAATCTGCCTCTTGATTTCATTGTTCTCCAGAACGAAGCGCCGATAGATTGTTCCATTAGGCAGCGGCACACCTGGGGTCAGATCGATGGAGTGCTTGACCTAACAGTGTAGAGGAACCCCTGCGGGGGAGGTGAAGATGTCCTCATACTCCTCCACGACCTTGTCCATCTGTAGTTGTCGTGCGGAGGGGCCCTGTTTGGAGGTCGTGGCCACCGTCTTCTTCTTTCCTTGAGGGTGTATCATCAGGAAAACAAATTTCCCAGTTTTGGAAATGAGCTTACTGCATTGTTTTGCAGTAACAAAAGAGATGGCAGTAGGCGGTGCTACCTCCGGTATCTTGTACAACTTATTTCCCAATGTAACAATAACAGCATGGGGCCTTGATTCATACATAGCATGTCGCTTCCACAATTATGGTTGTCCTAATAATACATCACAAACTTCAAGGGGAGCAATGTCACACAATACCTCAACTGTGAAGGGCTCCATGTTGTATGAAAGGCGACACTATTGGCTCACATGAAGATCTCGTCCTTGGTGAAGCCACCTGATGGTGTACGGTTGTGGATGTGCTGTGGTCGGTAAGCCCAACCACTTCATGACCTCTGCCGAAATGAGGTTCTTTTGGCTCCCACTATCGACAATGAACTGTAGTGGGGAGCCCTTTGCCCACATCTAGGAGTGGAAGAGACACTCCTCCTCCTTTGGATCTTCGGGTTCCTCCTTCTGTATCTTCATGGTGGCAACGGTGACGTTGGGCTCCGCATCAATAATCTACTTCCCTTTGTCATTCCCCTTGTCAAGTTCTGACTCAAATTCAGAACATGCATCTAATTCTGAAACCTTTATCTCGGCCACCAATGATTACTTAGCCCGACACTCACTTGTGTTGTGAGTGGAGCTCTTATGGAACTCACACCACTTTCCCATGTCCTTTTTCAGCTTCATGGCATTATTCTTTGCTTGCAGCTTTAGCGGGTTGTCTTGGGCCATCCCACCTTAGCTTTGTCCTTTGTTCTGTGGTTTGGAGGCACCTTTCCCTTACTTCGAATTTGCAGATCCAAAGTCTCGCTTCTTTTGTTTAAACTTTTGCTTGACCTTGACGGTGTATCGGTATGCCATGCCGAGCGAGGGGATGTTCAGGAATTCTATTTCTTTCTAGATGTACTTGTGCAGGCAGCTGTGGTATTTGAGTACCAAATGCTGCTCCGAATCTTTGATACCCAACTTTGTGCAAAGGGTATGGAAAATATTGGTAAACTCTGGTACGTCTTGGTCCCTTCCTTGCCGCAGCATGGTCCACTTTATGTATTGATCCTCATAGCTTCCAACAAGGTAGTTGATGAGCCCCAATTTTGGTACAATTTGGGCTCATTTTGGCCTATTCTACTTGCTCAAACCATTCATTTTTTATTGCTTATGCATGCATTTCTTAGTTTGTTCATGTTGTTTGTAGGAAGAAGGGTAGGCACTCTATCTACGTGACTAATGCATTATGATTCCAGGTTTTGGCATTAAAAGGGAGCTAAAGACAACGAAAAAGGAGACAAGGAGACAACGAGGTGGCACTGCTGGTTTTTAGGAAAGGATGTCCATGGTCTTGGGGACATTCCTCGTGATTCCCACCAAGAACTCCGAGCTCCAATCCATCTCCCCTCCGAGCTTAGAAGCAGCCAGCTGTTCTACAGGAACAGCAGTTACAACTGTTCTACAGGAACAGCACTTATGACTGTCCTACAGGATCAGCAGTTAAACTCTAGTTGGACAGCCGAGCTCCTAAAATCAAGGACACTTGTTGGATCACTGTTTTGCATAAGTATAGAGGCCGTAGCCTTTGATAGGTTGTTGAAACTTTCGCATTACTA
The DNA here is from genome assembly GCA_031772625.1 of Pinus tabuliformis. Lineage (NCBI taxonomy): Eukaryota > Viridiplantae > Streptophyta > Pinopsida > Pinales > Pinaceae > Pinus > Pinus tabuliformis. The sequence goes on along the minus strand of CM062818.1, from coordinate 507,621,472 downwards.
TTGTAATTTTTGAGCACAGCTCGGTGTTAGTTCTTGTTGTAAGCCAGTTTTGGCATAACATCAGATTATGAATAAAGAAGGCAGATTTTGATCTAGCTCTGAGTTTTCTTAAGGAGACTATAGCTCTTAGGTTAGGGCCCAACCTGAGAGCCATAGATCCCCTCTGCTGTAGTGTTGTTTGCATTTCGTTTCAGCACTCTGAGTTTTCATTTTCACATGCAATTTGAATTACAGGTTGTTGAATTAGTCTTTTTCATGAGCATAGATAGGACTAGTTTATGGTTGAATTGCTTTCGGTTGTTTAGTTAGATTAGCAGGTTGATAATACATTGGAGCTCCAGCAAAAAAGGTTGAGGAAGTCTCCACTGCCATCTCCGTTTGGAGATTGGAGTGCAGCCTATACCAGCCACAAAAACACGCAGTTCTTCACTTCATACATGCTGCAACATAGTATCGTTATGATAGATCTTTCCGCATGATTCACACATGCACACACGCCTTCATCACAGCTTCATGCACATTCTCCTTCGCGTTTTGGATTGCTGTTCATTGAATTTATACGCACAGGTAGTTTAGGTTGATGCATTTTCGGTTTGGTGACAGTCATAAGCATTTGTTTCACTTACACTGCTCTCTCTCGTTCCAGTACCTCATTCTCCATCTTGATCACGCATGCAAATACATCGTTGACCCCTGCTCCACTCTGTTATCTCCCAAAGTCTTTCACTCCTCACATAGCTTCACTCTCTAGCCCTTTCGTTGACCTAGTCCTCTATCTTCCAACCTACTCCCTACACTCACTCCCTATCCTATTCTTCCACTTCTGAGCCATCACCAGCCTTATTCCTACCTTACACATCTCCCCCTACCATTCCATCACTCCTCCATCACTTCAAACACTCACGGTAGGTCATCCTGTAGCAATTTGTAGACATCCTGTAGAAATCTCTGCGTATCCTGTAGGATCCCCTGCAGACATCCTGTAGGAGGCCACTCACTCGGTTGCTGAGCATCTGAATGCGAGGAACCTCTGTGGATGGATGCTAAGGATCCCTAGGGACCTCTTCTAGCCTCCCCAACCTGTCCCACGCTTTCCCTCCTTCTCCATCCCATCTGCACAACCAAACCCTAGTTAGCACAAAATCACAATCATTCCATCCACTTAAGGGAAAAATACAAAAACATGTCTTTTATGATGCAAGTAGCTTAGATCCATGCATTTCCACTTATTAGAGGTAACAGCAGCATTGGTAGAGGTTTCATTCACATTCTTTGCATTATAGAGGTTAGACTAGTTAAATTAGGGTTTCCTAGGTTTACATGCTTTGATTTGCTTTCAGTCCATTTTGTCAAGTAGAGTAGTTTTCCTTTGAGAATAGCTTTCGTCCATCAATTAGCAAGCTTCTTCTGAGAGCCTATAGAAGTTGGGTTTAGCCCTAGCGGACTTGTGCCAGCTGACCAAGTGACAGCTGCGACAAGAGCTAGTACTTGTGCATATAGCACCGTCGCTTCCAAGTTTGTACGAACTACCGGGTTGATAAAATGAGAGACAGGAAGCCCCAGGAGTTGTAGCATTATTGCTACAATACTGGAGCTCACCATATTTTTGGCGCCATTGCCGGGGAAGCGTCAGAGTATTAGTAATTGTTGCTTTTCTTCTACTTTTGTACTCTTACTTCTGCTCAGTAGTTTATTTCATTTCCATTCTACAAAAGTAGCTTAGAATTTCCTGCTTTCATAGATTAGTATTTCCTGCTTTCATAGATTAGCATTTCCTGCTTTCATAGATTAGTATTTCTCGCTTTCCTAGATTAGCTTTCCAATTCCGCAATTTCATTTGAGCAAGATAGTTAGTTGTAGATCACTTTGTTTCAGTTTTGCAGGTACCAAAGAAAAAGCAAAAGCAATCAAAAAAAAAAAAAAAGGAAAAGTCTTTTCCATTTCATGCCTCGTAGGAACCGAGATAGATCAGGCAAATTCCTACCAAACACCCCCACCACATCACTGAGTCACCCTTCTCTCTTCTTTGGTGACAGTGACCCAGAGGAACCTATAGGTAACCATCCTGAGATATACCAAGACCCTATAGAAGAAGAAGAGTTAGAGACCACTCCATCTGAAGCCATGGCTGATAATAGAAGAGAAGATGAGAGAATAGAAGGAGCTTTCCCCATTCGAGAGACCAATGGAGAGATGAAAATGAAGAACATTAGCCCCTCCGCCTTGCCTCACTTCCATGGACTGACCACTGAGGATCTTGATACCTTCTTGTTTGAGTTTTCTGTCCTTTGTAGAACCTATGACTATACTGAAGATGAGAAAAAGCTGAAGCTTTTCCCTTCAACCCTTAAGGATGCAGCACTACGCTGGTTCATGGGACTACCTGGGAATAGCATCGCTACTTGGGCTCAAATGCAGCAAGCCTTCAATACCAAGTATAGGGATTACTGTAGGTCTAAGGAAACCAAGGGAGAGATCTTTCGGATGACCATGGGGAATGATGAGTCCTTAGAGGATTATGAGGAGAGGTTCCAGCTTAGCTATAAGCGGGCCAGGTGCACACTTGACCCTGAATCCCTCAAGTTGGTTCTACTCCGAGGAGTCCCTGAAGATCTCTTAGACACCCTTCACATGTTAGCTGGGGGGGACATTTACCAACTGCCTTATGAGGACATCAAGACTGTGTTTAGAAATCATTCCAGGGCAGCTAGGAAACGAGGTAGAGGAAATCTCCTCTCCACTGGTGTCCCTTTCTCCAAACATGAGTTTACAAACCAATTAGAAGATCTTAAGAGTGAGGTGAGACAGACCATTGCCATGCAGCTAGACACATTCAGGATCCAGCAGAAGAAAGAGGAAGCTGAGAGAGCCTTGGCTGTCTTCTGCCCTAGGTGCACCAGAAGACACCCTAAGAACGAATGCCCATTACATTAGGTTGAAGTGTGTTTCGTTTGTGAGGAGGACCACCCAACAAATCAGTGTCCAACCTTACCTGGGTTTAAAGCCATGTACCAAGGGACCGAAGCTCCCACAGAACCTCTCTATTACCTAAACCAAAGGAGGCCACAAGGATCTAGACCTTATCAGCAGGGGATGCAAGGGGCATCTCAAGCCTATTACAACCCCAACCAGTCAACTCCTATGCCTTCCTGGGGTCCCCCTGCTCATCCTTCATGGTCCATGCCTCCTCCATGGTCTTATCCACCTCAGTACCCCACTCAACCTACTTCTCATCCATATCACTCACATACCCAGCCACAGCCTCAATGGAATGCACCTCAGCCGGGGTGGAGGCCCCAATACAACACTCCTCCTGCCATTTTGCCTCCACCACCAGTTCAACCTCAGCCTTTACCTCCTGCTCCTCCAAGGCAACCTCAGATGCCTGCTCAACCGAACCTGAACCCCAACAATAGACAGGCTCAGCAGGTATATACTGGGGAGACCTCATGCCCTACCTATGCTGTGGAGATCCAGGAGATCAATCTTAGATCTGGAAAGACTCTTCCAGATCGCCAAACTCCTCCCCCAGAGGATGAGGAAGACCATCAGGAGAGTGAACCAAAGCCTATTCCACCCTTTCCTGAGAGACTAACAGCCACCACACAACCTAACCCAGAAGAAGATGAGCTTTTGGGTGAGCTCAAGCAGTTGTGTGTAAAAATCCCACTTCTCCAAGCCATCAAGGATGTGCCAATATATAACAAGCTGGTTAAGGAGAAGTGTTTCAAACACACAGGCAGACGGAAGAAAGATGCCTCAACTATCAATGTCATAGGACAACTGTCTGACCTTATGCTAGGACAAGTCATCTGCCCAAAGTACCTAGATCCTGGAAGTCCTGTAGTAGATGTTCACATCAATGGCACCATTATCCCCCACACCTTGATTGATCTGGGGGCGGCCATCAATGTGATGACCAGGGATACCATGCTTAAACTCAATCTTCAGGGTTCCTTGAGGAAGACCTCGACAGTACTGCAATTAGCAGACCGCTCCACCGTGACTCCCGAAGGGATTGTGGAGGATGTCATGGTCTCCATCGATTCTTGGGAATACCCGGAAGACTTCCTGGTTTTGCAACCAAAGGCCAAGCTTACTGGATATCCTCTCATCTTGGGAAGGCCTTGGTTAACTACTGCAGATGCTTACATAAGTTGTCGGGCAGGAAACATGACCATCAAAAATGGTCCCATGTCCAAGCAGCTAGTCCTATACCCTCCTGCCCAACCTTCTTTAGAGCATGATTTACCACTCTGGTTGGAGGAAGGAGAAGAAGACGAGGTGTATTCAGCACCTCTGTGTACCCTAGATACCACTAAAAGAAACTCCCCAACCGAGGATGACTTGATTGAGACTCTGATCCAAAACCCACCTACCAGTGCGCTACCTTTAGAAAAATTGGTGGAGGATGCCCAAGCTAGCACCTTAGTGGATCTTTGTACAACCAACCCTGTCACTCCCAGAGTTAAGAATGTGGAGTTCGGCCCTGAGAGAGCATTGAAAATCAGCTCCTCCCTATCTCCTTCCCAGGAAAAGGAGCTGTGTAGTCTGTTGGCCAACCACCTAGATGCTTTTGCTTGGAGCTATAAAGAGATGAAAGGAGTCCATCCCTCGGTCTGTACCCATCATATATACATCAAAGAGGATTGTAAACCGGTTAGGCAACCTCAGAGGAGAATGAATCCAGCACTTAAAGACATTGTCAAGGAAGAATTGCAGAAATTGTTGGATGCCGGATTCATCTACCCCATCTCAGATAGTGAATGGGTGTCCCCTCTACTGTTGGTTCCCAAGAAGAATGGGAAGTGGAGAATCTGTGTGGATTACCATGAGCTGAACAAAGCTACCAAGAAAGACCATTTCCCTCTACCTTTCATAGATCAAGTGTTGGATGGACTGGCAGGAAAGAAGTTCTTCTCTTTCCTGGATGGGTTTAGCGGGTACAATCAAATCCAAATCAGCCCGGAAGACCAAGATAAGACCACCTTCACTTGTCCTTGGGGTACCTTTGCCTACCGAGTCCTTCCCTTTGGACTATGCAATGCTCCTGCTACTTTTCAGAGAGTTGTCTTGAGCATCTTCTCAGAGTTGGTCCATGATGCAGTAGAAATCTATATGGATGACTTTACTCCTTACGGGGCTAACTTCCAGGAAGCAGTGTCCAACTTGGGAAAAGTCCTCACCAAGTGCATTGAGATGAACCTGTCCCTTAGCCCTGAAAAATGTGAATTCCTAATGACTGAAGGGACCGTGCTAGGCCATACCATCTCTTGCCAAGGGTTACAGGTGGATCCCAACAAAATTGCTCTCATCAAGAAGGTTCCACCTCCCCAAAAGGTCAGGGATGTTAGGAGTTTCTTGGGATTAGCGGGATACTACAGGAGATTCATTAAGGACTTCAGCAAGTTAGCCTCACCCTTGTTTGGCCTATTGGCAAAAGATGTGGAGTTTAGGTGGACTGACGATGGTCAGAAGAGTTTGAATGAGTTAAAGGACAAGTTGGTGTCAGCACCAATCCTGAGAGGTCCAAACTGGGCCCTACCTTTCCACATCCACACTGATGCCTCGAACAAAGCCATAGGTACAGCTTTAGGACAAGTTGAGCAGAAACTTCCATATGCCATTTACTTTGTTAGCAAAAACTTGTCCAAAGCTGAGTTGAATTACACTGTAACCGAGAAGGAATTCTTGGCTGTGGTCCATGCATTAAACAAGTTCCAACATTATATTACTGGTTACCAGACCTTTGTACATACTGACCATGCTGCTATTAGATATTTGATGAATAAACCAGATGTGAATGCTCGTATTATTAGATGGTTACTTTTATTGCAGCAGTTTGATTTAACCATTGTTGATAAACCAGGTAGAGAAAATGGTGTTGCTGACTTCTTGTCTAGATTGGATTTGTCTGCAGATGAAGATGGGACGGTGGATGACCAGATGCCTGATGAGCATCTGTTTGCTATCTCAGTACTCTCTCCATGGTTTGCTGATATAGCAAACTACCTTGTTTTAGCTCAGTTCCCTCCGCACCTCTCTTCAAAAGAGAAGAGCAGAATCATCAGAAAAAGTGCCTCATTTACTTGGATCGGGGGCAACCTGTTCAAGCTTGGCCCCGATCAGATCTTAAGGCGTTGTGTAAGGGAAGAGGAAGTCTTTGACATCCTCCTCACCTGTCATGATGGGCCTTGTGGAGGACATTTTGCAGCAAAGAGAACTGCCTTCAAGATCCTGCAGGCAGGCTACTATTGGCCCACACTTCATCAAGATGTCAGAAGATATGTCAGCCAGTGTGACCAATGCCAAAGAATGGGGAAACCGACCCAAAGGGATGAGATGCCTCTCCAACCTCAAGTGACTCTTGAGCCATTTGAGAAGTGGGGCATGGACTTTGTGGGTCCAATCAATCCCTCTTCGAGGCAGAGATCCTACATCATTGTGTGTACTGACTACTTGACAAAGTGGGCAGAGACTAAAGCAATCAAAGCAACAACAGAAGAGAAGGTGGTCAAGTTCTTAAGGGAGAACATCTTCTACAAGTTTGGCTACCCAAGAGAGCTGGTGACCGATCAAGGGAGCCAGTTCACATCCAACTTGGTGGAAGATCTACTAGCTCATCACAAGATCAAGCATAGGACTTCCACCCCCTATCATCCTCAAGCAAATGGGCAGGTGGAAGTCACCAATAGAGCATTAGAAGGGATCTTGACCAAAGTGGTGAGCAGCAGCAGAAAAGATTGGGCAGATCGCCTGGTTGAGGCCACATGGGCTTACAACACCACTTGGAAGACCACCACCGGCTTCACACCTTATGAGCTGGTCTATGGGAAGAAAGCTTTGCTGTCCATTGAGTTTGAGTATAACACTTTGAGGATGGCAGCTCAGCTGGACCTAGATCTCAGCCATGCACAGCAAGAAAGGTTATTGCAGCTGAATGGACTGGATGAGCACCGCATGCAGGCCCTCCTTCACTCAGAAGTGGTTCAACTTCAGAGGAAGGTGTGGCATGACCAACATCTCCATGACAAGCAATTCCAGCCGGGAGATTGGGCTTTGTTGTATGATTCCAGATACAAAGATTTCAAGGGGAAGTTGAGAACCAGATGGCTAGGACCATATACAGTGGAGAAATGCCATGACAATGGATCTGTCCTCATTCGAACCATTGATGAGGAAGCCATTCCCATGCTTGTCAATGGGCATCGATTGAAGATCTACAGGAGACCTCTCTCAAGACAAGAGTTTATCAAAACTATGGAGAAATCTGTATTGGTCATAGAGAAGGGTTCTGCCTCTGCCTCTGGCACACCCTGAAAGAAGATCTGAAAAAAAAAAAAAAAATAAATAAATAAATAAAATAAAGATCCTTGGGTGAAAACCTCTCTGAGGCGCCCAAGGCAGGTAGTAGGGGTGAAAACCTCATTGAGGCGCTCCTATTGCTTTTGTTAAAAAAAAAAAAAAAAAAAAAAAAAAAAAGAGGGAAATGTTGAAAAAGATCCTTGAGTGAAAACCTCTCTGAGGCGCTCAGGGCAGATGGCACGGGTGAAAACCTCCTTGAGGCACCCCTGCTATCTTTCAAAAAAAAAAAAGAAAAAAAGAAAAAAGAAAAAACAAGATCCATAAGTTATTTGCATGCAGATTGCAGGTGTTCTATGGAGGAGAGGAAGCCTCTCAACTCAAGGTCAAAGGTCCTTATCATGCAGCCAGGACACCTCACCAGCACCTCCTCCAAGAATGCTTATGTTCTTCAAGGTATATGCACTTTCATTATAGATTGAGTCTCCTACAGGAAGACACAGATTTTCTACAGGAAGGTGCGAGTTTCTACAGGAAGGTGCCAGTTTCTACAGGAAGAGCTGCCTGTCTACAGGAAGCTCTGTATTTCTACAGGAAACTTCCTGTAGAAGCTCAGAACGGCCCAGAATGCGTTTCATGAGCAGATCTGATGACTACGGGTTGGTGTGGATGCATGCAAGCCTCTTTTGGGCCCATGCACGACACTGTTACCTTGCTCCATCACCCGTGTCGACATGCGGCCAAGTCCCTGCACCCATAAAGAAAATCGATGAGTTCTCGCGGGCAAGCCATTTCCAAAGGTAACAAATGACGAGATCTCATACCATATGCAACGAGAGCGCTGGGATCGTGATCGAGAAGCCAGAACCGCCAGCGTGCAGCATGCACCCAAGGAGAAAGGACTGTGACGAGACCCCTCGTGGGGATCCTGTAACAGTTCAACCTGCTCGAGTGAATACCGTCCACAACACCGCCATCCGAGATGAAACGCGGGCGCATGAAAGCAAAACCATCCACTCTAGCGTCAGCAACCTGTAACCATGAGCCTCCGGGTCTGTGTAAGCCGTGTGCAGCAGGTAGATCCGTCGTCCAAAAACTGAAAATCGTGTGCAGACGCGCGCAGGTAAGTGTCTCAACCTTCTCTCCATCAAATCGCATGAATATTGCTTTGATTTGTTTGCATGGTGTAAGAGTGAATGGTTGAGCAGCCGTATGGCCAGTTGACTGGCCACGTCGGCTAGTTATGGTATAGTCGGATGATCGGGTGGCAGCCACGACAAAGAAAACACGCAGCACGCACGTGAAGATAGTCCCGTCAACTGAGAAACGAGTTTAACCGAAAAGGGCGGCGGCAGATCTGTGGGAATGAATGCGGCAGCGAGTGAATATGCAGACGAATGATGGGTGACGTCGCCCAACGGTCCAGCGGGGACAGCTCACCCCCCGCGCCACGAGCTGCGCCGATTCAAAATCTAATCGGCTAGATTATGCGCATATATTCATCAACCTCCACTTCAAAACTTGAGTGGCTCTTCTGATTTCCTCGGCACGTTGATACGCCAAGCTTTCAGCTACCAGAACACCAGTGAAGCGCACCTCAACCGCAGTCCAATTGCAGTCCTCCCCGAAGTTTGCACACTGCTCCTACAGGAACAGTTTCTACAGGAAGCAGTCTCTACAGGAACGCAGTCTTCTACAGGAATGTGGGTGTTCACGTAAAAAAAGGTGGCCGAGTAACAAGGTAACCCTGGACTCCTCACGCAATTGATCATTTAAGGTGGTAGGATTGTCAGTTACTGTCTGGGTAAATGAGGAAGTAGACAAATTGTTCTCTGTGTGCCCATACTACAATTCTACAGGATTGTTGCGTGGTTAGACTGTGTTGTAAAATTTTTGTGGGTTATACGCATTGTTCTGCACTCTGTCACCGAAACTAAACTCTCTTCCACCATCACCACCTCCGGTTAAGAAAATTGTGCCATCATGCCGGGTGGATTTATCAGGCGAGAGCCCACTGATTCAAATACACTACGAAGAAATCAGGCAGTGGTAGAGCTCTTCACCAGAGCACAATGGATGCCTTTTTGTGATAAGTTGCAGGGGTACGATGAGGAAGTGGCCGAGGAATTCTTGCAGGCCCTGAGGCCAAAATCCAAGGTGCTGGCCACAGTCAATTTCAGAGGCCTAAGCCTCAAGATCACCCCGCAGTCTATCAGTAGAATCACTGAGCTTCCTATGGGTCTCCCGTGGGATAAAGAAGAACGAAAGCTAAGCCAGCAAGCCAAGAAGGAGTTCTTCCCACCTGAAGAAGAATTCACAGAGGATAAAAATGGGGTGAGAAGGACAAGCCTGTTGCCACCATGGAACGAAGTCAGTTTGCAAATTATGAAATATATCACCTGTGAGGGTCGTTACAGCATCGTATATGCATATCACTTCAGGCTGCTCAATGAACTAAGACACCGGATTGACCTTCCTGTAGCACAGAGGCTGGGCATTCCTTACTTTTTACTACAGTCCTTGATGGAGTGCTCTACAAAGCTCAAGGACGGCATTCCGGATCAGGTAGCCCACCATGGGTTAGTCAAGCTTCTTGTGGAGGATGCTCTCCACTCATATAAAGTCCCCCTCGCATGGGAATCATTTAGGAATTTAACAAGGGAAGGGGACATAAAGATGTTGCTCGAAGAAACGGGATCCTCTAGCGGTGAAGAAGAAGGGCCAGTAGCTGAGAGTAAGAAGGGGAAAAGCCAAAAGATCCCGACTCCAACACAGAAGAAAGAACGAAAGGAGAAGGAGGAGGGAAAAGATGACAGAGCAAAAGAGGACACCCCCATCCTGTCAGCAAGGGAAAAGAGGTTGAAGAGTAGGGCAGTCAAAACTGAGGTGGTCCCTGTCAGCCCAAGCACCTCGTCAGCTCCTGCAGTCAAAGCCAAAAGCAAAATCCATGCAGCCAAGCAAGAAAAGGTGGTGACAGTTGCGTCTACAGGAAAACAAAAGCAGGCTTCTACAGGAAGCCCGGAAGCAGCCTCTACAGGAAAACAAACGCAGGCTTCTACAGGAAGCCCAAGAACAACGCCTACAGGAAAGCAGACACAGGCTTCTACAGGAAGCCCGAAAATAGAAAGGGAAGGGCCTTCCACAAGGAGCACCGGGAAAGTAAAAGGCACGGGAAAGAAAGCTGATCCTCTCAAAAAGGAGGCGGAAGCTGCACTGGCTGCCCTCAGCACACCTGCAAAACCAAAAGAAAAGAGGGAGAGGGAGATCCCTCTACCTTCCGAGACCAGGAGAAGTCAGAGAATGAAGACAGACAAGCCGCAGCCTTCTCCCAGCAGCACAACCACTTTAGGGAGTGTTCCTACTTCACCCAGTAAGCAAACTCCCTCTAAGACACCGGCCACCCCCGAGAAAGGAAGCCCGAAGATCACCTCCTGGACACGAAAGATAGGCCAATCGCCTTCCGAAGCCCGGCTCAAAGAAATAGGAAAGAGGGAAGAAGTTCCACCCTCGTCACCACCAGGGGCAGAGAAGGCAGGGCCATCAAAAGCAGAAAAGAACGAGCCTGTTCCGGTCCCGAGTCCTCGGCCAAGGACAAGGAGCAGGAGCAAGGTTGCTCAAGGATGAGCAAATGGTTCAGCTGGGGGGTGATGATGAGCCCCAATTTTGGTACAATTTGGGCTCATTTTGGCCTATTCTACTTGCTCAAACCATTCATTTTTTATTGCTTATGCATGCATTTCTTAGTTTGTTCATGTTGTTTGTAGGAAGAAGGGTAGGCACTCTATCTACGTGACTAATGCATTATGATTCCAGGTTTTGGCATTATAAGGGAGCTAAAGACAACGAAAAAGGAGACAAGGAGACAACGAGGTGGCACTGCTGGTTTTTAGGAAAGGATGTCCACGGTCTTGGGGACATTCCTCGTGATTCCCACCAAGAACTCCGAGCTCCAATCCATCTCCCCTCCGAGCTTAGAAGCAGCCAGCTGTTCTACAGGAACAGCAGTTACAACTGTTCTACAGGAACATCACTTATGACTGTCCTACAGGATCAGCAGTTAAACTCTAGTTGGACAGCCGAGCTCCTAAAATCAAGGACACTTGTTGGATCACTGTTTTGCATAAGTATAGAGGCCGTAGCCTTTGATAGGTTGTTGAAACTTTTGCATTACTATTGTAATTTTTGAGCACAGATCGGTGTTAGTTCTTGTTGTAAGCCAGTTGTAACATCAGATTATGAATAAAGAAGGCAAATTTTGATCTAGCTCTGAGTTTTCTTAAGGAGACTATAGCTCTCAGGTTAGGGCCCAACCTGAGAGCCATAGATCCCCTCTGCTGTAGTGTTGTTTGCATTTCATTTCAGCACTCTGAGTTTTCATTTTCACATGCAATTTGAATTACAGGTTGTTGAATTAGTCTTTTTCATGAGCATAGATAGGACTAGTTTATGGTTGAATTGCTTTCAGTTGTTTAGTTAGATTAGCAGGTTGATAATACATTGGAGCTCCAACAAAAAAGGTTGAGGAAGTCTCCACTGCCATCTCCGTTTGGAGATTGGAGTGCAGCCTATACCAGCCACAAAAACACGCAGTTCTTCACTTCATACATGCTGCAACATAGTCTCGTTATGATAGATCTTTCCACATGATTCACACCTACACACACGCCTTCATCACAGCTTCATGCACATTCTCCTTCGCGTTTTGGATTTCTGTTCATTGAATTTATACGCACAGGTAGTTTAGGTTGATGCATTTTCGGTTTGGTGACAGTCATAAGCATTTGTTTCACTTACACTGCTCTCTCTCGTTCCAGTACCTCATTCTCCATCTTGATCACGCATGCAAATACATCGTTGACCCCTGCTCCGCTCTGTTATCTCCCAAAGTCTTTCACTCCTCACATAGCTTCACTCTCTAGCCCTTTCGTTGACCTAGTCCTCTATCTTCCAACCTACTCCCTACACTCACTCCCTATCCTATTCTTCCACTTCTGAGCCATCACCAGCCTTATTCCTACCTTACACATCTCCCCCTACCATTCCATCACTCCTCCATCACTTCAAACACTCACGGTAGGTCATCCTGTAGCAATTTGTAGACATCCTGTAGAAATCTCTGCGTATCCTGTAGGATCCCCTGCAGACATCCTGTAGGAGGCCACTCACTCGGTTGCTGAGCATCTGAATGCGAGGAACCTCTGTGGATGGATGCTAAGGATCCCTAGGGACCTCTCCTAGCCTCCCCAACCTGTCCCACGCTTTCCCTCCTTCTCCATCCCATCTGCACAACCAAACCCTAGTTAGCACAAAATCACAATCATTCCATCCACTTAAGGGAAAAATACAAAAACATGTCTTTTATGATGCAAGTAGCTTAGATCCATGCATTTCCACTTATTAGAGGTAACAGCAGCATTGGTAGAGGTTTCATTCACATTCTTTGCATTATAGAGGTTAGACTAGTTAAATTAGGGTTTCCTAGGTTTACATGCTTTGATTTGCTTTCAGTCCATTTTGTCAAGTAGAGTAGTTTTCCTTTGAGAATAGCTTTCGTCCATCAATTAGCAAGCTTCTTCTGAGAGCCTATAGAAGTTGGGTTGAGCCCTAGCGGACTTGTGCCAGCTGACCAAGTGACAGCTGCGACAAGAGCTAGTACTTGTGCATATAGCACCGTCGCTTCCAAGTTTGTACGAACTACCGGGTTGATAAAATGAGAGACAGGAAGCCCCAGGAGTTGTAGCATTATTGCTACAATACTGGAGCTCACCAGTAGTACTACTCCTTGATGGCATCCCGAAATGAATCCCAAGTGGGTGCGGCTGAAAATAATGAGCCTATACTTTCATCCTTCAGCTCGCAATAGGTTTCCCACCAATCCTTGACTTGGGGAGCTGCTTTAAGAAGAGTGAAAATAATCTTTTCCCGACTAGAAAAATCATGAACAAAAAAATAACCCTCTAGCAGATTTAACCATTTATCTACAGCATCTGGGTCTATTTGACCCTCGAAGATGGGGTTTCCAAATTAACTTGTACCTTAAAGGGCATGGCATTTCTAGAGGATCTGCTGGAAGCCGATGCGTCGGCTCTGGGTAGCCGCTAAAGGATCTGGGCAAAGCTGTCCATAATCGCGTTCCTTTATCGCTCGAGGGCTTCTTCCAGCAAGATTTTGATAGGATATCCTGGCCCCTCATCTTTCTTTTTATCTACCATGGGAGGCCATCTGGATTTGCAGGGCTGGTCTTGCAAAGGTTCGACCAGTTCAATCCCTAACTCCTTATATCCTAACCTCGTTGGGGACATGCAAAGAAAAACAGAGAAAAAAAGCAGACTGCTCTGATACCACTGTTCCAGATTTAAACTGGAATGCAACAAATTACAGAGATAACCATAAACACAGAGATGTAGTGGAAATAATACTTCATTTCATTAATGTAAAATAATGAAATATGGTTACAAACAGAAATGGAAATAAACCAGCTAGGGTGATGGTAGCTTATATTTGAGAAGAGATGTGGTGGCTACATGCCTCTGAATTATGGTATAATGAGGCTCGAAGGCCTATTTATTGTTGAGAAACAATGGAAAACCCTAAACATCCAAAAATATAACCCTAAAAGATGAAACGCCAAACTGTGGGCCCTGTTTGGGTAAATTGGTACATCAACTTCCCAGGGTCGTAACTTTGGCATATGATCTCTGTTTGATGCGCACAATATCTCGTTAGAAAGATCTATCCTAGAACTACAACTTTGGGCTTTCCCAAAAAACGTCGTTTAGGGCCTCAAAACGGTTCTGGAAGTTTAGGACTTGAAAAACTGCTAAAAATAGTAAGTTGTGCTACAATTAAGGAAATTGAAAAAGCTTAGAGAAACAAACGTGGGGGTCCAAGTGGATTTGGTAGGTGGCCACCAATATCCACCTGGATCATGAATATAATAGTGAACCATGTGCATTCATTCATGAATATGCAGGACTATGCATTATTCAATAACATAAAAATGAATGGCATAGCCCATAATCCAAATGTGCATAAAATTTATACTTATTTGAGTGTGTTAGAATGTCCAGTAACTGAAGGAGGGACTTCAACTCTCCACCAAACCATAGGTTAGTCGTGCTACAACTTTCTTATAGCTAACCACCCTCGAGCTAGATACACAATTTGAGGGGTTACTTGCTTATGGATTTCACATTGAAGGCTTGGATAGAAACTCAGGTGGTGGAGTCTATTATTTTAGTGGTTTCTCGATTATTTTATGGTAGTAATATCATAATAACACACTCACCTCTCTGACACTCCTACTGACCACTTAATCATAAACACACAAGCTAGTGGCCTCAACACATCAATATGGGGAATGATACCCAAATATCCAAGCACCAAGATTAGTCACAAACTCCAATGCTACTCCTTGAGCTCAATGCCTAGATCCTAGCACTATGCAACCTACGTCTTATAGTTTGTCTACTCTCTTCAAAGTTTCCTTCTTGGCTAGATGTTTTGTTGTGTCTTTATCCTTTTTATTTTCCTTTCTTTTATTTCTAAATTCCTTGCATATGTTCATGTAGTCATGAGAGTGTATTGACCCATTCCACTCTCCTTTCTTATGACAAGAAAACTATGGGAAGTTTCCCCTATCCAATCACATCTATTTCCATCTACCAAGTGGTGGTTTGATCAATTGTGCCACCTCTTTGATCTTCAAGGGTGAGGGTCGTCGTCCTCCACTTCTCCACTCTCTCATGTCATCATTTCATTCGATCAGGAAAATTTTTGGTTAGCTATGCCACTTCCTCCATCATTAAGGGTGAGGAGCATCATCTTGCAACCTCGATTCACAAGGGAGATGGGGATGGGCATGGTCCTCTTCCCACATTTCCAAATCCCATCTCATAACTTATGGCAACATAAGTGCGTGATTTAGTCAACTAGAGCGTTAGGAAATTCAATGTAGTCATCTATGGCTTTCAGTGCACGCTAGCAATCAAACCAATTTTCCCTCAAGATGTGGATCTATAAGGAATTTCATCCTTCAATATCCAGTTAATTAATTTTAATTTTTAATTAGTGTATCATCCATTTGTATTTTTCCACGCTAGTATTTTAGTCATAATTAAATATCACAAAAGTATGGGTAAGGAAAGGGATGCCACACTTCACATATAGACGGATGCCCTTTAGATAAATCAATATTGGAGCTACCTTTCAAACGGAAATGGATATTTCTTTCAAATAGCTTATCAGAGACAATGTGATGGTCTATCTAGATAATGTAACAATTTATTCCAAAAAGAGGATAGATCATCCCTACCACCTAAAACTAGACTTTGAAGCATGGCACAAGTACATAATTTCCCTTAACACAAAGAATATAATATCTCTTGGTGACAAAGGTAACCTACTATGTCATGTGATTTCTGTAACATCCCCCTATTACACCTATGCTTATTACAAAAATGGTCATGATTGTAATTCCAATATGGGAGGACCATGGCTGGCTAAACCTTTGATTAAAAAAAAATAATTATTAATTATTTAATTAACACAATTGAAAGTTGGATAGCTTTACAAATCCTTGATCTGAGGGAAGCTTTCTCCACACCTATTTCTTTTAAATCCATGTCCCCTATTCGCTGAAATAAAATAATGTAGTATTGGTGGTGTATTGGTGGGTTACTATTTTTGCATACCAGATTAGGTGACTAATGTGAATGGTGAATAAGCCATACTCACTCAAAGAGGGAGAACAATGGCATTCCCAAGCTAGAAAGCACCTGGCACCTAGAACAATAAGATACTAGAAAAAGGAAAGCGCAAGAGTCTCAGGTATAGATGTAAGGGAAGAGGAAAAGAATGCACTCAAAAGGGAATATGAATGGGCCAAAAGGAAGAAAAAGAGGAGGATAGTAACGGAAAAATAGTAGGGAAGATATGATATGCAAATAAGAGACACTACACAAGGGCGTATTTAGAAGAAAATCATATTCACTCAAGAGAGGGTGATCACTAGCATGCATGAGTCCCATATTTTGCTAATACAATATTTGCTAGATTGATATCAAACAACTGATGTGGCTGATTGGGGCATGGTAGAGTTGATTAGGGAATAGAATTGGTGTTGATCATTGGAATTGGTAACCTAAGACTAGTGTTTTACGTCCTTTGATTTTTTTCTTTGAGAATTTGGGCACTTATTCTATTGACTTTGTTAGAAAACATGTATTCCTAATCCTATGTGAACTACATAAAGTGTAGGGAATAATAAACCCATTGGTGGAAAATTCCTTGGTGCAAGTAATAACTCAGACCCTAGATCTAGCTTAGAGGTGGTCAGCCACAAGAAAGGTTGCAGTGTAACTAACCTATGGTTGGGAGGAGAGTGGAAATACCTCCTTCAGTTTCCAACTACTCCAAACCTTTCAAATAAGTATTCTTAAATATACATGATAGACTACGGGCTAGGTTATGTCTTATTGTACTTATGACTTATGTTGAATCCTATGTCAGAGCATATGATTTAATATCTAATCATGGTTGATTAGCTAACTGGTACTTCTTTTCTGATTATTAGTTGGTTGAATCATGTGAAAGTAGCCTTCTTAATAAATTACAAGCTTTTTGACATGATCCATACCTATGATCTAATAAGACTTAGGAATAGACTATGGTTTCGTGATTTTTTATTATCCTTGTATGTTTCTAAGATGGGACACTTGCAAGTTTGGGTCAAATTGTTGTAGCTTTTCATTTATTGAATATTTTTGTTTTCTAGGCTATAACTTCATAAATTAGTGTCCAAGAAAAATCACTCAAGTTTTGAAGAAAGTGTAACTAGGTTCGGTATTTACAAATGTAATTTTGATCTTTGTACTTGTCAAGAAAAAGAAATATTATTTTTGCAAATTATAAGAATGAGTTTCTTGCTCATTCCATAGGTCTATGAAATTCAAAGATTCAATGACATGTGTAAATAGCTCTTCTTGAGCATATATGAAATGTATACAAGTCTATAACAACCCTCCAAGACAAGCACAAACCTCCACGACAAGCACGAAGAACTCTGCCTACAAAATGATGAAGAAAACAATTTAGTCCACCTAAAAACGAATATTAATGACAAGTCGACTCAGAAATAGGGACACATCAGTTCACCCTAACATGTCATCTTATTTATAGAGACCTAACTACTATAAATAGGCATGTAGGGTCACCATGGAAAGGAAGAATTTCAGATCTCTCTGAAACTACGGATGATGACAGAGGAACAGAACTTTGGATGGGTACAAGAGTGTAGGAATCTTTGTCAAGTCACTTCAGATAAGCTCAATGATTCAGGTATTAGATAAGTAATAGTCTAAGTGTTTTCAAATTGGTATTGCAAAGATAATGTCTTGGTCTCTTCACTCGTTGTCTCAGCATACAACTTAGTCATAGTCTCAAGCATACATATGATAAGAATAACCTCAGCGAACACTCATTACATAACTGCAGTCACAAACTGTCTCAGCATACTAAACATGGTTACAACCTTGATATACTAGTGATGAAAATGATCTCTGTGATCACACTGTGAAACTCTATGTCTTGGATTACTTCTTAGATACAGTTCTGATCCCAGCATAGATGCAATTGTGGTCTCGATGGTCTCTTAATATATCATTGGTGTAGTAATGATCTCAGTGCGGGAGTGATGATGATCTCAGTAAGAGTGCAGTAATGATCTAAGTGAAGATGGAGATATGATACACTAGTCATCTCATTAAAGGTGTAAGAATAATGATCAAGGTAAAGCAACAATGTTGATGATGATCTCAGCAGCAAGAAGAGGATTGGTGTCTTGGTCTTGGAGTGGCCTGGTAGGTCAAGGGCCAAGGTCTTGGTATTCGTCAAATGGAATCTCTACAAGAAGAATTTTGTGCAGGTTTTCCTCTCCAAGAGGGAGAGGTTTTGGCCTAGACAGAAAGCCAAACATCTTGTGTTCTTGTGTCTTTGATTTTGGTAGCTATTTGATGAAATATGAAACACACACTCTAATAATGTCAAAGAGAAGATTGTGCTAAGAAGAAAATTAAAATGCCTCACAAATACTTATCAAGTTAAGAAGAATCACATCAATCCTACTCACCATAGACTCTTCAACATGGTATCAGAGCTAAGGTGCTAAAGTCAAAGGAAGGGAAGCAAAAGAGACATACAAGGACCAGCCTTCAAGAAGGGCATCAAAGAAAGATTTCTTTCAAGATTAAAGGATTAACCCACAACAACAGTGTACAACAACAAAGGATTTTGTCAAAGAATGAAGTTTCGATCACAAGTACTCAGAACTTGGGTTCATGGCAACAGTTTCGATGCCTCTCACAGTCTTAGTCTATGTGATACCACATGGATCTCAATATAGAATGAAGTTTTTCATTGATGGATCTCAATACCATAAAATGATCATCATGACAAGAAACATCAAGACTCTATGGTTCTACACAATGTTGCATACTACAAGGTTCCATAATCCACTTATGTGATAGCATGATCATGTTACCTCAAGTTCATAAACAAGTTAAGAATCAGATGTATAAGTTGAATAAACTTGAAGACAAGAAGGCAAGCTTCATACCATTACATCAAGGATCTCATCTGGAGGAAGCATCAATGTATCTGCTTCAACCATCATCAAAGCAGTCAAGGTGAAGATTTCATATTCACATGAAAAGTAAGTATATTTTCAATTTATATATTTGGTTAAATGAATTCATGATTGCAAGTACATCTATAGGTTGGATGGGCCATCCTGATTCCTTGCATGAAGAGGGAGGATAGACATAGTCCTCTAAGTAGATGAAGTCATTAAACATATCAATAGGTCTCCTCTGAATTTATGGAAAGGGATGCTTATGAAAGATCCCCTCACATGCTAGTATTAGAGACATCAAAGTGATGTAGGTGATAAACGCATTATCTAAAGATCCAATGAATAAGGTCACATATTCTTCATGAAAGTAAAAGGGTATCAAGGATGTATGATATCTACATAAGATCCCATCTACAAGATCTAGGAAGGAAGATAATCATCATCGTTCTAACTAATAGGTAAGGTAACAAATTTCCATGAAAAAGAAGGTTATCTCATTCAACAACTTGTGGTCTCTATGGTAGATAGAAAAATACAAGTTGATGACAGAAATATTGAAGGTTAAAAGAACTCAACCATGTGCAGAAAGGAAAGGCAAGGTTGGTCCTCAAGAAAGACAAAATAAGTATAGTTAAGATCCAATGCTATAAAAATATTTTGGAAGCTCATATCACTGATAGATGGAGGAATCTGAAGAAAAGGGCCGAGGAAAGAGGGAGTAACAAATATCTCCTATGAGTAAGATAGTATCCCTCACAAAAGGATCCTATCATAAGCTCCTAAATCTTGTGTTAAAATATATGACAACGATAATAAGATGCATCATGGCATCATGAAAGCATTAGAAACAAGAGCTCATAACATCTTCATAAGAATCATAAAGGACAAAAATCCATGGCAAACAACATGTAGGATATATAGCTCTTGGGAACCTCAGTGGACATTGAAGGAAAGAAAGGAGTAATCTAAGGCTCGTCATACATCAAGTCAAAAAGGAAACATCTACTAGTTGGGGATATACAAGATCCTCAAAGTTCCTTGATGGAATCCTCATCGTAGGCTTCACTAATATAGAGAGGAAGCAAAAGTTTCAATAAGAACTCCAACGTATGGAATCCATGAGATGATGATATGACATAAAGCAAGTCAAGGGATTGAAGATCTTTTCAATCAAGGAAGCTGTTGGAAGAATCCTCGATGACCTAAAGGTAAAATAAGGTATGTATGATTGTGTTTAATATTATAATGACATGTCATATGGTTGCAAGTAAAATGGATGATTGATTCTATATTAAGAAGCATGATAAAGAGAAAAAGGATCTCCTCCTCTGAAAGGATGTGAGAAGGCATAAAGTCATACTAAGATGAAATCAACATAATATGTCCTCATATGAAGTATGAGGTGGTTGACTACAGTTAAAAAACTTTGATTGAAAGATTGTGGAATGGAATGAGTGAGGAAGGAAGAGATCGTGAGATATGCAACCATGATGAAGGCAATCAAAATCCAATAGACCAAGAAGATTTGACCAAAAAATATACCAGAAGGATATGAAGACTCTGATGAAAGTCCAAAAATGATGGAGACCCTTGACAATGGATATCTTTGGGAGATGTGTCAACATGAATGCAAGATGTTGATACCTACAGGAAGATGTCATGATGAAGAGCCATCTAGTAAGGTACAATTTGATTTAATGCTATGTTTTTATTTCTTGAATAATATATGTGTTACACTAAAAAATGTCACCATGACTATTTGCAGTTAGTATGGCTCCATCCACTGTCATACTATCCTCCTTGGCAAGTCTCATTCCTCTGCTCTTCATGTCAAACTCCAAGAAAGAGAGAAAAGTCATTTAAAGTCAATTATCTCTGGTATGCAGTTTCTCTTAGCCTTACCTGCGTGTACGCAACCCAAGTTCACAATACCTGCGTACTTGTACGCTCTGTATGTAAAGGGGTGGGTGCGTACCCCTGTAAAGGTCAAAAGGCACGAGTTTCATCTAAAAAAGTTACTTGTGGTCATTTCTAGAGCATTCTAGAAGCTTGTTTGACGTGTATGAAGCGCCTCCAGATGGTTCATGTACCCAAAGAAAGAGGAACTTATCCCATGAAGAGGGGAGCTATCCCATTGAAAGAGGGGCTTATCCCATCCATGGTGGAGCTAATTAACTTCCTCTAGAGCACTATAAATACAGGCATTGGGCCAGAGGGAGGGAGGTTGAAAGCTGAACATTCCTAAGGGTAGATGCTGCTGGAATTAGGACTTCTTTGTAGAAGCTTGTGAGGAGAGATTACCATCTTTGCTTGTTCTATTTGGAAGTGGGTGAGCTGATCAGAGTAAAGGAGAACTCTTGTGGACCCTGGGAGGAACTTGCACAACACCAAGGCTCAGGTTGTAATGGTTTCTTTTGTTACCTTTTAATACAAATTAGTCCATTCTTCTCAACAATTTGTTATTTATGAGTTGTTTCATATACTCCTTGGTCTATATGTTAAATATGTTTTATTTTATGTGATATTCATGTGCTATTTAATCGTTTGATTGTTAGTGAATGCAGGCTTCGAAGAGAAGGAGGAGCTCATCCGGATCAACGAAGCTGGACTACTACAACAACGTTGAGTTACAGGTAAGATCGAAACACTTGATTTCTCATATGGTAATGCATATTTAGAGAAGGATTGCTCTTATTTGTCTTGTTTGTCACTAGAAAGTCTTAGGCTTCTAGGGAGGTTGGTTGTGTCTGCACCATCGACTCTTTCCGCATGACAAAATGGCGACTCTGCTGGGGAAACCATGGATGTGTTTGAGTTCTTTTTGATTTCATATTTTGATCTGAGAAAAATCGCTTGTTTTCTAGTTTTTGGCTGTCTGACTGTGTATTTGGGTGGGTTAGCTTAGGGTCATTTTAGTTTTTTATTTTTCTTAGCTTTGCCAGCAGTACGCAACCTCTAAGTTAGGCACAGTGCGTACTTGTACGCACTGCGGCTTTGCGCACAGAGCGTACCCGCACCTGTGTGAACAGATCACCTGCGTACCCCTGTCAATTTTGAGAAAATTTCAATTTTTGCTTTTTTGCTCTTTAGATTTTGTTTTTAATTTTTTTTTACTGCCCAGATCCATTAGTTTACTGTCAGAGATCTTCACCTGAACTTGTTCCGTTAGTGTCGAGAGTTTTGGTGGAATTCATAGAGATTTTGCCTTAGGGTTTGATTTTTAACTGGTCCTGTAGTGACTTTGGCGTTAGAGGTTGTCAAACTTTGGATCTCCCTGGTTTTGTTCAACCCTCTTAGGAGTCGGACCTGTCATAGAATTCACCCTTGTGAGAAACCTACCTTTGTGTCTTCTCTTTGCGAATCTCGAAAAAGTTTGTTGATTAAAGCTTTGAATTTCATTTTTGCAAAAAAGAACAAAAAGATTTCGATTTTGTTTTTCGATTAGTTTATGATTCTGCATGAACTGATCCTTAGTTGCATTTTGACTAAGTAAAACATCCGGGAATTATCCTTGTAGGCTTTTGTCCTCATTATTTTTTGCTTTTAGGTAAATTTTCCTTTAATTTGCTTTTGAGTGATTTTGATTTGATTGCCTTAGATTTGTTAAATTTGATTTTTTGATAAATAGTTTTGCATGCTTTATTAATATAGAAAAAATATAAAAATTCTTTTGGAAACAAAGTTTGCTTTGGTAGCATTTGTAGTCTTTTGAAGAAAAAGGAAATTTCGTGAATAATTAGTGGTCATGAGTTGTATGTTTTGAAAAGATAAAGAGAATTGTTTCTTTGATTGTCTTTGCCAAGAAAGTTGTTTTCTATAAAATTTGCATTCTTTCAACTCTCTTAGCTAGGAGATTCATTGAAAAAGAAAAGTAGTGTAAATCATCTTAGGTGCATCTTTGTAGTGGTTGCGAGTCGAGTCTACACACCACCAATTTCATCTCCACTACCTTTTGTCTTAAAGAAAGCCATAAAATTAACGCTTAAAGTAAAATCAACTTCGTAACTTTTTATTTACTAGGGCTCTGAAACACCAATATAGATCAGGCTAGTGTCTTGGAGTAGGAGAGTAATAAACTCTCCAAGACAACAAAACCAAACAAGTAGCTTATCTTGTGATAGATTAAATCCAGCCGTTTCATTTATACTCTGGGAAAGCTCCTCTTAAAGGAGAAGCACGAGCTCGTGTCCGAACCAGTGAGGGGATCAATCCTCCCTCGTTGGGAACGACGCCAGACACGCACGTATTACAAACGGTAAACCTCGGATTAGCCATTGTCGAGGAGCCAGGGGTCACTTGTCGGTAAACCTTGGATTATTGTCAAGGAGCCGGCAAGGGGATTGAGCTTGATACTCTGCCCTTGCGTGCTGTCGGAGTGTAGACTGTTCCCCCAGGTGTATTTGTTGCTGTTGGTAACCTTAGTGACCATAATCTTTAGGATTCTACCGAGGTGACGGTGGAGGGAAGATCCCACTGTACCTGGAGCAGACGTCGGCTAGACTCACTTGGATTTTCCGGGGGGTTCACTTCACTCGAGACGGTTAAAGTGGAGGAAGGATACTAGCGTTTTTGGTCCGGAAGGATACTGTTTGTGCTTGGTTTGACGCCCTAGATTCTTTAGGCGTGTGCTTCAAATTTGTTTGGTTCTTTAGAGACTTTAGGCAGTTTTCTTTGAGATTTTACTTTGTTTGCATGTGCAGTAGTTAAAAGTCTTTAACTGTGGCGGAATTACCGAGACAGTCCCGTAGACTTCGGGGCCAGTCTCCTGAGATTGTTTCCGTGGCCGAATTGTTGAGGACATCCCGTAGAATTCGGGGTGAACCTCCCGAAGAGGTTCCGAGTCATTACGAAGGTTTGAAAGTCCTTGTAACTCCTCCTAGTGGCAGTAGAGTAGGTTCACCTGAAGAAGGAGAGTCTTCGTTGGTAGTCCATCAAGATTACCAAAGTCTAGAGACAGGTTATAATCCTAAAGCTATTGCAGTTTCCGAGCTTGCTGGTAGTTTTTCATCTGCTAGTGATATAGGCGAAGAACCTGAAATATCTGAACCTGTTACTCCAACTTCTAGTGTTCCTGATTCACCTAGGGTAGAAAGAGTCATAACCGAAAATCTTCCTTCTGGTTTGATAGCTATTGAAGAACTTGCCCCAGAAGAAGAAGTAGGCGGCCCTATTCTTGAAGATCAACCTACTATTGATCTAAGAGAGCGTGAATCTATCTTTTACAGTCCACCTAGAAGTACTACTTGGTATCTTTCGTTAACTAATTATTTAGACAACTCAGGTACAAGTTTTTCTCCACCTCGTACTCCTTTTCCACCTGGAGGTATTTATACTCCTGTAAATATGTCTGGTCAGTCGTCCATGTTCACTCAATCACCTGAATCATTTTTGTATGGCGGTCCTTCTGTTCCTACTGGGTATCAGTCACTTGCTGGTACTTTTGCAGGAGCATCTCCTCAACCCATTGAACATGGGTTATTAGCTGGAAACAATGGTAATAAGCCGTTGGGTGTAGGAGACATCTATATGATGTCAGGTTCAACTCCTAGTTCTCAACCTCAAGGTGCGCAGTTACCACCTGGGGGGCAACCTCAAGTAACGCCTCGGGGGCAACCTCAAGGTACACAAATTGCGTCTGGGGGGCAACCTCAAGGACAGTATATACCTGTGGTACAATACATTCCTCAAGGTCAACCCCAGCCTCAATATGTACCCCAAGGTCAACCCCAGTATTAGTACTTACCTCAAGGGTATCAACCCCAAGGTCAGTACTCGAGTCAAGGTCAACCCTAGTATCAGTACGTGCCTCAAGGGTATCAACCCCAAGGTCAGTACTCGACTCAAGTTCAAGCTTATGTTCAAAGTATAGGAAATGTACCTGTCAATTATCAATCCTACCCTCAACCTGGTTACGGATCTCAGTATCCTCAACCTGTTACGGGTCAATACCCCGGAATGATAGTGTGGGATCCATCACAAGGTCAACAGGTGTTGCAGCCAAGTATACAGTTGTTACCTCAAACTGGACAACCCGTAGTTTCTGGTTCACCCCAGCAACCGCAACCTGTCCAGTCAAATATTCAAACTTCTGTAACTTCGGTAGTTACTCAGTCGCCAATTGCACCTAGTACTCCATCTCAAACGACTACTGCAACTGCCGCAACATCTGTCCAGTCTACCGCACTTACTTCTGGAGTATCGATAGCTCCGGTTTCTACTGTCTCTACAACCACCCCTCAGACATCTTTACCGTTGTCCGGATCCACGATTCAAACCACGGTTCAGATGCCTGTAGGGTAGCCTGGTTTAAGTACTGTTGTAACAAGTCAACCTCAATTTACGTATCAACAGTACCAGGGACAGTACCAATTCGGTCCCGTTGTCCAACAACCGGTTTACCAGTATCAACCGTATCCTCGATACACTTATCAACAACCTCAACAACCCCAGTACGGTCCGGTTAATCCTGGTTTTCCAGGAGGATATAATATCCCGAACGAGATTCCTATCCCTAGTTATCCTGGATATCCTCCTCCTGGAACTGGTATTGTGACCCAGAGTTTTAGAGATCCTAACCGGCAATTACCGTTTATCGCAACTTTGGATTTACCCGACTTGACGCGCCTAACGAACGATCCAATCAATTATCTTTTGTTCTGGCCGCCAATGCCTAATAAGTTGCCCAGTGATATACCCAAGTTCGAAGGTAAGTCTGGAGAGGATCCGTCAAATCATGTGATGACTTAACACCTCTGGTGTGCTTCAAATTCTATCTCGGATGATTCGATCCGTTTACGTCTTTTCCAGCGTACGCTCATTGGTCTCGCGGCCAAGTGGTACATTGAGTTACCACGGCCCTCTTTTTATAATTTCAGCCAGTTAGCTACCTCGTTTCTAACTCATTTTCAGTTGCCGGTCAGATACGATAATGGTACTGAGTTATTAACTTCATTAAAACAATCGACGTCCACTTATATCTCCGATCATATTCATGAATGGCGACGTCGAAGACGTTTAGTGAAAGTTTTTATCCCGGACCAAATCTTAGCTGAATGGTTTGTTAAATCATTATTACCAAAGATTACTGAAGATGTAGCTAAGGCCGGAGTTGTTACTGAGGAGCAAGTCATTGCTCAAGCCCAGTACCTTGACTTAGTTTACACTCAGTCGGGTACGTTGCACGAGAAGATCCCAGATCTTCCTAAGTCGAATCAAATCGCTGCTGCTCCTTCGGGGTCTCATGCTGTTGATGGAATGATTGGTACGGTGAATACTAAAAGTAAGAAGAAATCCTCAAAGAATTCTTCTCCAATAATAACTTTACCAGACTCCCCGACAGGAGAGTCTTCTCCTGAGATTATCGCCGACGTTCACGCTGTAGAGTCATCTACGGCTAAATAAAAAAACGGTGGTAAGAAGAAAGGTAAGAAGAAGGAAAAAGCAGAAAAGGCTCCAAAGGAGAAAAAAGAGAAGTCGGAATCTAACGATGAGAAGCGCAAACCTCGTTATCCTTGTCTAATTTGTGAAGAAGATCATTTCACAAGAGATTGCCCTCATCGGGCGAAGGTTGTGAAAATCGTTAAAGGTTCCCCAAGTCCTGCTGTTTTGACAAATCCATTTCCAAAGCAGGAGAGTAAGATGATAGGTTCTTCCTCGAGTGCCAGTGAAGAACCCATATTGATGATGTCTCATGTACGGATTGCGACTCGATCGCAAGATTATGGTAGTAAGAGTCCTATTGATGGCAAAGAAGCAGAATCTTCTCATTCTAATCCATCAACCTCAGCTCTCGGTTCCGATCCACTACAGATCGAGAAACCTAACCCGGACTTAGTAATCAAACCGCCCGCCAAGGGTATACTTCGAAAGTCTGCTTTCAATCCACATGCGAGAGCAGCTCAGAATTATAACATTGTTGAGGACTTAGCTGTTTCACCC
Source organism: Pinus tabuliformis (assembly GCA_031772625.1). Classification (NCBI taxonomy): domain Eukaryota; kingdom Viridiplantae; phylum Streptophyta; class Pinopsida; order Pinales; family Pinaceae; genus Pinus; species Pinus tabuliformis. The sequence continues at coordinate 507,594,603 of CM062818.1, read as the reverse complement.
TCAGCAATGTCGGCTTTGGAAGTGCTGCAATCATGTCCAGCACAACAAAAATTACTTTTTTCGGCTATAGGAGCTGTTGATATTCAGGACCCGAACCTGATAATCTTTGATCTAGAAAATAGTACACCGCGTCTCCCTCATCAGATGGCTTTCCAGATTCCAGTGATAGTCAAAAACAGGCCTATTCATCGGACTGTAATTGATGAAGGAGCTTCTACGTGTATTATGTCGATTCAATGTTGGAGATTGCTTGGTTCTCCTTCATTGAACCAATCCCCGACGATTCTTAAGGCCTTTGATGGCCGTGGGTTCCATCTGTTTGGCATTCTATAGGATTTGCCTATAGGGGTTGAAGGTAAAACCATTAGTCTACATGTGGAGGTGGTTGATGCCCCTCTAGACTACAACCTTCTTTTGGGTCGCAGTTGGTCTTATGCTATGATAGCGGTCGTGTCATCAGTCTTCAGAGTTATAAAGTTTCCACACAATGGCAAGATCGTAACCATAGACCAGCTGGCTTACTTTTCATCCAACCCAGCCTCTTCAGAGAGTATCCAGCGTGTCGGTAAAACGACTATCCCTTACAAGGATGTTGGTGTAGGATTAGTTAAAGATTCCGGTTTACTGGGAACTTTTCCTTTCCCTCCACTCAACGCGGACCCTTCATTTGCTTTCATTCATATGATTACTTCAGACACTATTATTTACGATGACCCTTGGATTGTCCCATCTGAATCTGAGATAGACTCATTCGGTGATGCTATGCCTTTGAGTCCATATGAAATTGCTTATGAAGCCATGCAGTATTTTACCGACTCGCGTTCAACCCAAATTGACCAAATGAATGTGGTCGGTGAGGAATCACTTTTCACATCAACCTCAGAACGGATAACGTTTCCTGAAGTTGTGTCATCTGACGAACAACTTCGCGAAGTCCTAAGTGTAGACGATCTACCATGGGAAGATCTCCATCATAGATCTTCATTTTTACCTGAGGGTGATGACTTTGAAAATGATTTTTCATCAATTTTTACAGCTGAATATGTCAAGGATGCTCAGAATCCCATGAAACATCCTGATTCAGAGTTGAATTTGGGAAACATTTCTCAAACTATTTCCATTGACATTTCAGTCAAAACCGGAATTATTGAGAACATTCATATAGGTGCCTTGTGTACAGATGATGAAATTCAAAAATATAAGGCCCTATTTCAAGAATTCCGCGACGTGTTTGCCTGGTCCTATGAGGAAATGCCAGGAATTGATCCCTCCATTGTTGTTCATGAAATCAAGACCTACCTGGACGCTAAACCCGTTCGGCAACGTCTGCGTCAGATACACCCTAGGAAAGCGGCTGCGATTAAAGCAGAAGTCGAGAAGCTGTTGAAAGCAGGTTTCATTTATCCGATCCCGTTAACGGATTGGGTATCGAATATTGTTCCGGTTAACAAAAAACAAGGAACAATAAGAATATGCATCGACTATAGGGATATAAATCGTGCTTGTCCAAAAGGCAACTATCCCACGCCCTATATCGATCAAATAATTGATGATTGTGCCAGCAGTGAAATATTTTCCTTTATGGACGGTTTTTCCGGTTACAACCAAATCAATATTCTACCTACTGATCAACCAAAAACGGCTTTCATTTGTCCTTGGGGGACATTTGCTTATTGAAAATTACCTTTTGGACTTAAGAATGCCGGAGCCACCTTCCAACGGGCAATGTCTTATGCGTTTCACGACATCAAGCATATTGTGCAACCGTATCTCGATGATTTGCCTTCTCATTCTTTAAAACAAGCTGATCACCTTGTCCACTTACGAGCTATTTTTATGAGGTGTCGGCATTATCGAATTCGGTTGAACCCACACAAATGTGTCTTCTGCATAGAAGTGGGACGATTGCTAGGATTTGTCGTTTCAAAAGCCGGTATCCGCGTCGATCCCTCGAAGGTAGAAGCTATCATCAAATTGCCTCCTCCTTCGAGTCTGCGCCAACTCCAAAGTTTGCAAGGGAAAGAAAACTTTTTACGTTGATTCATTCCTAACTACACCGAGGTTACAAAGGGTTTCACCCGGTTGTTGAAACAAAATGCTCAATTCTCTTGGGATGAGATAGCTCAGAAATCTTTTGATGCACTTAAGCACGTGTTGACCCATGCACCGTTGCTGCATCCTCCCAACTACAACCAGGATTACTTTTTGTATCTCGCCGCCTCCCACTCCACCATTGGAATGGTCTTAGTTCAGGAAGATGAATTCAGAACGGAACATGTGATATATTATCTTAGTCGGACCTTAAATCCAACCGAGTTAAAGTACTCACATGTGGAAAAGTTGGCACTGGCAGCCGTTCAAGCTGTCCAGCGATTTCGTCACTACATTCTTCTCCGTAAAACTACAGTGATTTCGGATTGCAACCCTATGATCTATATTTTGACTAAACAATTGCTAGGGGGAAAGTACTCCAAATGGATCGTTATCCTGCAGGAGTTCGATTTGGAGTTCGAGAAATCCAAGTCTAAGAAATCCTTAGTCTTTTCCGAGTTAATGTGTGATTTCCCGCGTGTTGACACAGAAACAGTGGCAGAGGAGCCCATTGCGGACGAATCTTTGTTTCTTATCAGCACTTTAGATCTGTGGTACGGGGATATAATCGTCTATCTCCAGACCCAATCCTTTCGGCCCGAAATCTCAAAGTTGGAACGTCGGAAAATTCGATTCCAGTCCCAACAATACAAAATCATTGGAGATGCTCTTTATCGTCGTGGGGCGGACTTGATTTTTCGACGTTGCTTAACTCATGAGGAAGCTGAAAGGGTTTTGAATGACTGTCACTCTGGAGCGTGTGGCGGTCATATGTCTGGGTATGCCACAACCCAAAAGATACTGCGCGCTGGCTATTTCTGGCCGTCCTTATTTAAAGACTGTATTATTGCGGTCCGAAAATGCCACAACTGTCAGGTGTTTGATCGAAATATGCGCGCGCCACCTGCTCCTCTCCACCCTATAATTGCCGTTGGTCCTTTCGCTAAATGGGGTATCGACTTTATTACTTGTAACCCTCACTCGGCCGGGGGGCATGCGTATATCATCCTTGCGGTTGATTATTTTACTAAGTGGGCTGAGGCGATGCCTACATTCGAGGCAGACGGCAAGACAACAGCGATTTTCGTATTCAATCACATTATTGCTAGGTTTGGTGTCCCACAAGCGATAATCACTGACCATGGGCGCCATTTTCGAAACATTATGATGACAGAACTTACAGGCCAGCTTGGTTTACGTCATGATAGTTCTACTCCTTATTACCCCCAAGCAAACGGTCTGGTTGAGTCTATCAACAAAGTTCTAGTTATCATGATCCGACAAATCATTGGTATTCATCGGTCGAATTGGCACAACATGTTATTTTCGGCGCTGTGGGCATACCGAACCTCAGTGAAAACATCAACAGGGTTCACTCCTTTCCAACTAGTTTATGGTTTGGAAGCCGTGCTGCCCATTGAATGCGAAATCCCGTCACTGCAAATGGCCATCGAATTACTCCCAGGTACTTTCGAAGAGGAGAAGTGTCTGTTATACTTAGCTAAATTAGATGAGACTCGACGTGAAGCTGCTTTAGCAATCGAGACTCACGCAAAACGAATGAAAGCTCAGTATGACCGAAATGTGACCCCTCGAAATTTTTCGGAAGGAGACCTAGTGTTGTTATATGATCAAGCTAATGATAAGTTAGGTGCTGGAAAATTCGTTCCTATGTGGCATGGGCCCTACATTGTCAAGCGAAAGCTAGCAAAAGGGGCCTATGAGCTGGTAGACTTTGACGGGGACTCTTTGGGTAAACCCAGAAATGGACTTTACCTAAAGAGGTATTATGCTTAAATGATGGGTATGGAGATTTTAGTTAGGATTAGTTTTCTCTTTCTAGCTGGTATGTGTGTTTAGTTTAGACAGTGTGCTTAGTTTAGAGAGTGTGTTTTCGTCGTTATTCTGGCTTATCTTGGTTTTACTCTTGATATTGTAGATGTCGACGCCTCTCCAAACGTACATTGGATTTGCTGATGGTGCTTGTCGTAGTACACGGAATATCTCTTCCGCAGCTTGGGTTATCTATTCGCCCTCTGACGAGTTAGTTTCTATGCATGGGGTGAGCCTCGGTCAAACAACAAACAACATTGCAGAATACAGTGCAGTGATTGAATTATTATCTGAATCTATTTCATTTGGGATTCGGAGTTTGATAGTGAGGTTAGATTCTGAACTCGTTGTATTACAGCTTAATAGAGTCTATGCCATTAGAAATCCAGTGTTACTTTGAGGGTGCGTCTCTTGGAACGTGAATTTGATTACATTGAATATCAACATATTCCAAGGTCTTTAAATACATTAGCAGATGCAATTGCGTCTCGAATGTTAAATAGATATTTGCAATAATCATAAATGTAAATTTACAAACATTTCATCACACATGTTTAACAAAATAAGCCGATAATAATGATATATATAGATAGGAGTGTGTCAAAAAATATACATCGTCTTCGATCATAGGTTTAAAACACCTTATGATCGGCAAAAATGATAAGTACAAAAAGTCAAAATGTCACATGTATCTACAAATGACCATCCAATCACTGGTGGTGCTCTCTATACGACACCACTGCACGGGCTACCCTACACAGAAATCTCCTAAAAGGTCCCGGGACTGCGACTACATAGCGCTGAAGTCTGATAGGAATATCATCTATAGTCGTCTCTGGTATATCTGCCATCAGACGCTCTAGATCCTGCTCCAACTCAGCTAATGCCTCTGCAGCCGCGTCCTATGGGGCCGGTGCTGGTGCAGCTGGATGTCTCCTCTCAAAATCCCGGATATTGGCTGGACGCCGTGGGCCTACATCTTCATTTTGAACATTTTTACTGTCAGTTTGAGACGATATATATAAAAAACAAAAAAAAATAGATAATTTAAAAACTTGTGAAAAATGAAGTACCTCTGTCATCCCATTGTTATCCCTGTGGAAGAACCATGTCTGGATCATTCCGAAAATCCATTTCGGCATAAGGAAAATCCTGAATCGCAAAAACCTGGTTCTCCAACCAGTGAAAGTAACCATCAGGAAATCGAACAACTGCTGCTCCCTCATCAGGATGTCGGGCCATCACCGCAACCCACTGCGTCAACTTAGGCTCCCGAGGAGGCCCAACTGGAACTGTAAGATGCTGGGGGATCAACATTGGAACTCTCTCTAGTGCAAAGCTCACAACTAAAGGCCCATATCCAAAGGTCTTCAGTTGTCTGTTCTTTGCCCTGGTTAGTTGGCCCTTCATATTGGCCAACACAGCATCACACCAGTTGAAAATGGTGCCTTGGAAGCAATCTATAGCCATCCGCATTTTGGAACCAGTGGCTATTTGCAAAGCGGCAGCACCGCAAAGTCTGGTAACTGTAAAGGCTATTACCATAAGTTCAGGTCGGGATATGTATTTGATTTCTATCCCCTTCTCCTGGTTTTGATTGTTGCACCACTCTAGCCGGAGACTAGCAAGGGATTGGCCACCCAGCCTAGTCCCGAATAGAGACAGTTGCTCGCCCCTGTTAGGCAAGCCTTTGAGAAAATATATGTCGGAGGGCTCTATCTCGAGCTGGTGCTCTCCGATGTAGAAACATTGATCCTGAATGTTCCACCTTTCAACCAGCCACTCTAAGAATGGCACCTGGGCCCTCATGCCAGGTATGGCCCAGTACTTGTAGAGACCGCATGCCTTTAAAGAATCAATAGAAGGTTGATGACCTATTGTGGCCAAATCAACGTCTTCGTGTTCTCTTTCACGCCAATCTAGCATGGTGGGCAATCTACACACTAAAAAACGTTGATTAGAATTCATTAAACAAAATTTGATGGTTAGATTTTTGTGTTTGGGGTTTGAAAATCCACTTTGCGCGTAGTACGCACCCCGCGTTCAGAAAACAGAGCGGGGGTACGCAGCTGTTCTGAAGGTGGGCTGCGTACTCCGACCTTTTTCCCATATACGAAAAAGTCGGGGTACGCAGGTCACCCATGGGGCACCTGCGTACCCCGAAAAGCGGACCCTAAAACCCAAAACCCTCTAAAAAATCAAACTAAGACTTAAAATGAAATTCTAAACGGATGAAATTGAAGAGGAGGATGTTGTGAAATACCTGAAAGAGACGGCGCTCGATTCTGACGGTCGGATTCTCCGCAATGTCCACGGGAAGTTTCTTGTCAAAAGCCCTTTTCTCACCCTCAACAGTAAAATGGTAAAAATGACATGGTAAAAAGTCTTTTTATAGGTTTTTTGGATAAATGAATGCTAAGTTTGTTTATTTTTCACCATGAAAGGATATTTTTCAATGTATTTTTGCCTATCTTAAACATGTATGAGTAATGTGTTGTTTTTGTGCAGGACAAAGGGACTTTAGGGTAAAATCATCATTTCTCACGAACCAAGAAATCAGAGTCATCTTTTAAGCCCTTTTCTGACTCCTAAAACATGAAAAGATTACCGAGTGTTTCTTTTACACTCGTTAAAATGGAATTAAAAGACGGTCCTCTTATAGCCCTTTTCTGACCGTAAAAACAAGAAAAGATTGCCGGATTTTTGTCGTTTCAAATTCGATACTGGAAATAAAACGATGTGTCCTTGATCGCTTTTTACTTTTCAGGTCAAAGGCACTAATCATGAAAGTACTCCTTGGTCGCAAGATCAAGCGGTTCTCTCAGGTATGATTTTATACTTTTTCGGGCTTGAGAGACACAAATTTACGAAAAAGTTCACCTTGGAGTCTTCTTTAGTTTTTTCAGACTCTCTAAAATTGAAAAACGCCGAGTTTCTCCTATACTGGACTCATTAAAATTTCACAGTAAAGGACCTGTTCGATTACAAACAAGAACAGACCACTCCTTCTTAGGGGCCGAATCTAAACTAAGTTGGACTCATCCGAAGGATGAGCTTATAATCAAGCATATGTTATCCTCCTCAAGCTTGTAAAAAATAAAGAGGTACTTGCCAGAAATGGTGGGGGAAAAGAGAGAAGAATGAACCTATTTGTTATCCTTTGTTACAAAAGAACCTTATCACCGCTCTTGAACACGACACTTTTCATTCACCTGGGTTGGGAAATCCTTTGCCTTAAAGTTGATCAAACCTCTTTGAAAGTCTTCAACCGTTTCTGGGTATTAACTTTGGGTCAATCGTCGCCAAGCCATCTTTCATGTCGTTATGTGTTCAAGAAGTCTCTGCAGATAAACTATTCATATGCAAAATACTTTTCATCCGTTTTGACCATCCCTGAGTCAGTCCTTACAGCAACATTTCTTCAACTTGAACAATGATTTCGTGTTGTGGGCTTGCCTGCAACGGGTCGCTTTCTATCGACATCAGCACATTATCTAGAAAGATGACTTAGAAATCATCAGTACCTTGAAGTCTGCATGCATCAATGGCAGGTTTCTCGCCTTTGACGACGGTTTACATCATTGACTTTCGATCAAAGGATTCCGTGACGTGTTCGACATCAACCCATTCATTCACATTTCATAGATTGTACTAGGTACTTTGAGAACCATTGACATCACTGGTGGTCTCTCTCACACTTGTTAACAGTTTACATCATCGACTGGTAATCAAGTGGTTTCTACCATGTTCGACATCAACTCATTTATTCGCATGGATAGAATCATACCAATTCGGGAAGTAGAGATGAAGACCCTGGAGCTAGTTTTCACCATCCAGGCTGCGAGGAGTTTTGTATTCATTATATAGTAGACTTATCATAAACAGATGGCTGTGTCCATACTGTGTCTACAAAAGTCTATGATTGTGATGTACTGCGAAATCATTCTTGTATCAGAGCAGTAGTTAGATTGTTAGTTAAAGTTTTCAATATGAGTATGGGAATGCCTACCTCGGCGATGATATCATCTTATATATGTATTTTGTGTTGAATATTTGCAGGTTCTGACCGGGCTCTTCGCAAGATACTCCTTGAAATGATAAAGTACTTCACCCTTCCTAGATCATATGAAACCCTAATCTACTACAGGCTTCGCACTTTAGGGGGCAATCTGTTACACTAAAAAATGTCACCATGACTATTTGCAGTTAGTATGGCTCCATCCACTGTCATACTATCCTCCTTGGCAAGTTTCATACCTCTGCTCTTCATGTCAAACTCCAAGAAAGAGAGAAAAGTCATTTAAAGTCAATTATCTCTGGTATGCAGTTTCTCTTAGCCTTACCTGCGTGTACGCAACCCAAGTTCACAATACCTGCGTACTTGTACGCTCTGTATGTAAAGGGGTGGGTGCGTACCCCTTTAAAGGTCAAAAGGCGCGAGTTTCATCTTAAAAAAGTTACTTGTGGTCATTTCTAGAGCATTCTAGAAGCTTGTTTGACGTGTATGAAGCGCCTCCAGATGGTTCATGTACCCAAAGAAAGAGGAACTTATCCCATGAAGAGGGGAGCTATCCCATTGAAAGAGGGCTTATCCCATCCATGGTGGAGCTAATTAACTTCCTTTAGAGCACTATAAATACAGGCATTGGGCCAGAGGGAGGGAGGTTGAAAGCTGAACATTCCTAAGGGTAGATGCTGCTGGAATTAGGACTTCTTTGTAGAAGCTTGTGAGGAGAGATTACCATCTTTTCTTGTTCTATTTGGAAGTGGGTGAGCTGATCAGAGTAAAGGAGAACTCTTGTGGACCCTGGGAGGAACTTGCACAACACCAAGGCTCAGGTTGTAATGGTTTCTTTTGTTACCTTTTAATACAAATTAGTCCATTCTTCTCAACAATTTGTTATTTATGAGTTGTTTCATATACTCCTTGGTCTATATGTTAAATATGTTTTATTTTATGTGATATTCAGGTGCTATTTAATCGTTTGATTGTTAGTGAATGCAGGCTTCGAAGAGAAGGAGGAGCTCATCCGGATCAACGAAGCTGGACTACTACAACAGCGTTGGGTTACAGGTAAGATCGAAACACTTGATTTCTCATATGGTAATGCATATTTAGAGAAGGATTGCTCTTATTTGTCTTGTTTGTCACTAGAAAGTCTTAGGCTTCTAGGGAGGTCGGTTGTGTCCGCACCATCGACTCTTTCTGCATGACAATATGAATGAGTGCATGCAGGGCTACTAGAACAAGAGTTGTAAGTACAAGTACAAATGACATTCATGTGGTGGATGGAAATTTCTAAAAGAAGCATAATGGGAAAGAAGTAGTTATATGACGAAGGTTCCAGATATGTATCAACAAGGCCACTTACCTTAAAGAAAGGAATGACATGAAAAACCAAGAAGGAAAATGATCGATGGTTGATGCCCTATAATAAAGAAGCTCAACTGAATTTTATGACATCAAGGAGAGAAGTTGATCAAGCAGCTAAAGGACCCACAAAGAAAAATTTGTTGATATATATAAGAGTCCCTCGCTAAGAGGGAGCTCTGGCAGGTCCCTGATCAAGAAGAAGTTTGACTTACTATCACCCTTGATTACAAAGGAGTGACACTTGTGTTTTTCCATGTCATGTGTCATGCACTCGACTAGGACTAACAACCGTAAGTCTAGATGAAGGCCATGAATGGAAATGTAGACACATGGTAGGTACAACATTCTTTTCTTCACTTGGGAAGAAAGAATGGGAGGATTGGGTAATCATCTGGCATCTGATACTCTTTGAGGATGTGTAAGGAATCCAAGACAAGAGTAGGCAAGAGGGCCAATATTCTTTGAGGGCTGGGAACCTAAGATAAGAATAGTCCTAGAAGGTCATACTCAATGAAAACTCGGGTGGGTATGTACCTTGAGAGACAATGATGAAGGTGCCTATAATTCATTGGTCTCGCCAGCATTGTAGCTCATGGTCTCATGGAGAGATGGAGTTGTTAGTCAAGGCCTTGCACTATGACAATGTTGATTGATATGATGCTATACATATGGGATTACCAATCTTATTCTTCTTATGAGGAATTATTCAGATTGAGAATGACAAAGTACCATTATAAATACCTCCATAGTTAAGAGGGAGTGTTGAAGAAAGTGTAACTAGGTTTGGTATTTACAAATGTAATTTTGATCTTTGTACTTGTCAAGAAAAAGAAATATTATTTTTGCAAATTATAAGAATGAGTTTCTTGCCCATTCCATAGGTCTAAGAAATTCAAAGAGGCAATGACATGTGTAAAGAGATATTCTTGAGCATATATGAAATGTATACAATTCTAGAACAACCCTCCAAGACAAGCACAAAGAATTATGCCTGCAAAATGATGAAGAAAGCAATTTAGTCAGCCTCAAAATGAATATTAATGACAAGTTGGCTCAGAAATAGGGACACATCAATTCACCCTAATATGTCGGCTTATTTACAGAGACCTAACTACTATAAATAGGTGTGTAGGGTCACCACAGAAAGGAAGAATTTTGTATCTCTTTAAAACTGTGGATGATGATAGAGGCACAAAACTTCGGATGGGTAGACGAGTGCAGGAATCTCAATCAAGTCACTTCGGACAAGCTCAATGATTCAGGTCTCAGATAAGTAACAGTCTCTATGTTTTCAAATGGGTATTGGAGAGATAATATCTCGGTCTCTTCCCTCACTGTCTCAGCATACAACTCAGTCATAGTCTCAAGCATACATATGATAAGAATAATCATGAAAAACACTCATTATATAATTGCAGTCACAAACTGTCTCAACATACTAAACGTGGTTACAACCTTCATATATTGGTGATGAAAAGGATCTCTGTGATCACACTGTTAAACACTCTGTCTCGGCTTACTTCCTAGATACATTGATGATCCCAGTATCGATGCAATTGTGGTCTCGATGGTGTCTCAATATATCAGTGGTGTACTAATGATATCAGTGCAACAATGATGATGATCTCGGTAAGAGTGCAGTAATGATCTACATGAAGATGGAGATATAATGAATAAGTCATCTCAGTGAAGGTGTAAGAATAATGATCAAGGTAAAGCAACAACGTTGATGATGATCTCAGTAACAAGAAGAGGATTGGTGTCTTGGTCCTAGAGTGACCTAGTAGGTCAAGGGTCAAGGTCTTGTTATTCATCATATGGAAGCTCTATAAGAAGAATTGTGTGCGGGTTTTCCTCTCCAAGAGGGAGAGGTTTTGGCCTTGGAAGAAAGCAAAACATCTTATGTTCTTGTCTCTTTGATTTTGGTAGCTATTTGATGAAATAAGAAACACACGCTCTAATAAAGTCAAAGAGAAGATTGTGCTAAGAAGAAAATTAAAATGCCTCATAAATAGTTATCAAGTTAAGAAGAATCACATCAATCCTACTTGCCCTAGATTCTTCAACAACAAGAACCTTCTATCCTAGTGTGTTTCCACATTTCAAGGTTGCTTGTAAGATACTCCAAATATTGAATTTTCTACATTTTCTATCTTTTGTAGATATGGAAGTGTAGAAATATTTCCAAAAATTAGACTTCAAAATCAAGTGGTAATCAAAGAAAATTCATCCCATTTGATGTACATATCTTTACCTCACTCTTGAGCATGAAAGGTGATTATTTATTGTGGTATTTGAGTGTGTTTTCAAGTGCTAGTTTGTATTTTCCATTGTACATATTCACTTATTAGATTTTAAACTTGTTTAAATTGTCTCGTAACCTTCACCATATACATGTGTTTCTAGGCATTAGGATTTTAACTTGTTGGTGAAGTGTGTGTAGATTGGGATATTATCATGGATTTCTATAATTTCACCTAAACTAAGAGGAGATCATGTTGAGGTCTTAGTGGGAATATCTCCTATGTGCTTACCCCCTAGAACCTTGACCATGACCTTTCCAAAGCTACTAACCCCAACAATAATACTTTTTTGGTGCCATTGTTGGAAAAAGATAAATCATATAGGTGCTCACCATTATAATTCAAGGTGTGAATTATCCCCTTGTATGACTAACATTTTTTGGTTAACATTACTGGGGAAAAGTTTAATCATCTCAATGCTTTAATGCCATTATATTTCAACAACATTACATTCTCCCCTTGCATAATGACCATCACTAGTGAGATATTTTGTATTGTACTTTGGTAAGATTCTCTATTATTGATAACTTAAAAAGTATCATCTTGCAACTCCACAAGAACAACCAAAAACAAAGAAGTATTCTACAAGAAGAAATTCACAAGACAAACTTCTTATTGTCCTAAAGCCTGAAATTGTCTATAGAACAAGAAGGTATAAGAAAAAGGAAAGTGAACTAAGTGAAAAAAAAAGGTTTTGAATATTTACCTTATACTAGAAGGTTCTTTGTTTTTACAAGTCTAAATCAAATGGTTGTCCCATGGTTGCAAGATTCTTTCAAACCTTTTGATTTTACTAACATTGTAGACTAGCCACATGATGTTCCTGGATCATTGGAAATATGCCCACCTTCCTTGCTGATCATTCCATTATGGACTAAGACCAATGGGATTATTTTATTGAAAATATCATTACTTTAGGATTTTTTTGATATTGATGCCATGCTTAAATGGTTTGATTTGTCATTGGAGAAAGAAGCTAGGGAATTATTTTTAAGTTTACCCAATAATAGCATTAAACAATGTAACTTTGAAACAGGAACTATAAACTCAAAATGGGAACTCTAGCCAAAAAAAACCCCAAAAAAACATGAAAAACAGAGATAAAAAAGAAAAGTGTTGATGTTGGAATAACAACTTTTTTTTTCTAGGGTAAATTTTCAACATGTTTTAAAAATGGCAGTGAAAACCAATTTTTTGTGCAAAAATTGTGCAAAAAACACCCTCAAAATGAAAAGTGTTGATGTTGGAATAACACTTTTTTTTTCTAGGGTAAATTTTAAACATGTTTTTTTTTTGTTTTTGTAAATAAGATAGTATATTACTTGGTAAACTGACAAATTACAAAAAAGAATTGTGTGGGAAAGAACCTGACACAAGACCCAGCTAAAAAGCTAGTGTTGGTCATAGCATAGGCTATATTTACAGTACGACCCAGACAAAAGAGGGAACAGAGTACAAAAGAGGAGCCGAGAGGTGCTCTCATTACAACAATTTCAAAATTGAGAAATTAGAAGCCGAGAAAGGAGAAGAATGCCTTATGGTGGTCGACCATGCAGATATTGTTAACCTCCGCAACAGACAGACTTTTGCGGAGGCAGAAGAACATACACTTGGGAAGAAAAACTAGGAAGGAAACCAACTGCATCACTCCTGGTTGGTGGTGACCCGATCCTCATCCAGACGAATGGGAGTCTCCTGAGAGCTTCCCTCCTGCTGCGCGGTGATGACCTGATGACTCGTGGAGGCCCCAGGGTCCTCTTTCTTGATGCTCAAGGATCCTTCAGCAGTTGAATGGACCTTCGTTGTTGACTTCTTCTTGATGACAGTATAATTCGAAGCGTCCCGAGTGATAAATCTGCAATGGTGGATGGCTTCTACATACACTACAAACTTTTCAGTGAACCGGTCAATATTAGTCTCCAGAGTCTTCAAGCGTTCCTCTTGTTTTGGCATAGCAAGCCCCATGATGCTCTTCATTTGCCACCATGTTTCAATTGTACACGTGTAGATATTTTCGTGCGCCTGGGGAGAGAAAGGTCCAGAATCCAAGCAAATTTTGTGTCGACCTCCTCCGTGGTGAAATATCTATGGAGAATATTGGCATAGGCCTCTAAGTTTGAAATGCACTGCTGAGTTTCTGGGTTCACCACCACCATGTAGCACAGAGTTGCATGCCTAGCAGCAGTCTCCGCATGAGTGGTAGGGGTCGGGCCCAAGGACTACCAACGGGAGGCTAATCAACTTCACACACCTCCCCTACTTGGACCAAGGGTGGAGCCATTCCTCAAAGCCATGAGAGAAACAGAGGGACTAAAATGTAGGGGGAACCAGAGAGTGAGGGGCAAACAGAGGAGGGAAAAGGCAGTGAGAAGAATGAGGGGGAGAAGGGGGAGGGGTGAATTTATAGATGCCAGGAGGAGGAGGGAGACCAGAATGAGGGAGAGGGGGTGGGAAGGGGAAGCATGCGGAGATATGAGGAGGGGTGGAGGAGTAATGGAAAAGCAAAGAGGATGAGATTGAGAGATAGCGGTCACACAAGGGACAGGGGAGGTGGCATCACGGGCTCTGGGGACAGGTGAGCCAAGGATGATTCCATAATCAGTCTCCCTCTACCTGTCCTTCTCATTAAGCAGAGAATCCATCTTATAATGATGAAAAGTATGCGAACAGTTATTGTTCGGTAGAGTATTTATCTTCTTCATTGATTGATGTGCATTGCTGATGGAGTTCCCTTCCTCCAATTCCTGCCACACTTGGGACTTCAGGCGTAGGGTACTAGTCGTACCCTCATTCGCCAGTTTGTCCACGAATTTATTTCCTTTCCTTTTGATTGCTTGAAAGTGGAGGCCTTCCATGTTATCAATTCCTTGCTTGATCCGTTGTATTTTTTTATTTAGGTGCCAATTTTCCAAGATCTTGTCCACCTCGATACCCTACTGAAGTTTTTTGCCAATTTGGGTAGCTAGCATGGAATCTCCTTCAACTATCAGAGGACTGAGGTTTAGGTTGTGTGCTATGGCAATGCCATGTTCCAAGGCATGAAGTTCAGCGACATTGTTGGTGGTTGAACCTATATTTCCCTCATAAATCTAGATTATCTCACCTTTAGAGTTTCTGAAGACCCCTCCAAAACCTGTTAGGCCCGAATTCCCTTTAGCTGCGCCATCGTAGTTGAGCTTGAAAGTCCCCTACTCTGGCGGCTGCCATGTGTTATTTTTATTATCATGCCTGGGGAGGGGAGTGACTTCGTGGACCTTGATATGAAGGAGATCCAGCATTGAGAGAATTCTCACTTCGAGGAGGGCGGGAGGGGCTTTGAAAGTCTGAGTGGGTAGAGAGGTCACTGTTTCACAGAGTGCACTTTCGATCTTTGTGATAATTAATTCCTACTAGATGGAGAGCCCACGAAAGATTCTCATGTTATGTTCCTTCCACAAAGACCATTAGATCAAACCAGGAATTAAATTCCATGCGTGGTTAACCAGAGGATGGGGGGAAAAGATCGTTCTCTAGTTCACGATGGTACTTTGAATGGAAGAGGGGTCCCGATCAAAGCTTTTAAAGACCAAAGAAATCCAATTCCAAACATTGGATGTGAAAGGGCAGAAATTTAACAAATGATTGGGGGTTTCTTCTTCTTGCTGGTAGAGGGGGCATCTCGAGGGGCCAATAAAGCCTTTTCTTCTTAGATTGTCCCATGTTAAAACTTTCTATGCATGAATAACCAAAGGAAGATATAAATTTTCAACCAGTGCTTCCTATCCTAGATTGCATTTCATTTCGGTTCTGGTTGGAGTTGGTCGTGATTTGCTATGTATCTGTAGGCTTCACTTAAGATGAAGTCTTCTGCTGAGTTTTTCCCCATCTAAGTTTATCCTCAACAAAGTCAAGGAGGGTTTGTCTTTTTTTAAACTCTGAGGAGAGGTCCGACTAGGTTTGGGGGTTCATATGGGGAGTCCATTCCTCGTGATTGATCAAATTTCTCCATCTGTCATTTTCTTCATTTTTTACCTAGTACTGGTTGACTTTGATCTTCCCTCTGTTTTGAATTCCAACCTTGATATGTTGATAGTGGTCTTGATCAAGTTCTGGCCTTTGTTGCCAGGCATCCTCCCAGAAAAGAGCCTTGTTGCTACTGCCTATTTCCCAGAAACTATGTCTTTGAATGATGTCCCTGTTCTCCCAAGCTTGATTCCAAATGAAAAAACCTTTGATGTTTCCATTAAGCCTAATGATTTTCTCTTGTGTTAAGGAGGGAGTGTACTTTGCTTTCTAGAGGGTACCCCAAGGGGAGTTGGGGTTAGCAATCCATCTCCATAGGTTTTTGGCTCCCAGGGCCTTTCCCAGGAGGTCTATATCTCTGAGACCGAGGCCACCATCTTTTTTGGGCTTGCAGATTTTTTCCCATGCTATAGGAGCCCATTTCTGTTTGAAATCTACACCTCTCCATAAAAAGTTCCTCTAAAGTTTTCTGATTTTGTTTGAACTCAATTTTGGGGTTGTCAAAGCCACGTACATGTAAAGTGGGATGGCCTAAAGGATATATTTAACCAGGATAAGGTAACCAACCAAATTTATAGATATGAAGGTCCAATTGGCCAATATTTTCTCCAATTTGTTTAGCAAGTTCTCCCAGGTGGCCCAGGAGAGAGGCCTATCTGTAAGGGGAACACCAAGGTAAGTGGAGGGGAGAGAGCTAATAGGAATGGCCAGTAGTTTGGCAATTTTCCTACAAATGGGCAGCAGAGTGTTAAAGAAAAACAACTTGGATTTAAGGGGATTGATGGAGGTGCCAGAAGCAACAGAGAAGTCCGTCAAGATGGACATGAAAGAGGCAACCTCTTTGATGGATGGGAGGCCCATGAGAAGAGTATCATCCACAAATTTTTGGTGAGTTGTAGGGGGGGCAGAGGCATGGGGCTGGAGACTAGAGAGCTTATTTTCATGCAGGGCAGCAGTGATAGAGCGACTTAGCCCTTCCACCATTATAACAAAGAGGAAGGGAGATATTGGATCCCCTTGCCTGATACCCCTTGTAGGATTGAAGGGTTGCGAAGGTGATCCATTCACGAGGATGGAGAAGAAAGATCTTGACACCATAGCCATGATCCACTTGATGCTTTCTTTGTGGAAGCCGAATGCATCCAAGATCTATCTCATATAGTTCTAGCTAATTTTGTCAAAGGCTTTGGACATATCTAGCTGAATCATCATACTAGTTTTTTTTTGGGATTTGAGAGAATGAATAAGCTCATGAGAGAGGATGATGCTATCCATGATTTGTCTTCCTTCCACATAGCCAGACTGTTGGTGGGAGATGAGGAGAGGGAGGATGAATTTAATTCGATTGGCTAGAACTTTGGAGATTATTTTGTATATGACATTGCAGAGGGCTATGGGCCTGAATTTTTCTGGGGAATCCACAGAGATTCCCTTGGGTATCAGAGTCAGAAAGGTGGAGTTAAGGGCTTTAAGGACAGACTTCTGAATTCAAGATTCCTCTACCAAGGTATGAACATCCAGCTTTATGATAGGCCAGCAAGCTTTGTAGAAATCAATGGTGAACCCATCTGGGCCTGGAACTTTTCCATTAGGCATTCCCATGACCACATCTTCCACTTCCTGAAGGGAGACTTTCCTTAGGAGCATTTTGTTATGGTCCTTCGTGAGGATTTTGGGAATATTCTTGGTGATCTTTTTGATATCCTAATCCTGATCATTCCTTGGCTCTTTGAGAAGAGAGCTGAAATAGTTGATAAGCTCTGTTTCCAACTCCTCTTGCAAGTGAATGAGATGACCTTCTTGGTTCTTCAGAGCCAGAATTCTATTGTTCCTCTTGTGTTGTATCATTGTTTTGTGGAAAAAAGTTGTGTTCCTTTCCCCACATTTCAGCCAATTTATTCTGGATTTTTGTTGCCACGACTTTTCTTCTTGAATGGCTTTTTCATCCCATCTTTGTTGTAGTAGGTGTTCCTCTTGCTTACTAGTCTCATTAGCCCTTCTTCAATTATAATTTGTTGAAGAATTTCCAGTTGGTGTTCCAAGTTTTTTTTTTGTCCGTAATGATATTGCCAAATGTTTCTCTATTACATTTTTTGGTTTCCTCTTTGATATGTTTTAACTTTTTTTGGAAAGTATACATTTTGTTTCCAGTTCTGATGGGAGAGTAAGTCCACCATTGTTTCATTTTTTCCACGAAATCTAGGTGATTCAACTAGAAGGCCTCAAATCTAAAAGGCTTATTCTTCAGACTCATGGAAATTTGAATCTTGAGACAGATAGGCCAGTGATCATAGCCTGCTTGCGCAAGGATTCTCGCCTCTGTTTCCCAGGAGGTGAGAGAGGTTGCCTCAGACAAAAGGAAATGGTCTAAACAGGAGGCTATTTGATGGTATCCTCCTCTTCTATTATTCTAGGTGAATAAGCCATTGCTAGTGGGAATGTCAATGAAGTTGAGGTTTTCAATGGTGGCTAGGAAAGCCTCAGAGCCCTTATCTAACTTCTGGATTCCTCCTTTCTTTTCAGATAAGTTAGTTATCATATTGAGATCACCAACTATGATTTTGATAGGGTGGTGCAGAGGTTCAAGGAGATTGGAAATGATTTTGAGCATTTTGAGACAGTTTATCACCTTGTGTGGGGCATATACATTGGTTATACTAATGGTCTCATTGGTGCCTATGATTCTCGAGATCAATGTTAAGGAATGGTGAGTGGCCAGAGAAGATATTAGTTCAAGTTTGGAATTTTTCCAAAAAGTCATTATGCCCCCCACGGTTCGTGTAGCCATATTAGCCAAGGAGCTGTAAGGATTGAAGCACGAGTTGAGAAGGAGGGGAAGGTGAGTTGAGTCCAGTTTCATTTATTGAATGAGTAGGATGTCGAGATGATCAGATAAGCCTCTAATTTTTAAGATGTGTTTCTTCCTAGGACTGTTAAGTCCCCTAATATTCCAAGAGATGCAATTCATTGACATGGAGATGGGTATAGAGAAAGAGCCTTTATCTTTCCTACATTGATTCGCTTGGCTCCAAGTCCTTGAAGGAGCTGACTGGTGGTCTTTTGTCCTTGCTTTTTGCTTGAGCCTTTGAGGTTGAGTCCCTCTACTGGGATGTTGGCTAATATGCCTTTTGAAGCTGTACTTTCTTGTGCTAGATAGTGGGCTTTGAGTTTTAATTCTTCCTGCAGGAGATTTGATTTTATGCAACTGTTGTTCTGATATGGCATTTATTCCTTTTTGTTTCCATTCCTCTACAATTGTTGTAAGGTCTACCCCCTGTAGAGCTTCCTCTATTGCGTTTTCCTCTAGTGTTTCCTCTATTTCTACTTGTTGCATTTTTGTATCCTCTAGCACCTTCTCCTTACCTATGTTGGTATTACATGTATCCCTTCCATCTTGATCGATGTCTACTGGGTGCATTTCTTCCTCTCTTGCTTCATTTGCTATCATTTCATTAGGCTCCCTTTGATCTTGGTTACTGTTCAATACCTTGAATTGATTCTGGCTTGCTTCTTTGTATATGTTCTTCTTGGGGATAGATTTCTTCTTGTTGTTCTTGTTCCTAGAGATTACTTTAGTGAGCCCTTCATTGTATTTTCGTTTATTTTCTTGCTCTTGCGTTTGAGGAGTTTAATTCATGGGACAGTCTCGGAAAATATGCCCATGCTCATGACACTTTTTGCATCGGAAGGGAATTTTTTCATAGTATATACTTTGCAACCATACTTCATCCCTGAAGATTAATTTGATTGCTTCTGGAAAGGCACTAGAGATGTCTATATATAAGCAAATTTGGGCGTAGGAAACATAGTGACCAATTATGGTGCCTTCAGATATTTTGACGTAATCCCCCAGCTGGTCTCCTATACCTTTTAAGATTGAAGGAGCCCAATAATCAGTTGGTAAAGGGTAAAGGCATACCCAAAGTGGACCCTAGTAAAATCCACTTTTTCTGGTGTGAATTTCTCCCTCGAGAATCTCATATATAAACCGGCTAAATTGTAGAAATAGGGTCCTCCTTCAAAAATTATGTCTCTGTCTTCTAGGAGGTCAAAGATGATTGTGAAAAAGGATTTGGAGCCCAGCTGTAGTCTGATCTCCCCTTTGGGTGTCCATTCTCTCTGAATCCACTAGTTCAGGGCTCTTTCTGTTGGCCATATTCCCATGAACTTACATATAACTGCGTGTTCCTACATGTATTATCTATAATCATTATCTCGAGATCCTGGATTTCCGGTTCTAGGATTTTCTCGACTTTGGGATTACATTTGTTCTTGGTCTTTTCCCCATGATCTTGTAGCAACTCATGAGATTGTGAAGGATTGACGTTGGTAGGGAAGGGTGAACCTACGACCTTGCCCTTGTCTGCCTGAGTGTCATTGGTTGTTATTTTCACTTTGTCTTCGTTCCTTTTTGGCAGCTCGTTTTGTTGTGGATGAGTAGTTTCTTCTTTATCAGAGCTTCCTCCTGGTGGCGTACAGAAGGAAGAGTTGGAGGAAAACTTTGTGAAGAATGAATCTTGGTCTGGCGGCCGACCAGAGACCATATCCTTGAAGAAGCGAGCCCCAGGATGCTATAGTGGATCCGCCATGGCGGGCAGGGGCAGAACCAGAGGCACTTAGGGGAGAGTGCAGAGCTCGCACAAACCCTAGCATGCACCCAAAAAACTCATTTTTCTTCACTTCATAATTCAATTTTCAACATGTTTTAAATATGGTAGTGAAAACCAATTTTTTTATGCAAAAATTGTGCAAAAAACACCCTCAAAACGAAAAGTGTTGATGCTGATATAACACTCTTTTTTTCTAGGGTAAATTTTCAACATTTTGAAATAATGGCGTAAAAGATTTTATCATGACTCCGAAAAACATTAAAATTTCAAAAGAATAATGAAAACATAAAATTAAAAATTAAAACAATGAAAAAAAAACAAAAAACAAAAAAGTTAAAAAAAAGTAACAAAACGTATCTATGAAAAAAAACATAAAATTAAAAAAACCAAAAGAAATCAAACATATAAAAAAATTGATAATAACAAAAAAAAAAACAATCATAAAAATGTTTTAAAAAAAAAAAAACAAACAAAATTAACCTATAAAAGATGAGAATTAAAAAACCAAAAAAATAGTTAAAAAATATAAAGAAATAAATAATAAGAATATATATATATATATATATATATATATATATATATATATATATATATATATATATATATATTGTAGGTAAGCCCCCACAGGGGATTTGAACCAGTGACCTATCACAAGGAGTGCCTTAACAATGCATCCATTCACTGTCAATCCAAAGACCCATGGACTAATAAGAAAAAATATTTTCAAAATAAATGTTAAGAAATTTTATTTTATTTTATTTATTTATTTATTTTCTCGTAAACCATAAAAAATTTTGGAAAAATTAAAAAAATTAAGAATTAAAAAAAAAACTATAAAATTAAATAAGTAAAAATTAAAAAATTAAAAAAAAAAAAACAATAAAAATTAATTAATTAATTAAAAAAAAAACAACGACAACAACTAAAATTAAGATTAAAAACATTTTAAAAAAACCTAAAAAAAAAGGTAATCTCAAAAAAAAAATATATATATATATATATATTTTTTATTAAAAAAAAAATTCTCAACAGTTTTTTATTTAAAAAAAAATAAAGATGTATATATATTTTTTAAATATATGCTTTTATTTAAAAAAGAAAATGACCACATTTTTCTTAAAAAAAAAACATATAATTTTTTTTAAATATATATTTTTATTAAAAAAAAAACTATACACATTTTTTTTTTAAATAGATATTTAAATTATTTTTTAAAATATATATTTTTAATTAAACAAACAAAAAAAAAAAATTGTGCCCCGCTCTGCTACCTGGGGGCACAGAGCTAGAGGGCCACACCCCCACGGGTGGCCGGGCGGCAGCAAAGCGAGGCACAATTTTTTTTTTTTTTTTTTTTACTTTAAATTAAAAATATATATTTTTAAAAACAATTTAATTGTTTATTTTTTTAAATAAAAAAATGAGTATAATTTTTTTTTAAATGAAAAAATATATTTAAAAAAAAAAAAAAAATGTTTAATTTTTTTTAAATAATATATATATATATATATATATATATATATATATATATATATAAAGTTTTGTTTTTTTTTCATATATATCTTTTAAATTTTTAAGTTTAAATGTTTTTGTTTTTAAATAAAAAATATATAGTTTTATAAAAAATTTAAATGTTTTTTTTAAATATAAAATATATATATATATATATATATATATATTAAAATTTCAAATGTTTTTTTTTAATATATATATATGAAATTTTAATTGTTTTTTGGATTTTTTTAATTTGAGTATATTTTTGTTCTTTTATTTTTTTTAAATGTTTTTTAATTTTAGTAGTTTTTTAATTTTATTTTTTTTGGTTAATTTAATATTTGTTTTAATCTAGTTTGTTTTTACTATTTTTTATAAGTTTGTTTTAATGTTTTTTTAAATTTTTACTTAGTTAATTTTATAAATTTTTTTTTTTACCAAATTCTTTTATGGTTTATATATATATCTATATATATATATATATATATATATGCATTTTTTGCGATTTTTTTTGTCTTTTATAAATATATTTTTATATTTGCTTTTTTAAGTAACCAACATTTAAAAAAACAAAATTGAGACAACTAGAAAATTTATTAAGTAATTATGATTTTAAAAAAAAGTTGGACATAAAAAAATTTAAAGTGTCGAAAAATATACCATTTAAAAAAAAAATATCCACACTTAATACATTAAAAAATTTAAAGTGTCAAAAATAAGCCCTCTGAAAAAAAAAGGTTGATGTTGCATCAACACGTTTCAAAATCGGCATGAAAATCACTAACATTTAAAAACAAATATTTATATTTGATACATAAGAAAATTTAAAGTGTCAAAAATATGCTTCGAAAAAAAAAGTGTATTCTGCATCGCCACTTTTCAAAATCGGGTCACTTTTTTGCTACCTCTACGAAATGGGTAATCGTATCAGTTCCCGTTTCAAAGTTTACATTGTTATTAATACATTTAATGGTTGTTGAGATACTTTTTGAAATAAATGGGTTAAAGAAAAATATGTATTTATATTAAGTTCTTTAACTAATATAAGGAATGAAAATGAAACTATTGAGGAATTTTATGGAAATTCCTTGTAGATTCAAATTGCATATTGTAAAATGCTAAAAAAATTGACTTCAATCTACTCTACTCATCATTGGAAACAATAAACGATCAATGAAATCACGAAGCATATAAGAGAAAGAATTCAATCACACATAACACAATGATTTTATGGGGAAAACCACAGCTAAAAACCCTTGCTATCTGTATATTGCATTAATCAGAAAATTGTTGGCAAAAGCACTGAGAGCGGGGGGGTGTGAATCGGTATTTTCAAACCCTTAAAATTTCCAATTTCATATCCATATTTTTGTACGTGACTTTATTGAAGGCAACCAAAGTATGTACGCGATTATTATTCAGACAACTAGCGTACATCCAATAAACTTACTTTTTCAATAAATGCAACTTATCAAGTGCATAAGTACTTCATTAAGCATTAAATAGATAGTAACCATGTGCAGTAAGAACAAAGTAAACAATCACACATAAGCACCACACATGAACACTTGAATTTAAGGTGGAAACATAATGTGGGAAAAAACCACCGTTGTTGGGCATGGAATCCCCCCAAGGCATGTTATGGGGCTTAAAGCCCAAGTTTTGACCAAATCTTGTTGTAAAAGCTCTGCGAATTGCGGGCGCGAAAGTATGATAGAGTCACAGGGTTGTCCACTCTAGTTTTGTAATGTAATGTCGGCTGGATAGACCTACCCATGGTCCGCGGAGCATGGGATTGTATAAATAGAGTGAGGCTCTAAGTGTAAAAGATAATGAACTAAGAACTGAGATGAGAGAATGAGAAGTCTAAGTGATTGAGTCAAAGTGTAAAGTGTGTATGTGGGTCGTAGAGTAGGAGTAGGCTCTACAGTTGTGTGCGCAGAGGCCTAATAGTCCGCAGCTGAGTGCGCAGACCCCTGCAACTGAGTGCGCAGGGCAAGTCGAGTCTGTAATTGTTGGAAGAATCAATAAAGAGAAGTTTTGCTATTATTCTGTGTATCTTTCTCTACTTTAATGCATGATTGAATATAATTTACGAGTATACTGTTTATTTACTGCATGAACCGGTATGAATGTTTTATATTGTTAAGTATAACTTAAGACATTCAAGTAGGCGAAGATAATTAACTAAGATTGGAATATAAGCAATATCTTGGGTAATAGCGCAGAGAGTAGCTCACAGCCCCTAGCTAGGGCTGCGCGAAGGCGGTATATCAAGTCGTGAGGAACGAGAAAGTGCGCGAAGCAACCTATGCGCAGGGACAAACAAAGAACCGTTTGAACTCATTAGATATCTCCAGGGTGCAAAAACCTGGTTCTAGCACCCTTCCATACTACTTTGGGTGAGACCTCAGTCCGCGCTCCACGAACTGTTTCCGAAAGGACCAGTAGTACCAGGATTTGTTTGGCTAATTAACTATGAACCTAGGTCAAGCCCCAACAAGCCAACAAATGGTTGTGTTGTCGAGACCGGGATCTGCATAGAGATGTCTGATGTCGTATCACTAGAATCCGACAAAGAAAGGAATTGAAGAGTGGTTGGATAGAAAGATTCACGAGTTCATGGCGCAGGAAAACAGGAATCTGCGATTATCAAAGGAAGAGTGGTTAGATTGCTACTTGTATACGGAGATCCACAAAATTTTATTTTCATCCTTCCCTACTGAGTTGTACGAGTGGATCACGAAGCTAGCAGATAACCAAGGAAGGTGTAAACTCGACAAACCTATTGTGTGGACTCCATAATTGGTGCGTAGACTAGAAGCATCGGAAGATCAGATCGCGCGTGCTGTCGATCACTGGCTCGATCAAATCATAGGAGGATTCATCACTGAATTTGCAGTAGATATTTTAGTCAACTATAGCGAGGCAGAATGATGCTTCCTCAAGGGACCACGAAGTAAGTACGTTAAATCTTTGAACACTTGGATTAAAATGCTACTGTTTGAAAAGAAGGTTATGCGAATAAATTGATGTTTGGGGCTACACGAAGTGGGAGAACCTACAGAAATGAAGGCAACACAGAACTAGAGACTAGCCCCTTGATTTCACCTCCACAAGGAGGTGAAGAAGAGCTCGCGAAGGTCTCACCAAGAAGTGCGATCAATCTGATAAGGCAAAGAATTCTACACATACCACCCCCACCCACACCACCACTAGTTTCACCGTCTTCACCCCTGACTTTGCCCATCCCACCTCCACCACTACCGCGAAGCAGTATGGCCAGCGCAATAAAGCTACCAGTGTTCAAGGGAGTAGGGAATGAAGATCCAGACCAATTTTGGTTCGTGGTAAAAGCTATATGGGAAGCATAGGGTGTCACGGACGACAATATAAAGAAGGCAATGTTGGTCAGCGCTCTGCAGGATCGCGCGCTGACCTAGTACATTAAGCATTCCAATGACAATCTGAATGCAGGGATAGCAGATATCCAAGCTGCGCTAAATAAGGAATTTAGCAGGCCAAAATCGGAGGCATAGTTGATCATTAGCTTCAAGGAAATCACAATGCTACCAAGCGAAAACCAGT
Source organism: Pinus tabuliformis (assembly GCA_031772625.1). Classification (NCBI taxonomy): domain Eukaryota; kingdom Viridiplantae; phylum Streptophyta; class Pinopsida; order Pinales; family Pinaceae; genus Pinus; species Pinus tabuliformis. The sequence continues at coordinate 507,569,308 of CM062818.1, read as the reverse complement.
GGGAGTTTGATCAAAGACTGAAGTGCACAATTCATGAAGCAAACATGACATGAACATATGGGAAACACCGCGAATGGTTTGTAGCATTGTTAATGGCGCATCTACGGAACGCGTTGTCGCAACAAAGACTAACCACTCAGGCTGAGGCTTTGGAGGTTGCAATGAGCTTGCACGAAACTCCGATACAAGATCCTAACCTGGGAGTCCAATAGATTCATGCACAGTTGAAAACCTTGTGCCTTGAGATGCAAAGTTTTAAACAAGACAGGACGGCTCATTTAGAAGTGCGCGACGAGGTATGGTGCGTAAAGTGCAAGGGCTAGGGGAATGACAGGGACCACTACTCGGTGTTTGCAAATTACCTCACGGGAGGAGGACCAATGCCATTGAGACCAGAGGCACAAGTAGGACCAAGCGCTGCACCTACATTATGGTGCGCGATTTGTTAGATAGGAGGAAAACATGCTACAGATAACTGCCATCTACTACAGAAGTATACGCAAAATTCCCAATAGTTGTTCTGTAATTTCTGCAGGTCAGTAGGCCATGATGAGCGCACCTGTAGAAGTTATGAACTAATGATGGATTGGACTCCTACCTACAGAGTTCAGGCCGAAACACGACCCCTCGATCAAAATGCAGGAATGGTGCACATTGGATTTGAGGGGCGCGAATGAGGTCGAGGTGGAATGGGACCAGGAAGAGGTCGCAGATAGCTAATATGTTACAATTGCAGAGGGCCAGGGCATTATGCCCACGATTGTACAAATCCAACGAGACCATCATGCTTATATTGTACGTAGTTTGATCATGAGATGGAGGACTGTCCCACACTGATAGCGAGGTTGCGTGATAAAGGAGCACTCTAGCCTCCCCTGACTTAGAACCTACAAATGATGAGGTTTGAGCTGCAAAAGGAAGACCCTAATGTAAATATCGTGCTCCATAGTGGTATTACGACAAGGGATGACAAAGGCAAGAAGCTTGAATAAAGTACCTAGGTTCGCAAGGCTCCAACGAAGGAACCAGAATTTGATTTGGAGCACACTAAGGAGACCTTCATGGAAGCTAAGAGGAGCTTCATGGATTCCTCCACTTCAGGAAGTAAAGATAGACTAGAGCCGGAAATGGACCCATCAATGCTCATTACATTCTTAGAGACATGCATGAATCTGCTGCGTGACAGAAAGGATGTAAAGGGGCTACAAGAACTCATAACTAGATGCACTGGGACCACGCCAGGGGAACCACGCGTAGTCTGTAAGCTCGGGAAGCACACGACGAGAACAGGAACGGAGATGAGATTGACCGCGTAGATCGGGGAATATGAGATGGATCAAGTGATTCTGGATCTAGGATCGAACGCGAACGTCCTGCCAAAATAAACATGGGAGCGCATGGGCAGGCCCACATTGCAATAGTCTCCTATTCAACTATGAATGGCAAACCAACAAAAGATCCTACCTATGGGGAGACTACAGGGAATCACAGTAGATGTCGAAGGAGCAAGCACACTAGTAGACTTCGAAGTGATAGAGATTGTTGATGACAACAATCCCTACCACGCATTACTAAGAATAGATTGGGCCACTAACATGAATGGAGTGATAAATCTAAAGAAGCACAAGATGATTTTTGAGAAAAAATCACTACGCGTAGTGGTACCTTTAGACCCTACAGAAGGATCATGCTACACAAAGCCCATGCATGACTACGACAATTATGATGATCTATACTACATCTACAAGATAACCGTGCATGAGCAAGACTGGGTAAATCCAATTGCGGATCGTCGAATCTCATGGGAGCAAAAAATCTCTTGTACATCAGATTCTGAAGAAGAGATAGAACAATGGTAGAACCGGTTACACGAGGTAACCACACTCAACTGTAACATGATGACAAGGTTGCTGCACTACATAGCAACAGAGGTAAGAGATTTGCCTACGTATGAGGGGTTGAGCAAGGTGGATGACTTCCTGAACGAATTTGAAAGAGAAGTACTGGAACTGCAGCGTTTTGACGCTCTAAAATGGGTACTAAGAGCTATGCCTGCAAGGTGGTGGGGTACGCACCAAAGAAGTTTTGAGGACTAGCGCGAGTGCCGAAGGATGATGCACCTACGATTTGGGAAGCCTCAGATGTGGTTAAAAGACAAGTATGACAGATGAAACGGCCTGCGTACCCACCTTTCTAGGTGGATACAAGCATATGGTGCGAAACTTGTAGGAATGCACACAGTACTCGTGGTAGGAGACACGATTGGTAAGCAGGTGCGGGCAAGACAATGGCGCGAATGACCCCTCTGGCTGGGACCGCGAAGTATGGAAAGACCAGGTGCACAGAAGGATATCCACACAGAAGCCTTTAACCAAGTATGCAAAGCGATGAACAAGGTCCACAATACGAAGCGGACTGACTGGGACTTGCGTGTACCAGCGGTTCTATGGGCTTATAGGACCGTGTGCAAGCACCTGACCCCGCAGGCACCCCCAAGGCTCGAGTATCAAGGAACCACTGTAAATCCTATAATACAGGGAAATGTTGGACCGCGCATACTAGCACTAGTAGATACAGCGGTTCGTGGAACCTTGGAAGAAGAAATCCAACTGGGAAACTCTAGGCTCCAAGAACTTGAAAAAGAAAGGGTACGATTAAGAAAGAAAAGCACTCTGGTGGACGCAGAAGTCAAGAAGCTGGAGGACGAAATAAGGGAAGATTTCCTCGATAAAAAGACCAGGATGATAGGACAGGGTGCGCATGATCACGTTGACAAGTTTGAGGACTATTGCCATGGGTTGATCAGTCTGATGCCTTGGCTTGGACCACATATTACTAAGCAAAGTAACCAAGGTGGTGCACTGCATATGATAAGCTACATGACGCCGCCAGTAACGGAGGAAATTGGGTATTTCCCAGAAAGAATGATGAATGACTGGAGGAAACCATACCCAGGTGGTGCGGCCACCTGATTAGCCGAGGGAAGTATAGTATTAGCACTCCAAGCAATTGAAAGGAAGCGTGGGACTATAAACTACTCTGCCCAGGAGCTGTGCGATGTTGGAGCTGTGCGCAGAAACAAAAAGTCACAAGGTTCGCGACCACGCATGGGGGCAGTGCTGCCGCATGAGTTGGCCAGAAAGTGACCGTTGAAGTCACTATTCACAATGGGGTGCTCGACTTGAGGCCAAATGGAGCACACAACAGGCATTTAAGATGTGATTTATGGGCAAGATTTGGATAAATCTGCCACTAAGGGAGCATTAATGAACTAGATTTGGGGGGAACGATTGAATTCAAATTCAAAAAGCACTATAAAACACAAAGGGCTGCCCAACAAACAACACTTGGTCATTTGTGAATTAAGCCATTGAGTAGAGCCTTGATTGTTGTGAGCCGAGTGTCGATTGAGCCCCTGAATTTGAGAGTGCTAGATTCCTGGACGAACACGATGACAACAGCTGTAGACGTTATGGACATAACCGAAATGACCGCTGAAGAGGCCGCGCAGGCCCTAGTTGTGGGGGATGCTTTGGAAGGCGCCGAGATTGTGGTAGAAATCCCGAAATCACCGAGCATGCCAAGACCCAAGAAGGATAAACAAGCAATGGTCCCCATATGTGTGTCCCCATGGAACCCGCTGCGCACCAAGCTGAAAATGGAGGACAAGGGGAAAGTTGTTACCATCGAAACCGATGAAGAAGAAGAAAACCTGGAGGACCTGCTCATCACAGAAGATGAGGATGAAGGCATGGAGGAGGAAACTCAGCCTGTGCACCCCCCAACAAAGTTTTCCACCTATGTCCCCTCGCAAAAAGGGAAGGCTAAAGTTCCCAAGGACTTTGACGAGACCAAGAGCTCGCTCCAAACCTCGCTCCTCCCAGACAACATTATTTTTTAGGGCACGCACCTGGGATGGGTGCCGAGCCTAAAATTCGAAGATTGGGACCTCGCTGACCACGAGAATTTCCCTCAACTTGAGACCAAGCACCTCATAAAACCCAAGCAGAACGCTGCGGCGGGGGTTATAGAACTAGAGCTGTGAAAGTGGTTGCGCGAAGTGGAAAAGATTGGGCTACTGAACCTGCTTTGGGTGTCACATTTCCAATGCACCCCAATAACCATTTTTGTCATCAAGCAGTTGCTCTGCTTGGTGCATGATGGGTGTTTATGGCTGGAGGAGCCCATCCCCATCATGACAGACTTTATTCACCGTATCTCCTGACTCCCATGCAAAGGAGAGGACCCCGCGGTCATATCGAAAGGGAAGAGCAATGACTTGGCCATCGCGGAGGCCATGAAGAAAAAGTACAAGCTGGAAAAGAAGAAGAGGGGCTAAACCATCTCCAGCATCAAGGACAAAGCAGTATGTGTGATGACCCAAATCTTGGCTGGTAAGGTTATGCGCAAGTGTCACGCAGATGAAGTACCTGCACCGGTGGTCACATTGACAAAGCAGTGGGTAGAGGGGGTCCAGTTTAACTGGTTCGAGTTCCTCTAGAAGGATTTTTTAGAGAATTGTTGTGAAGCTCAGGAACAAGGCAAAACATTCCACTATGCATGGCTTCTACTGTCCATAGTGCTCGTGGCAGGGGAATTACCAAAGGATAGTCAATTCCCCATAATTGACAAGGACCTGCCAAAGGCCGCGAAGTATGCTTCGCTCTGGGCCACAAAGGATGCCAAGAGGATCCGTGACAGTAAAATATTCTGGGTGTTCATGGAGATGAACCTCAGAATGGAGATCAACCGCAAGTTGCGGTTGTCACCCACTGTCTACAATAGCCTACAGAGTTTTGCGAAATTCAAAGCAGACATCCACAACATTTATATCAGAGTGTGCAAGGATCTGACCAAACAGTGGATAAAGCTACCCTTTGTAGCTACAGACGACGTCATTTTTAACGTACTAGAGGCATGGCTGCCAGAGTGGCACGCCCCAGACATCGTGGAGATCGAGAAGTTGGCAGCACAAAGAAAGAAAGACGAGGCCAAGCTGTGCATCGCACAGTTGGCCAAAAAGAAAAGGAAGGAAGTAGTGACAGTAGAAGTGCGGGTGGCATAGGACACTACACAGAAAGAAACTGAGCAGGAAAAGGCTACAGCAGCAGCACAGGAGGCAGACGCGAAGGTGGGCGAGGGCCAAACAATGCGTTCACAGGGGCAGGAAGCAGAGGAAGCAGAGACAGAAGAGGGCAGCGCAGACCCACAAACCATGTCGACATAGTTGAAGCACCAACACCTAATAGAGTGGGCAGGATCACGTAAGAAGGTCAAGGAATCGAAGTTGTCTATTGACCCGATCACCCTAACCGAGGGTGATCTGCATGATATCGGTGAGACGATGTGCGATGTCACCAATGAGGCTTTCCAAGGTTTCATGCAGGAGAACCAGATTGTGTTGGGGGCCCTCAGAGCGTAGTTGCAAGAATTATAGGTGCACCCTCCTTAGGTTGGTACCCTTTCGACCAGCCTCGCAGTGGGAACAAAGCCAATAGAACAGATGTTGCACGCGTGGATGAAAAATACCATAGTGTTGTCGGAAGGGGCACTCGTGACAACAAATGAGGCCAACAGGCGTACAATGAGTGCGCTGAAAGGTCTTGGTCTCAATATGGCTACACTCCCACAAAATACCTTATATGTTTTGCAGGATGGGATAATTGTAGAGCTTCACGCTAGGGAGATCCATGCACTACAAGTCCTCAGTGAGCAGAAAATCAATATGGAACAACTGAGCTTGCAGTGCGACAAAGTGGTGTCACAGAACCAACAGTTGGTACAGGTAATAGAAGACGCTTGCCAAAGTGCCCTAGAGTTGGCCATCCCAGCAGACATGCCAGCAAAGGCATGGATCCATAGGTTAGCAGCAGAGGTCCACGAGGCAAGGGAAGAAATGACAAAGATTCAGCTGGAGCTGAACCTTTGGATCACGAGTTGCGGTTGAAGGTGCAGCCGTCCACCCCCCTGAAGTCAAAGAATAGTGCGTTAGCACTATCACAATGGGACTAGAGGAAATTGGCAGTGCAGTGCAAGACTTCACCAGTATGTTGGAAGAATCACTTGAGGTCCTCACAAATCTGCAGGAGGACCCCAATATCCAGCATTTAGAGACAGAGGCGTGAGAACTCCAACAACAGTATGACATCATCCAAGGCACTGCGCAAATGGTGGTCCTCACTCAGAGGCTTGCATGGATGCAACAGGCTAAAGCACTGAAAGAATAGGTGGACACAGCACGACACAAGGAAGTAGTCCTGAAGGCGTGCATTCAGCCTTGGATCGATGAGTCCTTCACCATCACAGAAGAGACTAAAGGTAATCTCTCACACATGCAGGGTATGCATGTACTGATGCAGAGAAGCACTCCTGAGATAGAGTTCTCATAACAACGTATGCAGCAGATCTAGCAGGCAGCAGCTCAGTGCGCTGTTGATCTTGCCGCAATTCAAGAATAGTTGGAGGGACTCCGTGCAAAGATCTCCATGCCGACAGAGTGACTCAAGGGCGAGTCATGATGTTTTTGTTGGGGGCCTGTTCAGCATGGAATTCCCCCAAGGCATGTTTTGGGGCTTAAATCCCAAGTTTTAACCAAATATTGTTGTAAAAGCTCCACGAATTGTGGGCACGGGGCGCGAAAGTATGATAGAGTCACATGGTTGTCCGCCCTAGTTTTGTAATATAATGTCGACTGGATAGACCAACCCATGGTCTGCGGACCATGGGATTGTATAAATACAGCGAGGCTCTAAGTGTAAAAGATAACAAACTAAGAATTGAGATGAGAGGATGAGAAGTCTAAGTGATTGAGTCAAAGTGTAAAGTGTGTTTGTGGGTCGTAGAGTAGGAGAAAGCTCTGCATTTGTGTGCACAGAGGCCTAATAGTCCACAGCTGAGTGCGCAGACCCCTGCAGCTAAGTGCGCAGGGCAGGTTGAGTCTGTAATCATTGGAAGAATCAACAAAGAGAAAGTTTGCTAGTATTCTGTGTATCTTTCTCTGCTTTAATGCATGATTGAATATAATTTACGAGTATACTGTTTATTTATTGTTTGAACCAGTATAAATGTTTTATATTGTTAAGTATAACTTAAGACATTCAAGTAGGAAAAGATAATTAACTAATATTGGAATATAAGCAAGATCTTGGGTAATAGTGCAGAGCGCAACTCACAGCCCCTGGGTAGGGCTGCGAAGGCAGTATATTAGGTTGCGAGGAATAGGAAAGTGCGCAAAGCAACCTGCGCGTAGGGACAAACAAAGGACCAGTTGAACTCATTAGACATCTCCAGGGTGCGGAAACTTGGTTCTAGCACACTCCCATACTACTACGGGTGAGACCTCAGTCCATTGCAAAAAGGGCCAGTAGTACTGGGATTTATTTGGCTAATTAACTTTGAACCTAGGTTAGGACCCAACAAGCCAACACCAGCACACACAGAAAGGGAGAACCACCCCCCTGATCTCGTTTACCGACACCCACCAGAAGGGAGATCCAACCCCCTGATCTTATTTACCAGCTACCACTGGAAGGAAGCTTCAACTCCCTCATTGAAGGCTCCAACCTTCAACACCTTCGGGACCATGTTTCATAAATTTTCATACTAGATCCACCTACTACAACACATCACAACTTGTAGGCCATGTTTCATCAAATTTTCAAACTGGACCCACTACCAACATTTAAGCCCAAAACCAATCATCAAAACTGAAACTTATTATTGTAACTCAACCATTGAACCAATCAATCACTGAACCAATAGAACCAACCAATCACTGAAACCCAATCACTAAATCAACTGAATCAACTAAAACCAAATCGCTAAATCAATTGAAACCCAAATCAATCAGCTTAAACAATCAAAACAGTCAAAATATTGTATCCAGAATACCAATCAACATATTGCACATCACAAAAATCAGATTTTGTTACTACAAACCCTGATCAATCATATGTAAAAATATGTATGCTACTTTACATTATCAAACTCGCATTTGTAAGCGATTTCCATGAAGCATACAAGCGTACAGATCTTAAACCACTGAATCCTAAAAGTGAACCACTGTCATCTTGAACTAAACATTGTGTCATACACATAACCACTGCATCATTCTGAAATAATCTCAGAACCTTCATTGAACTTCAATCACAAATAGAAAGTATCATAAACATTATTCAATTAATCAATCCTTAATCAAAACATCATTGTTTAAGCCCGGATCATCAAGAAGACTTCATTAACAAATAGCAGAAACACAACAAGACTGATTAAACTGATCAAACATCCTTTTCATCAAAACCCTACTTTCAATACACACTTTCCTTAAAGAATATCTGCGGGCATACATGCTTTTCAGGAAACAAACCTGTGTGTACATGACTTACTAGTATCACACTTGTGTGTGTACTTACCTTGCAAGCTATAAAACCCACATACAAATCTGCAATTTCTGATTTAGACCTTCGCTACAACACAGAAATTTAAACATACCCAAATCTCGGCATACACAGAAAAATCACACATTAAGACACTATCAACATAGATCAAATCACCTCATAATGAATATTATCATCTCAGATCTATTGGGTCTGATCCATCATCAAATAACTGGGTGCATTCTTAGTTTTAGATCAAGCAAAACATCAACAACCCATTACATGCATATTTTCTTTAGATCTAACTATTCATAAAATATTCATCACTTGCGAACCCTCTACCACTTTGATCTCCATCTTATTATATAGCTTAGCCTTTATCCAATACCACAGGTTAAAACCATACTCTAGCTGATGGTTTTCTTAGACGAGATAAAAACATCTGTTGCTGGGCTCAATACCACAGGTTAAAACCATACTCTAGCTGATGGTTTTCTTAGACGAGATAAAAACATCTGTTGCTGGGCTCAATACCACAGGGCAATACCATGGTAAGGACCCTTGGTATTTATAATACCATGGTGCAGAAACTTTATTTGCCTTTGCTTCTTCATACCCAAGTGTGTATGTGGCTTTTCTTAACAGAACCCTCGTATAGTTCTTGAAATTTCAACTTTGCCATTCCTCTGCCTCTGAACTTTTATGCCTTTGTCAAAATTATCTCAGTTAGGTTTCCATCAAGGACAACAAATAATTCATAAAGCCAATAATCTCCCCCTTTGGACTTGATGGAAACCACTTTGGTGTTTGGTCACCACAACCTATAGATACATGTAAAACGCATCAAGCCAAGCACCAAGCTTGTCAAACAACAAGTTACTCTCCCCATTTGATATCAAGGGAAAAGGGCTGACCAATACTAAATGAAGGCTTCTCTCTTGAGCGTTGTAGATCTGAACTACTGAGTATGAACACTAAATACTGAAAATGCTCCCCCTTAGAACATGTTGAAATTTCTGAAGGATATATAATGAAGTACATGACTCTATGACTCATATGACTTGTCCTATCACCAAGGACTCAAAATTACATCAATCATCCGATCATAGTGGGTTTACATATTTGAAATCATTATTACATCAACTTCCCAAGCACAGTGGGTTTACAAATTGCATCACATGTCCTAAAGGACTTGACCATAATAGTCCATACATCACTGAATTTTACAATGAGTACATCATAGGTCTTTACATTACCTTTACATCAAATGATAGATATGACAACAATCTAAAGAACCTCAATATGACCATGATAGTCATCAAAAACTATCATATACCACATATGTTTTGCACCATGAGCATATGTGAACAACTCCAAGAACAACAACCTGTATATTTCCATCATCAATTCGCAAGATAAGACAATGTAGCTCCAATATCATCAACCTGAGACCATGTATCCAGCAACAAAAACATAAGTGAAGACCAATCATATCATCATAAATCAAGATAGAGCAGTGTGGCATCATTCTCCATCATCATAAAAAATTCCATGTTTCCAAGTATCATCTAGTAGACGTAGTTGTAAAGAAAACATATCATTAAGAAAACATAATTCCAACAATGCATTATTAGAAGCAAATGTTCCCCCTAAACCTCTACTAATTGTTCACTGTTAGATCTGATCATATCATTTCATATATCAGTAAGAATCATCAAAGTATCTTCATCAACCAGTCATCCATTAAGGTATCAACAATTTATAAAGACCAAAAGCACTTCTAAATATCAACAACAGACTGTAATCATCAACCATTTGAATATGAAAGCCAAACAATAATTGACTGAAGCATTTTAGACCCTTTTCCTGTGTCTATCCCACTGTTTCTTCAGCATACCAAGATATGCATCACTGTTCAGTTCAGAACTCATGTATATGCGTGACTTTTCTTTATAGGATCCGTGTACAGAAAGTGAAATACTGAAATTTCACACCTTCATCTCCCCTTGAGTCTGTTATGTGTGTACTTGATTATTGTTACTACACCAGAGGCTCTGTCAATAGTATAAGTGGCATGAAAATTAAAAACAACCATGGGAGTCATCATCAAGTCACATATGTATTACTCCCCTTGAACATGAAGAATCAACTGAGTGATGAAGTAGAGACCATTCCTAATTTCTGTCTAAGATATTCAAATGCATCACGTGGAAGAGGTTTTGTAAAAATATCAACAACTTGTTCTTTTGAGGGAACATATTCCAGTTTGACCTTTTGTTCAAGCACCTATTCTCTTAGAAAATGATATTTAATTGGAATATGCTTGGCCTTGGAGTGCATAACCATATTTTTTGAAATACTAATTGCAATTGTATTATTACATAAAATGGAAATGGCTAGATAACAATTGATTTGATATCCCGCAATGTTTTCATCATCCAGAGAAATTGTGTGCAACATGATGCAGTATCAACATATTCTACTTCTACAGTAGATAAAGCAATTGAGATTTGTTTTTGCTGAACTATATGATACCAAGCGGGGCCCCATATAGAATGCTCCTCCACCAATGCTTTTTCTATCATCCACATTTCCTACCCAATCTACATTTGTATAAGCATGAAGAGTAAGATTTGCATCTTTGGGATACCATAAACCAAAGTCTTGAGTGCCTTGTAGATATTTGAAGATTCTTTTGACTACCTGAAGATGAGTTTCCTTTGGATTGGCCTGAAATCATCCAACAATCCCAACTACATGCATGATATCTGGTCTTGTTCCTGTAAGATAAAGTAGACTTCTGATCATGGATCTGTATTCTGGTTGGTTGACTATGGGAGAATCATCATGCAAACTGAGACTACATCTTGTCACCATGGGTGTGCAGACTGGTTTGCAATCTTCCATTCCATATTTCTTTAGAATTTTCTTAAGGTACTTTTTTTGTGAGAGGAATATGCCATTCTTTGCTTGTTGTACTTGTAAACCAAGAAAGTATGTTAGTTCACCAAGTAAAGACATTTCAAATTCTTGCTACATGATAGAAGCAAACCTTTGACTCATGGATTCTTCATTGCTACCAAAGATGATGTCATCCACATAAATAATAAAAATTAAAAGTTTACCATCATCCACCTTTATATATAGGTTGCTATCTACAGACCCCTTAGTGAAGCCTTGTTGTTGAAGATATTTGTCAAGGCGATAATACCATGCATGAGGGGCTTGTTTTAGCCCATATAATGCCTTCTTGAGTTTGCAAACAAGTTTTTCATCATTTCCTAGAATAAACCCTTCAGGTTGTTCAATATAGACTTCTTCTTCTAGGTTCCCATTTAAAAATGAATATTTAACATCCATTTTATAGACTTTGAAATGATGAAAGCTTGAAAAGGCAAGAAACGTCCTTATGGCTTCAAGTTTGGCTATAGGTGAAAATGTTTCTTCAAAGTATATTCCTTATTGTTGAGCATAGCCTTTGCAAACAAGTCTTTCTTTATTTCTAATTACTTATCCATTCTCGTTTAATTTATTTTTGAATACCCATTTTGTCCCAATAAAATTCTTATCATGAGGTCTAGGAACTAATTCCCAAGTGTGATTCTTTTCTATTTGGTCAAGTTCTTCATTCATAGCTTTAACCCAGTATTCATATTTGCTAGCTTGATTTACATTTTGTGGTTTAATTGTGGATAGTAAGGCTAGATGACTAGCAGTTCCAACAAGAGTTCTTCTAGTTTGTATTCCAGATTCCTTACCACCTATAATTTGAGATTCTGGATGGTTTTTCTAAACATACCTTGATGGAGTCTTTTCTGGTGCTTTTGTATTGTCACTTCCTTCATTTGATGCTTCATTGATTCTTTCCTCCTCATTATTTTGGCTAGATGTAAGAGGATCTTCGTCGTCTATTGGTGCTTCCTTTTTTATACCTTTGGATGCTTCATCAATCACAACATCAATGCATTCAACAATATTTTTAAGTCTTTTATTGTAACATCTATATCCTTTTCTTCTAGAGGAGTATCCAAGGAAAATTCCTTTATCAACTCTACCTTCAAACTTTCCAATTTTATCACTATTATTCTTTATGTAATACTTACTTCCAAAAAATCTAAAATGCTTAACAGTTGGGGGTTTACTGTACCAAATTTCATAAGGTTTTTTATCACTGTTCACACAGACATGAGCTATGTTGAGAATATTTACCGTTGTATGGGTTGGTTCACCCCAAAAGGTGTGAGGTGTTCTGCACCCATCAAGCATGTCACATGCCATTTGTTGAATAGTTTTATTCATTCTTTCTGCTACCCCATTTTGTTGAGGAGTCTTAGATATAGAAAATCGCCTCTTGATGCCATATTGTTCACAAAATTCATTTGATATGTATTCTCCTCCCCTGTCAGATCTGAGACATTTGATTTCCAATTCTGACTCATTCTCTACTAAAGATTTTAAGACTTTAAATTTATCAAATGCTTCATATTTATACTTTAATAAACCAATCCAACACATTCTAGTAAAATCATCAATAAATAATATGAAATATTGTTCACCTCTAAGTGACCTTTTCTTTACTAGCCCACACAAATCAGTATGAATAAGTTCAAGAGGCCTACTTGCAGAACCTTCTTTGGCATTGAATTGTACCCAGGTTTTCTTACCGAATTGACATGATTTTCATATGGTATTTTCTGGTAGAGAGATGTTTGGAAAATCATGAACTTCTCCTAGCTTGCTTGACTTATGTATTTGACTAAAGCTTATATGTCCCAATCTTTTGTGCCATAACCAACCTTCTTCTGCTTTGCTTAAATAAAAAAATTCTAGACCACCTTCCAAGACATAGACACTACCTGGAGTTCTTGTTCCTTTTATTATAGTCTTTCTTGTATCAAGATTTCGAACCACACAATTCTTTGATCTGAAAACAACTTCATTCCTTTGCTCACACATCTAGATGGCACTTAACAAGTTATGCTTCAATCCATCAACAAATAAAACGTTTCCAACTTTAACCTTTTCTTTTAACATAACAGTTCATCTTCCTTTGAAAGTAGTAGGTGTCTTGTTTTCATAGGTTACGTTCTTTTCTTTCTTTATTTCATTAAAATCCATAAACTTATATTTATCACTTGTCGTGTGTTTTGAGCATCCACTATCAATATACCACAGATTTTCTTTATCCCCTGCATATAAATCTAGACCACAGTTCTCATATTCAATGGTTTTCTTCTTCTATACCTTAGATGTTGTTTCCATTTTCTTATCCTGAGATATTGATCTTCCTTTGCTCCTTCATTTAGATTCCTTATGTCCAAAGTTATTGCAAAAGGAGCATTTAGTTTCATATTGAAGAGGGGGGAAGGAATTGCGAGAGCATTTCTCATTCTTTTGTTTTCTTGCTTCCCCAGTCATGATAGTTTTCTAAGAAACACATTGAGCAACCTTATGACCAAAATTGTGACATGAAAAACATTGTCCATTAAAGTAGAATCATCTGGGAGAATAGTACCTTCTAGTGTTTTTCTTTTGATTGAAATGCGAAGAGTTTACCTAGGAGGTATTTGGTCCTCTATTCTTTTGTTGTAGCACAGAGTGATGTTAACTTCTTCTTTTTATTGCATTGAGGTAGCTTCCTATTTCTATAGAAGGCTTTATAGTCTTTGATGTTACTTCACAGAATCCAAGACCTGTCTTTATAAGAGGTGAGCATTGAACTTTGATGATTTCATCCAAGGTTTTAGATCCTTTCACAAATCTAAGATTAAGACCTTTTTATTTTTCAAGTTCTTTCCTTAGACTGACTACTTCACATTCTAGGTTCTCATTATGCTCTTCTTTTTCTATGATCTTTTTCTTCAAAGTTTCTTCTGCTAATTTAGATTCTTCTAAACAAATATTAAGATGAGATATTTCTTCAATAAAAAAATCCTTTTCTTCTAGGGCATCCATGAAATTATCATCAGACTCATCTTCAAATGCCATAAGTAATTGACAGTCTTGATCAAACTCATCTTCTTCATCACTATCATTATTGCATAGACAAGGAAATGGATCACATTTAGAACAAAATCCCATACCTGATAATGCTTCTTCATTCTTGATCAATAGAAAGCGGGGTGCTTTTGAATATCTGCTTCCATTCACTATTTTCTTCCTTTGATTTTCTTTCTTCTTTTGCTTCTTTCCCATTGTCTTGATGAATCTCCTTCAAGTGATCAAGCTTCTACCGAAGGCCCTGCTCTAATACCAATTGTTGGGAAAAATACTAAGAGGCAAGGGGGTGAATCAGTATTTTCAATTCATTAAACTTTTCAATTTCAATACATATTTATGTACGCGGCGTTATTGAAGGCAACCCGTGTATGTACGTGACTTTTATTCAGACAACTAGCATACATCAAGTAAACTTACTTTTTCAATTAATTCATCTTCTATTTATCTTAAGCCTCGGTACTTCATTAAACATTAAAAAGATAGTAACCATGTGCAATAATAATAAAATAAATAATCACACATAAGCAACACACATGAACACTAGGATTTAAGGTGGAAACTCAATGTGGGAAAAAACCACCATTGTTGTCGTCTATGTCTTCTTTTTAATATAAAGAAAAACCTCTTACAATCTTGTATGGGTGAAAAGTCATACCAACACGCAGGAACCCACCTACAAAAGGCTACAACCTTCGCTCATTCTCCAATACCCATTGGAAGGGAGCACCAACCCCCTGATCTCGTTTACCAGCACCCACCAGAAGGGAGCTCCAACATTGTGATCTGATTTACCAGCTACCACTGGAAGGAAGATTCAACTCCCTCATTTAAGGATCCAACCTTCAACACCTTCGAGGACCATGTTTCATAAATTTTCATTTTGGATCCACCTACTACAACACATCACAATATGTAGGCCATGTTTCATCAAATTGTCAGACTGGACCCACCACCAACATTTAAGCCCAAAACCAATCATCAAAACTAAAACTTACTATTGTAACTCAACCATTGAACCAACAAGTAATTGAACCAACAAAACCAACCAATCACTGAAACCCAATCACTAAATCAATTGAATCAACTGAAACCCAAATCAATCAGCTTAAACAATGAGAATAGTCAGAATATTGTAACCAAAATACTAATCAATATATTGCACATCACATAACATAGATTCTATTACTGCAAACCCTGATCAATCATATTTCAAAATATGTACGCTAATTTACAGTAGAAAACCTGCGTGTGTATGTGATTTCCATGAAGTATACCTCCATATAGATCTTAAACCACTAAATCGTGAAAGTGAACCACTGTCATCCTGAACTAAACACTGTGTCATGCACAAAACCACTACATCATTATGAAATAATCTCATAACCTTCACTAAACTTCAATCACAAATAGCAAGTATCATCAACATTATTCAATCAATCAATCCTTAATCAAAACATCAATGCTTAAGCCTAGATCATCAAGAAGACTTCATTGACAAACAAACAAAAAAACAACTAGACTGATTAAACTGATCAGACATCCTTTTCATCAAAACCCTACTTTCTATACATGCTTTTCTTAAATCATATTCGCGTGTATATGCTCTTTTCAAGAAACAAACTCACATGTACGCGACTTACTAGTATCACACTCGTGTGTCTACATGCCTTGCAAGCTATAAAACCTACATATAGATCTGCAATTTCTGATTCAGACCTTCACTACATCACAAAACTTCAGACATACCCAGATCTCGGCATACATAGAAAAATCACGCATTAAGATGCTATCAACACAGATCAAATCACCTCATAATCAATATTGTCATCTCAAATCTATTGGATCTAATCCATCATCAAATTCCCGAGTGCATACTTAGTTTTAGATCAAGCAAAACATCAACAACCCATTACATGCATATTTTCTTCAGATCTAACTATTCATAAAATATTCATCACTTTCACACCCTCTACCACTTTGATCTTCATCTCCTTATATAGCTTAGCCCTTATCCAATACCACAGGTCAAAACCATACTCCAACTGATGGTTTTCTTAGACGGGATCAAAACATTTGTTGCTGGGCTCAATACCACAGGGCAATACCATGGTAAGGACCCTTGGTATTTAGAATACCATGGTGTGGAAATTGTACGTGCCTTTGCTTCTTCATACCTGCGTGTGTACGCGGTTTTTCTTAACAAAACCCACATATACTTCTTGAAATTTCAACTTTTTCATTCCTCTACCTCTAAACTGCTATGCCTTTGTCAAAATTCTCTCAAGTAGGTTTCCATCAAGGACAACACATAATTCATAATGCCAACAAAAATATGAGAATATTACAATTCTTTTCTCAAGCGTGAGAAACCTCTAAACTATCTCTATCTATCTCATTGCTTTCCAAACAAGCTCAAGCCAATACTTAGCCAATTTTGTTGTCTGCCAAGCTCCTATTTCCTTGCGTTGTTCCCTTGGGAATTAACCCATATTTAATTGGGAAATCCCACAATTATGAATTGCGCAATCCTCATAGGCCTTCCTCTGATTGCATGCACCACCTGTACAATTCAAATGATTATACAACTAATAGTACATTTTCCCTGAACTCCAATATGAACTGGGTATTTCTTTGATCTAACATGCATGATTTAATTATGAGTGAATCCTCAGTTTACTGATAACTACAGGTTACACCCCACTACAGTAAGTTACACCCCACTACAGTAAGTCACACCCCACTACAGTAAGTCACACCTCGCTATAGTAAGTTACACACCACTACTGCTAGCTACACCCCACTGTTGTTGGCTACACCCCATTATTTCTGATTTCCCACTAATTCCTCCATTACTTGGAACTAGTTTAATTGAATTTAACTTAGTTGCACTGAATTAAATAATTACAACTCAAAATAAAGTCAACTAGTGCTCCTAATTGTAGGAGACACTCTACATGACTCTAGTTATACCCTCAACTCGAATTTAAACAAGCTAAGTAAGTCAAATTAACTTAGTTAACTATTAAAAGTTGTCATGAGATGTGGAATTACAATTTAATTCAAGGACAAATTAAATTAGGATTTTCGTGTTGCATTTTCAACACTCCCTCTCATCAATAAATGTATTATCTTCTACCCTGATCCTGCCTCTGTGAAACTTGAATTTTCATCTTAACAATGCCTTTGTCAAAATATATGTATCCTTCTCCTCTGTAAGAATGTACTCTAGCAACATGATTCTCCTTTGCACACAATCTCGTAGATGATGATATTGGATGTCGATATACTTGGACCAATTATGAAAAAATGGATTCTCCGAGAGTTTGATACAACTCTGATTGTCAGAGTAAATCAATATAGGATCCATCTTATAACCAAATAACCCAACAAGGATCTTCCTCATCAAAGATAGCCTCACAAGTTGCTTGACTAGCATCCATGTACTCTACTTCTACTGAACTAAGTGAAAATGATATATGCTTATTTTTGTACCAAGAAACTACTGCTGACCCAATGCTGAAGATTCCCCTTGATGTGTTATTCCTTTCTGATGGACTCCTTACTCAATCTACATCTATGAAGCCTTGAAGCTTCACTCCCTCTATCTGTTTGTACCAAAGACCAAACTGAGCGGTGCCTCTGAGGTATATCAACACATGTTTAGCTTCCTTCCAATAAAGTTTGGTTGGCTAAACCATGGCTTGACTAAGTTAGTTAACTACAAAACACATGTTTGGTCATATGTTCACCAAATACAAAAGTGAACTCACAAGATTCCTATAAATAGTAGCCTCCACTACTTCACCTGAAGTAGCATCTTCCTTCCTCCAATTACCTGCTAGAGGAGTCTCCATGGGTTTGCTTCTCCCCATGTGGAATTTCTTCAATATCTTGTTGGCATATTTTCCATGAGAGAGAAACAATTCCCCATCTCCTTTCCATACTTCCATACCAAGAAAGTAATGCATGAGCCCTAGGTCCTTCATCTTGAATTATCTTGCAATATCCTCTTTACAAGATTTTATCAGCTTCTCATCACATGTTAGAATCAAATCACCAACATATAATACTATAATAAACAATTTACCTTCAACCACAATGTGGCAAAGGTTTGCATCTGCTTCACTTTTGGTGAAGCCCAACCCGGTGAAATAACTTTCAATCTTAGTGTACCAAGCACAGATTGCGTGTTTTAGTCCATACAATGCTCGCTTGAGTTTGCACACATGAAAATATATGTTGAAGGTATCAAATCCTTCTGGTTGCTCAATATTCACCTCTTCCTCAATCATGTAATTTAGGAATGTTGTCTTCACATCCATCTGATGTATCTTCCATCCCATCTGCACTAACAATGTTAGAATATATCTTATTGAAGAGTACCTTGCTACTGGAGCAAAGGTCTCATCGTAATTAATTCCCTCCACCTAAGACAATCCTCTAGCCACAAATATGGACTTGCGTTTCTCCACACTCCCATCTGATGCTTGCTTTACCTTGTAAATCCATCAGGAACTCACCACTGACTTGTTTGTTGGTCTTGGGACCACTTCCTAAACATTGTTTAAGATAATGCTTATACTCCTCAACTATGGCATCAACCCATACTGGTTGTTTCACTTCTTCTTCGAATGAGCATGGCTCGGCCTCTACACTCTCGCTCATCCGATCCATGTAGCCATTGTACCAATATGGTGACCTCTTATGCCCTTGTTCTGATGTGGGTGCTCCCACATTCTCTCTAGCATTATGCGCTAATCTATCAGCCTCTCTGGTGCACTTCCTTCCATATTTGGAAGTCTTTATATGAGTGGGTGCTTCCACTTTCTTCTCCTCTGCATGTGGCTGCTCCACATCATCTCGAGGTTCTTCCTTTGGAGCTAAAATATCCTCATCTACATGTAAATGAAGCTCCCTCTCAAGGGAACATATCATGGCCTTATCTTCATCGAACTTCACATCTCTACGAACCATTGTCAGCATGTTGGATGGAAGGTGCACTCGATAGTTGTGAGTTGTATTATTGTACCCCAAAAATATGCCCAACTCAGTTGTTGGCTCTATATTTTTCCATGCATCCTTGGTAGCATGACAGTAGCCTGATGAACCAAAGATCCTAAAGTGTGCCACATCTGGTTTCTTACCTGAAAAATCTTCTTCTGGTGTACTCATCCCGAGAATTCGATGAGGACTTATGTTATACAAATACACAATTGTGTTGCATGCTTTAGCTCACAAGTGCAACAATAGGCCTTGATCATGTAAAATCAACTATGAAACTCCCATAATAATTATGATCTTCCTTTCAGCCACCCCATTTTGTTGTTGGTTATGAGGTGCTATTAACTGTCGGTTAATTCCTTCTGATGCATAGAATTTCTTTAATTCATTGGACACATATTCTCCACCTTTATCGCTTATGAGAGCTTTAAATTTCTTGATAGTATATTTCTCGACAAGTACTTTAAATTCACAAAATGTCACAAATTTCTGACCTTTATTCTGCATGAAGAAAATCCAGCACTTAAGAGAAAAAATTATCAACAAATTTTACATAATACCTATGCTTGGCTGTGGAGGCTGTCGAGAACGGTACATGCACATTTGAGTGAACTCTATCAAGGATCGCTTGTGCTCAATTGTCTTTATCATGAAAGGAATCTTTGGTGTACTTTCCCAATGTACACCCTTTGCATGTGTCTCTCTGATATAGTGTACTCTTGGGAAGTCTTGTAGAAATTTGTTGCATGATGTTCAAAGATCCATGGTGCAAGTGGCCCAGTATTCTATGTCACAAGTCACCAATGTCTCAGCTCCGCATCTTCTCTACTTTTGTGCTCAAAGAAACATAGTCTTCTACATCCAATTTGTAGAGGTTCTTCACCTGAACCCCGATTCACTTCACCTGTCTTGAGGCTATGTAATGAAGGAAATCCTTTCCCTTGATAAATATCACATCGTAACTACGATCCTCCAACATGGAAACTAAAACCATATTATTATTCAACCTTGGAACATACATGACATATTTGAATGTGACAGGAGTACAAGACTCCCTTTGAAAAGTAACAATACCGATGTTGGTCATGTTATACCTCCCATCATCTCCCATCTCGATGTGCATCTGGAGGTCCTTCTCCTCCAAGTCACTGAAGAACTCTTTGTTGCCAGTCATATGGAATGAGGCTCCACTATCCAGGTACCACACACTTTCTGTCACATATGTCATGATGTAAGCGATGAGGGTGAAATCCAACTTGAATTTTGAAGCAAGAGCTTCACCTGCCACTCCTCTCGAGGGCTTCTTACCGGCCTTATTGTGCGGACACTTTGTTTCATAGTGTCCCAACTTGTGATAGTGAAAAAATTTAATCTTCAACAAGTCATTTTTCTTACCTCCCTTACTGGAATATGATTTGGAATGGATGAATTCCCCTTCCCTTTCTTCACCTTTCCAGCTAAGGCACAGTTCTCCTCATCATTGTGCTTGGATGAGGATCCATCTCTAGCTCTCCGCCTAATCTCTTCTTGTACCAAGTCGGACCACAACCTCTCCCACTCTAGTAGCTTCTCCATCCCATTAACAGAGTCTTGGTAACTGCACCAGCTCTTGGGAATGTGTAGAAGTTCTAGGCTCACCATATCGTCTTCAACAACTGTAACACCTGATGAGCCTCAGTATTGCAACAAGAATGTTGCAACTCCCAAGGCTACCAACTTTAATTATCAACCTAGGGTTTGTAAAAACTTAAGATGTATCGACACTATGTGTGCAGCATACAATGTGCCCTTCCTTTGTTGTCACGATGTAATGGAGTGCATGTAATGAAATCAAATCCTAACTAGTTGCAGAAATGGAAATGCTCGAAATGGAAACCTTAACCTATTGCAAGAAAGAAAATACAAGGAAGGAAAAACTATTATAATTGCATAAAGTAAAGATCATTAACTAAATATCAATCATTACATTTCAAAGAGTTTATATCCATTGACAGAGTTCATTGGATATGGAAATCAAGAAAAGCATTATTGTGTTATCTAATTCATAAATTCAATGTCCATTAACCCAAATCACTAAGATGTTTTGCATGGGTAAAAGGGAAAGCCCTCAGTGGTGTTTATTCCTCCTCAACCATTGATTTAGAGCCTAGGGGTCATGATTCAACCCTAAGGGATGAAAACCAATCTTTTTGAGAAAATCTGGGCAAGTATATACATGCTGGAAGAGTGCTACATGAAACTGCAAGATGTTACAGGATGTTATAATTCACCAAATTATCAAGAAAATAAAATAAAAATTGGACAGGAAATTTTTTTTTATTGATTAGGATGTCTTAGGTCTCCATTACAAGAGGAATCACTCAAAAATACCCCTGTTAATCCATGCTAAAAATTAGCATAAAATTACTAGTCTAAAATCTAGAAATTCGAGAACTAGTGAGCTAGTAAATCTATCAAATTCCTAACCTAATCAAGTGCAAATGCAATGGGGTATTTTTTTTTATTAATTGGATTTATTTTTTTATTTAATTCAAGTGTAATAAACTCGATTGAAGCTCGCTAGCATGTTCTACAAAATAGCAGAAATTTACTACTGTTTGCCACAAGGGACTTCTAGAAATTTAGATTTGGGAATAAGAAAACTAATCAAAGTAGCTCAATGATTACTATGACCTTCCCAAGATCTTCCAAGGATGAAATTATGTTTGTGATTCTGAAAAAGAACTTACTTCAGCCATTTAACCCAATCCTACGACGAGAAATCATCAATACTAAATGCAGGAATAGAAAAAAGCAAGAACAAGAGATGCATGTGAATAGGAAGTGAAAGGAAGAAAAGTAAATGATACAAAAGGGCTCTGAGGCTCCTGGGATGGCCAAGCCCAAGGAAAATCATATTCATATGAAGGATACCAATATTTAGAAGTTTATCATGGCACCAATATTCATTATTTCCATCAATACAATTACATCCCTGCAATAAATGAAAGTGGAGATGCAAAAATACGAGTTCTCTCCACCATAAGACAAAGAAAAATCAACCCCCAGAGAAAAATTCGACTTGGTACTTATACAAAATTATTAGGAAGCATTCCCCATGAAAGGAGGAAGCTTTTCCCTCCAAAATCCCTCAAATAGTGGATTTGGTTCCCAACACTAGGAATCTGCATTAAATGACAGGGAACACATTCCTAGATTTTCTCAATCATTGGAGCTCCAGAATCTGTGCAATAATTTCATAATATCTTGTTGATTTATTATCCAATATTGATCCTCTTGTAGTAGGGATAAAGTCCCTAAATTATATCCTCCTCCAAATCTCCATAATCTGCTCAATATTCTCACAATATTCTACAAAAATAAATAATATTAGGCACAAATATGAAATTATCCATAAACCTTCATAATGAACATATTAAAGCTAAAAAAATTATTAAGTGTAGAAGGAGAGGTTTAATATAGCCTTCATGTGCCTAAGAAAGGTTAGATGGGCCTTAATTTGTGCCCATCATACCCCCTACTGAAATTGTTGCTCATCCTCTGAGCAACCTATTCATCCTGCTTGCCTTGTTGTTCTTCATGTATGATGACATGTTTCATGCTTTGTTTTCTGGTCTATTTGATGCTCTTTCTGTTGCTCTTCTTGCTATTGCATTTTTATACCTTCCCAAGGAAGCCCTACTGTAGATTGAGGCTGCTTCTTTCCCTCAGGTCGTTCTTCAACTATAATGAGCTGCACACAACCTGAATCCTATAGAAACTAAATTTTGCATGCCAAGAGGTGGTGGGTCCACATTTTATTTCTTTTATTTTTCTTTTTTCTTTTTTTTTCTTTTTTTTTTCCATTATTTTTTCTCTTTTTTTCAACTTTTCTCTATTGTTTTATTACATGCAAAGTAAAATCAAAGTGCTTTGAGTTAACTAGCTTGGCCCTCACCTACCCCTTCACACTCCTTGTCTTCCATCATGACTAAATGATTACATCCCACTTTCTCAAGTCCTTTTCACTTTTGTCTTGTCCTCTCCCCATGTGCGGGTGTCTTGGTGGAAAAGTGAAGTTAATTGCTAGATAAGGCCAAGGTTGCTCTGCTACTAATCTTGGTTATAAAAGCATTTTCCTTCTATACTTGCAATCTTTTTCAAGCTAAAATAAGTTTGTAAGAAAGGTTTAAAGGATTGAATACCTAGCCCGTACCCTTAATGTGTTTTTGCAAGTGATATTGAGGCTACTGATATGAATGTTGAAGTTTCCTTTGGTGGTCCTGAAGCTATTGCTAATGATCTTGAAGCTACATGTGATAATTTGTTGGAGGTCCTATTGTTGATAGCCTTGAATCTGGAGGTCTCCTAGGTTTTTGTTGTTGTTGTTGTTGTTGCTTCACATCCTTTGCTAAATGTTGTTGCTGAGCTTCCTGACATGATGATTTCAGATTTATTGACTTCCTTTATTTGTTGATGCATAGGTCTTCATAGCATGATGTGTTTTCTGACTGATGTAATATTTTTTGTGTGCAGGCCTCTTTCTGGTGTTCAATCTGTTGTTGTTGGAGTTGATGGATGCTAACCCATATTCTAAACCTTTGTTTTCCAACCACCATGAGCAAGTTGTCTTAGGAAATCTAGCCTTCTTGGAGTGTTGGGCTTGGCCTTGGGTGATGTTCACCTCCCCTACACCTTCCACAACTATCATGCACCCTTCCAACACTTCATCTCACCATTCTTGTTCTCCAAAACCTCTCAACCAACTTCCTGTAGCAGTACAAGACATCTTGTAGCAGTTCAGGACATCCTCTAGCAGTTTCCTATAACATAAATTTTTTTCCCATATCTCCCAAATGGTATACTAGATTGACCTGAAATTTTTTGAGCATGTTGTCATCATCCTTATTCACCTCCCCATAAAAAAATCTTAGCAAATGGATGCACAAATTTCGTGAAAAATTAAAAATGGTTGTAGGTGATGGAGGTCAATTTCTCGAAAACTGTGCACTATAAGTTGCAAAAATTTCTTGGGCATGTTACAATCATCCATGTGCATTTCCCAATGAAACGACCTTGCAAATAGATGCACGAATATTGAGAAAATTTAAAAATGGTTGTAGGTGATGGAGGTCAATTTCTAGAAAAGTGTGCACTAGAATTTGCTGAATTTGCTTGGGCATGTTATTATCGTCGATATGCATCTCCCCCTAAAATAGATGGGAAATGGATGAACGGTTTTGAAGATATGACAAAAATAATTTTCTGCTCTGTGTATTTTAACTTCTTGTAGCAATAAGGTCGTGGAGGCGGCGTAGTGGTAAAGTCGGCCTCGTCATGACGGACTGGGCTTGTGTTCAATCCCAAGCAAGTTCGTAGCTCGTCGTGCGAGTAGTTAGTCTAAACCGGGCCAAGCCCACTACTTTTTCCCCGGATGCGGGTGTCATCTCGCCAGCTCAGGGCAAGCCACATGCCCAGCATGGGCTGCCACGTGAAGACCGGGAGACTTTAATGCCTCTCACCGCCAATATCCCATGCAGGAATTCGCATAACAGTTGCCTTAATGAAGGCGTCGGGGGTGATGGAGAGCCTGCAGATCGCATTCAATGCGGGCGATTTTCTAAGGAATGTTGATGGGTTTAAGACAATTGGAATGTTGGGGTGCGGAGCTCAGAGTGCCAAGGAAACTGCCCAGATCTCTGAGCAAAGCTGCGATTTTGATGTTGAGCGTTGGGACGAAGCTCGCTCCCTGTTGGATTTTTCTGGTTGTTGCCTACATTCAATTGAGCTCTGTCTCGAGCCAATTTGGGGAAGACAATTATCTGAGAGGGAACGCGGTGACAGCAGGCCCTCATCTGTTCTGGAGCAAGTTAGGGACGCGGCGAACATCATGGTGCGGCTGCGGAAGAGGATGCCGTGCAGAAGAGGAAGGGGCTCAGGGCGTGGTGAATCCTCTCGTGCTCCTGCAGCGGATGCTCACCATCATTGTTGCTGTTGTTATTGCCACCGCAGAGTGGGAGCTTCCCCTGCTCCAGCCAGTCAGTTTATGGAAGCTGGAGGCTCCAGTGATGGGGCACCTACGCTCCCAGCGTTTGGCTCTGTTATCTTCACCCTGGGCAGCTCCAGGGACAACGCAGGAATTAATGCCCACATCTCAGTACTATTTACCAAAATCCCTGAGGAGAACGAGGAAGGAGTGCAAAGGATCCCTGTTGAGGAAAGTCAAGAGATTGACAGAGGGAAGCGCCCAATGGAGGAACCATCGAATGCAGAGGGCAATCCAGCAAGAGAGCAGCAGCAAGCCTCCATCCGAATTCAAGAACCAGAGCTGCCAGCCCCCGCGCAAAATCCCATGGCTATGTGGGAAGGAATTCCTGAGGGACAAGGCTGGTCCTACATCTATGAAGAGAAACCAGAGGAGTAACCCCCAGCGGCACTCCCACGCATTCTCAGGACGGGTATGGGGTCTCGGTCGGTTCCTGGTTCACGTGCTAAGTCTTATGTCTTATGTTTTAGTTTGTCTCTTTTCTGTCTCTGGTCATGTCCACGGCTACTGAAGTTTTTTTTTTTGCTATGGGTTTTGTATGCGGCTTACAGTTCTTCTGGGTCATGTATCGTCTGAAGGTTGCCCCTGCGTGGGCCTTGTTAGCAAAACTTGGGATCATTACTGTGTCAAGTCTGGAAATAGAATATGGTGCAAAAGAAATTTTGAGTCTGTTAGAGCTGCCCAAGGAGCCATAGTTGGCCCTGGGCAGCCAGTCCTCTTGAATGTAAGATTTACCTGTACATATTAATATAAATTAGTTAGTGTTGCCAAGAAAAAAACTTCTTGTAGCAAAACAGAGCTTTCCTATAGCATTTTAGGACAACAAGAAAAATGAGTGGTAAAAGCTTAGAAATGAAGAGTGGGTGGTGGAAATAGATGAGGGTGATGGATTGGCATGACATTGGTCTTTATGGAGAATCTGTGCAAAGGAGGAGAAAGTCCAAGTTTGAATTCCTTTGACTAGGCTTTTGATCAACTTTTCTTTTGGTGGCTAACTTGTTTTTGTTGCTTGCAAGGGTTGGAGAGAACCTACATTCATGAGAGAGAGATACATGGAGCAAATATTTTTTATTATTTTTTCTTTTTTTTTCTTCTAGGCCTAGTAGCCACCTCAATGAGGTTTTCAACTAGTAGGTTTTCCTAGGCGCCTCAAAGGAGGTTTTCACCTAGGATTTTTTCTTTTTTTCTTTTTTCTATTTTTCTCTTTTTTTCCAACCCTTTGACTGCCTCATGGGTGTTTTCAATCAATGAGCCAATCTTAGGTGCCTCAAAGGAGGTTTTCACCTGAAATTTTAATTTTTTCTCTTATTTTCCATTTTTTATTTTTTTTTATCCTACTTTACTTGAAAAACAAAATCTCTTTCAAGTATAAGAATACTTCCAATGGAGCCATGTGCACATCAATATGACAGATAAACTGATGTGTAGGCTTGAAATATATGTTTTTCCATGTACCTGAATTTCAGAGGCCAAATACTTTGACTTTTATGATATCAAGCACAGTTGAAGAAGAGAGTGATGCTCCATCTTGTTGATTTTCTAGAACCATACCTCAATATAACTTTGATGCCCTTGGTTTGCTTGCTTATCTGGATCATTATTAATGTATTCTTCTACCATGACATTCAAATATTCCTCTTTTTGTTGATTATTCTCATGAGCACATAAGGATTTTATGGTAAACATGAGGAGACTTTCTCAATCTCTATCTCTAATGTCTACTCTTCATCAAGTGCAACCCATGATTAGTTGGTCTTCTCATTTGAATCTTGTTTTTTTGCATGTTGTCCTTCAATGGAATCGAGATAATATATTTTTTTGCAATACTCTTCCTAAGATAAGATTAATAACATTGAGATCAAGAGGGGATGTTAGGAAGTGTTGTACCTCAACATTGTAAGTGGGCTGAGCTACTTCCTTGTTTGGGTTTGTAAATACTGGTACAGGTAGTTGAGTAGGAGCAGATGTTTGATATGGATGTGGTTGGGGTTGGGGTTGTGGTGGAGGTGGATGGTAGGGATAACATGGAGTTGGGTATGGAGGATATTGAGGAAAATATTGAAGATATTGTGGATGGCTCCCATAAGTTCCTTGCCAACCTTGTTGCCAAGATTGGTTTTGGGGTTGAGATGGCCAAGTTTGCCAAGGAAAGGGTGTGTTCCAATTACTTTGAGATGGATGTGCATAAGCTTGAAATTTTGAATTAGGATCTTGCATCATATTAGGTTGAATAGGCTGACATGGTCCTCTTGGAGCTTCATAACATAGCTGCATTGACAATTAACTTGCTCCATTGTCCTCTTGGTAAACTTTTTTCAACCTTGGTAATGAGGGGCAATATTTAACATCATGTGATTTTGCATGGAAAACAAAATTATCAACATATTATTTTTGCTTATTTTGTATTCTTAACATTTATACTTATTCACTTATATTGCTAAGACTTTTTGTTTTAAAGTTATCAAGAAAATTTTCAAGTTTAGCTTGACTTACCGATATTGATGCTAATTGACTTACTCTTTCCCTTCCTCTTGATATGTGTTTGCATGTTTCACAAATTTATTCAAATGATAATTGATATACATCACCTCTACTCATGAGATCAAGGAGATCAATCCATTCATCCCTAATTGTTCTAAGTATGAGGGTTTTTAGTGTGTCAGATCTCAAATGCTGTAGTTTTTCCCTCTTAACATTATACACGAACCTCTCTACTAAATCCTCAAGGCTCTCATCTTCTTTTTTATTCATTCTAAATATTTCTTCTTTAATATCACTATCTTTATATTTTTTTAGAAATATCTTTTGCATATCATTCCATGATCTTATTGAATTAGACCCTAAACTCATGAACCATTTAAGAGCTCTATCCTTCAATGTCAATGGAAACTATCTCAATTTTTAAGTGTGTAATAAGTAACCATAATATCTATAAACAATTTCAAATTCAAAGAGAAAGGTTTCTGGATCCTTTGACCTTAGACCATGAAAGTTTGGAAGGAAATATGGAGGGATGTTCTTCATATGCACACTGATATCAGTATCTTGAATGGGAAATCCAAAAGGATCTTCCTCATTGTCATCATGTCCATCAATTTCTCCTACCTTCTCTATCACCTCTTCTTCTTCTACCTGCAAAAATGAATGGTGATGTGGCTCTTATTGCACCATGTGATCAAATGGGGGGTTGGTGTTGGAGAAGTATTTTTAAATTATTTTTTTTAATAAGAATACTAATGCAATACAATTTTATTTTTTTGAAATGAAATATTCCTAATGAAAATATTTTTATATTTTATCAAAAAGGAAAAGAAATGAATCAACTAGGGAAGAAAACATTGCATACTTTGACACCTCCTCGACAACGGCGCCAAAAAGTGATGAGCCTCAGTATTGCAACAAGAATGTTGCAACTCCCAAGGATACCAACTTTAATTATCAACTCAGGGTTCATACAAACTTAAGAGGTATCAAAACTATATGTGTAACATACAATGTGTCCTTCCTTTGTTGTCATGATGTAATGGAGTGCATGTAATGAAATCAAATCCTAACTAGTTGCAGAAATGGAAATGATCGAAATGGAAACCTTAACCTATTGCAAGAAAGAAAATACAAGGAAGGAAAAACTATTCTAATTTCATAAAGTAAAGATCATTAACTAAATATTAATCATTACATTTCAAATATTTTAGATCCATTGACAAAGTTCATTGGATGTGGCAATCAATAAAACCATTATTGTGTTATCCAATTCATAAATTTGTCCATTAACCCAAATCACTGAGATGTTTTTCATGGGTAAAAAATAAAGTCCTAAGTGGAATTTATACCTTCTCAACCATTTATTTAGAGCCTAGGGGCCATGATTCAACCCTAAGGGATGAAAAGCAATCTTTTAAGAAAATCTGGGCTAATATATACATGTTGGAAGAGTGCTACAAGAAACTACAAGATGCTACCAGATGCTATAATTCACCGAATGAAAAAAGAAAATCAAATCCAAATTGGATGGGACAAATTTTTTTATTGATTAGGATGTGTTAGGCCTCCATTAAAAGTGGAATCACTCAAAAATACCCCTGTTAACCCATGCTAAAAAATAAGAGAAAATTACTAGTCTAAAATCTAGAAATTCGAGAACTAGTGAGATAGTAAATCTATCAAATGCCTAACCTAATCAAGTGCAAATGCAATGGGGTAAATTTTGTTATTAACTGGAATTTTTTTGTGATATAATTCAAGTGTAATAAACTCGATTGCAACTCGTTAGCATGTTATACAAAATAGCAGAAATTTACTACTATTTGCCACAAGGGACTTCCAGAAATTTAGATTTGGGAATAAGCAAACTAATTTAAGTAGCTTAATGATTACTATGACCTTCCCAAGATGTTCCAAGGATGAAATGATGCTTTTGATTCTAAAAAAAAAACTTACTTCAACCATTTAACCCAATCCTACAACAAGAAATCATCAATACTAAATGTAGGAATAGAAAAAAACAAGAATGAGAGATGCATGTGAATAAGAAGTGAAAGGAAGAAAAGTAAATGATACAAAATGGCTTTGAGCCTCCTGGGATTTCCAAGCCCAAAGAAAATCAGATTCCTAAGGAGACCAATATTTAGAACTTGAACATGGCATCAATCTTCATTATTTCCATCAATACAATTACATCCCTACAAGAAATGAAAGTGGAGCTGCAAAAATACGAGTTCTCTCCACAAGAAGACTAAGAAAAATCAACCCCTAGAGGAAAATTAGACTTGGTACTTATAAAAAATGATTAGGAAGCATTCCCCATGAAAGGAGGAGCTTTCCCCTCCAAAATCCCTCAAATAGTGGATCTGGTTCCCAACACTAGGAATCTGCATTAAATGACAGGGAACACATTCCTAGATTTTCTCAATCATTGGAGCTCCAGAATCTGTGCAATAATTTCAGAATATCTTGTTGATTTATTATCCAATATTGATCCTCCTGTAGTAGGGAGAAAGTCCCTAAATTATCTCCTCCTCCAAATCTCCATAATCTGCCCAATATTCTCACAATATTCTACAAAATAAATAATATTAGGCACAAATATGAAATTATCCATAAACCTTCCTAATGAAAATATTAAAGCTAAAAAACATTATTAAGTGTAGAAGGAGAGGTTTAATATAGCCTTCATGTGCCTAAGAAATGTTGGATGGGCCTTAATTTATGCCTAATTTGGAAGCCCATCATCATTGACACTTCCAAGCTCATCTCGACATTGGGTGAACTTGGTCAAGTACTTCGGTATTGAGTCGCCCTTCTCCATCTTGATCTTTCTGAGCTTGTCCTTTAGTGCTAGATTCATGTGGTCACTACTATTTTGAAACAAGATTTTCAAGGCCTTCCACATTGCAAATTGAATTTCCTTACCATGGAGGTTCGAGACAATATGATCTCGAACTCCTTCTAGAATAATCCTTCTCGCCTTTTCCACACACTTTCTCCACTCTGCCAGATCTTGAGCATCAACTGGATTAGGAATATATTTTTCTATGAATTCCTTAATCATGTTGTTTTCCAACACCGCATCCATCCTATCCTTCCAAGCAATATAGTTCGAACTACCCTCAAGGGCATATTCGAGTCTCAATTTGTACAATGACATCCTGCTGGCTTTGAAGCATGATGCTGCAAATTCAGTTTCTCCTCGAAAAGACAAACTTGTATTCTCCTCTTCCATATTGATTTAAGATTTAATACCATCTAGAAATTCCTTGTAGATTTAAACTGCGTATTATAATATGCTAAAACAATTGTCTTGAATCTACTCTACTCGTCACCGGAAACAATAAACGATGGACGAAATAACGAAGCATATAAGAGAAAGAATTCAATCACACATAACACAATTATTTTATGGGGAAAGCGACAACTAAAAACCATTGCTATCAGTATATTGCATTAATAAGAAATATGAGAAGATTACAATGCTTTTCTCAAGTCCGACCAACCTCTGCACTATCTCTATCTATCTTACTTCTTCCCAAACAAGCTTAAGACAATACCTAGCCAATTATGCTGCTTTCCAAGCTCCTATTTCCTTGCGATGTTCCCTTGTGAATTAACCCATATTTAATATGGAAATCCCGCAATTATGAATTGTGCAATCCTCATAGGCCTTACTATGATTTCATGCACCACCTGTACAATTCAGATGATTATACAACTGATAGTACATTGTCCCTGAACTCCAATCTCAACCAAATCTTTCTCTGATATGACATGCATGAGTTAATTATGAGTGAATCTTCAGTTTACTGATCACTGTAGGTTACATCCCACTACTACAGGTTACACCCCACTACAGTAAGTCACACCCCACTATAGTGAGTCACACCCCACTACAGTAAGTTACACCCCACTGTTGTTGGTTACACCCCACCTTTTTTTATCTCCCACTAATTCCTCCATCAGTTGGAACTAGTTTAACTAACTTTAACTTAGTTGGACTGAATTAAATAATTACAACTCAAAATAAACTCAACTAGTGCTCCTAATTGTAGGAGACACTCTACATGACTCTACTTAGACCCTCAACTCAAATTTAATTGAGCTAACTAAGTCAAATTAACTTAGTTAACTACTACAACTTGTCATGAGATGTGGAATTGAAATTTAATTCCTAATTTAATTTAAGGACAAATTAAATTAGGATTTTCTTGTTGCATTTTCAATAAATTTAGTGTCATATTTGATAAGATTGTGAAGGAGATACCTAATACTCACAATTATACAAATTCCTCCATCCTCATGTTTATATGAATGTGTTCCAAGGACACTTTTGGTTCCTCATCAATAAAGCCAAACCTAAAGAAGCTAACGAAAAAATGGAAAGCATGGATGAGATTTGGCTACATTCAACAAGACTAGACATGTTGGGCCCCACCAAATCTAGGGGTGATTTGAAACCAAAATCTCCTCTTCTTCCTTTCATTCCTTCTTTAGATCCTCTCATGACTAACCTTAAGAAATTGAAAGAGATGCAAGTAGAAT
The DNA here is from genome assembly GCA_031772625.1 of Pinus tabuliformis. NCBI lineage: Eukaryota > Viridiplantae > Streptophyta > Pinopsida > Pinales > Pinaceae > Pinus > Pinus tabuliformis. Next base: position 507,536,872 of record CM062818.1, on the reverse strand, counting down.
AAAACAAAATTTAGAATCAGTTGGTGTAGCTAGAGATAAATAAACAACAAGACATGTTCCAACAAAATAATGAATATAGATCCCCCCCTCCAAATCAAAGGCCTCCTACAACTCTTGAATTGACTAATATGGTGGATGTCCAACCTCCTTAATTTTGCAGACCTTGTAGAATTTTATATGAGGAGAGAACATGTGATTTTTCCAATAAGTGAAGGAAACCAAACAATGAGAAAAATGAAGGATATTTGAACACCTACAATATGGGGTTTAAAGGATTAAATGGGCAGCATGCATATGTTGATCTATCATATTCAAAAATTTCAACCATACAATATGGAGAGATGCCTTCGAGAGATGAGATAAATTAGATGTATGATAATAGTTTCAAGGAAATATTGTATCAACTAAGGAAAAGAAATACCCCATCATTTAGTTCATGTAAGGCTCAAGTTCCTCTAGTAAAGTATACTGAACAAGCCAACCCCATTTTGGAGAACGATTAGGAGAATTTTCCATTAGCTCCTTATTCTAATATAAAGGTGCATATAATAGGTGTAATCAATATTTAGATGATATTAAGTGGATAATGTATGTCATGTGAAGTTAAAACTTGAAGACACTCCAAAACAAATCTAAATGAAAAGAAACATAAAAATTATATGGAAATGTTGCAAAGAGAGGAAACAGGTGGATCAAAAGGTGATCAATATGAATTTTTTTCTTGACCTTTTATAATAAATGTACTTCTCAACAATAGTTGCTAACATGTTTCAAACATTTGATTTTGCGGTTGTTGAATGTTGTGTAAGGACATATAACAAGATAATGGAATGCCATTTTAGGAAAGTAAAAAATTGTGAAGGATGTAAATGAATTTGTCCTTAGTTCGAATTTTGAAGTGGTGTTAAAATCTAATGAAATAGAGAAAAATTTTACAAAATTAGGAGGACTATAGTGGAAAGACTATATAGATATTCTCCCCATTTATAATACAAAAATTAATGCATTGAATCCTAGAATCAACTTGTACATAAGCATTTCTAGAGTAATGGTCAATGAGACTTGTTAAACTTACAATAGAAAAAAACATATAATGATGAAAAAGAATGAGTTGTAAAGTATTATTGTTAAACATGTTTTGTCATATACATACATTAATCTAAAAAATATCATATATATATATATATTATTTCTTTTCTTTCACGCTTTCATTTTTAGGAAGATAGATAAAATTCAATGTAATATACGAAACATGCTAGTAAAGATGTTGAAAACAATATTTGTGAATACTTAAAGTGTTTTTTTTTAATAATGTTTTACAAACATCAATATATGTTTTATGATATGTGCTAACATATAAAGAAAAACCACTTGAATATTTGATTCATATAGGACTAAAAATAGGTTTTGAATATGTGCTGATGTATTAAGAATTAATTTCACTTTATTCTACATGTGTAGATAGAACATAAAGCACTGTCAAACTCAAATCAGTGAACAAAACATTCTAAAATACCCAAATATAATATCCCATAAAATTGATGAAAAATTGATATATGAATATAAAGAGATACACTGTCAAACTCAAATCAGTTAACAACATATTCTAAAATACCCCAAAATTGATAAAGAAATGAGATATGAAAGCATTTCGTACCATCACTTTTATGTTATCTCATTTTATATAATAAAAAATTATTATTCCTATATGATAAAAATAAATTTATTATTTTTATTATATTATCCAATATTATAAAATTTCATGTTGATTAAATTTATAAATAATTTACACAGTGATAATGAACAAATATATAATCTATCAAAATATTTATTTAAATAATATAATTAATAATTATATTTAAATATAATAATTAAATAAAAAAAATAGAATACATTTATATATTTATAATACCATTAAAAACCAGATAGTCAACGCTATATTTTTTCTATCCAACCACATATCCACGCACTCTTTATGGAACGACATAAGTTATCAATCACTTTCGTTAAATAAATAAATTAATTAAAAAATAAAGGGAAGGAGGAGGACCACATTGATGTGATGTAACAACATTTCCTTTTTATACATAACATAAAAGTAATTGTCCGCCATGAGCAACATACATACATATCATCATCAAATTTAAATGATTGATGCTTGACTCCAATTTTGATAAGAAGCGGACTTCAATTTTTTTATGATCAGGATTCTTGTTAGATTTAAATTTTATATTTGTTTTCAATAATTTATTAAAATTATTATAAATTTAATAATATAAGTGATGGCCTGTAAAATTTTAATAAAAAGTTTATGTAATTTTTATTATAATTCTAATGTGTTTGAATGGAAAATAACTTAAGTGACAAGGAGAGACTGACAAGAGATTTAATCAAATTTAAATTTATAATCTACATATGCTCTTTGGTCAACAATATGTTTAATTTAAATCAATATTTAAATATAATATTTATAAATGCAAATATCTTTTAATTAAATTTATAATTTATAATTTTTTATCAACAATATCGTTAAAGGGCCATGTAGTCTATTTTTGTACTCACGATTTTACCAAAAATAATATAATGAATCTTTTTTATGGAAAAAAAAACAATATCTCTAAACTAAATGAACATCTAAATATATATAATATATAGATTTTAATATTTTTATTAGGTAAGTTTTAAAATATTATTTAAAATAATAATAATAAAATAAATTTTATTTTATTATTTTATAAGTTTGTGAAAATATAAAGGAAATCTGAGTACAAGGTTTTATGTTCAAATCTCGAGTTGTTTATCCATGGTTATGTGCTAGAGAACGGTGCAATTCACCAAAGGATTGTAGTGGTAGTGGTAGTGGTTGGAATCTAAACATTGTAGTAGTAGTGGTTGGAATCGACCCGTGTTATGTAAGTATAAGACTAATCTAATTATCGATTCCTCTACACAAAATAATTAAATAAATAATAAAATAGAATTATAATTAAAAAACAATTATACATCAAGTCATTTTATTAATCTTTTAAAAAACATTTTATTATATGAAAAAATTATAAACATAAATCATATAGTTATTTTAAATTATACAATTTTACAAAGATAATGTAAATCAATAAAGAATAACTGTACTCATAATAATTAGGTGCTCTACACTTTTCAATATGAGAGATGTTATCACAATCACATTAAGAAAATAAAATGAAAAATGAAAAAAACTACATAAATTATTCTAGCTTTATTTTAAATTTGGATTTATCAGGTACTGAGTAGGATTAAATTTCTTAGTTTTATATATTTTAATGATTCAATATGAGAGCATTAGAACAAGTTGCAACTGAGATGGTGGAAATAGTGCAGGGAGGCCCCGAATTGAGAAGGGAACTGAGGTTCATCCACATTTCTTTAGAGATGCAAGAGAAGAAACTGGATGAATTACAGCAGCTATTGAAGGGAGAACATCAGGGAGCAGACAGAGGAGCAAACCAACAACTTGCAGCCGAGGATGTTTGAGAAAAGATATGTATATGAAACTACATAGTCTAGATAATTATAGTTTTTTGCATGTTCTAGATAAGGAAAAATGCTTTATGCAGATCAGTAGGATTAGGAATTCTCAGGACTGTTTAGTTCATCTTGCAGGGATAATCAGACTTTGGTCCTTTTATTTTTGGTCGGACATTAAAAATTTTAGATGGCTAAAATACTCGGTTTCCCCACGAGGGCGAGTTAATGTTTTTTTATACTCTGTACTGTTTTGTTTTCTTTATAGTAATAGAAAGAGATCCATCTCAGCTTACAAAAAAAAAAAATGATTCAATATGAGAGCATTAATAAATTGCATGGAATTAAATGATATTAAAAAAAATAAGAAATTTGATTTTTCTCAGTACTTAATAGATTTGGGTTTAAGATGGTTCAACACTCACTAGCATAATTCACTCATATAAATTTTTCTATGTAGTATAATTAGTACCTTAAAATCCAAACTAAAAAAAAAAAAACACAAGTATATAGATCTATTGAATTATTTTGTTGTTAAGGTCTAAAGTCAACCTCCTCAGGACTTGTCTAAAGTTCCCTATACATTTTAATAGAGGTGTTACTCCTTTCTCACACAATCAATTTTTCTAATTAACTCAAATGCAGAAATTAAATATTCAACATATTGATCTATGTTAGGAAACCAGCTCACAAAAAGATAGAAAAGTTAGATCAATGCCTTAGAAATAAGCCTCTTCGAGGGGGCAACCTCCTTTACATTACACAAATGAAAAATTCTTAGATGATTCAAATGACAAAACCTCCTTTCTATACATAGGAGTCTAAGGGGTCACAATATAACCAAGCCGACCTAACAATAATAATATAAAGGCACAAAAATAACAATAGAGGGATTCTATGGGGCACAGTGATAACAATATGGGGACAATAGGGGCACAACAATATTAATAAGGGATACAACTACAATAGTAATGGGGGAATCACTAGTATTATAGGGACCTAACATGCCCCTCTCATTCAAAAAAGTGTTGTCCTCAATACTTGAGTAGTTATGGATGCTTCTGTATAAAATTCTCATCCTCCCATGTGGAATCTTCAGCGGATAAGTTCTTGCACTTGATGAGATACTCCGAAATTGATCGATTTCGTAGCTGTCGAGTTCTTGTTTCTGTGACTGCTTCTGGTTCCAATATAATTTTTCCTTCCTCGTCAAGTTCTGGCAATATTGTTTGAAACCTTCTTTAAACATGAAACATGGAAAACTGGGTGCACTCGAGAAGTTGCAAGAAGCTCCAATTTGTATGCCATAGTACCAATCTTTTCCAACACCTTGTACGGACCATAATACTCTAGTGATAATTTATTATCCTTCTTAGCTTGCTTGAGGGACATTTGTTTATATGGTTGTAGCCGTAGGAATACCCAGTCACCTACATCAAAACTTCTTTCACTGCGATGTTGATCTGCCTGTTGTTTCATTCTATTTTGCGCCAACACAAGGTTATCCTTTAAGAGTTGGAGAACTTGTTGTTTATGCTCAATGTGATGTTCCATTGCTTGAACCTTAGAATTTTCTCTTAAATATGATGTGATGGATGGTGGTTGATATCCATAAAGTGCCATAAATGGGGTCATTTTTGTCGCAGTATGGAAGGAAGTGTTATCCTACCATTCAACCAGAGGCAACCATTTGACCCATTGTATCTATTTATTAGATACAAAGCAACGAAGATATCCTTCCAAACATTTGTTTACTATCTCAGTTTTCCCATCAGATTGAGGATGATAAGATGAGCTATGAGCTAACTGAGTACCAAGACAAGAACATAATTTTGTCCAAAAATTTCCAGTGAAAATGGGATCTCTGTCACTTATAATAATCTTTGGGTTTCCATGTAGCTTTTGAATTGTTTCCATAAATGTAGTAGAAACTGTACTGGCTTTAAATGGATGTGATAATGCACAAAAGTGTGCAGACTTGGTAAGTCTGTCAATTACCACCATGATGACACTCTTTCCTTCAGACTTGGGTAAACCTATGATAAAATCCATTGAAACCTCCTCCCAATGTTGGCTTGGAATGGATAAAGGTTGTAATAGGCCTGGGGTCTTAATTGTTTCAACTTTATTTTGTTGGCAAACCAAACATTCCGCCACAAACTTTTGAATATCTTATTTAAGGCCATCCCAAAAAAATTCCTTCTTAACCTTGTGGTAAGTTTTTAAAAATCCTGAGTGCCCTCCTAAGGGAGAAGTGTGCAATTCCATAAGAATCTTTTGTTTGAGTTGGGAATTTTTATAGAGGTATAAGCGATCTTTGTACCATAACGAATCATCTTTCTAGCTAAATGTATCAGATGTACTGGAATCTTGTTGTAACTTTCGAATACGTGTCCACACTTCTTTGTCATTCTTCCATTCCTCCCTTACTTCGTTTATCCAATCTGGTTGGATAATAGAAATGACGCACAACAATGCTTCCACATCCTCATACTTTCTTGAGAGTGCATCTACCACAACATTTTGCTTCCCTTTTTTGTAGATGATTTCAAAGTCATAACCCAACATCTTTGTGACCCATTTTTGTTGCTCTTCAGAGGATAATCTTTGTTCTAAAAAGTATTTAAGGCTATCATGATCCGTTTTTACCTTGAAGTGTCTTCCCATTAGGTAAGGTCGCCATTTCTTAAGTGCATGTAGTATTGCCAACGTTTCCTTTTCATAAATAGCTTTGTGTAAATACTTTCCCTTGATTAGACGACTTTCGAAAGCAATAATATGAATCAACTCTGGATAGGGGAGGGAAACATCCAAACAATGGTAACCAATGCCCTCCCTTTCAAATGAAAGTTCCAAGTATAATCTCACTAACCGGAGATCTTGAGGCAACTAGAGAAACACTTCAAATACAAACCCAAACCCAAAAACCACCCACACCAGTCTGCAATGAAATGCACACCGAACCTTAAGAACCCACCAAAAGTCTTAGCACTTCTTGAATCCAAGCTTCAGGTCGAATACAAAGTATTGCAAACAAATTCGAACTATTCTCACCAAAACTCACAGAATTTTGAAAAAATCCTTTGTTGACAAAATTCCACAATGAACTAACTATTGTTCATGGAAGAAAATGGTGGATATTCAGGCATTCAATCAATATTCAAATACTTACCCACATAGCCCACGAGCTCCAATTCAGTCTTGAGCAGTACCAGTTACTTAACTGATACTCATATTGTTTTACAGTTCATTGAAGAATTGATTCATGTCTCCTTAGAAATTGTGATTGCCTGCCTAAACAATTGATCCAAACCCTTGGCACAACACACGCCAATAAATCCCTCTCAAAAAGTTAATTTAAAATATAACATATCTGTTTTTATTTTTTATTTGAGTGGATTATGTTAGTAAAAGTTTAATGATATTAAATACTAATCTATGAAGTATAGGAAATGATCCATTATTCTTTCTTTTTGTAATTATTAAATTATTAAAAAAAAAATTATATATATATATATATATATATATATATATATATATATATATATATATAGATAATTTTTTAATTATAAAAAGATTTTGAGGGTGTAGAGAGAATTGAGTCCATGACTTTTCAATAGCAAAAGTACTTCAACAACAAAAGTTCAACTAATTGAATTAACCTTTAAAATTAAAATATCATTATACATATTGCTTATTAAAACTTATAAATATTTATCAATAATATATTTAAAAAATATAAATTTAAATTAAATCAAATTCTTTAAAATTACTCGCTATCATGGTCAATTAAGTTATTTTAGAGACACTTTAAAATAAAAGAAAATTTAGAAAAAAATCCTTTAAATTTTTTAAAACCATCACTTATATTATTACATTTATAACAATTTCGATAATCTATTAAAAATAAATATAAAAATACAAAATTTAAACCAACAAAACTACGATAAGAAATTATTAAATAAATATAAAGATATAATATTATGGATTACAATTATAATTAATAATTATATTATATTATATTTTTTTCTTTTTTTTACTATAGGAAATGGGAAGTGGGTTGGTCTCGTAATTGTGTGACAAAGGATTGACGGGATTGATTCGACCACTACCACTATAATATCCAAGTGAACTACACTGCTCTAACACATGGCCACAGATAAACTCAGGGGATTTGAATGTAAAATCTCGTGGTATATTACACTTTATTTTCATGGCGATGGCCAATTGAGCTTCCCTGAAAAACTATATTTTATTTTCTATTTTAAATATGTATTAAAATAGTTATCTAAACTGTTATTAATAATAATATCATGTTTTTTCTCTTAAAAGATTATAGGTTCAAATCTAAGGAGGAAGAGTATGTACACCTTTGTTAACTTCAACCATGAAATCATTATAAAGTGACCTCTAGTTTGGCAAAAATAAAATCTCATACACTAATTTAATGTCTAACTTTATTGTAACCTTAAAATTAAAATAATATTACATACATATGTATAACTTAAATGCTTAAATGAACTTAATGATTGAATCTATAACCTAATACTACTTCCAAAAATAACTATAAATCTAAAATCTAAAATCATATACAAATAAAACTACCTACATATATTAAATTAAAATAAACAAATCCCATACATATTTATGTAGAACCTGATAGAGAGGTATGTCTTATCCAAAACATCTATACCCAATTAAAATGGAAAAGTGACTCTCTTTCCAACCACTGCTTGGTCCTGGGTCTTGATCCAACTGCTCCTCTACTGCTTGGTCCTGGGTCTTGATCCAATTGCTCCTCTATGTGCTTAGGCAGATTATTATCTCGTTTTAGTTCAAACCACCTTATCCAAGGTAAAGAGTATCTCTTAATATACTAATTTGATATGTGGCAAAACCATAACCCTAAAATTTTATTACAATAATATATAAATAAATTCATATTAAAATGTATAAATAAAATTTCACATTTATAATTTTATTCATATCAAAATAAAATATACATATAATTATTTATAATTTAAATTTGATGATGTTTATGGTGATCCTTCCATGTACTGGTAACATCAACGCGGCCAATTATATTTTTTAACATTTTATAACATCACATCAATGTGGTCGTCCTCTTTCTTTTCTTTTTTTTAAAGAAAATAAAAGAAAATGTGATAACAATATTTCTTTCCATTTATGTCCATCCACTTGAGAGTGCGAGGTGTAGTTGTTGGCCCGAAATTGTCATAAAATATAATGATTATCATGGATGGTTGGCCCGAAATAGTCATAAAATATAATGATTATCTTGGATTGTTGGCCCGAAATTGTCATAAAATATACTGATTATCTTGGTTTGATTTGAATGTATTTCCTATATATCGTATTATTGAAATGGATCATCTTTTAAGTTTGTTGAGGAATGAAGAGTTTTCAATGTGTCATTTTTTTAAAAAAATTTGGTATCAATAAAAATATTTAGATGAAATTAAAAAAAAAAAGTGTTTTAGTGTTTTTATTAATATTTTTTTATACAACGGAGGAAAATAGACTAGCTGAGCCAAGCATGAAGGATATGCAAAGGGAGATCCAATCTGTCTAACTGCAGTTGTATCACAACAACCTCACGGTGAACAAGATTGAACAGAGCCTTCAAGATATGAAGAGAAGTGAAATCTCGGGTTCAAGCGTGAAAGCCCCAGCCCTGATGGACTCATCAGATGATTGAAGCAGCCCTATCAACAGAATTTTGTTTATATGACGGTTAGCATTTACTGTTTTAATAAGAATTATATAGTAGATAAAGTTGTCAATGTAGCTTGGATGGTAAGGAAAACTCTTTTCAAATTCTGGACAACATTCGATGCAGACAGGTGGCCAACAGCCCTGGTTTCCTGTGGGCAGGTTGAGGCCACCTGCAATTTTTGTTAAAGACATTTTCATGAAATATTAATAGAAAAAGGAACTACCAAGCTTACACAAAAAAAATATTTTCTCATACAAATATATAATAGTTATTTAGATTTGCTCATTTGTGATCATGTATGACCTATATTAATATATGTTATTATTAAATTTATTTACTTTGTAAATATGTAAATGAAATTTTTTATTTTTATTTACACCCTATATATATATATATAGAGAGAGAGAGAGAGAGAGAGAGATTTTTATATTTTAATTATTGTATTTGAATATAATCATTATATTGATGTGTTGTATCATTTAAATAAATATTTCAATTTTTATTCATTATAATAATGTATATCATTTTGAGGGGGGTAATGTTTTGCTTCGAAGGAATAATTGAAGGGAAATTTGCTTGGAAACTAGGGATCACAACAAATATCTAGCCAAAACCTATGCCCTTCTTTAAGAATTATTTTATGTCGTTCTCTTCATCTCAGACATCTCACTACCATAGGAGACTCTCTTATCATAATTAGACACTTGCAGCTATGAACCCAGTCCAAGGATCTTATATTGGAAGCAATTCTCAATAAAATTTGGTTTCTAGCTAATATTATGGATTGTCGAATAAAATAGTTCCACATCCAATGAAGCAATAATCAGTTGATTCCTAGGCCAATTTAGCAATTCAACTAGAAAAAAAGGGGTTTTTTTTTTTTCAACAAGTAATATGTCACACAACCTATCCCGTGGTTTCATGATTTTTTGATTTTCACCTTAGTTGGAATCATTAGGGGCATGGAGGAAGAGTTAAGTCTGCACATAGGAAGCATGTCTCTCCATATGTTCCCACTTCTTTCCATAATGGTTCATGTCCAAGCCACCTTGGGAAATATTAGCTATGGTCTCATCACACAAAACAAGGGTGTGATAAATCACTTTGAGTTAGTAGATCGAGAATCAATGATAATTTAGGTCAATGACTCCCTCACTCACTTTATAAGCCCACAGGAAAAGGAGAAGTTGGTAGCAAGTGGATTTATCTTGAGGTTGGTAGTGAATTCATATCTAGTTTTATCTTTATTCAAAAGGCTCTAGTTGGAAGGAGTTGTGGATTTTAATGAGCTTGCCACATCACATTTTTGACGTAATTTCACCTTTGTGTCACTTAAGTGACTTGTCACATCATCACTTTGACCCCCACATCCGTCATAAGAAAAGTTAGTCGTCATTAGTGAAGAAACAAGGCTTGAAAATACACTTTGAAGAAGGTGTTTTACATGTTTGATTTGGAGATACCTTGGATAGCCTGTGAGAATGCAATGGAATTCTTTCATTGCCTTGGATAATGCCATATGCGTCTCTAGGAGTGCAAAATACTCTGTGAATTGTGAGATTTCCATGTAAAGTGATGAGAAAAAATATACCATAGCCAAAGGTGTAGATACATAAAATAAAATGATCCATGTGGGGAATAAAATAAGTGTGCAGACATGGGTGTTTCCACCCTTACATAGTGAAATCACTTTTAAATGGCATAATCATAAGTGAGTAACTAAGGGCTCCCACAAATCATGTGTTGTAGTAGATCCATCTTCAATATCTCCAAATCCTACCTAGGACATTAAATGGTCATCAAGGCAACAAGTTACCACCCACCAAATGGGGGCAGTTTTAACATACCCTTTTAATCCCCTTATTTGTAAATTTAATTAAGACTGTAATGTTGGATAATCAACATGGATGTTAAGCTATACTTTAGCACAATGTAAATATTTTTTTAAGTATGTGTGTTCTTGAAACTATAGGAGAGAACAACCTCTATAGATCTTGATCCTTGACAGAGAAGCTTCACTAAGGGAAATTCATTTCCTATCCTTGCTGAATTGAATTATGCCTTGTTTTTCTAGTTAGGTTGTCAATTGCTAGCAATTATGATAAATGTAGAAGAGGGTACTAGAACTCCCAAGTTATGGGATATGTAATGCTCGATAATCTTCCATGAGTTGACCATGTGACCCAAGGAGAACCTTGAACTTTGATGCTAGTAGCAAAAATTTTCAAGGAAGGTAGATGGATGAAGACTAGAGGGAAAATAATTCAAGGGAAGGAGGCTAAGAAAAGTGCAAAGGAGAACCTAAGGGATCGCCTATTGAGGAACCAATGATCTATGTATTGGTTGAATATAATTAAGCAACACATGGGTGCAATATGTGACTTTGAATTTGAGGTGATTATTATCCTTCTATTTCATAGCCACATAGTGTAAAAATGAGTTCTAATGTGAGTTGGACTAGGAATCAATGAAAATACTTCACTTGAGCTTGGGGCCTTGAGGAATTTCTAAACAATTGTTTGACTAATGCATGTGAGGAACTGGACAAGAGAAGCATTGAGGGACCTATAGATCAGTGCAGGCCTCTCTTTTGTGTTGTTCAAAACTTGGATGGACATATTTTTTTTGTTAAGACGCCCAAATTAGCCACTAAATTGTCATTCCTAAATCCAGTAAGTGAAATATTAAGAAGAAGAAGAAGAAGAAGAAGAAGAAGGGGGAGCACGAAGAAGTCCCTTTAGTTGAGAAAATTTGATTTTGATGGCCATAAGCCATCTCCTTGTTTTTCTTTTGAGGGGTGTTTGACTAAAAGCAACATCCTTGAATAGTTTGTTGAGGTGATGAAGAGTTTTTTGAGCCTTCATAGTTTTTTGGGAAAGCTTCTACCCCATCAAAGTCAGATTTATACTTTTAGAATGAGTATTTAATTCCTTGATAGGGTATCAAGCCAAAGGTGTTGGTTGTCCTCAGTAATGAGCATTATAGAAGCCCCCTTGACACTAACAAGTCTAACATATTAGTGGCCAAGAAATTCTCAAGGGTCAGAGTCAATCCCTTTAAGAATCAAGAATGGATCAGTGGAGGATTTACACTCTTGGAGATTAGATGAAAGAGTATCGGGATATTGATAATTGGGAGATTGTCTAATTGGGTATAAGGTACTTTATGTAAGCACCCACATGAATGTCTTGAATACTAACAATCCCAACAACATTTTCAATGGAAAGAAGCCTTATCGGGAGATTGTGGCATATCGTGTCATCAAGCTCTCAACATAGTATGATCAGAGAAGTCAAGACCCTTTATTTACCTTCAAGAGGATTGGGAGTCTATTTCCTAGGTTGGAGGTGTTGGAGTGGCTCATTCCAACCCTTGGTCACATGGATGACAGGCGTTGTGACTAGGAGCGAACACTTGAGGTGATATCAGGCTATAAGGCAATAATATGTTGGGTAATCAACGTGTTAGGTGTCACGAAAAATTAACCATGTGTAGCCAAACATATTCATGACATCACCCAATCTTGATAAAGCGTATGATGTATGAGGACCTAACATGGTATGACATGTCAACCATGTGGCGCTAATGTAGTGTTAACATGGAGATGATGTGTCAAACATGTGGCATGAACATGGGGCTGATGTGATGCCAATGAGGTGTTAACATGGCATCAAGATGGTTTCCAGATAGCAACCATTATGACAGTGACATGACCTATCGCACCATTGATCCATCAAGAGATTGGGCATCAGTTGGTTGGCCCATCAGGCCATTAACCCATCAACAGATCGAGCATCATGTGATCATCCTATTAGTTCTTTGACCATTGACCATTTCTATAAATCACTTCAAGTATGTCTGGGGTGCTTGATAGTTGATATGACAAGTTGGTCAATTTTCCATGTGGTCTACTAACTTGTGGGGCCACATGGATGTACAAAGAATGAGGTGGAAAGAAGGGATGGCCTTTAAAGGTGCATAACTTCCTAATAAAACTCCATCTTGGATGAGATTTATATTATTAGAAAGATATTGATGAATAGAAGGTTATGGTAGTCCCAAAATTAAGATTTGAGGAGATGGAAAAAGAGTGATTTTTTTAACTCCATCTCCATAACTTAACCTTAGAGTTCAGGTCTAGATAAACTCCATATCCTTAATTAGGTATTAGGGGGTTGGGTATGTTAAAATAGTTAGTACCTAAAGATAATGAATATAGGGACTTAAAAGGCTTGGTCGTGATTGTCCATATAAGGGGATCTATGATACCACATAACCAACACTTTTACATATCACTCCACACAGCCTTATACAAAAAAAACAAAAAAACAAAAATGCATGAATTTGGGATTATAATAGTGTTGACTCTATTAAAAAAATGTAGGGTACATAGTATAAGATATGGGACATAACAAAGCACCATTATAATTTTAAAATTTTTTGATCAACATTCTTTATTAGGAACACCACTACATGTCCAAGGTATTAAGAACGTTGCCTAGTTTTTTATTTTTTTTTTAAATAAAAAACCTATATTTATAATAGAATGTATTAACTTAGTTAAGTTTTACTTACATATAGACATAGGTTTGAACTAATTTTCTAATTATGCATTGATGTATGTGTTATCGTAAAATATTGAAATGTTATTTAGTGCACCTATATAAGGAATGCATTGGATCACCTTCTATGAGCCCATCAATATGATTTAAAAATAAAAAATCCAAAATAGCATAGCAAAATGTCTAAATTCATTTGATGTGTTATTGGAAATAATGCACTTATAAGTTTAAATGCATATCTTAGAGTTTGTTTCAAATTAAAATAAGCCCATTTTTTCTATGGATTGGTTTTAACAACTTTCTAGGTATCTTGTTATAAATGCACGAGTTCACTTTAAATTTGGGTACACTAGTGCAATTTATACGAGTTCAGAGTGATGACTAAAAAACCTTTGCTAAAGCTTGTAGTTACATTGTCTCCACTAGCAACCTTCAGTAGAAAGGTTCCACAAAAACTTGCATCGGAAGGTGTTTACTTAATGATGTATATAATATTTTATAAATTTGTGTGTGTAGAGAGAGAGCATAAATCCATCTTAACACATGATCTATGAAGCATCAAGAGATTTGCACCTTAGTTTTTTCAAATCCTTCTCAATGCTTAATATATTTGAAGTTAAGATTGATTTACATTGCTTACTTAAATTCTTTAGACTGTGGTGTTGTCCTTCACACTACACATCCTAAGCTCCTAATGGGTTTCACATTTAACTTTGGAAAAAATATCACTAATTTACTAATAAGTACTTTCTTATGATACTTAGAGATGCTCACATTTTATATTGGAGCTTCATGATAAAGGCACAAGTATGTTTATATTTTCATTGGGAAGCTTAATTAGATATGGAGGAAAGTTGTTGCATATCTCCAATTCAAGCTCCCTCTAAAACTTCTTTCCTTATTACTAATTATTTAGGAAAACAAGAAGAGACACAATGATCTTATTGAATTTAGAGGAACATTTTGACATAAAATATCTTTAGTCCATCACTTAATTTCTACCCAAAATACAAATTCTTTCACATAAAATCTCTTTTATAATCCATTGCTTAATTTCTACCCAAAATACAAGTTCTTTGCATGTATTACTCACATTTTTCTTGGTCTCTAATGTTAAAAAAAAACATTGATCCCATCTTTCTTTAGAGGGCACTAGTAAAGCTCAATCTTATATTGTTTATCTCTTTCTCTCATCTTTTCCTATATCCTTGATCTATTTTTTTTGTTTTTCAAGTTGTCTGTGATCTTCCAAGCTTGACATGTGGCTTGAGGAGCCACGAACCAAGGGCATCTAAGCCGTCAAAGTCACCTAGGGATTACACTTGGCCTAGGCCAGACCAGCCCTAAACTAACTAGATTTTTGAGTATGTCTCCTCCCCCTAGCACAGGGCACAACCACCCTGTGAGGCTTGATTATGAGTTGCTTTGCTAACAAAGACTATCTTCAACTGATTGTGCGAGTAACACTTGACATATCTTTCATTTATTTAACTTCAATGTACTTTGATATTTTTAATATTAATATAAAACACTTTTTACTTTTTTATATGTTCTAAATTTCTTCACTTACAAATATTAAATACTAAATGAACATAATATTAAATACTAAATTAACATAATAATAAATTAAATGTAAACTTTCTATTATTTAAAATTTAAATTTATAATAAATCTATATTAATTAATTAAAAATTTAAATTTATATTAATTAACAAAAATATAAAATAATTCTTGTACTAATTTAATTTATATTATGACGATTACGGAATACCAAACTCTTTCCCTTAAATTAAATATAAGATGTAACATAAACTCCTCTTCAATTCATTTTGTTCATTCACATGGCCTATTCACTCATTCATTCACATGGCCTATGCTCTAAAACTAGCATTTGCACCAGATGTTGCAAAGGAAACGCCGTAAGGCATAAAGTGTGGAAGAATAACGACATGTGAATAGAAATTGTTGAAAACAAGGGTGGATGACAACGAGATATAGTTGCAATTATTAGCTGTGTATTCTGAATATAGTTTTTTTGTAAATAATAGTAGTGTCATGCAGAGATTATCCATTATCTATGGAGTAGTTGTTGTTTATGTGAACATGTTTTGATTTTTTTTTGAGACAAAATATTGTATAAGATATGATATTTTTCTTCATATGCGACCTAGTCATGGCATTGCTTTTTGATATATGGGGGAATTGAGGATTAATCATAATTTGATCTTCAGTGATGATTTTTTAAGATTCTATAGAGAAATACTATTAGATTTTAATGGAAGAGGTTAAAAAAGCAATATGACATTGTGAACAACATCATGGTTGTCATTCCATATTTGAAAATGCATCAAAACTTGTTGGAGTCAAGAATTAAAAGTTTTATGCAATTTTGTTTATGTGCATCCTGTATTTTTTATCATATGTTATGTTTTTCTTTATTGAATAATTGAAATATAATTGGACCAATAATTGAAATATAATTTGAATTCAATTATAAAATTTCAAACCCAATAATTAAAATATAATTAGACTTCAATTACACTCAAGAAAACACTATGTTAGGACTCAACCTACACAAATTAGCTACCTCCATTGTGTAAATTTGAATTTTACTCAAATGAGGTAGGATCAAAACTCAAATATGTAACAAAGCATCAGAAATCATAATCAACGAAATGACATGGAAAACCCAAAAAAATATAATCTAATCTATAATCACTCAGGTATGGTGGTAGGTAGCTTAATCGCTACACAACTTAATCTTCTTGAAAACTTAGTATAAAGACCTAGTAATGTGTTGTGTGAACTTTTGTGCAAATTGGCCATCAAAAATTTCATGAACATTGAAAACAAACATAGGTAAATAAAAAAATAGGTTGCAAAAGCCCTATTTAAGTGTGTGTATTGTTACCAATGTTTCTACACCACACACTTTTAGAAACATATTTATGAAATTAAATTGAATTGGCAAACCAAAAGTATATTGTAGAACATCTTACATTGTTGCTTCCTACAATTGTTCAACCATGAGGTCTCAAATTGAGATATGAATATATCATTCAACTATTATGGATGGTTCTGACCAGTGATTATGTATCAATAATCCATTAAGAATGCAAGCATAGAGCATTAATGCAAACAATTAGCGCAACCACATGCCAAACAGAAATATATTTCATAGTTTATGTAAAATTATTTGTATGAAAATAAAATAGAAATAAATCCAAGTCACACAGGCTTAAATTTAGAAATTTATATAAAAATTTAACATAAGAGATTATAATTAATAATTTATAACAAAATTTAATATATAGATATTATAATTGTATTATATTTTTTTACATTATTCAAGAACTTACTAATAATTATAATAATATAAAATTTTCTCAAAATTACAATCATTGAATCTTATATTCTTTACATAAAATTTATAAAATTACTAACAAATACAATTCTGACAATATACTTTCCTAATAATTTTTTTTTTTTTTTTCCATTTTTCAAGTATTCTACATATCATCTATTAATCATAATAATATCTATGTGTCTGAAAATCAAAATCACAATCTTTCAATTTCATATTTGTTCCCAAGAATTTATAATTTATAATATTATTAGTAAATAAGATTGTGGCCATGTACTATTCTTGTATGGAAGTTGGCGTATTGAAAGCAGGTAATAAGAATAAGAAAGCTACAGATTAAACTTAAATTAAACTGTGTAAACATGGTTACGATCATAAAATTAATGTTTTGAAGTCAATTTTAAAATGGTCACATTATTATCTAAGTTGAAATTGCAACAAAATGGTCAAATTATTATCGAAGTTGAAATTATATGTTCTACTTTATTTTCCATTCTCGAATGAATTCTCCAACTATTGATATTTTTCCTCAAAACTAAAGAATATATTGAGTAGTGACACCAAAATGCAGTACATATAGATAAGTAAGAGATAAATATGTATTAATATTTATTTAGGAAGAAAAGCGCTATAAAAATAATATAAAACCCTAACCATTATATATATATATATAGAGGTAAGCAAGAAAAAATATGCATTCTTATTTATAGGAAGAAAAATCATTTCTTTATTATTGTTAATACATTACACCTAACAAACTCTAAAACCTAATATAAAAACATAGATATATTTATATGGAAAGGAACATAAATCATTTCCCTATTGCGGTTAACAATATCCAAATAATGTTATTTAAAATTCTAAAATAATCTCCAAATAGTGTTATTTAAAATTCTATAGGCCTATGATAGAACAAGGTCACTCTCACCACTTTTTTTTTATTTTAACATAGTACACAATGGTAGTTATAGTATCATGCTATTGTATATAGATGCCATGTTTTTTCAAGCACATAACATTTAGGATTAAAAAACAATTAGCTAATCATTTGCAATGAATATGAGAATAACAAAAGATAGGAAAAATATTGAATTAACATTGTCTACAATGGTGAGTACATAAAGAAGGTATTGGAAAGATTTAAAACATAGGATGCAATGCTAGTTAGTACATGTTTCGAAAGCTATTTCAGATTGAATAAGGAGATGTGTGCAAGACATAAGAGGAGATACACTCCATGTCCAAATTTCTACACATTTACATGTTGATCTATAAGGTGTGCACAAGGTAAGATATTTCACATGAGTTGAATAGTCCATGTAAAGAGAATTAGTAGACAATAAAGTGGAGTCTCATGTATTTGAGAGATATGAATACTTGACTTTATCTTCTTGAGTTTCAAATATTTTTTTGTATATGAGTATTTAGACATGGTATGCAATATATAGTATCGTAAGATAAGGATGTGGTTTTACTAGAAATTACAAAAGGAAATAAATAAATTTCTGCATGAGTTAGGAAATAAGAAATAAAATGGTAGGTTGTATAGTGACAATGAGAGTTCAATTTATCTTGTAAGTAAATGAGCCTTCCATTATAAAAAAAAAAATGAAAAAGATACATACTACCTAAAATATTGTAGACATGTTAACAAAGGGAGTAACTTCGGGGCAATTGTTGCCATTCCCTCCAACCATGATGGCCAAGATGGAAAAATTTCTAGGTCCAAATTTGAAGCATAGTATATTAGGTGCACTGTCTATGGAATTGCTTTTATTAGTGTTCAATAGGATAAGATATTTTTGGTTGTGAAACTTGATTATCCTACCTTTTTCTCAAACTTAAAGAGTAAAGGAAAACTATCCCAAGTCAATTAAAAAGAAATCTTATGTTAAATCTATTTGTGTAAACAATTAGTGTTGTTAAATTAAATGTATTTTTTATTAAATAAGTGGTATTTATAAAACTTCATGTAATTAAACCTTTAAAAATCATATTTCATTATGAAAGAGTCATTAGAAAAACAAAAAACATAATTATTAATATGGATTGGAAGAAACTCACGAGAAATCATGTTATTGCAAAAGTGATTAATGACTTCATAATCTTTACAAATCGAAATGATAAAAAAAGCACATACGAAGACCGGGTAGCATAACAAAAATGTGAGCTTCACTAATATGTAAGCTCTAGTCATTCCATTCAAATTGCACTGATTATACGAGAAAAGTGTGACTCGGCCTAACTCGTTCAAAAACATAAATAAACATGATTCAAATTAAAACAATTAAAAATATTTTCTTAAGAAGTATAAGATATTTAGACCATTAATTCCACCATAAGAGTTCAAATTCCATTGTTAGTTTCGAAATTTACCTTGAAAAAATATAAAGTTTATGATCCAAAAGCTGTATGATTGGAATTCTATATGATCGGAATCGTATACTACTATCATAATGGAACATATTGATTGTCACAATTACATGGAGATAGACCAGGCATACTTGCAAATTATATTATATGAAGTCTCAGCTACCCTAAATAATTACATTTCAATAATAACATTAATATTTTAAGGATGAATCTTTGTGAAACCTAGTGTTTTTTTCCCTTCCAGCTTTACCAGGATGCTCTATCTCAAAGGATTCCTCTCATCAAAGCAAAAGGCAATTTAGCAAAAGTCAAAAACGTTTGAATCCCAAGATAACTCCACCTTACCACTCAGTGATAGCACTTACCATCTTATTGCTCAGTGCCATTCCTTACCACTGCTTGGGAGTTTCATTCGTTCGATTGGCTCTCCATTTGAGACTAAGAATGAGATACATATGATAGGAAGACGAGGCTAGGGAGGGGACTTTAACATTTCCAAATAAAATTCATACGCCAATCAAAAGAAAAAGTGGAAACAGTTCCAACAGTATTAACTTTGCTAAGGATAATCAAAAGGCAATAGAGACATAATTTACCTTGCAAAAATATAAAGTTTATGATCCAAACGCTGTATGATTGGATTTCTATATGATCGGAATGCATTGCATTGACATAAGAAAACTTCTGCATGGACTGTTGCAGACCCTAAAGGAGGGAAATTCAAGCATATGAAATCCACACCATGGGAATGGTGGATATACTTCATGAATTTCTTCATAGAGGAACTGGTTGTGTGACCTGACAACATTACAACAACAACATTGCCATATTACTTTTCATCTTCAAACTTGCTTGTACATGTGGTCAGTCCAAACTATAGGAAGTAATTGGTTTGGAGTATTCAAATTTGTTGCCTTAAGTACATAATCTCTTCCCAAATGTTATTTTCAAATGGGATTTTTTTAAAGAACTCTAGTATCATTAAAAAATTATTTGATGATACGACTTCTTCAGTTCATTTCATGAAAATTTCTTTTCTGTAGCTATTCCCTTACCCTTTTCATGTCTGGGCAATGCTTATGGTCACATGCTTAAAACCGTAGACCATTAATTCCACCATAAGAGTTCAAATTCCATTGTTAGTTTCGGAATTTACCTTGGAAAAATATAATGCTTATGATCCAAACGCTGTATGATTGGAATTCTATACGATCGGAATCGTATACTACTATCATAATGGAACATATTGATCGTCACAATTAGATGGATCACATCCTTGAATGAAAAGCCTTTGAAGATGAAGGCACTCCAATGCCCACTGCTCCATGCAAGGGCAGTAACAAAAAGAGAGTAGTGTCCTCCCATATATTGCAGTTTCAATATACGAAGGTCATCAAGATGTTTACTGCCAGGAAAAATGCACTGCTGATCTACTGGAATCCACTGAATGAGCTCCAAGTAATCAACAAACCACATATTAACCTTGTGAGTCCATCAGTGTCGGATGTTTTGGGCACTGTATTCAACAAGAGGAGAGGAAACAGTTCCAACAGTATTAACTTTGCTAAGGATAATCAAAAGGCAATACAGACATAATTTACCTTGCAAAAATATAAAGTTTACGATCCAAACGCTGTATGATTGGATTTCTATATGATCGGAATGCATTGCATTGACATAAGAAAACCTCTGCATGGACTGTTGCAGACCCTAAAGGAGGGAAATTCAAGCATATGAAATCCACACCATGGGAATGGCGGATATACTTCATGAATTTCTTCATAGAGGAACTGGTTGTGTGACCTGACAACATTACAACAACAACATTGCCATATTACTTTTCATCTTCAAACTTGCTTGTACATGTGGTCAGTCCAAACTATAGGAAGTAATTGGTTTGGAGTATTCAAATTTGTTGCCTTAAGTACAGAATCTCTTCCTAAATGTTATTTTCAAATGGGATTTTTTTAAAGAACTCTAGTATCATTAAAAAATTATTTGATGATACGACTTCTTCAGTTCATTTCATGAAAATTTCTTTTCTATAGCTATTCCCTTACCCTTTTCATGTCTGGGCAATGCTTATGGTCACATGCTTAAAACCGTAGACCATTAATTCCACCATAAGAGTTCAAATTCCATTGTTAGTTTCGGAATTTACCTTGGAAAAATATAATGTTTATGATCCAAACGCTGTATGATTGGAATTCTATATGATCAGAATCGTATACTACTATCATAATGGAACATATTGATCGTCACAATTAGATGGATCACATCCTTGAATGAAAAGCCTTTGAAGATGAAGGCACTCCAATGCCCACTGCTCCATGCAAGGGCAGTAACAAAAAGAGAGTAGTGTCCTCCCATATATTGCAGTTTCAATATACGAAGGTCATCAAGATGTTTACTGCCAAGAAAAATGCACTGCTGATCTACTGGAATCCACTGAATGAGCTCCAAGTAATCAACAGACCACATATTAACCTTGTGAGTCCATCAGTGTCGGATGTTTTGGGCACTGTATTCAATAAGAGGAGAGGATATGTGAGCTGTGCCATCTACAAATGGTAAGGAAAATTTCATCTTCGGGGAACCATCTAGCATGAGATCTAGGGCAGATATTTTTGCCCATTTTGCAAGTGAAGAGCATCCATTTCCACTTTCATCTAATATCCTAATCACTGGCGTCTGGTTGTTTACACATATCATACACGATGAGGTGAGAGTCGAGACCAGGTATAACTTCTCCCTCTAGGGCCAGTGAAGTCATTCCCATGAGGTTTTAGGAGAACCTATTCTCGTCATGGACCAAATTGGTATTCTAATCTATGCTAACCCTATATCATGAGGCTCTTTCCTTCAGACTCAAGTATTGGGAGTCTCTACTTATAGCTCCCATGCTCCTCCCAAGTCACCTGTCCAAGGCCTCTCAACCCTGGGTTCTCTCCAAACAACATCTTCAAATAATGCATTAGTACCTACTTAGGTACCAACATGTGGCAACAAATACTTATTCCTCCTTGCTCTCTACCTCCTCATCTCACATCTAATACTTACACTTTATTTTCTTTCTTTCCTTGATGTATTACTTTTATTTCATGTATTTCTTTTATTACACTAGGATGTTCCTAAAACTTAGTATCATTGTTTTACTTCCTAATCCCATTGAACTATCTTTCTGATCATATGCTAGACAATAAAATTATCTTATCTCATCTTAAAGAGAGTTCTAGATTGATGGTAAACACTACTAAGGAAATATTGATCCTTACTATACACAATTGATCACCCATTGACCTATCTTTTTGGTCAATTTTTGGACATTTGTAAAATTCTCTTATCTTAAAGAGAGCTCTAGATGATAAAAGTTACTGAAGAAATGTTGACCCTTAGGATACACAATTGACCTCAATAAGAAATAATAATTTATTTAAAAAATCCTAACATGACGAACTTGAAGGTAATTTCTGTCACAAAAATCATCCCATTTTAAGTACTATTGCAGGCATGACTGAATAGCAAAACCCTAATATGGATATCAATCACTGCAATAGTAACATACCTCAGTTTTCCTACATAAGCATTGGTTCCTTGGGACAGATCATCAGCGTCAAGAGAGATTGTGTATTCAGTACTAGTTGGATTCCTGAACCTCCTTGGAGCCAATAGAAATTTCCCATTTTCCATGAACGCTGCAAATCAAGTTGTGGATGAGCTTGATAATGAGATCAGTAAAAAATATAAAGAGGTAGAGGAAAAGATAAAATAACATGAAACATATAACAAATAAGATTGCAAAAGCTACAGAAAAACATGGCATGCAAATTGAATGGAAAATGAACAATACAACTCTACTCAATTAGCATAATTAGAGGACTATAAAACTAGATGATATTGCTCAGAGAATTTCTTAAACATGGCCAAAAATGAGACATGTGGGAGCAATTTAAGATTTAGTCTGCAAATTAGAAGGGTTACAGTGTTCAAAAAGGTGTCTACTGATTCTGATTTTGAAAATTACACATTTTGCTTTCAGTGGTCAAACATCTTTCATTTATGTCATCAATCCTCTTCCTTCGATGGAGGTTGATTTCAATAGAATGTTCACATGAATTGAATCTACCTTGCCTTTCCAAGACTCCACTAAGTTTCTGAGTAAATTATAAATTACAATAGGTCACATACATAAAACTGAAGCAACAATTTCTTATTAAAATAAGTAAATTGTATCGAACATGAAAAACTAATTCCAAAAATTAAATTAACACAATTTTCAATGCATGAGACATTCTTGTATCATATCAAGTCAATTATTGCATCTTACCAATAATCATTAGAAGTATAGTTGTCTTAAATTAAAGGGGCTTTTTAATCTAATTGCCCTCTTGGCTTCAAATATTTACTTCAAAGAAAATGGCAACCCCTTTGGTTTGAATCTGGACATTTGAATTTGTGGTGGCTGCAGAGTCTTCATTTATGGCCACATTTCAGTAAATGTTTCCACCTTGAGAGTAATCTAAAATTTCACTGGAACTTGAAGTGTAATATGTCAATGGTTGTTGGATGTTCAAGGTACAGTCTGTAGATGTTTGAATTAACTAAAATATTACACAATTACCGCAGTAGATGGTTCAGAATTCCATGCCTTTTCTTGGTATTGGAATCACGAATATATTTACTTCAAAGAAAATGGCAACCCCTTTGGTTTGAATCTGGACATTTGAATTTGTGTTGGTTGCAAAGTCTTCATTTATGGCCACATTTCAGTAAATGTTGCCACCTTTAGAGTAATCTAAAATTTCACTGGAACTTGAAGTGTAATATGTCAATGGTTGCTGGATGTTCAAGGTACAGTCTGTAGATGTTTGAATTAACTAAAATATTACACAATTACCGCAGTAGATGGTTCAGAATTCCATACCTTTTCTTGGTATTGGAATCACTAATGCTTATTTAGCAACTTAAACATTTTTTTATTACAAGAGTCATCTGTCATGATTGCATTTATAAAAATTAGTTAAAAATGGAACTCTTATTATCATATTATGTTTATTATTGTGCTTATGAAGTATTATGTCCATTGACTTGAAAGAGTTAAACAAAGAATTTAATCCCCTCACTTCGATAAGGACTGAAGTGCTTTGTATGGTCGAAATAGGAATTTGTACTTAAATAAAGTATTTGCAAAAATGACTAACCAAATGTAAAAAAAAACTAAAATCACCAATAAAAGCCAAACAAATCATGAGCATCCATTCAATTAATTTTTCAACAATCTGTGCCCCCCCACCGCACCTCACCCCTTGATCAAATGAAATATAGCAAAAAAAGATCACAAATGCATAATCCAATCAATTTGGTACAAAATGTATCTCTTCAAATGTAGCTTCCATGGATTCCTAACTTATTCAAACGCTGTACAAAATATAACAAAATATAACTGGAGCTCAGACAACTAAAAGCTTTTTGGTCAGAACAATTTACTTCAAGGTGAATCTCAGCTAACTGTACACAGTCCGTACAGCCCACGTTTTGTGTTCACAAGGAAGTATAAAGAAAAGAAGTCAATAATGGACAATATAAGGTCAACAACTCTTGTTAATAAACACCAACTACAATGTGAGTATTGACAGAATAATAGAAAACCAATACTGTACTTAGTGAAAAATAAACATATAGAACAGGTTATTTTCAGGCTCTCACTCAATGTGTTAAAAGGCACAAATGCAAATTACATACTGCTCCAAAGATCAAGTCAAACGAAATATCCAATGAAATTGCACAGATCTTCAAACTTAAAATAGGTTTTCATCAAAAAGAGAATAAACAATAAAGTAGGTTTTCATCAAAAAGAGAATAAACAATAAAGTTTGTAGCCTTTCAGCTTCAAACTTATCAAGCATCATGGTTGATGACAGATTCGAAATTCAAATTAGTGATGGATGCATACTTGGTGTAAGCCCGAGATACAAGTAATATGTGGATGTTTCTTGGCCGCTTTTAATGAAACACTGCATCGGAGGGTCACGTGCACCAGGCTGCAGCAAGAAATATTGACAGGCAAAAACCCTCATTCTCAGTATGATTTCATTTATGACACAAACTTTAAGCAATAGAAAACAAACCTGATATCCTGTCATCTAATTTCATTAGAAATTTGAATGCATCCAAGATGGACTCCTTTCCATATGACATAGTTAATAGCCCAAAGGTGAATTTCCAAGGTGAATGGAAACAGAAAAACAATAAGACTGGGTACAGTCTCATAATATTTCAGACACAAAATTCAGATGAAATCAGTGTGCAGAGAGCAGTTAGGGCTAGAGAAGTACCTTTGGTAAAAGCTGGCAATGGTGTTGTGACCTTGGAAAATGGCGTGATTCCAAGAAAACGTTTAGTTGTATATGAAGGACGCCGAGAAGCGTTTAAGACTGGAGAACTTTGGCATCAACGTTCAAAATTTGCTGCAAATGAATCCTCGGTGCTCAGCTTCGTCTGCTGAGAACGCAAGCAGCGCGGAATAGTTAATAGACCAAAGGTGAACCAAAACCAAAGGAAGAATAAATACATTTCACCTTTTGAAAGGTCTCGGGATCAGTAACTAGGCTTATGTTACCAGAACTACTTATCTTCACATTTAATTCAGAAGCTACTTGACAAAGGGAGAAGCCTGCAGCCTTAAAATCATATCTTTTACATGTATGGATTGAACAATCTCTTGCAGTGATCTCAATGAACTCACTTCCCCTGCATGTACAACAATGAATTTAATCATTCGTTGATAATACAGGCAACTTATTAATAAGAATCCACGTGACCATATATATCTTGTTCTTATAGGCTTTGGAGAAAGCTGTCTGAGGATGAAAATGAGCGATAGGTTCACCTGAAATGTCGGAACATAAATCCTCCCGAAGTTTTCTCCAAAACTTATATGAACAATATGAACTGCAGATATGTACACTCCCTAATCATATATATCTTTTCAACAGATGGAAATGTTCCTGATTCCAATTTACATGTAAGAATAAAAATGGGCAGACAAAGGTCAGCTCAGAGCTGGATCTTTCAGACACACCTTACCATAGTTGTC
The DNA here is from genome assembly GCA_031772625.1 of Pinus tabuliformis. Taxonomy (NCBI): domain Eukaryota; kingdom Viridiplantae; phylum Streptophyta; class Pinopsida; order Pinales; family Pinaceae; genus Pinus; species Pinus tabuliformis. The sequence goes on along the minus strand of CM062818.1, from coordinate 507,510,236 downwards.
ACTTAGATAAACACATCCTCGGGATTGTCAAATGCAAAATTGTCATTTTTTAATTCATTTAGCATCGCTTGTATATCAATGACTGTTTCCCCTTTTCCTTCCTCAGCCTGCAAGAGACGACAAAACATCAGGTTTAGGCTGCAGTGGGAATAAGTGATAGAATGTGATCCATTATTAATAATTCTGTGGGATGTCACCGAAATCTATAAGCAAGAATACAGTGGTCTGAATCATTTGTCATGGCATATAGCAGTTTATCCATTACTAAAATGGACCAGAGCCTCAAGATGATTGGTAAGTGTGTGGGCTCTCTTAGCAACCGCACACCTGAGAAACTCATAAAAATGCTACATCTAGAGATCTAAGTATGATGCTATCAACAATTCCAGCAAAGCATATGCAGAGCTTACTACAAGTTGAAGTTAGGCTAAGATTAACTTCACCTCATCTACATTCCCAAATTTGCAGCAGGTTCAGTGACCCCTATCGTTAATACGTTCCCTTTCTACGGTGAGAAGACAAAAATGATATACATATTACAGACCTATCAATTCCTAGAAATCTTCTTGATTTCAGATTAAATTGAGTGTTGGGATGGCACTATAATTCATAATACAATACAAACATATCCAGATTATTGAAGCAATCTGTCAGATACTTCGAAGAGAACAGCTCAGCAGAAAAATTGCATATTCAAAAGCTACAAAGCCAACAGTCGGGACTCTGGAATGCTTCTGAAAAAAGTGCAATGCTGTTACTCAGAATCCAGTAGTCATGGCAATGAAAAAGTAACAAACAAATTTAAAAGACAGAAGGCATGCTCTGTTTGAGACAGACCACTTCCAAATAACTTGCCTTGCATCACCAGGGCCAACCTACTCCGCTCAGGGAAGGTCCTGATCAACCCTTTCATTAGGTGGGTTTGGATAATCTTACCTTCATTACTAAGGGAGAAGGATAGGTTATAACCTTTATCTGGGACATTTACAGCAAAAATATTCAAGTACTTCTATATCAAGCAGTCACGGATCAGGACTGGAATCTACCTCATGTATACATTTGATCAAGATCATCCAGTTGGTTAATCGATTTTCACCTTTACTCTCTTTTCATTATGAAGAGGGTTCCCGGTAAAGAAATCCAACAGGGAATCTTGAATGGAAAGCTCAACTTCCCCGGTCTTGAGTTAAAAGACAGACACAATTCCTGCCCCAAGAGTATTCCAAGGATGCCTTGTGGATTTGATTTTGATTTTGAGATGGCAAAGTTCAGGGCTGAAATGTAATTCCATGCTTATTAGGCACCCAGATTGTCACCATGGCTTGAGAGGTCTGTGCCGGTTCCTTAAGAAAAACCAGGGAAATAGTCTATTCAACTTACAACACCAGTTTGCAAATACTAAACAATATACAGATTGCACACACAAACACAGCTACACTATCCTGCAAATGAAATATCAAGGTACACAGTCATCATTAAAAATTTAAATTTATATTAATTAACAAAAATATAAAATAATTCTTGTACTAATTTAATTTATATTATGACGATTACGGAATACCAAACTCTTTCCCTTAAATTAAATATAAGATGTAACATAAACTCCTCTTCAATTCATTTTGTTCATTCACATGGCCTATTCACTCATTCATTCACATGGCCTATGCTCTAAAAATATGTATATAATTTAACGTTCGTATATTACATCATAGAACAAACTTACTTTCTTATTCATATATATATATATATATATATACACACGATATCACAAATTAATATTAATTATGTACGGGGAATTCAACTAAAGTATGTTATATATAATAATTTTAAATAAAAAAGAGTATTTTTGATATTTTTCAAATTTAAATAATCAGTTTAGAGATTAAATTTTTTGAGGTGTAAATTTTTTCTCAAATTTTGTACTCTTTAGATTTGTACTCAAAGAGATTTGCACTTAAAGATTTTTGATCCTCTAGGCACTTGATAAATCCATGTATAACGTGGATCTAGGCTTGTTTAAATTATCTAAAATATAGTAACTTCGTTTTACATTTAAATTATTCTTCCTCCTTTTCTTTTCTTTTTTTTCTTTTTTTTTTCCAGTATGAAAAAAGCTATATTGTATTCATTAAAATTTGAGATAATAATACATCATCAGAACAGATATGGTAAACTTATAGTGTGCCCAGATATGGCATGCAAGCCTATGATGAGAGATAACATAATCTGTTTACAAAAAAAGTATAGAACCTCACAACAGAACTAACAGAATATAATATGGCAGTGAATGGAAACAACTATAATAAGCAGTATGAGAAAACTTCAAGAGCTGGGCAAAATAGGAAAAAATATAAATAGGGTACATGATACATACCAGAGATAAAGCAAGTTGATAAATAGATTAAGTACCCGGCAGAATGAATTCTTGAATATGGTGCCAAACATCTCCCGCAGATATGCACATCTTCCAGAGTTCGTTTGAGGAAGAAAGGCCTTCTTTTGAGAGAGCATCAGCCACTTTGTTTTTTCCTCTATCTATATGGTGAATAGAATAGTCCTTTCGTGATTTCCATATAGAGTCAATCCTGCTCAGCCAACCCAAAAGATTATGATTTTTTATGGAATGAACGGACTTTACATGATCAATAATGACCTTGGAGTCACCGAAAATATGCAGTCCCCTGATGTTTAGGAAGTCACAAAATTTTAAGAGTCCTGCCAACGCCATCGCCTCTGCTTTGTTGTTTGTCCCTTTGCCTCCATGCCAAAAAATTTCAATATGTTGATTCTCCCATGGAATAATAAAAACCCCACATGCACAATATCCATTTTGTGCGGCCCCATCGAAGTATGCACGTGGAATATTTGTGGGATCCATATTGCATGCCTGCGGCTTTCGAACTCTTTGATGAATATTGGGAGGTTTGCAGGCTGAGAATAAAGAGAGAATGTATTCAAAAACAGAAAGATAATTTTCCTTGCTGTTTTGGAAGAGGGCCCAGTTCCTCCATTTCCATATAGCCCATAAGGTAAGCAGCGGAATAGGCCTCCATTCAGATTTCATATTGCACCACCATTCAAAGGCTTCCTTAAGAGAGAGAAAAGTAATCCTATTGAATCCAAAATGGTCAGCAAGGCACTTCCATATCCCCAGAGAATGTGGACAGCTTAGGAAAATGTGATAGTTGGATTCTTCATTCGATTTGCAGATAGGACATATAGCAGGCCCGCTCCAATTCCTTTTTTGGAGGTTTTCCCACGTAAGATTCTTATTGTGGAAAACAAGCCAAGCAAAGATAATTATCTTGATGGGGCAACCCGATTTCCAGAATATGTATGGGAAAATGATATCCTGACGATTGGAACATTCCTGTTGAAGCTGAAGATAGATATCTTTTACAGATACAGATGACCTCCCTTGAATCCCTTCCAGATCAATTTGTCCTCCGCTTCAGATCTGTAAATACCTCTGTTTCTCATAGCCCAAGTGATCAGATTCCATTGGAGAGCCAGGTCAGCATTAAGGTCCAACATCGTGGCCGATTTCCATATAGGAAGAGATCCTTCCCATCTATCAATGGCTTGGTCCCAAAAGAAGATTCCTTTTTGCTGTAGGGCCCAAAGTAACTGTGGAGAAAAGGATGTTTCCTCGTCTCCACCCGCTATGGGATCGAGTCCTATAATGATATTTTTTCCCGATTGAAAACTCCATACCAGATTTTTTAGAAAAAATGTTCTATTTTTCGAAAACCTCTCCAAATTGCAGATCCCTGTGGGGATCCAATTGTTCCTTTTCTATACCAGAATGATAAGTCTCTGCTGTCCATATATTTTGCCTTGATGGTTTTGCTCCAAAGACTATCCCCCATGACTCCATTCCATAAAGATTTACAGAGTAGTGCTATGCGAAACATATTAAGGTCCATGATACCCCAGCCCCCCAATTTTTTTGGACGAGTCAATTTGGAGAGTTTAGTAAGGTGGAATTTTCTTTTCTCTTTGTTCCCCCCCCCCCCCCCCACCAAATGAAATTTGCAGTTAATCTGTTTAGTTTGTGGATAATATTTTCAGGTATGTAAAAAAGATGAGCCCAATAAACCATTAATTGAACCAGAACTGCTTGAGTTAAGATCGCTCTTCCAGCCAAAGAAAGACATTTAAATTCCCAACCAGCAATTCTCATAAAAAATCGGTCATGGATCCACATCCAATCAGCAGATGAGTATCCCACAGGCTTTAAGTGAAAACCCAAATATTTTAGGCCCTCGTTGAGAGGTTTGGCTTTTATATTGAAAAGATTGATCAGATGGACAATAAGATCTGCATTTACATCCTCCAGATGAAAAGACGACTTGCCATCATTTATACATAGCCCTGTGGCTTTTTGGAATTTTCCCAAGATGTCATGCAAACAGGTCCAGGAGGCACGACATAGCATTGCTGAGAGCAGTATGTCATCAACAAACAAATTGTGAGAAAATGAAATATTCCAGCTGATTTCCAAAGGACGACATCTTTCTTCTCTAACAACCCTTTTAATGTGGAGGCTTAATGAATCCATGACCAAAATAAATAGGAGAGGGGACAGAGAACAACCCTGTCGCAAACCCCTGGTGGCAGGAAAGAAAGTAGATGGGATACCATTAACAAGAACTACATAGTTAACATCAACAACACAAGCCATAATCCAGTTTGAGCAATTGACATTTAGGCCAATTTTGGAGAGCAGACAATTAAGGAAACCCCAATCAACACAGTCATATGCTTTCTTGAGATCTAATTTCAATAAAGCAGCTTCAGCTTTTCTTGTGTGCATGGAGTGAAGGCATTCCTGTGTAATAGCTACAGCCTCAAGAATGTTCCTGCCCTTTAGGAAGCCATGCTGCTCAAGGGTCATATGGGAAGATAAGATATTTCTCATCCTTTCAGCAATAAGTTTTGAAATAATCTTATAAAGGGTATTACAAAGGGAGATGGGCCTGAAGTCCATAAAGGAGAGAGAGATCTTCTTTTTTGGAATTAAAGCGATATAAGTGGAGGATATAGAGTGGTTTATTGAGCCTTTAATCCTAGACTCCTCCACCATATTCAGAAGGTCAAACTTCAACAGATCATAAAAGTGAATGAAAAAATCAATAGTCCAACCATCCAGACCTGGACTTTTGTCCTTTTGAAAGGATTTCATGATAGACAAAAGTTCCTCCTCAGAGACCTTTGCATATAGAAGGTCATTCTGCTCCTCATCAAACATTGTAGGGTAGGGTTCAATGCCCCATAGAATGTCATTGAAATCACTGCCCCCATTCCTGCTGTAAGCTTTTTGAAAATAATTTACAGCTTCCTTGGTGATGTCTTCCTGTGACACCACCGAGATCCCCATCTCATTTTTTATCTCCCAGATTGTATTAAGTTCCCGCCTTCTGTTAGCATACCGATGAAAAAAATTTGTATTTCGATCACCCTCTTTAAGCCATGTGGCTCTGCTCTTCAATCTCCATGTAGTCTCTTCAATTGCAAGAAGGTCTTGCTTTTTTCTCTCAAGTTCCTTAATATGAGCCCTCATGTCCAGAGACACATTATTTGAAATAAGACATACAGATAATCTTTCAAGTTCTTCATTTATCTTCTTTAGAGCTTCCCTATTAGAGAACACCTTATCCCACTGCCATCTTTTAACACATAACCTGAGGGCCGACAAGCGATTTAAGAATTTTTTGGAGTGCCAAAGCCGATCAACAGGGAAAGAAGGTTTCCAATTTTCCCAAATGAGATTATTGAACTGCTCATCCTCTAGCTAGACTCTATTGAATTTGAATGGATAACCCTTCCTGTGACCTACCAGGTTCCATTGGATGGAGATAGGTCTATGGTCAGAGATGTAGCTCGGAATAATCTTGACAGAGGGGTTCCCCAGACGATCAATCAAGTTGGCATGAATGAGGAAACGGTCAAGTCTCTTTGCGAGGTAAGCATCATTCGATCTCCCATTATCCCAAGTTGGCCCCATCCTGGATGGATAGACATCGACAAAATTGTGTTGGAGGATAGCATCTCTGATCATACCTCCCACCTGATCATTTTTCCTGCCCCTACCCCAAATCTCATCATTGCTCAAAGTGCAATTTAAATCCCCCCCAATCAACAGAGAATCGATGTCCAGGAACTCAGAGGATAGAAAGCGTTCCCAGAAAGGAAGGCGTTCTTTATATGGGGCATAGACATTTAATATGTGAAACGACCCAGGAGAGCCCCTAATATAGGCGAGAAGGAGAATGCCAGCAAAACACTTGAAAGCCATAGCCGAAATCCAAGTCGGATCCCACAAAACCGCAAGTCCACCTGAGAGTCCAGAAGCACCCGTTGCAGCCATGTGCCAGGTGGGGAACATGCGTCTAAAGAAAGAAATGGAATCCTGGCACCCATGCATTGTCTCCTGAATGAGTATGATCTTTGATTTAGAGGACCTGAAAAGTTCCTTTAGAGCCAAGAATTTCAGGTCCACTCCAAGACCCCTAATGTTCATTGAAAGTATGTTGATCATTTGGACGATTCCCCAGGCTGACTTGCTCTAAGCGGCCTTTTGTCTGCGAGATCGATGATAGGAATGTCAACCAAAGAAAGGTCTCGTATGTTCAATGCCTGACTACCCTTTCTGCCCCGAAAATGTCTGCTCCCCCTGTTGTGCTTCCTTCTAACTGTAATGTTGCCTGCAGAGGTAGGACTGATAGAAGGAGAGGGAGATTTTTTGGCTTGTGTATAGTCAGAGGGCGAAGGTTAAGGGATTCACGCTTAAGAAGAAGATCAAGATCACATTCAAAAGAGTTTACCGGAGAAGAATCGGGAGAGTTCAAGGGCGTGACAGTGGAACAAGGAGCCTTCCCTTTTAAGTCCGCAATGGCTTTGGAAGGGATGGAGGGAGGCAAGAGAGGGGGAGGGGAAACAGTCCTTTGTGGAGCTGAAATGAGATTTTTAGGTGATTGAGGGGATGATGATATATAAGTGATGTGCGAAGTGGATGGGATATCCAGTGAAGGATGAGACATAGGGAGAGGAGAAGGAATAGCTTTATCCGGGCAAGGTTCAGGGGGGATAGGATTGACAGAGAAAAGCATCCGCCTTTCTGAAGGAGAAAGTTCCAAAGAAAGAGGGGACTTCGATTTGCAAGGAGAACTGAACAAATTACTATTCTCCTTTTGAGGGCAGGGATCCCTGTGAATGAACTCTAAAGATTGAGACCTCTTCAAAGATAGGCTTGATGATCTTTCCGGAGATATGCCCCGAGGGGGCGAATGACGGATATTCCCAAGTCCGGATACCTTGCCCAAATCATTATCCATATTCCGTCTTTGATCCCAACCACCCAAACCCAATTTGGAGACTGAAGAGCATCTAAAATGATCCTTCCCCTTTTGTCTCCCACCAGGATGACGAGGGCAGGTTAATTTCAAGTGACCAGTTTTATGACAAACCGAGCATCTAAATGGGACACCCCAGTAATCCAATCTCTGCTGGATGCATGAATCTCCCCAAGATAGATCAATATGCTCAGGGAAACCCCCTCTGTATTCTTTTTCGATTAAAATCCAAGCGACCCTTTTGTCCTTGGCCCCGAGACATTTGGGGTCAACGAAGATAAATCTCCCTATGGCGTTTCCAATATCGGCCAAAGTCTCCTTTGTCCACAGTTCGATGGGTAGACCCGGAAGCTTCACCCAAATATAATTGTTTTGAGGGGTACTACGCAGAGGATTGAAACCAATGTACCATTTATGCAGAGCAAGGAAGCTTTTATCATGAACCCAAGGAAGAGAAAATATAACTTCCAGATCATGGTCACTAAGAAAGTGGAAGCTATACCAGTTGTTCATGAGTCGGACAATAGTCGGTATGTATCCCAAAAGAGCATTCCATTTTGAGCCAATCCAAGATCGCATCTGGCCGTCCTCCATTGCTGGAAAGTGCCATCGACCGACCAGCGCACGCTTCTGGAGGCTAGCGATCCTATCCAAGAGAAAAGAGCTATCCAAATTGATGGTAGAGGGGGGAGGGGAAGACTTCGCAGGGCGCTGATTCCTACAACGAGGCGGGAAATCAGAGCCGCCACCTTTTTGTTCATGCCCCGGGATCAGAGCTTGTGGAATAAGCTTATTTGCCAGAGAAGATTTCCAATCAACATTGGCGGATGACCCGCCAAATCTCTTCTCCGCTTCCATGGTGGCCCGCACCATGGCTGACACGACAGACACGTCAGAAAAAGCATCCATACGGACAAAGAGCACAACCTATACTTAAATGGGGAAGAGACACAAGAGTCAAAAAAGGAAGGAGGAAAGGACAAATAAACCCTCGGATAAAAGAGAAGAAGGACAGGTCAGGAGTCAGAGTAAAGCTACGACCATACTAAAAAAAAAAAAGGGAAACAGAGAGTCCAAATGTGCGGGGATTAAACTCTCTAGGAAAATGAGGGAATGACGGCCTACGGAAAGATCTAAAGGACAGGGCAAATCTAGGAATCTTCATAAAATATCCGGACCAGCAGGAAACAGATCTTCTAGGAAGGCTCCACTATTGACTTCCATAAAAGACGGAAAAGACATCCGATTAGGAAGGACAGAAATACAAACATAAGTGACGGCTCCTATTTAATAGGAAAGAGAACAAGCCCGCTCCCCCTTACGACATTGACAAAGCGGTCAACCAAAAGTGGAAACGGTCGAAAAGAACAGGGAACAGAGAGACCAGAATAATCAGAGGATGAAGGATCCAAATGGAGGGAGTTAAGAGTGGCTTGGCAGAATGATATAGCAACAGTAACAGTGACTGCACTTACACCACCATGGACTGTTATGAAACCAGCTCAAGAAAAGATAGAAAAGAAAGATCAACGCCTTAGAATTCAGCCTCTTCGAGGGGGCAACCTCCTTTACATTAGATAAATGAACAATTCTTGGATGATACAAATGACAAAACCTCCTTTCTATATATAGGAGTCTAAGGAGTCACAATATAATCCAGCCGACCTAACAATAATAATATAAAGCCACAAAAATAATAATAGAGGGATTCTATGGGGCACAGAAATAACAATATGGGGGTAATAGGGGCACAACAATATAAATAAGGGGTATAACTACAATAGTAATGGGGTAATCACTAGTATTATAGGGACCCAACATGCCCCTCTCCTTCAAAAAAGTGTTGTCCTCAACGCTTGAGTAGTTCTGGATACTTCTGCATAAAATTCTCATCCTCCCATGTGGAATCTTCAGCGGATAAGTTCTTCCACTTGATAAGATACTCTGAAATTGATCGATTTCGTAGCTGTCGAGTTCTTGTTTCTGTGACTGCTTCCGGTTCCAATATAATTTTTCCTTCCTCGTCAAGTTCTGGCAATATTGTTTGAACTGGGAGCTTGTCGCCTATAACCTTCTTTAAACATGAAACATGGAAAACTGGGTGCAATCGAGAAGCTGCAGGAAGCTCCAATTTGTATGCCATAGTACCAATCTTTTGCAACACCTTGTACGGACCATAATACTTTGGTGATAATTTATTATCCTTCTTAGCTTGCTTTAGGGACATTTGCTTATATGGTTGTAGCCGTAGGAATACCCAATCACCTACATCAAAACTTCTTTCACTGCGATGTTGATCTGCCTGTTGTTTCATTCTATTTTGTGCCAACACGAGGTTATCCTTTAAGAGTTGGAGGACTTGTTGTTGATGTTCGATGTGATGTTCCACTGCCTGAACCTTAGAATTTTCTCTTAAATATGATGTGATGGATGGTGGTTGATACCCATAAAGTGCCATAAATGGGGTCATTTTTGTTGCTGTATGGAAGGAAGTGTTATACCACCATTCAGCCAGAGGCAACCATTTGACCCATTGTGTCTGTTTATCAGATACAAAGCAACGAAGATATCCTTCCAAACATTTGTTTACTATCTCAGTTTGCCCATCAGATTGAGGATGATAAGATGAGCTATGAGCTAACTGAGTACCAAGACAAGAAAATAATTCTGTCCAAAAATTTCCAGTGAAAATGGGATCTCTGTCACTTACAATAATCTTTGGGTTTCCATGTAGCTTTTGAACTGTTTCCATAAATGCAGTAGAAACTGTACTGGCTTTAAATGGATGTGATAATGCACAAAAGTGTGCATACTTGGTAAGTCTGTCAACTACCACCATGATGACACTCTTTCCCTCAGACTTGGGTAAACCTGTGATAAAATCCATTGAAACCTCCTCCCAACGTTGGCTTGGAATGGATAAAGGTTGTAATAGACCCGGTGTCTTAATTGTTTCAACTTTATTTTGTTGGCAAACCAAACATTCCGCCACAAACTTTTGAATATCTGATTTAAGGCCATCCCAAAAAAATTCCTTCTTAACCCTGTGGTAAGTTTTTAAAAATCCTGAGTGCCCTCCTAAGGGAGAAGTGTGCAATTCCATAAGAATCTTTTGTTTTAGCTGGGAATTCTTACAGAGGTATAAGCGATCTTTGTACCATAACGAATCATTTTTCCAGCTAAATGTATCAGAAGTACTGGAATCTTGTTGTAGCTTTCGAATAAGTGCCCACACTTCTTCGTCATTCTTCCATTCCTCCCTTGCTTCGTTTATCCAATCTGGTTGGATAATAGAAATGGCACACAACAATGCTTCCACATCCTCATCCTTTCTTGAGAGTGCATCTGCCACCACATTTTGCTTCCCTTTTTTGTAGATGATTTCAAAGTCATAACCCAACATCTTTGTGACCCACTTTTGTTGCTCTTCAGAGGATAATCTTTGTTCTAAAAAGTATTTAAGGCTATCATGATCCGTTTTTACCTTGAAGTGTCTTCCCATTAGGTAGGGTCGCCATTTCTTAAGTGCATGGAGTATTGCCAACATTTCCTTCTCATAAATAGCTTTGCTTAAAAACTTTCCCTTGATTGGACGACTTTCAAAAGCAATGGGTCTTTCATCTTGCATTAGAACAGCACCAATTCCATTTCCTGAAGCATCACATTCCACAATAAAGGTTTTTGTGAAGTCCGGTGTAGCTAAGACCGGTGCTTGGCACATTGCCTCTTTAAGATGTTCAAAGGCCTTTGTTGCTTCCGGAGTCCATGAAAATGAATCTTTCTTCAATAATGTTGTTAGAGGTGCTGCTATTCTCCCATAATTCTTAACAAACTTGCGATAATACCCTGTCAACCCAAGAAATCCTCGCAGATGCTTTATGGATGTGGGGATTTTCCATTCCTTAATGGCTTTAATTTTGCTAGGGTCTACCTTAACTCCTTCATGAGATACAATATGACCCAAATATTCCACCTCCTGGACTCCAAAGAAACATTTGGATCTTTTTGCATATAATTGTTTCTCCTCCAATAGTTGTAGCACCCTGTCAACATGTTCAACATGATCCTTCCAAGACTTGCTGTAGATTAGTATATCATCAAAAAATACTAACACAAATTTTCTAAGGAATGGTTTGAAAATTGAATTCATCAAACCTTGAAATGTTGAAGGTGCATTGGTAAGGCCAAAAGGCATGACCAAAAATTCATAATGACCCTCATGAGTTCTAAATGCTGTTTTCGGAATGTCTTCAATCTTCATTCTGATTTGATGATATCCCGAACGAAGATCCAACTTGGTGAAGTAAATTGATCCATGCAATTCATCCAGTAATTCATCAATGACAGGAATGGGGAACTTATCTTTAATAGTGAGCTTGTTGAGCTCCCTATAATCTGGACACATGCGCCATGATCCATCCTTCTTGTGCACCAATACTACTGGAGCTGAGAAAGAACTTTGACTCGGTTGAATTATACCAGCCTCTAGCATTTCTGCAACCATACGTTCAATTTCACTTTTTTGGACATAGGGATATCTGTACGGCCTGATGTTTGGAGGAACACTTCCTGGAATCAGATGAATAGCATGATCATGATCACGCATAGGTGGGAGACCTTTGGGAGTCTCAAATACCTTGGAATGATTGTCCAGGACTTTTTGGAGATCTGGAGAAATAGATGATTCCAATGTGGAAACATCTAGCGAACATAATTGTGCAATTACACCTCTTTGCTCCTTTTTTAGAAGCTTTGTCATGCCATTAGAGCTGATTATCTTTCCTGGTTTCCCTGCAATACCCCTTAATTCAACTTCCTTTCCTTCCACAGAAAATTTCATGAAAAGTTCTTGAAAATTAAAAGCTATTGTACCCAAGGATTGTAGCCATTGGACTCCTAGTACAACATCAGCACCTCCCATTGGAATGGAAAGCATTGGGCTAGTCAATACATATTCTCCCATGGATAGCTTGATATTATGGCACTTTCCAGAACAATTTATTGTTCCTCCATTTGCAATCATCACTTGACACTCTGGTGCTGGATATAGGAAGCAATTCAATTCTTTTGCTACCCTACAATGAATAAAATTGTGGGTGCTTCCTGAATCAATCAACACTATTACCTTTTTCTTCTTGATTTGTCCTTCTATCTTGATGGTTTGAGGAGTGGTAATTCCCGCCAATGCATTACAAGATATGGTCGGATTTATTTGTTCTTCATCTAGGCTTTGTTCCTGGAATATATCCTCTTCTTTTGACCTTTCTTGCTCCTTTTCTTCTTCCTCTTCACAATCTATGTAGAATAATTTCTTCTCAGCACACTTATGACCTTTTGTGTATTTGCTATCACAATTGTAACAAAGCCCTTTTGCTCTTTTTTCTTCCAATTGTTGTGGTGTCAACCTTGTAGGTTGTGGAAGACTATGGGCAACAACACTTCCATCTTTATAGTTGTGAATGGTATGCTTCCTAGTTGCCATAATTTTGCTTTCCATTTTTCTTGCTAACCTGAATGCCTTCTCTAATGAATCAGGTTCCCAAAGGCGCACATCATGTTGGATATTATCCTTTAAAGACCCTATGAACACATCAATCCTATGCTCCTCTGGAATATCTTTTACCCTTATGTTCAATTTTTGGAACTCCTCAATGTGCTCCATTATTGAACCCTTTTGTTTGAGACTTATCAATTGGCTAAAAAAAGTGTTGCTTTTTGTATCCTCATAATGTGCTATCAATTCTTCCGTAAAAATTGCCCAAGTGATAAATTGTTTACGAGAACAAAGCCATTGATACCATACAAACTGATTTGGTTCCAAATATAAAGTTGCCATACGTACCTTTTGTGTGTTTTGCACATTATTGAGATCGAAGAATTGCTCCATCTGTAATATCCATGTGGCGGGATCCTTGCCATCAAACTTCCTCATATCGATTTTTGGAACATGGTGAGTCTTCGATCCAACATTAGAGTCTATGGAATCATGATTAACATTTCTTTTGTTCTCATCATGAGTTTCCTTTAGTACTCTTTCACCCTTAGTGACCATTTCTTGTAGCAACTTATCCATCTTATCATCCATGCCATCAATTTTAGCGTCCATGCCATTCACCTTAGCTTCCATGCCATCCATCTTAGCTTCTACACCTTTCTTTAAACCGTCCATCTTAGCTTCTACATCTTTCCTTAAACCATCCATTTTAGATTCTGTTGCTTTTTGTGCAAGTGACATTTGTTGCACTTGTTCTTGTAATTTTGATATATCATGTAGCATTTCTTCCTCTTCTTCATGAGTCATGCTAGAGCTTTCAGGTTCCTTACTAGGTGTTTGCATTTTCTTTCCTCGGGGCATCAGTTACCGATAATAATTCTCTACTATGCCCTTTGAATTCCTTCAAAATAAATTTTCAAACCAAGCTTAAGCAAAAATTAAAGAAAATCTACACACCTTTTTTTCACTTTGTAGGAGCTCGATATTGCCTCTGATGTATCTCTGTACTTTTTGATCATCTAGTTCTGAATTTGTGACCTGTAGTAGCCCTCTGTGTCCTCTTTCCAATGCCACAAGTCTGACCCAAATTGGATTCTCCAAGGAAGAGTTATGCGAAATCTCCCACAGTGACTTGATTATAGACTAGTTCAGTAGAGCGAACTTGTACGACGTGCCACGTATCACTGTTTCAACCTTTGACTCTGAAAAATATATAAAAGAAAACTACAGTCCGTCCTCTTTCTGTAATTTCTTACGAAATTTCAATCCGATGCTCAGAAAGAAAGTTATGACGATTTTCCCCAGGTCACCTGTTTTGAGTGTAATTCAGGAGTCTGCAAAAAGACCAACTTCCTCAGATCATATCTCCAAAAATATCACGCAAAAAACTCTGAAATTCGGACCCAAGGTTCAGCGAGATTTCTTCTCAAATGGGTTTTTTTTGCGACTTCTGAAACATCACAGAAAAAAAGTTATAGCGAAAATGCCACGATGACCTGTTTGGAGCAGCGAAACCCTAGAATCCAAAGCTCTGATACCAAATGTTATGAAACCAGCTCAAGAAAAGATAGAAAAGAAAGATCAACGCCTTAGAATTCAGCCTCTTCGAGGGGGCAACCTCCTTTACATTACATAAATGAACAATTCTTGGATGATACAAATGACAAAACCTCCTTTCTATATATAGGAGTCTAAGGAGTCACAATATAATCCAGCCGACCTAACAATAATAATATAAAGCCACAAAAATAACAATAGAGGGATTCTATGGGGCACAGAAATAACAATATGTGGGTAATAGGGGCACAACAATATAAATAAGGGGTATAACTACAATAGTAATGGGGTAATCACTAGTATTATAGGGACCCAACATGGACCAATTTTTGTACTAAAATCAGAGCATGGCTTCGATAAAACCACCTAGTGTTTCAAATTTATAAGGGGATCCTAAATCCAATTAAGGAAAAGAGACCAGAGATAAGAGCCCGTCAAAAGAGAGAAAGACATGCATGTAAATTTGCCCCTAATGAGCTAACAACTGATTCAATTACCATCAAGAAGGATGATAGACTAAACAACAGAAACCCCCTGAGAGTCTATAATTAACCTGAAGCCGAAAATAGAGATGACACAGAGATGACTATTCAACCATTATCTTTCTAACTATATCATTTCCTGAACAGATACTTTTTACAGGAAAACAGGCACCAGAAAATTTTCCATAATACTGCTCAGATCCGAGATACTATAGAAATGAAAGGAATATAAACTGCCTGTTCTGAAAAACAATTCAAAATTTATACTAACCTTAATCCGAAGCAACCGCCGAGAGCATGAGCACCACAAAACGCCGCAAACACAGACCAACGCCGAAGCACCAGCCTTTTCATATGAACTGAGTAACCATGGAACCTATATAGAAATGAAGGGGATTGTCAAGCCTGTAGCAAAACCGAAGAACATGATGAAACACGAAGCCCCCAAGGTTATGCCCGAGTACAGTAAGGAACCACCCACGATGCTAACGGAGACTGAGAAGACTTAAACACAGAAATGACGACCAGAGGAAAAACACAGCGCAGGGGCGCGCGAAGGGAGAGAAAGGCAAAAACTGCTTATTGCAGAGTGGAACGACTTAAGAAGGAAACACAAAGCCAGAAGGAACATCCACGACAATGGACAAGAGGCTTCATGGAAAACAACATGCAAACATGCATCCCAGGTGCAGGACAGGTGGTGCTTCGCGAACGTGGTTAGGTGTGGACTCAAGCGTGGTCGGAAAACCAAAAATCAAGTAATATTGAATCACAGATGTTGGACAGGTGGTGCTTCGAGGGCGTGGCACATTGGAATTTGGTCGATGATCATGAAAGGCCTCGAACGGGGATTGGAGAAGACGCAGGCTCTAACAGAAACTGCTGGTTGGTCGCCATGACGGTGTAGTCCCTTGGTTGGTCGCCAGCATGGTGCTCACCCTCACAGTGCTAATTCTCATTTAAATTATTATTCTTTAGTCTTCCTCTTTTCTTATAATGGTTTATAATTTACAAATTTGAATAATTTGATGTCAATTAAATTATGATGATGATTGTTGACATCCGCTGAGACCAAACATTGGTCTATCGGACCTAAAGAAACAAATTATTTATTTTGATTTAGGATTTTATTCCTATGCTCAAAAATCTTGGAGAGAAGCCTCCCAAGCTCACTATAATTTTGACAATGTAAAAGGCTAGGAAGGTCAGTATTGTAACAAAGATTGTGAAACTGAGATCTAATGTGGTCGTACGCGGGGCACTCTAAGAGGAAGTAGTTTTCATCCTCGATGTTCCTATTCTCACATATATGGCAGATCCTTTCCATCCATGGTGTTTTAGGAACTGCCCAACGACTTGTTTCACTATGGAGCTCATGAGAATTCGTTCTAATCTTTGCTATATTAATTTTCTTCTTTGAGCTAGTTAAAATAGAGAGATACTTTTGATCTTCTAGGGTGGGGTTGATGACCTTCTTATAATAACTTAATTTTCTTTTAGCTGCTAAATCTTTCTCACACCACATTTTTTCTTTGAACTTAGAAGTAACAATATCTTTAATGTTATTAATGTTTTGCAATGCATCATTCTCGTTGATCTCCCAATAGTTTAACCAGGCCCTTGTGTCTTTATGCCACCCCCGATTGAGCCTTAGGTGGTTTTGGCTGGAATTTAAAGCTAGCTTAGGAAGTCTATGATCGTCTATGTTATTGAGTTTGTGCTTGTACAGTAGAAACCTAATCATAGCTAGGCTCTCAATAGGGGAAAGACCTGCTTCTATAAGGAGAATAGGATAGGGTGTATTACTTTAATTTTCAAGTTATAAGTTATAAAACGCTTTTGGATTTGCTCAATATTTCTCCATGATTCTCTAGAGATGTTGCAACCCCAAACCTCATAGCCATATAAGATAACAGGAGTGACTAAAGTTTCAAAGAGGAACTTCTTTTTATCCCACATTACGAGGTTTGCTATTTTACAATTATTTTCAAGACCAAAATAATCTTTCCACCTCCCATTAATCCTTTTCTCAATGCTATGGTTCCAGTTGAGCTTGTGATGAATATCAATTCCTAGGTACTTGTAAGAATACACTTCCTCCAAGTTATTATTGTCATACATAAAATTAGCATAAGTGTCCTTCTTGGATTTGATAATAATAACTTTTGTTTTGTCAGTGTTAACAGTCATACCCATGGTAGAGCAGAAATCCTTAAGAAGCCTTAGTTGCTTATCAAGATCAGATGGGCACCTTGCGAAAGAACAATATCGTCAGCATAGAGAAGAAGGATGACGACTATCCCAGCTAAGATCGTGCCATCACATCCTGCTTCCTCTAAACAGCCTTCGAGCGTATGTACTCTTTAATGACGATTTAAATTTTTTATATATCTTAAATACTTACTATTTTTTATTTTGTTAAAAAATACCTCACACAAACACATTTTAATTATAAATTTATGCAATTATTGTAGCATTATTTTCCATTTAAATTATTATTATTAAACATTTGTTTTTAGATTAGAATATATATATATATATATATATATATATATATATATATATATATATATATATATATATATATATATATATATAATTTTACCTCATATAAAAACATTTCAACTATAATCAATTTACTTAATTTATGTCAGATGTTGATTTTTATTTGGATAAAATTTACCTCACACAAAAAACATTATTTAAAAACATTTCAACTATAATCAATTTACTTAATTTATATCAGATGTTGATTTTTATTTGGATAAAATTTACCTCACACAAAAAACATTTTAACTATGATATTACATAATTTATATATCTAAAATGCTTATTAATTTTCACTTGGTTAAAGTTTACCACACAAAAGCATTTTAACTATCATATTTATTTACATAGATATTTATTTTTAACTATCATATCAATTTACTTAATTTATAGATCTCAAACACTGATTATTTTTTAATTTGATAAAATTTATCTCACATAAACACACTTTTAACTATGATGTTATATTAGGTAATTTTTGTAGGCAACATTTGGTATTCCAATTTCATGCAACATTTCACACTTAATAAGAGTTGACAGCTGGATGAGTTTATTTTCCCAATGTAAATTCAAGCATAAGTTATGGACAAATAATTTTATTTCATCACTATAAATTACATATTATTTTATATAGTTTAATAATTTTTAAGAACAAATATATTTTAATTGAAGATAAATTACATATTATTTTATATAGTTTAATAATTTTTAAGAACAAATATATTTTAATTGAAGATTTAGGTGTTGATTCTTTTTTGTTGAACTTCATATTTTTTTGTTTTTATGAATTTTTGCCATGCTTTATTTCCTTTTGTGGTTGATAGTATTATTGTGTGTATAATTTTTTTTACTAAAAAGTTTAATTGAGTTAACTTTTCAATATTGTTCTTTATTTTTCAGTAAACATATATTTTTTAAATTTGTGTAAATTATTATTATAAGTATAATTTTTTTTGGTTAAAAATTGAATTAGCTTTTCAATATTATTTTTTTATTTTTCATTAAATGTATATTTTTTAAATTTGTATAAAATAACTTTAGATGATCGTCACCGTGAAATCATGTTGATCGTCACCGTGAAATCATGCCAAGTCATACTTTGAATATCGATTGGTGATGCGCTGGGTTAGACGCGCGTCATTTTTTATTTATTTTTGGGATGGTAGACATTAATTAAATATTGTCCATTAAGTCATTTAGTCCTTATGTTTCTAACTTTATACTAATTTAAATGTTTTACTCTTTCATATATTAAGACCAGTCTAAATTTAAATTGTATTTTTAAAATATAAATAAATTTAATATTTTAAATTTTTTATTTCACATTCAAATTATACATACTCAATAATTTTAATATATATATATAATTTTAATTTTAATAATTTTTTCTTTTGACAAATTTGTTTTAGATTTCATGTTAAATTTTTTATATATATATGCGAAAAATTAAAATACAAAACATTTAACTTATAAGATATAGATTAAAAAAATAAATATTACATACAGATGTTAAAGAATAAATTAACTTGTTAACCAAATTAATTTTTATGTTTAATAATTTTCAACTTATATATTATTTTTGGAATTAATTAGCTATTTAGAGTAAGTCATTAAACTATGACCATATCCATGGGTGTTAGTCTCAACTTATCAAATTTCTCATGATTTTGAATAGTGCACATAGTACTCATTGCATCGGTGATACTCTAGGGGTGAGGAAGTGAGATTCATACTAGCAAAATAAATCACACAATATCAATCATCACCTTCGGGGCTTTTAGGACTCCCTGGGAAGTCACCCATTTCAAGACTCCTTTAGCTCAAGTGCACTTAAGTGTGAAGTTTTCCCCACAATCAAGCCCACTTAGCCTGCTCCCTTTGCAAAACCTTGGCAAGTATTGTACCATATGGACTATTCAATTAGAGATCTCTTCACTCTTTTTCATTTAAGCATGAGGCTTTCACAATGCAATGTATTAGATATCATTTTCGAGATTTTTTGAGATTAACTAACTATGTAGAGTAAGTCATTAAACTATGACCATATCCATGAGAATTAGATCTCAACTAACAAAATTTCTCATGATTTTGAATAGTCCACATAGCATTTATTACATTGGGCGATACTCACAAGAGTGATGAAGTGTGATTGATACTACATCAATCATCACCTTACTAAGACTTCCTAAAAAGTCACCCATTCCACAACTCTTTTAGCTCAAATATACTTAATTTTCAATTTATTTAATATAATTAACCTATCAAACTTTTCATCAATTTCCATCTATCAACTGGATTTATCTATTTTTTAATTAATTTTACTTTCATTTTTCACCATTAATTTTTATTATTAATTTATCTATCAAATTTAATTTTATTAATAACAATTATGAAAAAAACATAATAATAAAAAATAACCCAAATTTGAGGAACTATGGATCACAATTATGTGCAAGGTTTAATCATAAAAAGACAGTCCAAATATGATAAAATCTAAAATAAATGTAAAGATTGTAATAGGAAATTTTCCAGACTTAATTTAATAGTTCCATGTTCAACACAAGATTAAGATATCCTATCAGATGCATATACTTGTGTGCTTTTGTATTATTTTTTTCAAGAGAGGGATTTTTTTAGGTACTTTGCAATATTATATATATCTTTAAAATAATTTGATACTTCCAGCCCCCGGACCCTGCAGCCGGGGGGGATCAGCCCCCCCCGCGGGGGGGACAAGTCCCCCCCGCCCCCCCCCGCATGGAGGGGTGTACAAACTTCCTAGGGTATACATCCGGCTAAAACAAAGACCTCTAAACAATCATGCTCCACACACAACAATCTCCCACTTGGAGAATGATTGTAGCAACTCCACCGCTGCTTCATTTGCTGGACAATGACTCCTCTTTGGACCTGGCTGTTTCTCATCTTCATCGTCATCCTTGAAGACCAATTGAAACTGAGCATATTCTCAGTTTCTCCCTAGTTACAACTTCTGTTAGCATATCTGCAGGATTTTGGCTAGTGTGTATCTTTTCTAGCTTCAACTCTCCATCTTCCAACACTGATCGTATGAAATGGTACTTGAGTTGTATGTGTTTAGTCTTAGAATGAAATGCTGATTTCTTTGCAAGATGAATGGCACTTTGGCTATCACTGTATAACGTGCCCATATCATGCTCCTTACCCAATTCACCCATAAACCTTTGTAACCAAATCATTTCTTTACTAGCCTCTGTAGCAGTAACATACTTTGCTTCTATTGTTGAAAGTGCAACAACACTTTGGATTTTTGAAACCCAACTGACAGTTGTTCCACTAACAGTAAATACATATCCTGTAGTGCTCCTCCTGTTATCTCTGTCACCTTCCATATCTGCATCAACATATCCCTGTAGAGAAATGTTTGCACCACCAAAGCATAATGCTTGATTTGTGGTACCTTTCAAATATCTGAGAATCCATTTCACTGCCATCCAATGTTCCTTTCCTGGATTGTTCATGTATCTGGTTACAACTCCCACTGCATGTGCAATATCAGGCCTTGTGCAGACCATTGCATACATTAAGCTTCCAACTGCTGATGCATATGGAACTTTAGACATATAATCCATGTCTTCTTGGGTCTTTGGGCACATTTCCTTACTAAGTTTGAAATGGCTAGAAAAAGGTGTACTAACTGGTTTTGCATTGTGCATATTAAATCTTTTCAACACCTTTTGTATGTACTCATTCTGAGACAATGTTAATTTGCGATTTTTCCTATCTCTAGTAATTCTCATACCAAGGATTTGTTTTGCAGCTCCCAAATCCTTCATTGCAAATGAATTTGCCAATTTTATTTTGAGCACATTTATTTCCTGCATGTTAGACCCTGCAACAAGCATGTCATCTACATACAATAACAATATAATATAGCTGCCATAATTTTGTTTTTTCAGATAAACACAATGATCAGAGTGGCATCTAGTATAACCTTGTTCAGACATAAACTTGTCAAATTTTAGATACCACTGCCTTGGAGCCTGTTTTAAGCCATACAAGCTCTTCTTCAACCTGCACACTAGTTTCTCCTTCCCTTTCACCTCATATCCTTGTGGCTGTTGCATATATATCTCTTCCTCCAAATCCCCATGGAGAAAGGCTGTATTTACATCTAACTGCTTAAGATGCAAACCTTCAGCTGCTACTAGACTTAAAATAGTTCTAATTGAAGTCATTTTAACAACAGGAGAAAATATTTCATCAAAATCAATACCTTTCTTCTCTGCAAACCCCTTCACCACAAGTCTAGCTTTGTACCTCTATTTTCCTCCATCTTCTTCCTTCAGCCTGTAAACCCATTTATTCTTCAATGTAGTTTTTCCTGTAGGCAACCTGACTAAGTCCCAAGTCTGGTTATGCATTAAGGAGTCCATCTCTTCTTCCATGGCTACCTCCCACTTCTTCCTACTTTCCACCTGCATTGCTTCTTCATAACATTCGGGTTCACCATAATCAGTCAACAATAAATAATATAATGAAGGAGAGTATCGTTCAGGGGGTCTACTTATCCTAGTAGATCTTCTAACACCACTTTCAGGTGTTTGGGGTGCCTGTTGCTATTGTTGATTATTATTATTTTTAGAAACCTTTACTTTTTCAATGATTTCATCAAGAACTATGTATTCCTTGTTTTCTTTTTCTTGTTTCTTTTCCTGCAACTGATTTTTATACAAGACCTTTTCATTGAATATTACATCTCTGCTCCTAATGATTTTTTGATTTTCTTAATCATATAAGCGATAACCAAAATCATTAACACCATATCCAATAAAGGTACATTTCTTTGACTTTGCCTCAAGATTTGTTCTATTTTCTTTATCAATATGGACAAAGGCCTCACAACCAAAAGGCTTTAAAAAAGAGTAGTTTACCTTTTTTCCTGTCCATGCTTCTTTTAGAACACCACCATCCAAGGAACTTGAAGGCCCTCTGTTTATTAGATAAACAACAGTATCTACAGCATCTGCCCAAAACTGTAAAGGCAATCCTGCATGCAATCTCATGCACCTTGCACGCTCCATGATTGTTCTGTTCATCCTTTCTGACACACCATTTTCTTGTGGTGTTCTTGGAACTGTCTTCTCTCTGCGAATTCCATGCTCTGAACAGTACCTATAAAACTCTTTGCTGCAATATTCACCTCCATTTTTTGATCTAAGACACTTCAATTTCTTTCCTGTCTCAATCTCAACCAAAGATTTCCATTTCTTGAAAGTATCAAATACATAAGATTTATTCTTAATACAATAAATCCAAGTTTTTCTAGTTGCATCATCAATAAAAGTAACATAATAACGAGAGCCATCGAGAGATGATACCTGAGCAGGTCCCCATACATCTGTATGCACAAGCTATAATTTTTTGCTCTTCTTTTCTTTCCCAACTCTGAGAATTATGACTCTCTTCTGTTTTCCATAAATGCAATTCTCACAGAAGTCCAAATCAACATTCTTCAAACCCGACAACAAATTCCTTGAGTGAAGAATCTTCATCCCCTTTTCACTCATGTGTTTGAGCCTATGATACCATAATGCTGCATCTGCTCCTTTGGAAGTTAAAGCGTTAACAGAGTTAGAAATACCATTGCATAAATACAATGTTCCAACCTTTTCTCCTTTTGCTATTACCAGGGCTCCTTTGGTGACCTTCCAAGCTTTATCTGTGAAATTTGTCACACAACCTTCACCGCCTAACTGCACTATTGAATTCAGATTTTTCTTTAGATATGGAACATGCCTTACCTCCTTTAGCAGCCATTAGTTTCCATTCTGCTGTTTTAGAAGAACCTTACCCATTCCAACAATTTTATAGGGTTTATCATCACCCAAACGAACTTGTCCAAAATCTCCTTGAACATAGTCATGAAAGTATTTCTTATCAGGTGTGGCATGGAATGAGGCCCCTGAATCTACCACCCAGGAATCAGTGATATTTTTGAAAGAAAGAATCAAAGCATCTTGTAACACCTCACCTGTCACATTTTCTTCATGATTGTATTCTTGCTGTGCATCTCCTTCTTTTCCCTTCCGAGATCTACAATCTTTCTTTAGCTGTCCTTTCTTTCCACATTTCCAGCACACTATCCCTGATCTAGACTTGGATATGCCTTTCCTTGATTTACTGCGATATCCTGAGCTCTTTCCTCTTTCCATTTTTCTTCCCATAGACTCTGCACTAAAAGCATTACCCGATGTCTCACCAGAGCTTTTCCGTCGCATTTCCTCACTAAGGATAGCACCGACAACATCATCAAACTTTAAAGTACTAGATCTAGAGACAGAGTTACTAATGGACATTACTAAACCATTCCAACTTTCTAGTAATGAGCACAAGAATAACAGAGCTCTAAATTCATCTTCAAAGTTTACCCCTACATAACGTAACTGACTTGTAACTGTATTAAAATCATTTAAAAGATCTGCAACAGATCCACCTTCCGACATCTTCATATTAAATAACTGTTTCATAAGAAATACCTTGTTTGAGGCCGAGGGTTTTTCATATAGTTTTGACAACGCCTGAATCAAACCCTTTATCGTTGTTTCCTTCGAAATGTTGAAGGCGACTGACGCAGTGAGGCACAACCATATTGTTCCGAGTGCCTTTCTATCGAGAAGGTTCCATTCTTCATCTGTCATAGCCATCGACTTCTTTGTTTTTCCGCTCAATGGTAGGTACAGATCTTTTTGATATAGATAATCTTCCGTCTACATCTTCCATCGCGAGAAGTTTTGGCTGTTAAATTTCTCGACCCTAAACTTACCATCTTCCGCTATTTCTCCCACTCGAACGAGGAACCCTTCTTTCCTGCAAGTTTATCAGCCAAATAGACCTTCGGCTCCGATACCAGTTGTTATAAAATGATATATTACGAAGCAATGGAACACATAAAATATTGCAGAAATATAAACACAAAAAATGCATAAAACAAGAGAGACACAGATATACATGGTTCACCCATTTTGGGCTACGTCCACCCCGAACAACCAGTCCTTCCTTTCTATTATCCAACAAAATGAAGAGACACAACCTACAGCAGATCCATTGTAATATCCTATGTTTTCTCTCACAGTCTCACCTCTATGTTTCTCGCTCACATTCTACACATCTATTACACAGCCTCAAATAAAATGCCCTCATACAAAGAGAGGGGTTTCCTTCTAGGGAAAAAAACCTAAACTAAACATAAGTTCTACCGTCAGATCATCCGCCTAATGAACGACCTAGATTGACTAGAAATTATTATACTTTTACAAGGCAATTTTCCATCTATTTTTAGCTTCGGGGGTGCTGCCCTCGAGCCCCTGCCGGGGGACCGCTGGCCCCCGGACCCCCCAGCCGGGGGGGATCGGCCCCCCCGGACCCTCGCGGGGGGGACAAGTCCCCCCCGCACCCCCCTGCGTGGAGGGATGTACAAACTTCCTGGGGTATACATCCGGCTAAAACAAAGACCTCTGAACAATCATGCTCCACACACAACACTTACCTTCTTACTCTGCAAAAAAAAAAGTTCTCCTTCATGGATGTGACTCGATATTTGTGGACAGACAAGATACCTCCTTCAATGCGGTAAAGAAATTACCCATACGCACTCCAAATTCTTGAAACACTTTAGCTCGACATACCTTCTGCGTTGATAACTTCAACTCAGCATCACAGGCTTCTTCAATGCATATTTTCAGATCTAAATATTCGACTTATTACAATGGTCTTTCAAAATGATAGAATTGCTTCAACACAGAACATTAAAGGAGCAAATCTCTTATCCAATACTTCAACGGGAATACAATCAATCAACAATCATCCAAGATGAAATAACATAATGAAAACTTTCTTTCATTAATCAAACTATATACATAAAATGCTTGGCCTAGTTTCTACATTTGAAATGGCCCTGACACATTTCCTCACACCCATCTCTACATTTTCTTCTATTGCTACTTCTCCCTATCCTCTCTATCCTCTCTATCCTCATACACAGGCTTACATTTATAGAATTAATTACATAGTTATGGATTATTCTACATCCATGATTTTCTCTATAGATCACTCAACTAAATCCCTAAAATATCTTATCCCTCTTTTGACTCAACTAACTTCTATTCAAGGAGCTCATAATCCCTAACATATATGTACAACCCAACTCCTCTCATATTCTCAATTATAAGAGAATATTTACAATAAACCACACACTCAGATTTTTCTCTTAAAATGTACATAATTTATAAAATAATTAAGGAAAACATCACCCCCTAAATCAACCAAATAAACAATTCCATTTGAGCAGGATGCTCTTGCATCACGTTTCCTCATTGTTCCTTGATTTGATGCTTTTCTTGTGTGCAGAATTTTGAATAAGGATTTGAATTGTATATTTTTTCTTCATCCATCAAATCATAGCTTCTAGACTACTTTTTCGAAGGAATTATTATTATCTAGTATAGAAAAACTAAAATATCAATGATATAACACCTAGAAAATGGTCGTCATACTAGAAATTTATTCAAATTCAAAATAAAAACATGAAAGCTACTCAAACTGGCTTAACATTATTTTACAACTAAAACTAATGATTCCAACAACAAAAAAAATAGATTAATATTTAATCTAATTATTTATAACCCTAACCCTAATCAATTCATTAATTAATCTCACTTTAATAGATATTGATATATCGATTTCCCGAAGGTTTTAACACATTACTCTTTTTATATCGAGCAGATGTAATGAACATCACTAAAATCTCCATCACTTGATGACACTAAAAGGTTAGTCCTACGAGATATCGAGTCATTAGTCCACTAGTGTACCATGAATTCAATGTATTTGAATATCAAGGTCAAATGATATAAGGATATTGGGAAACTTGAAACTAAAACTCTACAAAAAAAATTCCAATATAACAATACAGTGATATGATATCAATTTCCCTAAGGTATTAACAATTTATTTTATTTTATTTATTGGGCCACTGTAATGAAAATCATTGAATCCATCACTTGATGACAATAGAAAATTAATCCCTTTAGAGATCAGGTGGTTAGTCCATTGGTGTATCAAGAAGTCAATGTATTTGAATATCAAGGTCAAACAATATTAAGATATTGAGAAACTTGAAACTACAACTCTACCAAAATTCTGATATAGTGGTATAGTTATATGATGGACTACACTTTATGGTGAAAATTTTATTGCTACTTCTCTGTTAGTTAATGGTATCATACATTGGCATATCATATATCACAAAAAACAAAACACAAAGGAAATTACTACAAAATGTCGAGGCTCGAGCATGGAACCTTGCATTAGAATCCTGTTACATCCGCAATGTGTCAAATATTGAGAGGGTAAGAATCTGAGTGGATGCTCACATGTTATACCGGTTACCAAAGTACCAGAGATTTTATAAAAATGTAAATCTGAAATTTATTTCCTAATATTCTAATATCTTGATTTTGTTACTTTTGCCTCATGACACTAGGAATGATGTCACAAGCAATGTCATGGATTTCTTAGTGATGTCATGTGTAAGACATGTGTTACAGATGATGACATAGAAATTCCATGTGAAGGACACATGTAAAGCACATCTGTCATTGTTTGTTGTAAAATATTCAAAATTGAATACCACATGTCGATGGAAACATTAGATGACATGTCAAATGGCACATCAATTGACACATCAAATTCCACATTAGGTGACATGTCAGATTCTATGTCATATGCCATGTCAGATCACACATCATATGCCATGTTAGGTGAAACATCATATTCCATTCACACATCATATGCCATGTTAGGTGAAACATCATATTCCATTCAAATGACATGTGTCACAACATGATTGGTCATCCATGGCTGAGATGGCACGTTGATTTGGCATACCGACATATCAATATGGTGGGGTTTGGGGGACTAGCACTTGAAAGTAAATAAAAATAAAGGAAAAAGGGAAGTTCTTTTAGGAATGTAAAATTAAGTATTTGAAAGAGACAAAAAATGAAGGAGCAATATTGATGAAATGCATATATTGTCTAACAAATAAGGTAACTAGACCATGGATAATTAACATTAGTTGCTTTACCATGTAACATGATGCACTATTTGTTCATGCCAATTCAAGTACTCCCAAACTTTCAAAATAAAAATGGATATATGGAAATGAAACAAAATAAAAACCTACTACAAAACACATAAAATTCGTTAAGGTAGAGGAACAAAGAAAGAGTCATCACAACTATGAAATTAGTTTATTGGGTTGTGCAAAAGATTTACCCCTCTCAAAATATAAATCCATTTTCTTGTTTTCAATAACCTTACAACTACTAAACATGTCAAAGAATAAAGGTTGATGCATCATACACAAATCATATACTTGCAAAATAATTATTTTCTCCTAAAAATTTGACTACCAAGGATAATTTTAGGGGCGAATGTTCGCCTTTGGCGAAATTAAGGGGTTTTAAATTTTTAGTGGGCGAATATTTTGTATCATAGTACATTTTTACAAATCACCTCAAATAGCCCACCTTATTTTAAGGGAGAGGGTAAAAAAGGTAAATTTAGCCCTTGAAATTAGGACTTACAACCTTCCATTCGCCCATTTTCAAGAATAGGTTTTATTTAAGTGAATCCTATGGGCCAAATACCATATTTATAAAAGAGGTATGGTAAATTAATAAAAATATAAATAAATGAGAGGTATGGTAAATAAATAAAACATTTTTTATATTTACTCCATAAGTCACCTTATATACATGTAAGGGTGTAAACAAATAAAAATATAAGTAAAGTGGAGGTATGGTAAATAAATAAAAATATAAATAAACTAGACATATCGTAAATAAATAAAACCTCTTTTTATATTTAGTCCATAACCCTCGTTCTATTTATGAAGGCTCAAGAAAGAGGTTTTATTTAAGTGAATCCTATGGGCCAAATACCATATTTGTAAAAGAGGTATGGTAAATTAATAAAAATATAAATAAACGAGAGGTATGGTAAACAAATAAAACATTTTTTTATATTTACTCCATAAGTCACCTTATATTTAGGAACACTCAAAAAATGGGTTATATTTAGGTGAAACCTATGGCCAAAATACTATGGGACAAATACCATGGACTATATTGTTATTAATACCATGTAAAAAACCATTATTAACCCTAATATTAGAATTAATAAAAATAAAAATGGCACATGGTATTGACCCATGGTATTCACCAAAATGGCACATGGTATTGACCCATGGTATTCACCTGGAATGTAGCCTATTTAAATGGGGGAATTAAACCAGCATGTAGCCTATGCTAAGATTCACTAGGACTTTACAAAGTTTTATTATTTAGTGAAAAACTCGCCAAGATCTTACAAGATTTTATAATTGAGTAAAATATTCGCCATGCCTAGTGAGACATTCGCCAAAAAATTATATATACATATTATATTATTGATAAAATCGCTTTCATTTTTCCTATATACCATGGAGATTCGCCCATTTATTATATTTATAAATTTAGGGGGGTTCTTAAAATTTTCCCTGTTGACTACCTTGGAAAAGTATAATTGCAAGAATGTTGGATAGTACTTTCTTTTCATTAATCCTAAATGAAAGTACATATAATGTCTTAGAGAAATGTCTTTTGGCTTATGCGACATTTCTAGACTAAAAAAATGTTGTGGCCTTCAATATCACAAATTTTAAAGTTCACAATGTTTGTGATGGAAGAAAAAAGTCAACATATGATGTAATAAATGATTTAAAGGAAGCAAGTGGTTTTCAAATAAAAAATTGATAGCAATTTGTATGTATGGTGCTTCACCAATGGTTGAAAATGAAAATGGCTTTATTACTTTTAAAAAAAAGATATACCTATTCTTGTAGGTATTCGTTGCATTATTCATTATGAAACTTTAGGTACATCATATGCTTCCAAAAGAATACTTGAACTATTATTTGTTGAAAAAATGAAAAATAAGGTATATTCTCGGGTGTAAAATCCTTTTAAAAGAAGTATTCAACTTATTGTTCCAAAGGAACTTATGCAACTTGAAACTCTTCAAGCTCTTGAAATTGATGTAGTTAAAATGATTTGAAGAGGACAAGTCATTGAAAGGCTTGTTATATTGTTGCCTCCCATATTGACTTTGAAGAAAAACTTAAAGGGAACACTCATGTTATCATAAGACAAGGATCTTTTCTATTCAATTTTGTTTACATATGCTTGCAGACATAATGTATGAACTAAACTAGTTGAATAAGAAATTTCAACAAGAGTAGGTTGATGTTATCTCTTTAGATAAAATTATAGATGTTACTATAAACACTTTAAAAATGTGGTTTTTAAGAAGTGACACATTTAAGAAAACATGAGTTAGTTATTTAAATTTTTAGATTTGTCTAAATCTCATTATCTAGAGATTGCTAATAAAGGGGACCTTGCTCATGGGCACAAATTGTGATTTGTAGCAATTCTACATGCATATGGTGATTAATTGATACACAAAAACAATCATGGAAACGTTGCATGGATATATTGTAGAGAGTTGAAAGCAACTTGCAAAAGAATATGTTCAAGCTCTTGTAGGGAGTTTGAATAGAATATTCTCTAATCTTGTTTTTCTCAACTCTACAAGGTTGTTTAGCCATTTTCATTATTTGTAGGAATTTTATGGCAAAGAAGAGAATTCAAAAAATTGTCTATCTAAAAAATTTCTTGACACCTATGACACACTTTATGTCAACGAGAAGAAAAGAAAATATTATTTTATTTTAAATCTTGATTAAAAGAGTTGCATGTATTTGTTGATATTCTTCGTCTTAAATGTAAGTGGTCATCCATGAAACATGGTTGGAGGTTTTTTTTTATGTCACAATGTTACATATTGATTTTTCAGACATGTCAAAATTATAGTAGACAACACTTACCATTCATGCAAGCATAGTTGCATGTGACAGAGGATTCTCAAGACAAAATATTATAAAAGATGTATAAAGAACAAAAATATCATTAACTACATTGGATGCTTGTTTGGCTCCATCACATGCCTTAATGTGAGTGCCACTACTTAGGCATAAGGTATAGGAAATTTTGAAAAAGGAAATATATATAGATATATATATCTATATATATATATATATATATATATATATATATATATATATATATATATAGCGATAATATTGTATTCTATATAATGTAGGATACGTAAAATATTTTGTATAATATTTTGTGGTTTAATGATAGTAAATTTGATTTCGTTCATAGGGTCTTGGATAGATGGTGATTGGGTGCTTTGTTAATACACTCCTAGATGTGAAGTCACCGGTTCAATTCCCCACTTTGATCGGGGTGATATATTGGACATGAGACATGACGAAGATGTAGTCCTTCCAAACTTAGAAAAAAAATGATAGTAAATGTGATTTCATAATACTTTTATGTTTAAACATTATAAACATGCATTTTTTCCCTTGAACCATTATAATAATATAAATGGTTTTAATCTTGTATTCCTAATAAAAATTCAAAAGGAAGACATAGTAGCGTATAAGTTTTTGTTTTTGTTTTCTTTCTTTTCTCCCTAGGATATAATTTTAATAATTTTAATTTTGAATTATTCAAATTATATTTTTCAAAGCGTAAATATATTAAAAATTCTTTAAAACAAATTAAAATGCTTATTTTCTATAAATTTAATAATTTCAATATGCAATTTCAATATAATTCCAGAAAATTGAGTGAAAATTTTACGAAGAAAACCAAATGTATAATATTTATATTTTGTTAATGATAAGAGAGTGAAGACTATCAAAGTTGTTCATCATGAGAAGAATTTTCGGAATAACCCTTTTGTAATGGATTTATAGTCCATCCAACATTTATGCTTTCTCGTTCTTGATGATGGGTGGAGTGTCCACCCAAAAATCGAATGAATTATAAATTTATTATACATGTTATGCCAAAAATTCTCCTTATATTAATAAAATTAATTATTAAACAAAATAAATATCTCTCTTGTTAAAAAAATAATAATAAATCTTAAAACAAATCATTATAAAAAAAAATTCAGATTAACAAAGATATATTATTCATATTTAGTTAGATTAATTGCAAAAAATGTTGGAAATTCTCTTGATCTAAGTTCTATTTTTATAAAGTTACAAATCTTATTTAGTAGTTAAAAAAAAAGACCGCAAAAATATGACAATCTAAATTAATGGTGGAAATAGATTTAGCGCCATAAAAATCCCTTGGGGCGCCCGAAATCTTGAAACTTGGCTGTGTAACCTGGATTTCCCATAAAAATGAAACACCCTATCCCATAAATAGAAAAACGGTTTGTAATTTTCTCCACCCAAATTCAAATTCTATTTGATAAAATAACATAAACTTCACCGTCTTTTTCATTTGCCATTCAAAATTTTGCATTAATGAGTAGTTTAGTTGTCCTACAATTTCACCTGCCAGGAGGGATTGTAGGCCATATTTGCGCGTCGGTTCCAGGTTTGGGGCGCTCAAGTTAGATTTGGATCAAATTGTAGGATGACTAGCCATAGAATTTGGGAAAAACTTGTAACAGGGATAACTTTCTAAGTTTTTGGCCATATGAGGTGAAGAAACAACCTAGATGGGGGTTTTTGACAGTTTTGGATCCATTGGACACATTTTTATTACATTCTAAGCATCATAAAGCTACAAAAACATATTTTTGAGCACTTAATGAAAGAGGCCCTACATTGGAAGATGGACCAAGAGATGTAGCCCAGGAGAGGGGTGAACTCCTTTATCATGTTTTGTGTTATGTGTTTTAAATATGGTTATTTTTCTCTATTTGGATGTTAAAATTGTTTAAAAAACACTTGTTAATGTGTTTAGTAATTTGATCCATTACCCAAAACACATACAAAATTTCACTTGCAATTTGTATATCACCTTTAGTTTTCAATTACATATCAACTACATATCCACATGCCCATGACACCATATGTACACAACACCACATATCCAACATGTCCACATCACCATATGTATGCAACACTGCATATACAACATTTACACACCACCATATGTACATAACACCACATATACAACATTTACACAACACCATATGTACATAGCACCACATATACAACATGTACATAACACCATATGTACATAGCACCACATATACAACACATACACAACACCATAGGTACATAACACCGCATATACAACACGTACACAACACCATATGTACATAGCATCACATATACAACACAAACATAGCACAATAGGTACATAACACTACATATAC
The DNA here is from genome assembly GCA_031772625.1 of Pinus tabuliformis. Taxonomy (NCBI): domain Eukaryota; kingdom Viridiplantae; phylum Streptophyta; class Pinopsida; order Pinales; family Pinaceae; genus Pinus; species Pinus tabuliformis. The sequence continues at coordinate 507,477,462 of CM062818.1, read as the reverse complement.
AACACGTACACAACACCATATGTACACAGTATTATATATACAACATGCACGCAACACTATACGTACACAGTACCGCATATGCAACAGGCACACAACACTATGTATGCAATATGTACACAACACTATTCACACAACGCCATAGGTACATCATGTACAACAGATACACAACAGTAGTATTACACATGCAGAAACCACACTGTCTCTACTAGGTAACCTTACTTCTAGTGTCTTTCAAATATCGCACTGCTTTGATTCTACTAATGTATCCCTCAGGATTACCCGCTATAACATAAACATAAGCATAGTATAAACATGTCATAATAATTCATATCCACATGATACTAACCTCATATATTTTTCTGGGCTACTATGTCCACTTGATTCTAGGAACTTATCCATTCCATTCACCTACATAAACAATCATTCCTCCATAAGAATGATCCTTAATGACCCTATCAGACAACGAAATACATACATCTATTTACACATATAAACATCATCATAAAACAATCATGATATTTGATGAACCTATCAGAAAAATGGCATACATACATACATACTCACACACACACACACACAAAGATATATATATAATCATTAGCATAAAGAAATCATGATCCTTGACGACCCTATCAGACAATGACATATATACTAACATATATATACATAAATACACATCATCATAATCATGAACACCACATAGTTACAATATATCGTAGAGTCTATGTTAAGAGAACTCCCTCTTTTCATGCAATGCATACATCACATTAAGAACAATAGTTCCCAACATATCCAAGGAATTTGACACCTCAAATCCATTTAGCTTACCTTTCCTATTACCTTTGTCATGATTGGCCTGCCACCGTCCATTTACCCTAATGGACCTCGCCAATCCAACCGACTGTCATACTCTTGCCTCTAGTTGCCCTTATACATGCACCAAGCTTCATCTGGGTCTTATATTACCCGTTGGCCTTCAATCAGTTCTCCCCCATCTCCACTAACTTTCCTCTTTCCCCAACCAATCCCCAAGACCCTCAAAACATAAATGGAAATAACCAAAAGAAACGAAGAATAAACCCATGAAAACTAATAGAAATATGACACCACAAACAAAGTAGTATGGCCTTACACTAGACATTAACAAAACCACAATCAAGCACAAGAGCAAAAGCACAAATCACAAAAGACCAAAAGCACAAGACTAGCAACAAACACCATGACTCACCACGTAATAAATTTCAAGAAGAGTAGGTTGATGTTATCTCTTTGGAGAAAATTATAGATGTTACTACAAGCACTTTAAAAATGTGGTTTTTATGAATTGACACATTTAAGAATACATGAGCTAGTTATTTAAATTTTTAGATTCATCTAAATCTCTCTATCTAGATATTGCTAATAATGGGGAACTTGTTCATGGGCACAAATTTTGATTTGTAGCAAATTCTACATGCATATGGTGATTAATTGATAAACAAAAAGAATCATGGAAACCTTGCATGGATAGATTAGTGAGTTGAAAGCAGCTTGCAAAAGAATATGTTGAAGATCTTGTAGGGAGTTTGAATAAAAACTCTACAAGGTTGTTTAGCCAGTTTCATTATTTATAGGAAATTTGTGGCAAAGAAGAGAATTGAAACAATTGTCTATCTTGATAAATTTCTCAACACCTATGGCATACTTTATGTCAACAAGAAGAAAATAAAACATTATTTTATTTTGAAGCTTGATTAAAAGAGTTACATGCATTTGTTGATACTCTTCGTGTTAAATGTAAGTGGTCATCCATGAAACATGGTTGGAGGTTTTTTTTTTTGTGTCACAATGTTACATACTAATTTTCCAGACATGTCAAAATTATAATAAACTACATTTATCATTCATACGAGTATAGTTACATGTGATAGAGGATTCTCAAAACAAAATATTATAAAAGATGTATAAAGAACAAAACTATCATTAACTACATTAAATGTCTCTTTGCTCCATCATATGCCTTATGTGAATGCCACTACTTAGACATAAAATATAATAAATTTTGAATATATATATATATATATAGATATAGATATATATATATATATTATTTTATATAATCTTTTAAGTTTAATGATAATAAATGTTATTTCATAATACTTTTATGTTTAACCATTATAATCATGCATTTTTTTCCATTGAACCATTTTAATAATATGGAAGGTTTTTTTTAAACATATAATAAGATTAATACGTTGTTATCATACGTTAATCTAGTATTTCTCAAAAAAATTCAAAAGAAAGACATAGTAGCGTAGATGTTTTTTTTTCACGAGGTATTAAAATTATATTTTTTAAAGTATAAATTTATTAAACTTCTAAAAAGAATTAAAATTTTCATTTTCTATAATTTAATAATTTAAATATGCAATTTCAATAAAGTTTGATTTTAAATAAAATTGAGTAGAAAATTTACTAGAAAACTAAATGTATAATATTTAGATTATGTTAATAATAAGAGAGTGAAGATTTTCATAGTTGAATAGAGGCTTATGTGATCCATATCAAGTTTATGAGAAGAGTCTTCAGTGAAATTCACATTACAATTCATTTGTTGATGCGTTTCGAACCAACGAGTGTGGTTCATCGTTAGGACGAGTTGAAGAAGAAGATCATGGCTGCATGTTAAATAGAGAGAGAGGTACTCAAATGGCATACATACATACATATATATAATCATTAGCATAAAGAAATCAAGATCCCTGATGACCTTGTTAGAAAATGACATACATACATACATATATACACATTAGCATGATCATGATCACCACATAATTACATGATATCATAAGGTCTAGGTTAACAAAACTCCCTTTATTCGTACAATGCATACACAACATTGAGAACAACAGCACCAACATATCCAAGGCATTTGACACTCAAATCAATTTACCTTACCTTTCATGTTACCTTTCTCATGATTGTCCTGCCACCGTCCATTTGTCCCAGTGGGCCCCACCAATCTAACCAGATGTCACACAAGAGCCTTCAGCTACCGTTATACATGCACCGGGCTTCATCCAGGTCTTTTATTACCTGTTGGACTTCAATCATCTCTCCCCTAGCTCCACTAACTTTCCTCTTTCCCCAACCAATCCCAAAGACCCTCAAAGCATAAAAGGAAAGAACAAAAAACAACGAAGAAGAAACCCACGAAAACCAATAGCAACACAACACCACAAAAAAAGTGGTATGGCCATACACTAGACATAAACAAAACTAAATCAAGCACAACAAATCACAAAATACCAAAAGCACAAGACTAGCAACAAACACCATGACTAAATCCCCATGACTTCCCAATACTTCCAAAGGAAATCTCAACCCAAGCCTTCTCCAAAATTTCATGGCAATATCTTTTCCATGCAATTCCATGTATCATACTGCCATAAACATGTAACTCTCAATGTATAAATAAATATAATAATATACTAGTTATATTACATTGTTGTGCTAAGCACACTGCCTTGTAACTGAACACACATGTCAGCCACATGTTCCGAATATCAAGAGATCATATCTATTAATTTCAAATCAAACTATATAAGGTCTAACAACCATGTCATAATCAATAATCAACTCACATTCATCAGTCATAATACATAATGCTACAACTATCACCTACTTACACTTAAGTACATATCATATGTTATCAGCACATATGTGTTAGTGCAAACATCTCAAACAAGATAATTCCTTCATCCAATCTTATAGATACATACTCATATCATGCAACTAGTCAAACATTCAAACAACAGATAGATGACATAATCAAACATTCAAGCACTAAGTAGACGACATAAGAAAACTCATACCTTAATGTATCTCAGGGGAGGTTATCTTGTCTGCAAAATCAATCTAGATTAGCAATATAAATTCACAACATATCAACCCAATCATAATTAAGGTCATGATATCCATAATAGTAACTAGCTAACATGTTCACATCATAAACTCATAAACAATTGTCATTCATGCATAACAATCACATATGCACAGTCAGTCTAGATTATTATTACACAATATCACAAGCATATCGACTCACACTTGAATGTCATAACCATAACCATCCGCATAGGAAAATACAAATTAGTAGAATACATATAACATCAAGATCCTAAGTGCAACGACCATAACCGTCATGCATATGACCACAATGCATATAAGAACAAGATACTATCCTTCATGACTAATCGACACTAGTACATATGAACACACTAATTAACTAACATCTATCATACATGTAACTATAAAAAACATAGATTGGAAAACATATACACAACCCTAATGCTTATAAAAATAATTAACCAACATACCTGCATGCCAAGCATACAATCATGTATGATGATCTGCTCTTACCTCAGAGCCTAGTGTTGCAACCTTGCTCTGATGATCTGCATCTCCTACTCTATCTCAACACAATGTCAACCTCATAACATACTAATGGCATCATTATGACATAAACTACATGAAATGACCTCATTCATGACAAACTTAACCATAGAAATGCATGCATAACAACATTCATCTACCCTATCCAGTCCAAGTGTTGAACCATGCTCTGATACCACTTTGTAACCCCTCCTCCCACATTTACCCACCTTCACCACTTTTCCCATGGTAAACATGCGTTGAGGATCACTATGATAAAACTCAACCTACTATATGACCTTAAGGAAATGGAGTCAACAACCTAAGACTTTATATACCTCCCTCAAGTGCTACAAGAACTCTAGGAGCAACCCAACCCCTTCGGGTGTCCAACCCTTGAGATGAATCTCTTTTTCATTGACCTAGAGCCTTAGTCACTCCCTTTCCAAACCCTCAAAGTGACTTAGAGCCTCCAGTCACTCTCACAAGCCTGCCCGAGTGCGTCTATAGCCTATTTCTACCAGTGCTATGCAAGTGACTATGAGATTTAAGACTATTTTCCAAGGCTAGGACCCAGTCTCTGCCCAGACTCCATGAAAATTTCATAACTCATAAAAGACATAGAAACAATGCTTGTAAACCAAAACTGAAACCAGGACTTGAACTAACCTTCCCCAACTAGTACTGACATCTCGTCAAACACTTGGTAAACCTGTAACCTATAGGTCATGAATTCACATATGAACATAAGGAGCTGAAAACTTATCCGAGGTTTAAAAAAAATGATCATTTCCTTCTCAAATTAGCTTTCATAACATCAATTAGGTATTGTATTCATTATTCATTTAGTTACAAATAAAAAATGGAAAGATCCATGACTAAGAATTTTCAAATAACCATGCTTATAACCAACATATCACTAGATAAATAAAAACGTTAGTACAACCATTAAAGCGACATACTAACAATTATATTTACTTATCAAAAGAAAGAGAACTTAAATCTTATTAGACATAGGAAAAAGCCAACCAAGTTTGGGACTTCCATGTGCCACCCAACCATAGATTGGCTGAACCAAATCCTTCTTTCAGCAAATCACCCCCATGCCATATTTCAAGCATGAATGTGGGATCTCATGGGATAAACCAATCCAAAAACAACCAAGGGAATCTAGAGGTTAAACCACCTCAACTCTCACCATACCGTGATGTCACCTAAACTGACCTTGAGATCACAAAGAAAAACTGAGTTGGATGCCTCAGAATTTATTTTCCAATATCTTGAGGAATTTCCCTATCTCCACCCCTAGGATTTACCATGTATCCCACCATTATTGGTCAAGGGATTCCTATGCCTTTGGGAATTTTCCTAAGACCACCTCACTCAAATCCAAAATCTTCCAGCGGTACAAATATCAAACTGAGAAAAATCCCAACACACCATGGCTATCCAGAAATGACAAGGCAAGGATAAAATCCACTATTGAAATCCAACAAAAGCCATGCCAATAACGACAAAAGAACCAAATACCAACATGCACATACCATGCATGTCAAAACCAATTAGGAAATTATACATGCACCTTGTTACCTGCAAGTATTCCTGTAGAAGTTGCTTGATCCAACTTTTCCTTGCTTGATCCTTACTTTCCTTTGATTTCCTTGTCCTTCCTTTTCTTGCTTGATTTCCTTCTCCTCTTGGTGCTCTTCTCCTCTCTAAGAGTAATTCCAAAACTGAACTGACAAAAAATGTGAACTAATCCTCATAATCCTTTTTATCATTGATGCCTTTAATTTCTTCATTTTCCTATATTTTTCGTTCAATTTACTCCTCACATGCAACCTGCGACCTTTCACCTCCCTTTTCTCCTAATTTCCTTTATTTTCATAATAAAATTCCAATAATACCTTTTTTCCTTTTCAAAGCCTTTGTCATTGCCTTTTCCAATGTCCTCTTAGCCATAATAAACGGAAATGAACAATGACTAGATTTTTTCACACAAAATTCAACTTCGAATAAGTGTCCCTTGATTGTGGTGTTATATTGCCTTTATTAACTTTTATTACAAGAAATTTTAACCCGGGGTTATTACATTTGCTTATTTGGAAATTATTAAATACAATTCATAATGTAGTGTATACAAGATTACATTAACATTTCAACATCTAAATATAATCAACAAAAAGAAATAGGATAATTAAATTCAAGAATTAAAAGTAGTTCCAACTGTCAGAACTGAATATTATGGCACATTCATAACAAAATGCGAGAACAGTCCATAGGACATTACCAGGAATGTATTTTCACTAATCACCAAATTTCAAGTCATTTATTAAATTTAGATAATGGTATACAAAATTCAATATTATATTCTCAAGCTGAAGAAAACACTAGCATCTGAAATATATCAGAAAATAATATACAATCTTGACTTCATATTGCAATCCTTCCTTCTGAGATCTTCAATCCTTTAATACCTAGCTTGAAAATAGTGCACAAATCCTTTTCCAGATGCCCTCACATTTGGTCGCAAAGATTTCAAAAGAAAACCTAACAATAGCATAAGCTCTCTTTCTCATAGTCGAGCTCCCCTTGTTCTAATCATGAAGAGCCATATTTACACAATAAATTCAAATAACAGAAATACAGGATTACTCCATTTTTTCCTTAAATAAGTCTATAAATAGATAATATATTGATATAAATGATTTTTTTCATAGAAATTGGAGGGTTTATTTGTTTTGTTGTTAAACCTTTTCCTCGTTGTTCCTTGATTTGATGTTTTTCTTGTGTACGAAATTTTGAATAAGGATCCGAATTGGATATATTTTCTTCATCCATACGTTCGTAGCTTCTAGACTATATCGTTGGAGGAATTTTTATTATCTAGTACACAAAAAACTAAAATAAAAATTATAGAATACCTAGTAAATGGACGTCATACTGGAAATTTATTCAAAAAAAAAAAAAAAAACATGAAAACTACTAAAACTGGCTTAAAATTATTTTACAACTAAAACTAATGATTCCAACGAAAAAAAAGTGCATTGATATTTAATCTAAATTATTTACAACCCTAATCCTAATCAATTCATTAATTAATCTTACTTTACTAGATATCGACATATAAATTTCCCGAAGGTTTTAACACATTACTCTTTTTATATCGGACCAATGTAATGAGAATCACTAAATGGGAAACTCTCCATCACTTGAAGGTACTAAAAGTTTAGTCCCTCAGTATATCAGGTGGTTAGTCCATTGGTGTATCATGAATTCAATGTATTTGAATATCGGGGTCAAATGATATCGGGATATTGAGAAACTTGAAACTACAACTCTACCAAAAATTCCAATATAGCAATACAATTATATGATATGAATTTCCCTAAGGTATTAACACATAACTATTTTATTGTATCAAGTTTAATAGAACCTTTAAATTTCATGATCCATGCCTCTTTCAGAAATATCTACATGTAGAAAGGATATCTTGTGGTTTTGATTATTATGCATATACCAAGAAATCAAAATCATATAGATGACTGAATAACTAATCAAATCCTAGACTGGCATGTATCACACACACACACACACACACACATATATATATCTGATCCAAAATGGATCATAAAAACCCTCTAAGTCTTCAAAATAAAAAACTATCACAAAAGGATGAACTTATAAAAATGGCGGATTACACTATCGGGCCTGAAAAACATGAAGAATTGCCCAAAAACAGAGTTATTGGAGGCTTAGACAGTGATGCACAAGAACCGTTGGATCTGGCCGATCAACGGTCTAGATCCGATTGGCATATCACAATCGGCGATGGTAGGCGAAGGCTATCGGAGGCTACCATGTGAACGTTGCGACAGGAATTAGCACGAGTCAACGAGGACCGTCGATCAAGTGCATAGATCGACGACCCAAGTTAACCCGCAATATCGCGTCGGCAAAATACAAGGAGCACTTACCAAAGGCCTGGGGACTATGTAATGTGTGATTGCAATATCACAATATCGCATTAGAGCAATGCAATAGAGGGGGGTTGATAACAAATGCGACTGTGATAGTCAGACCCGATAGGATTATGGATGAAATTTCATATGTTTTGAGTTCCGGAAAACGGGTTTTTCTGTGTATTTCACATTTTCATTAAATAAATGAAATGCAAAGGAAACACGCCTGATGCGATGAATCCGGACCCGAAAGGGTTTATATATGCAACGATATATGTTTTGAGTTTCGAAACGAGTGGGATTTCGGGCGGGCCTTTGGCGTTAAATGGTATTGGTCGGGCTTTGCCCGAGCCCATACATTGGCCACCACATGGCTAGGCGTCGGAGAGAGAAAACCACCCTTTTAGGGCGGGTAACCTTCGGGCACATAAGCCACCCAAAATCGATAATAACCGTTGGATCGACGATCACTTGCGATAGGACCCAAAGATGGATCCGAAGGGATTATGTGGTGGAATTGATAATATTTCAGGTCCGATAGACTACGTTTGGGTGGATTCTCCCGTGTTTTAGAGTATTTCTCTATGTAAATAGAGAATGACCATTTTTTGGATTTCAAGGGCACCAATGGTCCCTTCTGTTACAAAACCGGTGGCCACCATCCCTGAAGACGTTTAGCAATGATTGCTAACGCTCAGAGGGGGACTTGAGTGGACAGAGGCCAAAAGCCAGAAAGTCCAGAAGAGGAAATGAACAGACAACACCAATTAGCTTTAAAGCCACAAAATGACAAAGACAGAGGCAAGCAGTGCTGAGACAGAGCAAAGACAGAGATAGAGAGTGAGAGGGAGAGTCTGTGTACTCAGAGAGGCTTGAGGGATTCAAGCAAACTCCTGTTGTTTGTATCTGTTGTGTTGAGACTCAATTTGAGCTCACATTTTGTAAAAATCTTCTCTTGAAGACATAATAGAGAGGTCACCACTGAAGGCTGGACCAAGGGACGTAGCCCAAGAGTTTTGGGTAAACTCCATATTAAACTTGTTGTGTTATGTGTGTTTGTCTATTATGTTTCTCTATCTGCTCATTGTCTATATTATTCACAATCTTATCAATCTGTTGCACTAAGTAATATAGACAAATCCATGCACATGAGTCTGTAATACCTTAAAAGTAATCTAAGATCTTCATTTTTATATCAAGTGGTATCAGAGCTTTAGGTTTGCTAAGGTTAGACAAGCTTGTGCTGGATTGTTGAATGCTAACTAGGTCAAAGCTCAAACTAGGAGAAGGAGAACTTGTTGAGGCTAATCCAGAAATTGGAAGAGTCAATCCTAGGAGGAGAATGGTAGAACAAGTCCCATTGGAATCAAAATCTCAGTTCATGGACAGTTTCATGACCATGAGAGCCATGGTGGAAGAGATGTATCGAGAATTCAAGAAGGGTCGAGGTGAAAGCACTTCAACACCCAAACAAGACAAGGGAGCAGAGGAACCTTCTCTAGATGCCCTAGAGGGAAAAGGGAAAGGAGAAAAGACTCCTCCATCATCTCCTCCACCATCACCTCCATCATCCTCATCTCCTAGCCCTGAAAAGAAAAAGAAGAAAACATCTTTGATTAAATTAGATGTAAAATTTGATTTGCCAATATATGATGGAGAATTAAATGCAGAAAAGCTAGATAACTGGATTAGATAGATTGATGTATATTGCAGGGTGTAGAACATTGTTTCAGAAAGGATAAAAATTCAGGTGGCTAGCCTTCGCCTTGGAGGAACTACCCTAGTGTGGTGGGAAAGCAGGACACAAGCTGATTTGAAGAAGCATGGTAAAAAGTCTTTCTACCTGCTGTGAATTTGTTTCTGCTTTTAAAAAACAATTCTATCCACTAGCTTATATGCAGCAAGTAATGATGAGTTGGAAAACTCTTCTCCAGTTAAAGGGAAAAGTGTACAAAGGTATACCCAGGAATTTAGAAAAAGAGCTTTAACTCTAGGCATTTCTGTAGACTCACCTGAAACTTTTTTGAAGTATATAGGTGGTCTACATAGCTATTTGAGGCACACCATTCTCATATTTAACCCCACTAGCCTAGATGATGTATTAGTTCAGGCTACACATCTAGAGGCTAGAGGCAAGAATGTGAACCCAAAGATTGGGGGATCATCAAAACCCTCTGCAAGCAAGAACAAGGAAAAAAAGAAGCTGAAATGGAAAGAGAGGAAGGAAAACGCTATACAGAAGGGCAAACCTTCATGCACTCACTGCAAGAAGCATGGACGCGATGATGAAAACTGCTGGTCTTTGCATCCGGAGCTGAAACCTAAGAAGTCCGGTGGTAAGAAGAAGAAGATTACTGCTGCTATTCAAAAGACTTGGGGTCAGACTCAGGTGATGAAAAACAGTCACAGCCACAAGTATAAAAGGTAAAAATTCTAAAGCATCTACAAGTAATTCTGCACAATCTATTGATAATGAAGATAATGAGAGGAAAAGACATGAGCTTTTTTATATTAGAGTTATTTCCAAGCACCAAAAGATTGATACTTTATTTGATAGTGGATCACAAGTAAACTTGATTTCTGAAGCAATTGTAAAGAAGTTGGGACTACTAACCACACCTCACAAGAAGCCATATCCATTAGGTTGGGTATGTGATAAATCAAAGTTACCAGTGACTAGACAACGTAAACTTAGGTTTGCTATTGGGTCAACATTTGTAGATGAGGTTCAGTTAGATATAGTTTCCTTGGATATATGTGGTATTGTTTTAGAAAGTCCTTACTTGTATGATAGAAAAGCCATTTTCTATAGAGCTGAAAATAAGTATCAAATCACTAAGGATGGAATAGAATATATTGTAAGAGCTCATAAACTCAAAAATAATTACTCTCTCATAAACTCAGGGCAGATGAAAAGAATTGTAAATTCATGCAAGCAATTTTTACTAATGGTTGTAAAGGAAAAGAACCTTGACAAAACCAATGTATTTGAAGGCTGTGATGCTAAATAGAAAGCTGATTTAGATAAAGTTGTTTAAGAATATGATATCCTATTTCAAGAACCTAAAGGTTTGCCACTCAAAAGGGAAATAGTACATGATATTCATTTGCAGCAAGATGCTCCATTGCCTAACATTGGAATGTACAGGTTATCTGCTTTAGAGAATGCAGAGATCAAGAAGCAGGTACATGAGCTGCTCGATAAAGGGTTCATAAGACCAAGCACATCGCCATGTGGATCTCCAATCATGTTGGTGAGAAAGAAAGATGGTTTGTGGAGGATGTGCATTGATTATAGAGCACTGAATAAAATAACGATCAAGAATCGTTATCCTCTTCCTCGCATTGATGATCTATTAGATCAACTAAAAGAAGCAGTTTACTTTTCCAAGTTGGACTTGCATAGTGGCTATCATCAGGTCAAAGTAGCAGAACAAGATGCATGGAAGACTGCTTTCAAAACAAAGTAAGGGTTGTATGAATGGCTAGTTATGCCTTTTGGCTTAACTAATGCTCCTGGCACTTTCATGAGATTTATGAATGATGTACTCAGACTTTTTATTGATGATTTTGTAATTATATATTTAGATGACATTCTTGTTTTCAGTAAAACACGAGAAGAACATTTGAAGCATGTAAAGCATAATTTAGATGTTTTGAAAAGAGAAAATCTCTATGTGAAGTTATCAAAATGTGAATTTGGCAAAACATCTTTAAATTATTTTGGTCATATTGTAGGGGGTGGTGAATTGAAGATAGATCCCTATAAGGTTTAAGTCATTGTGAACTGGCCTAAACCCAAATCTGCTACAGAAGTTAGGAGCTCCCTAGGAGTAGCACAATATTGGAGAAAGTTTATTGCTAACTTTTCCTTGATTGTAGCTCCCTTACATTCTTTAACAGGATTGAACAAGGTTTTTCAGTGGGGAGGAAAATAGCAGAAAGCCTTCAAAACCTTGAAAGAAAAATTAGTACAACACTAGTACTAGCATTGCCAGATCTTCAATGACCATTTGAGATTGAAACAAATGCCATTGAATATGCCATGGGAGCAGTGTTGATGCAACATGGTAAACCCATATGCTATCATTTTGAGACATTTAATTATGCAGTAGTTAATTATCCCACATATGATAATGAATTGTATGCATTAGTACAGAGTGTGAAAAAGTGGAAACATTACTTAATGGGAAAAGAAACAATCATCCATACAGATCATCAACCACTTCAATATTTTCACTCACAAACTAAATTACAGCAATCAAGACACTCTAGGTGGATGGGTTTTCTACTGCAGTTTCACCTTGTCATCAGATATAAGAAGGGCATACATAATAAGGTTGTAGATATGCTATCAAGACCAATCATAAATGCATCTACTATACTTAAGCATAACTCAGTATTGCATGAAAGCTACATTGAACAATATGCTCAAGATGTAGATTTTAAAGATGTATATGCAACTTTAAGTCATGGAAAACAAGTAGAAGAATTGTATTATCATGTTAAGAACCAAATCTTATATCATTTGGGAAATTTATGCATTCCTAAAACTGAAAGAGTTAACATAATCCGAGAAGCACATACTTCTCTAATATCAGGTCATTTTGGTGTAAGTAAAACAGTTGCACAACTGCAAAGGTTTTGTTATTGACTAAGAATGCATGAGACAGTTTCTAGATATATTTAAGGGTGTCCCATGTGTGCTAAAAGCAAGCCCAACAATAGAAAACTAGGCTTGTACACTCCACTTCCATTTCCTTCTCATCCTTGGGAAAGTGTTTCCATGGACTTTGTTGAGGGATTGCCAAATTATAGAAAGGGTCATGATTATTTATATGTTATTGTGGATAGGTTCAGCAAAATGTGCATTTTAATACCTTGTAACAAGCAGATTACAATTGAACAAACAACGAAGTTGTTCTTTCAGCATGTATGGGTTCATTTTGGGTTACCCACTTCTATTGTATCTGATCGAGATTCCCGATTTGTTGGGAAGTTTTGGTCAAGTCTATGGGAGTTGATGGACACTAGATTGAAGAAAAGCATAACATTTCATCCACAAACAGATGGCCAAACAGAGGTGGTCAATAGGATAGTGATCCAGTTGCTCAGGGGCTATTGTAGCAAGCATCCTAAGCTTTGGGACAAACATTTGAGTTATGTGCAACATGCTTACAACCGTACCAAGCACTCTTCTACACAGAGATCTCCTTTTGAGACTTGTTTTGGTTTTAGACCAAAGTCTCCCTTGGATTTTGTCTTTGGAAAAGACATAGCAGTTGATGGACACAGTGATGTGGACAAAGCAACCAAGTTCATTGAAGAGATCCAAGAAATTCACCAGGCAGTGCAGGAACAGCTGGAGAGAAGCCAGGCCAAGTACAAGGCCAGGCATGAAAAGCATCGAATTGAGCATAGCTTCCAAGTTGGTGATCAAGTTTGCCTATACATCAGCAAAGACAGAATGCAAGGTGAAGGTAAGAAACTAAAGCCAATAAGGCATGGGCCTTTCAAGATACTTGAGAAAATTGGTGAAAACACTTTTCGCTTTGATTTGCGAGCTTACATGCACATCTATTCAGTAGTTAATGTAGAAATCTTGAGACTATTTGAACCTTCATTAATTGAAGATCCCGAAGAGCAAAGTCAGTTGCCTTCTATTCATGATATGTCACCTGAATATCTCAATGAGTTGTAGGAAGATACAGTTCTGGATAGGAAGGTGAGAACTATGTGCAAAGGGGATGTTGAGTACCTCAGAATTGGGCTCAAAGGTTCAAAACCAAGCAGTGCATGATGGATAGAGATTGGAAAAGTGAGGAAGATGTATCCTCACTTGATTGATGCTTAAAAACCAACTTTTGGTGGTCCAAAAGATTTTTCAGTGGGAAGGCGTGATCCAAAATGTTGGGCTGTGTTATATTCTTTCCACGACTAGCCCACATAGTTAACCAGGGGGTTAGAAGGGGGATGGATCCCCCCCTTCGTTGCGCTGATTGCGTAGTGGGGGGAGTCACAAGGAGTTTGAGGGGTGCAGGTAACCCCACTCTATGGGGTCCAGGGCAGCGCCCCAGAAAATTTTGGTTTTGGACCCTATATTAGGTTGGGCGGACCTACCTATGGTTTTGTGCATGTTTTTCGCACATGCTTTTGGATGCGATGGTTTTCAGTCCATGGTTTTGGACGCGATGGTTTTCAGTCCATGGTATTGGATGCTTCAACATGTATAAATATGTACTGTAACATTGAAAGGAACATAATGAAAAATCAAGCTTGTAGTCCCGGTTTTGGGATCCAGGGGAAAATCTATGTGTATATGTGTTTTATGTGTTATTCTCTCGCATTGTTTATTTTCTGTGTTTTAGAATTCGTATGCAGGTAATTTCTATACAGGGTTAAAACCTACACAAAATGGATCCTAAAAACCCTCCAAGTCTTCAAAATAAAAAACTATCGCAAAGGGATGAACTTATAAAAATGGTGGATTACACTATCGGGCCTGAAAAACATGAAGAAATGGCCAAAAACATAGTTATCGGAGGCTTCAACAGCGATGCACAGGAGCCGTCGGATTTGGCCGATCAACGGTCCAGATCCAATCGGCATATCGCAATCGGTGATGGCAGGTGGAGGCTATCAGAGGCTACCATGTGAACGTTGTGATAGTGATCAACGCGAGTCAATGAGGACCGTCGATCAAGCGCGCAAATTGACGGCCCAAGTTAACCCGCAATATCACGTCGGCAAAATACAAGGAGCACTTACCAAAGGCCCAGGGACTACGCGATGTGCAATTGTGATATCACAATATTGCATTAGAGCAATGCAATGGAGTGGGGCTGATAAAAAATGCGACTGCAATAGCCAGACCCAATAGGATTATGGATGAAATTTCATATGTTTTGAGTTCCGAAAAACAGGTTTTTCTGTGTATTTCGCATTTTCATTCAATAAACGAAATTTAAAGGAAAAACGCCCGATGCAATGAATCCGGACCTGAAAGGGTTTATATACGGAATGATATATGGTTTGAGTTTCGAAACAAGCGAGATTTCAGGTGGGCCTTTGGCGGTAAGTGGTATTGGCTGGGCTACACTTGAGTCCATACACTGGCCGCCACATGGCTAGGCACCGGAGAGAGGAAACCACCCTTTTCGGACAAGTAACCTCCAGGCACATAAGCCACCCGAAATCAATAATAACCGTTGGATCAACGATCACTTGCGATAGCGCCCAAAGACAAATTCGAAGGGATTATGGGGCAGAATTGATAATATTTCAGGTCCGATAGACCGTGTTTGGGCAGATTTTCCCATGTTTTAGAGTATTTCTCTGTGTAAATAGAGAAAAACCTTTTTTGGGATTTCAAGGGTGCCGATGGTCCCTTCCGTTACAAAACAGGGGGCCACCATCCTTGAAGACATTTAGCAATGATTGCTAATGCTCAGAGGGGGATTTGAGCGGACAGAGGTCAGAAGCCAAAAAGCCCAGAAGAGGAAACGAACAGACAACACCGATTAGCTTTAAAGCCACAGAATGACAGAGATAGAGGCAAGCAGTGCTGAGACAGAGAAGAGACAAAGACAGAGAGTGAGAGGGAGAGTTTGTGTACTCAGAGAGGCTTGAGGGATTCAAGCAAACTCCTACTGTTTATATCTGTTGTGTTGAGACTCAATTTGAGCTCACATTTTGTAAAACTATGCTCTTGAAGACATAATAGAGAGGTCACCACTAAGGGTTGGACGAGGAGACGTAGCCCAAGAGTTTTGGGTGAAATCCCTATTAAACTTGCTGTGTTATGTGTGTTTTTCTATTATGTTTCTCTATCTTCTCATTGTCTATATTATTTGCAATCTTATCGATCCGTTGCACTAAGTAATATAGGCAAATCCATGCCTATATATGTGTGTGTGTGTGTGTCTATATATATATGTATATATGTAGGTATATATGTATATATATGTATATATATATATATATATATATATATATATATATATATATATATATATATATATATATATATATATATATATATATATATCAACTAGATTAAGGCCAGGAAAATAGGTCATCAAAATAAGGGAACATCCTCATAATGGTTGCTTTCCCTAGTACATACATAAACTATATCTAGGGCTGTACCCCTGTACCCCTTGCTAGAGGTCCCAATAATGCATCTAGTACTAGGAGGCGATGCACATTCACTACTGCCATTGCGAAGTGATGAAGAGTTGTATGTTGTGCTCTGTCATGTGCTGAAACCGTCTCCACAACCTCCTCCCCCAAGCCAGCTCACCCCTCCTTGTGTATCCCTCACACTAGGGTGACTGCTTGATCCCACGCATCCTCTGAGTCCCTCAACTGAGCCTTTGTAGTCTCTGCCCGAGCCTCTGCAACTACTTCTTGAGCCTTCGTTGCCTTGGCATGCTCCCACATTTGGATCATCTCCGTTGAGGTAGAAGAGTTACCTCCCTCTCCAAAGGGACCACCAATCTCTAGCCAATGACACTGCACCAGTCTCTTAGGCTCCTCCCGAGCCTTGACATCCCTCTGTCGCTGATGAGCCCCAAAAATGGATAATTATTTGGGCTCATTTAACCTCCTAATTTGACTTAATCCACCATTATCATTAGTTTATTGCATGTTTTTGATTATATTTATGCTAATAGAGTGAATTTGGTTAGTCATTATGCCAACAAGTCTAATGGGTGCTTTGTGTAGCCTTTTTGGTCAACTTGGAGACAAAATTGAAGGTCTTAATGAGCACTTGGCAGCCAAATTCGTGGGAGAACAAGGGAGAGGATTTGTAGGAAGGTGTCCCCCTCATTTATGGGCCCTTACCTCGAATTCTCCACCATCAGCTCAGAGTTCAAGGGCCACCAAATCAATCAGCACAAGGGCAGCCAAGCAAGTCAAGTAGGACTGCTGTTAACTACAAGTCTTGGGCAGCCGAGTCCCTAAAGTTTAGGAGGACTGTTGGGGTCCTCAATTTGTATAAATAAGAAGGCTTAGGGCCTCATTTGGGGTTAGCTAGTGGTTAGTCATTTTGTAGCTGGTAGTTAGTCATTTCATAGTCTTGTTGTAGTCATGTTGTAATTCGATTTTTAGGCAATAGATTAGTTTTGCTGTCAGCTCATTTTCAAGTTCTCCTTGTGGACAGTTTTGATGTAACTCTTCATTTCTTGATCAATAAAGATGAATCGAGCTTTGCACCAGCTCTAAATCTCTCTTAGGAGGCTGTAGCTCTTGGGGTTGGGCCCATCTCAAGTGCCCAGTACCTCCTTTGTTTATCTTTATGTGTGTTTGCTGCGTTCTTAAAATAAAATCTGCTCTTTAAATTTAAGTCTTTCTTTGTTATTTAGGTTGCTCTTGATGGTTAAAGTAGATTTTTATGTTTAGAATAGATTGGTAGGAGTTATTCATGCATTCAGATCTTTTGGAATGTTCTTGCTCACGTGTTGTACGTGGTTCTTGTTATAAATAAAGCTGTTGTCCATTCTTGTTACTGTTAGCTAGATCATATTAGGGTAGCATAACTAGATCTTTGTTTTCTTGCATGTCTTTGTTTGTTCAGTTTGAAAAACCACTTGCAGAGTACCTGTTATCCTTCTCTATCTACCCATAATCCATCTGATAATCTACTCCAACCCTTAGTCCATGATTCGTACCCTTCATTTGCCATACTTTCCCCACCTTGCCCTAATTCCTACATTCTTGTGCATCATCGCTTCCTCCATCCTTGAACAAATCCAATCACTCCTTAGCCTCATCCACTAAGTCCTAGGCCTCTTCACACCCCTATTTCACCTCCATACTCATTCCTCCATCTTTTTCCCTCCATCCATGCTCCAAAATCCCATTTTGAAACATCCTGTAGAAGAATTACAGAACATCCTATAGAACCCCTGCAGACTTCCTGTAGAAGCTCATAAACACGGTTTCTTGGCAGCCAAACTTTGTGAGACTCTCTGGAAGGGTGTTAGGGACCCTTTAGACCCTCTCTGAACCTTCCCAACCTTTCCCAAGCGCTTCTCCTCCTTGATCCACCTCTGCACAGTGAAAAGCTAGTTAAAAGCACATGCATGATAATTCTAATAACTTAATCAAAAATACAAAAAGATGTTTTCTTCAGATAGTGATAACTTAGACACATGCATTTTACCTTCCTAGAAGTAATGGCATCTCTTTCAGTAGTTTGCATGCTCTCCTTTGCATCAGTAGGACTAGCTAGTAGAATTAGGGTTTGCTAGGGTTTGCGTTCCTTTTTGGCTTTCATTTTCTTTTCGCAATTAGATTAGCTTCCTTCGAGTTAGCTTTCATCCATCAATTAAAAAGCTTCTTCTAAGAGCTCATAGAAGTTGGCTTAAGCTCTTAGCGGACTTGTGCCAGCTGACCAAGTGACAGTTGCGGCAAGAGCTAGTACTTGTGCATACAGCACCGTCGCTTCCAAGTTTGTTACGAACTACCGGGTTGATAAAATTAAAGAAGGGAGTTCTAGGAGTTGTAGCATTATTGCTACAATACTGGAGCCCACCATCTTTTTGGCGCCGTTGCCGGGGAAGCGTCAGAGTATTGGTGATTGTCGCTTTTCTTCTATTTTCCACTACAATCTTCTTCTAAGTAGTTTATTTCATTTCCATTATGCAATTTCGTTTATGCAAAAGTAGATTAGCATTTCCCGCTTTCATAGATTAGCATTTCAATTCCGCAATTTCATTTCTGCAAGCGTAGATTAGCATTTCAATTCCGCAAGCGTAGACTAGCATTTCATTCCTGCAATTTCATTTGAGCAAAATAGATTAGTCCTTTCCAACTTTCATTTCAATTCCGCATTTTCATTTTAGCAAGATAGTTAGTTGCAGTTCAATCTATTTCAGTTTTGCAAGTAGAAGTAGAAAAAAGAAAAAATCAACCAAAAATATTTCATTTCATGCCTTGTAGGAGTAGAGATAAGTTAGAAAAATGATTGCACAACACCCCCCCCTTTGCTTCACACAACCAACCTTTTCTCTTCTTCGATGGCTGTGACTAAGAAGAACCCCTGGGTGGACATCAAGACATATCTGAAGAACCTCTAGGGGAGAAGAAGAAGAAAACATTCCTCTAGAGCAAATGGCTACAAGCAGAAATGTTGGGAGCAGTACCTTATCCAAAAATGAATTTGCAAATCAGATAGAAGATTTCCAGAGTGATATGAGGCAGTTTCTTGCCATGCAACTGGATACCTTGCGGATCCAAAAGAAGCAAGAAGAAGCCAAGAGGGCTTTGGCCATTTTTTGTCCTAGGTGCACTAGAAAGCATCCTAGGAACGAATGTCCAATGCACTCTCTAGAAGTGTGTTTCATCTGTGAAGAATACCATCCTACAAATCAGTGCCCTTCTTTGCCTGGACTTAAAGTTGCATATCAAAGAGTTAAAGGAGCCACTGAACCACTCTATCATATGAACCAAAGGAAGCCGCATGAACCTAGATATTACCAGCAGGAGCTGCAAGGGACATCTGAGACCTATTATGACCCCTATCAAGCCACTTTCATGCCTTCTTGGGGTCCCCCTACTCATCCTTCCTGGTTCACACCTCCTCCTTGTTCCTTCACAGATCCATATTATGCCCAACCAGCTGCTCATTCATTTCACTCTTATGCTCAGCCACAACCTCAGTGGAATGAACCTCATCAGGGGTGGAGGCCCCAATACAACACTCCTCCCGCTTCTTTTCCTCCACCACCTGCTCATCCACAACCATCGCCTCCTCCTCCACCAAGGCAACCCTAAATGCCTACCCAACCACAATGCCATCCATCTCCATCTCAATTTCACACCTCCACTCAACTACCAGTACCATTTCCAAAGCCATACAATGGAGTAGCTCAACCCAATTGCAAAGCTGAGGCACAACATGTGCAAATGACTCCTTTTGAGCTCAATGATGTTCACCAAAGCTCAGGAAGAGTGTTGCAAAACAGAGATTATATTGACAACATTGAAGGACCAAAGGAAAAAGAAGATTCCAAAGAGGAGATCAAAGAACCATGGGCTGCACTTGATGAAGAGAAGATATCAGAATCAGAGATCGAGAGAGTTCCTTCATGGTTACCATCAAATCCTCCATGTACTCAAGAGAAAGATCAGCAAAAAGAGGAAGATGAGAAGGTCATGATAGAAGGTGACATGAAGAATGATCCAGATCAGCAAAAGGACCAAGGATATCAAAGCTATATTGAAATATGGTTTCAGAAGGTGACTAAGTTGCAGCGGTACTCTCTTCCTCAGCTATGTTTGATCCCTTCAAAGTCAGATCATTTGGTCTCTAAAGTCCGGATAGTTGTCCAAGCATGCATTTCGAGCCTTCACATCATTTTTTCTCTAATCTCGATGTGCACATGGCTCCATTGGAAGTATTCTTATACTTGAGAATGATCTTGTTTTTCAAGTAGGGTAGGGTAGAGCAAAAAAAAAAAAAAAAAAAAAGAGAGAAAAAGGAAAAGGAAAAAATGAAAATAAGAAGAAAATCAAAATCTAAGGTGAAAACCTCCTCGGAGGCGCCTTAGATTGGCTCATTGATTGAAAACCTCCATGAGGCGGTCAATGGGTTGGAAAGAAGAGAAAATAAAAAGGGAATAAGATCCTTGGGTGAAAACCTCCCTTGGAGGCGCCCAAGGAAGGCAATTAGGGTGAAAACCTCCATGAGGCGCCCTAGTTGTTTTTCAAAAAAAAAAAAAAGAAGAGAAAAAGAAAAAGAGAAATAAAACTAATTTCCATTGGCTAATTTCAGGTTGCAGCAAGGACATTGCAGGGCAAGAGGATCACTCACAACCAAGTCCAAGGGAGTTATGTGCCTTCTACAGGAAGTCCTGTATTTCTACAGGAAACATCCTGTAGAACCTTTGGACGAACCAAATTCAAGTTTAAAGTGGAATCTGATGGTGGGAATCTGTTGATTAGGCCTACAAGCACTTGTGTGTCCATCCCTTGCCTTTCTCGATCATTTGTCCACCTCATTGTGCTTCTACAGGAAGTTCCTGTAGAAATTATGGGAAACTAGACATGGATTTCAAAAAGGCGGTTTGGCAAACATGGTAGCTTCCTCAAGGGTTCAGAAGCCTCCTGCACTTTTAAAACTCCTCCTCCATCATCTCCATGCCTGCATCACAACCCAAGCTCATTCTTTTTCACCATGCAAAAACTTGCAAAATGCCTTAAAGAAAAAATACATAGAACAAAATTTGTTTTTGCCATAACATGAAAACCATGCATCCATTTGAAAAACCAGTTTATGGGGAATTGTACAAGGGTGATGGCAACACGCTTGAGCAGTTTCAGCCAATTCCGGTGCACGGTTCCCAAGAAATCAGCCTCCATCACCATCAGCCATTTTTGCGTTTTCTCCATATCCGTGCATCCATTTTAAAACCTGTTTCATGGGGAGATGCACATGGGTGATAGTAACCTACCCAAGCAGTTTTAGCTGATTCCGATGCACGGTTTCCGAGAAATCGATCTCTAAAATCTTCATCCATTTTCCATTTTTCTCAAAATCCGTGCATCCATTGATCACGATTTTGCTATGGGAGGTGCATAATGATGATAGGAACATGCTTAGCAAGTTTCAGATCAATCCGGTTTACCGTTTGGGAGCAATGGCGAAAACAAGTTCTGGTTCTGTGAAAATTCAACAGCAGCAGCTTGAAGGTGGAGGTCTGAACGTGGAAATGAACTCCTGCAGCTTGGATCCATCCAGAGGACACCTGCACAAGAAAAAACAACCATGAATCATCAATCAAGCCACCATGCAACTACATCAACACATGCATGCAGCAAATGAAGATCAACACATGCATGCAGCAAAGCAACCACGCACGACTTGCAGGTACGTGACTAAACTTGTTCCTCTGTTTGCATAAATCTAATCTAAGCATTGCATGAACGAATGAGATGGTTGGGATTAAAAAAATCGGTGGCCAGCTAACTAGCCACCCTCGTCCAGTCAAACAGCGCTCGGTGGGTGCAATCAACATGTGTGCTCAGCCATCTCAGGAAGAATATTGGAAAACAGGTAGTGATGGACAGTTAAACTTCAACGTGATTGATGGATGAGATTACAGGCAGAGAACAAACAGTTAAGCACTGTAGAGGACCAATAGTTTGCATGGGCCAGCACACGTCTCTGCCACCTCGCCACAAATCACGCCTCAATTAAAAATGCTCGGCTGACTCTCACCATCCGCTGATTAATTTTTCCACGTTCTTGACAACAACCAATGCAAAACATACAACCCTGAGGCGCTGCAAATCTGATCTTTTTGTTTTGGCTACTTTCTATGGTGCAGTCATAAACAAGCCTTCCATCATCCAGTCTACTGTCATCATCATATGGAACTGAATATTTGCAAGCTTTAGGATAAGAATTGGTTTTAGTAACAATCTCTTCCACTGTAAACCACCATCTAAAAGGTAATTCAGCTTCTAAAGGTGTCTCTTGTTATCCCAAAAAGACCACCAATTCTCAACTGCTTCAATCCGTGCATGCTGCATTCTCTGTGTGCTTTGACATTTTTTACAAGTACCTGTGCAACAAAGTGAAAAATGAACAAGTACTCATGGGACATCCTTTAAGTGATGGCATTTTAAAGCTTGCTGCAAGGTATCAAGGTCATTTGCAAAATTTGAGATCAGTGGTGCCTGAAAATTACAGATGGACTAAAGTAAGTTGTAGACTTCAGTCCAAACTTGCAATGTTGGTACCTATCGTTGGCATGTGTTGTGATTGGCATTAGGAAATGTTCAAGATTGCAAGGTGAAGTATGGAGGAGTCATTTTTCACTTTTTTATCTGAGCCTGTAAGATCTTTTCTCAGTTGAAAATGTTTGCAAGGTCCTGTGCGCTGCAGTGAAAAATGAACAGATGGACTCAAACAAGGTGTAGCTGTCAGTTGAAAAGTTATGAAGATTGGTACCTGTCTTTGGTGGCAGATAGCTTGTTCTATCATATTCTAAGGGGACATTATCAAAGAGCTGCCTTACTGATTGAGAGTTAATACGGTTGTCTGTGGTCATGCTATTCAGCCCCAAGCATCAAGTTTTGGTGCCAGGGTAAAGGAAAATAGGAGATACAATGAGAATGCTCATAAGGGTTGGCTCGAAAATTGGTGGAGAGTCATTTCTGAGGTGGAAGCAACAATAGGGACTGTTGCCATTGCTCAAGTTTTAAGCAAGGATTTGAACTTTGTTCATCATCTAATTGACACGAATAACTGGAAAGAGGTTAGGGCCGTCTTTGTTCTTTTGGCAGTCACAAAGGAGAGGCAGGTGGACGATATGCGATTCTTTGAGGACTCAAAGTCGTTGATGGAATGGATGAGGGGAGGATATACAATAATCAGAACCTACTGCTTCCAGATGCAATAAGGATGGCTAATGACAGCAGTTCCTCACATATCTACAGAGAAGAAAACACTGAAGCTGACAGTCTTGCAAATAGGGCCGAGGAGTTACAGTATGGGCTGTTGATGGTCTGAAATTGCAACAGATGAGGTTTTATCGTTCCCTGCTTAACAGATTCTTGAGTAGTTTTGATCGTGTCTATGTGCTCTATCCCGAAATGGTTTGTGCTTTACCCCGGGATGGGATGTTACAGGCTTGAGTCTAGGATAGCCACAGCCAAGCTGAAATGAAAATCACCCACAGCCAAGCAGGATATAGTGGTGCTGTCTGTTTCTACAGGAAGCCAGAACTCAGCTACAGGACTTTCTACAGGAAGTTTGGAAACAGGGGCAGCAAAAGGAGAAATCGGAGGGATTTGAAGCTTGGCATGACAAGGAGGCCACCAGGGCCATCAAAGATGAGGAGAGAGATTGGTTGCTCAGAGGATGAGCAACACGTTCAGTAGGGGGGTGATGATGAGCCCCAAAAATGGATAATTATTTGGGCTCATTTAACCTCCTAATTTGACTTAATCCACCATTCTCATTAGTTTATTGCATGTTTTTTATTATATTTATGCTAATAGAGTGAATTTGGTTAGTCATTATGCCAACAAGTCTAATGGGTGCTTTGTGTAGCCTTTTTGGTCAACTTGGAGACAAAATTGAAGGTCTTAATGAGCACTTGGCAGCCAAATTCGTGGGAGAACAAGGGAGAGGATTTGTAGGAAGGTGTCCCCCTCATTTATGGGCCCTTACCTCGAATTCTCCACCATCAGCTCAGAGTTCAAGGGCCACCAAATCAATCAGCACAAGGGCAGCCAAGCAAGTCAAGTAGGACTGCTGTTAACTACAAGTCTTGGGCAGCCGAGTCCCTAAAGTTTAGGAGGACTGTTGGGGTCCTCAATTTGTATAAATAAGAAGGCTTAGGGCCTCATTTGGGGTTAGCTAGTGGTTAGTCATTTTGTAGCTGGTAGTTAGTCATTTCATAGTCTTGTTGTAGTCATGTTGTAATTCGATTTTTAGGCAATAGATTAGTTTTGCTGTCAGCTCATTTTCAAGTTCTCCTTATGGACAGTTTTGATGTAACTCTTCATTTCTTGATCAATAAAGATGAATCCAGCTTTGCACCAGCTCTAAATCTCTCTTAGGAGGCTGTAGCTCTTGGGGTTGGGCCCATATCAAGTGCCTAGTACCTCCTTTGTTTATCTTTATGTGTGTTTGATGCGTTCTCAAAATAAAATCTGCTCTTTAAATTTAAGTCTTGCTTTGTTATTTAGGTTGCTCTTGATGGTTAAAGTAGCTTTTTATGTTTAGAATAGATTGGTAGGAGTTATTCATGCATTCAGATCTTTTGGAATGTTCTTGCTCACGTGTTGTATGTGGTTCTTGTTATAAATAAAGCTGCTGTCCATTCTTGTTACTGTTAGCTAGATCATATTAGGGTAGCATAACTAGATCTTTGTTTTCTTGCATGTCTTTGTTTGTTCAGTTTGAAAAACCACTTGCAGAGTACCTGTTATCCTTCTCTATCTACCCATAATTCATCTGATAATCTACTCCAACCCTTGGTCCATGGTTCGTACCCTTCATTTGCCATACTTTCCCCACCTTGCCCTAATTCCTACATTCTTGTGCATCATCGCTTCCTCCATCCTTGAACAAATCCAATCACTCCTTAGCCTCATCCACCAAGTCCTAGGCCTCTTCACACCCCTATTTCACCTCCATACTCATTCCTCCATCTTTTTCCCTCCATCCATGCTCCAAAATCCCATTTCGAAACATCCTGTAGAAGAATTACAGAACATCCTGTAGAACCCCTGCAGACTTCCTGTAGAAGCTCATAAACACGGTTTCTTGGCAGCCAAACTTTGTGAGACTCTCTGGAAGGGTGTTAGGGACCCTTTAGACCCTCTCTAAACCTTCCCAACCTTTCCCAAGTGCTTCTCCTCCTTGATCCACCTCTGCACAGTGAAAAGCTAGTTAAAAGCACATGCATGATAATTCTAATAACTTAATCAAAAATACAAAAAGATGTTTTCTTCAGATAGTGATAACTTAGACACATGCATTTTACCTTCCTAGAAGTAATGGCATCTCTTTCAGTAGTTTGCATGCTCTCCTTTGCGTCAGTAGGACTAGCTAGTAGAATTAGGGTTTGTTAGGGTTTGCGTTCCTTTTTGGCTTTCATTTTCTTTTTGCAATTAGATTAGCTTCCTTCGAGTTAGCTTTCATCCATCAATTAAAAAGCTTCTTCTAAGAGCTCATAGAAGTTGGCTTAAGCTCCTAGCAGACTTGTGCCAGCTGACCAAGTGACAGCTGCGGCAAGAGCTAGTACTTGTGCATACAGCACCGTCGCTTCCAAGTTTGTTACGAACTACCGGGTTGATAAAATTAAAGAAGGGAGTTCCAGGAGTTGTAGCATTATTGCTACAATACTGGAGCCCACCAGTCGCTATGACACAATAGGCACACCAGCCACACCCAGGCGAGGAGGATCATTGCCTACCAAGTAAGCCAATGGTCATCCACAAAATCCCACGTCTGCAAGAAAACATACATGGTATCAACATCATAAAAAAATGCATCATATCTATACATGTAAAAAATCACAAATGCAGAAATCATAAACCACATACCTACTGGTCCCCAAGCATAACTAGGAGGAAGCCCCATATATGGATCACCCCTAAAATCCACATCGCAATAAGGGTACTCTAGAACCATTTGAGGGTTGGATATGAACCAACCATCGACAGTGGCAATCCAATAATGCCCCACCACACCACCACCAGCCTGAAACATCACTAGAGCCCACCGCCTAATTTGTGGGTCTCTAGAAGGTCCTGACGACACTGCGAAAAATGGTCGGATCATCACTAACCCTCTTGTACAATATGCTGCACAAAATTCTCACGTAGCAGAAGCTCCATGCTTGACCTTGTTGCATCTGGGTTAGCTGGGACACCATACCCCTATACATAAAACTGACCCAGTAAAAAAAGTGGTCCTCTTGCAGCCTCTGCAACACTACAATCTGAGGCCCTTTCACTTGGTGAGGGGCCACTGACCCAACAAGTCATACAATCATCACCAACATAGATCGTTCAATGAGATCTAGGATGGAAGCAACATGGACACACCCCTCATTAATAGGGTTGAGACCACAGTGGCCATTCGCTCACTCATGAATGTCTACCTGCCCACTTGACAAGGGCACATGTAAGACCTCCCCACGATGCACCAAACCATTAACAAAGTATAAATCTACCTCAAGAGAAATAGGTAGATCAACTTGTCTAATGACGAATATCTATCGCTCCTCATCACAACACTGGGTCAAGAACTGCAGGAATTCACCTTGAAACCTTAGAATAGGGTTTTGAAGAAAATTTAGCAACCCCCAACCTCCTAGCATCTTACTAGCACCAACATCCCCTGAAATCACTGTGCATAGAGGCTCCTAGTCACACTCTCTCCACCGCATGCGCACCCTTTCATCAAGGATGTCAAAAGTAAAAAAACCAGCCGCCTAGGATTCCAAAAATAACTTTCACACGTATGTGCGTTTATACCAATAATAGGCACGTGGGTTGGGCGTATTTTTTTTGCAAATTCGCGCGTTTGTCAAGCCATTAGTCGCGACAATGCCAAATATTGGGCCACGCATCTGCTCGTTGAGCAGATGCACCGTCCGTGCGCCTAATCTCATTGCTGGGGCACCGACGACCCGACCTTAAATGACTTAGCCGTGGGCTCATCCAACCAACAACCCTATGGATTTGGTCCCCTAAGACACATTAACAGTGCGGCCGACCCTACTTCACCTATGGAGACCACGCGACTGAAACATAGTCGCCCGCGCTATCAAAATGTTTTACCTTAAAAAAGGTTGTATAGTTCTCCTCGCATGCTACCTGGATGCACAGGCTGACTGTAGCGACAGGAAACAACTCTTGGAACAACTCAGACCTCCCAAAATAGAAAGTATGAATGAGATGGAATATGACCCACTTTTCCCTATATACCACCCTCTTTTTCATCTTCCGGAGCCCAGTACAAAACCTCATGACCTTCGTTTTCAAAACAGTGAGAGATACAAGGATCAAGACCACATCATCTTCATCATGGTACCCTCCATTCCATTTCAGCCCCAAATTCATTTTTTGGACCCACCACGCTCAGACTACCACTTCAAGTGCACCTTCTCCTATTTTTAGATTCATCTTGTTTAGCCCATTTCAGCTTACATATTTTTTTATTAAGATGTTTTCACTTGGGGTATTGGTCATTGAGGTTTTAGGTACGTCATCAACTTCCTGCTAGAATCAACACCCTAGTGGCCGTCGACTCGATAAGTATCATTCATCACTTAGCATGATATGATTCCTATAAAGCTTTGCATATCCTCACATCATTTCTTCGAAATGCACCATAGGGTCCACCATCTCAACCACATTTACCACCACCTCCCCTTGCACGTCGTAAACATCCACGTCGATCAATAGAATCTCCCCACTCATGGATTACCTCATGTTATAGACCCCCACATTCTATTTGGAATCCATGACCATATACTCCGGCTTGGGAGCCGTCTCACTTGCATACCATGAAGATCATCCTCATTCACCTTTTTTTCACTTACTGCTAACCAACCCTACTCCCTGGCCACCTTACTCATTTCCGATGGATAAAGAATAACGCTCTTCCGCATTCTACATTGGGCCTATCAATCATCCATACAACATAAGCTCATTTGTGTCACTTCATCTTCCTCATTAACCCAACACCGAGGAAACCAATGGGGCCTCCGCTCTCCGCAAATTACACTTTACCTCCATCATCATGTAGGTCACTATTTTCATGGTGCATTAGTGTCCATGTATGTACATCCCAAACCACCTTTACATTCTTTTGGAAAGTGTACATTATTTTTAGGAAAATGGTTCCCACTCATATTTTTATGCCTTGTACTCAAGGACAATCCCTAGTCTCCCTGAGCTCACACATAATCCACATTCATTCATCCTATTCATGTTAGTCAGAACATACTCACACATGCCCTGGATGTCCTACTGGCTTTAGGGCCACTCCCCTCAGAAGAACTATTTTGACTGTTGCCACTCGCATTATAGCTCCAACCTCAGGAAAGTTGTCCATAGGCATTCATATCATCAAATTTCATTATCATTCCTTGTTGACCCACCGTATTACAATTTGTTTCACTACACATTTTGATTTCCTGAATCATCATATCGGGTGGTTGATGCCTCTTTCCCGTCGACTTCAACACCCATCTTTCAGGATCGAGGCAGTATCTTGGGTGCTCCCCCCCACTTTAGGGACATCCTTAGATAGCACAATGGGAACCATTATTTCCCATTGATGTCATCGGCCCCCCTGACATTCAACACCAACATAAGCTCTCATGTTAGGGTGGTATCATACTTCATGACCATTGTAGTTCTCTCATTTAGTCAAAGACCCACGCATCACTTAGCACCTCACTCAGCAGTGCTTACATCTTGATGCATGGGAGGTACCCACAGTTGAAGACCCATGCATCCAAAAACAACTCACTCAAGCAATGCTTCACATTTTCTTGATGCATGCGGTCACCTAACTCCTTCTATGTGTCAGAAGCACCCAGGAGGGCGTCAATAATTATCACCATCATCTATCAACATGTCAGCCATTCCAACACTAACTTGACAGGAATATTTCCTGTCTAATTGTAATAAATAGTCACTAGCCATCATAACAAGCATGGGACATGTTTGCCTCATATAACCACTTTTATTTTAGATCATGATTATCTTTTATCCTCAGTTAAGGTTGTTTCCTACTCATCTCTGCAACAAGTTATTCTCTCTATCTAGAAGTTGATCAGAGTCCCAGTTAGAAAAGAAAACATGATGTATTTCGGCTATACGTTTTCTACTAACCTCATATATCAGGGGAAACTATTAACACCAGGGAATCTTACACATTTATACAATCCAAAATACATGCAAAGTCATCTAGCAGAATGAAAAAGTGAAGATTTTCCAGCTGAAGACATTATGAAGTTCAAAAACTTTAATTTCTCCTACTCCAATGTATATTGAATTAAAAATTGATCACTACACGACTTTCTCTTTAATAGTCGCACAATGCCCGATATTTCCTTTGAAAGCCACACGGCCGAACAAATGGTCGATTCAACAATTCAGGACCACTTCCCACACTTGGAAGATGATTCCCTGACATGATTTTAGTAAAGGACAACCGAATTTGAGTCGCCTTGAAGATATGCAACCCTCAAAGGAATCCTCTTTTCCTACTCATATGTCATTTTCATTCATGAACCAAGAGAGGGAAGAAGGATTCAAAAATTCTATATAAACAGGCTATGGGAGATCCAAAGGGAAGGAAATGTTATGCTAGCCAAATTTATATAAGAGAAACCCTTCATTTCATTATTGAAATTGAAGAAGTAGAACACAATTGTGTTGGTAGAATTGCTTCTTAGCAGCCCATCACCTAGTGTGGACAAGATTTCACCATTGAGAGAGTCTTGATACTTCTTAGATACAGAGGAGAATCTTGCAAAGAGAGTGAAGAAAGGAACCTACTTGGTGAGGATTTTTTAGCACCATAGCTCAAAGAATTCTCTTCAAGTGTTTAGTATTCTACTATTTGTATTCATCTTCTACCACCAACAGTCAATAAAGGGATCCATTTTCCATAATTATGTTGACTGGATTCGTTCATTAAGCATTATTTGTGTTTTTATCTCTTTGTTTTTAAAGTTTATGTTTGTATATGTATTGTTTTCACCATTTGAAATACTTTGTTTCTTCATGCTTGTCCACCGACAACAACCAAACTGCTTGTTTTTTCTTTACAGGGAACAACCTACTAAGAAGGTGTCTTTTGGTACACCATTGCTACAAAAACACTACAACAATATCAAAATATATAAAATCATTCAATGCATCATAGTTGGTAATGCATTGATGCATTATAAGTTTATGATGCATAGCTTAGAGTGTTTTTGAAGTTAAAGTAAACATTTTTCTATGGATTAGTTCTAATTACTTTCAAGGTGCTTGGTTATAAATGCATCAATGTGCTTTATATCTAGGCCAAAAAGTGCAATTTATACGATTTAAGTGTACGAATTAAAAGTCATCTACTAAGAACATACTAGGAATATTGTTTTTGGGGAGGATTTGCAAAAACCTTCACTAGAAGTTGTTTTAAACAGACACATGCATATCAACTATTGGAAGAAGAGGGATCTAAAACTACTTTTTGATCTAGAAGGAATATACCAAGCATGCATATACACTAAATGTGAATCCATTAATGGAGGAAAAATAAAAGAGAAAGGGGACAAAATAAAAATAATTAATAAGAACTTTCCTTTGGAATGATTTTATGATGTTTCTTAAGGGAAGCTCCCAAAAGGAAGTTCTAGAGGGATCCTATATCTCTCCTCAAATCACTGTATAGCCTTCAAAGTTTGGATTGGGTAGGAAATTAAAAATTATTGTAAACAAATGGTCCTCAAATAAACCATATAGTTGGCTCAAGAATATAGTGTTACATGGTTACATTGTTTTGGGGATTCTCTACTAGCTATTCAATGGTTATGAAAGGAAGAACCATTTAAAAATTTCTCTCTACAATACCTTTTTGATGATATCCAAAAACAAATGATATCCCTATCACATATTTCTTTGTCTCATGTATATAGGGACAATAATGATGGAGCAAATGACATTTCAAAGGAGGCATCTAGGCTAGAGTAGGGTACTCAGACCATCTTCATCTTTCAAGATGGGCATCAAAATGTTTTTCCCCATGCACCACGGATATAAAATCACTATATTGGATATATTCCTATTTATAATATTTGCAAGGATGCATTTTCATTTATTAAAACCATGAATAATTGTATTTTTTTTCATAACTCATAGTCTTGAGATGGCTAGTTTCAAATTTTGGCTATCAAAAGGTGTAATATATGCCCTTTTAATTTAGGGAATAATTCTCTAGTTCATTTAGGTCTATGATATTTAAGGAAATTACATGAAGTAGTTATGTTCAATCAAGATACAAAGAACTTTTTTGAATGCCTTGAGACATATGACAATATGATTTTATTTTATTATGGTGATTTTTTTTTTGTGTGGGGTGTGTGTGTGTGTGTAACATTGTAGGTAAAAATTAATTAGGATCTTCTGAGCACCAAGATATTTGCATATCATTTTTTCAATTCTTCTCAGTTCTTAATAGATTCAAAGTTAAGATATATCTCTATTGGTTATAATAAGTTCTTGAGATTTTGTTGTTTTGATTCAAATACACATCATATGCTCCTAGTGGGTATCCCATTTGAGTTTGAAAAGTATATCAATAATTTTTTTTTGTAACATCATATGATTTACATTATTTTCAAAAGCATACACATAAATAGCTATCACTAGCTACTGGTGTACCACTTGGGTAACCAAACCAGTAGCATAAGTTCAAAATTGTATGATCGTTAATGTTATATGATATCTAATTGTCTTTTATAATGATAAAGGGGCTAGTAAAGAAACTAAACCAAAAGATGACATAAATGCTAATGGAATTTCCATTATAAAAACATTTCTTGAGATATCTGGATCGCTTGATTATCATTCAACTGGAAGTTCACCTAGATCAATCGTTATGACTCATTGACTTTGTTCGAGGAAGATAAGTCAATATTTTCCAAATTCTTGCCTAGAGCTGAATTTCATGTTAATATTCTATGCTTTATCCATGAATTATTCTATGAAAATTATCATTTCCTAATAAGTGTTAGCCTTGTCAATAATAACTCTACCCATGAGTGCTTTGATTGATGGTTTTCATATATAAGGATGTTCTAGCTATAAAAGAGTTACCCACATTAGGAATCCATTCCTTGCTATCCCAGCTAACCTACTTATATGGGATGTATATTCTTGCTTGTATTACTTTCTATTCAACATCTAAAATTTCCCTTTGTACCATTTTTGGGATGATATCCTTATATCTATCCATAGTTGTTTGAGGCATTGCTTGGTCCTTGGTTTGATTGAGATAAGAGGGGGAAAGGTTGGAGGAAGCAAGGGACCTGAGTGCACTTTCCTGATACCTCAGAGATAAGTAGAGAGAAAACATATGTCCATTAAACTAGAGGCTTTCTTAGATGCTCTCTTGGTGGCACATGATATCTCGGAGGGGTTACCACCATTCTTATGGGATAGGCAACACATGGGGTATCCTTATTGCAGGTGAAAATATTCCTTCTCCAATAGGGGATCATCACTAGATCAAGGTTCCAATTAGATTTATACTCATTTGGTGTAGCGATATCCATAAATATGTGGGCTTGGTTGTCATTGAATAAAATCTAGATTTCTCCTTGAAAGGAGACTTTCACAAATTTATCCTAAACCTAAATGAAATATAATTCATTAAACATAAATAAAAATAGTTAATCTATCTATATCTACTTTATATACTAAATGTAGCTATCCCACTAAGATAAATAATTAGTTTATAATATCCCAATTATGAGCATAAACACGCTAAATACTAGATGTTGAGAGGAAGATAAATTGCTTTAGATAAGAACTAGTTCACTACTTTCGAAATTATTAAATACAATGCATAATGTAATGTATACAAGATTACATTAACATTTCAAAACCTAAATATAATCAACAAAAAGAAATAGGATAATTCAATTCAAGAATTAAAAATAGTTCCAACTATTAGAAATGAATATTATAGCACATTCATAACTAAATGCAAGAATAGTCCACACACCATTACCAATAATGTATTTTCACTACTCATCAACTTTCAAATCCTTTATTAAATTCAGATAATAGTATACAAAATTCAATATTAGATTCTCAAGCTGAAGAAAACACTAGCATATGAAATATATCAGAAAATAATATACAATCCTGACTTCATATGGCAATCCTTCATTTTGAGATCTTCAATCCTTTAATACCTAGCTTGACAATAGTTCACAAGTCCTTTGCCAAATGACCTAACCTTTGGTTGCCAAGATTTCAAAAGAAAACCTAACAAAACATAAGCTATTTTTCTCATAATCGAGCTCCCCCTATTCTAATAATGAAGAGCCATATTTACACAATAAATTCAACTAAATGAAATAGAGGATTACTCCATTTTTTCCTTAAATAAGTCTATAAATAGATAATCTATTAATCTGAATGATTTTTTCATAGAAATTGGAGGGTTTATTTGTTGTGTTGTTAAATATTTTCCTCATTGTTCCTTGATTTGATGCTTTTATTGTGTGCAGAATTTTGAATAAGGATTTGAATTGGATATTTTTTCTTCATCCATCAAATCGTAGCTTCTAGACTACTTTTTCAGAGGAATTATTATTATCTAGTACAGAAAAACTGAAATATCAATTATATAATACCTATAAAATGGTCGTCATACTAGAAATTTATTCAAATTCAAATAAAAACATGAAAGCTACTCAAACTGGATTAACATTATTTTACAACTAAAACTAATGATTCCAACAACAAAAAAATAGATTAATATTTAATCTAAATTATTTATAACACATTACTCTTTTTATATCGGGTAGGTGTAATGAAAATCACTAAACTCTCCATCACTTGATGACAATAAAAGGTTAGTCCTACGAGATATCAAGTCGTTAGTCCACTAGTGTACCATTAATACAATGTATTTGAATATCAAGGTAAAATGATATCAGGATATTGGGAAACTTGAAACTAAAACTCTACAAAAAAATTTCCAATATAACAATATAGTGATATGACATCAATTTCCCTAAGGTATTAACAATTTTATTTTATTTTATTTATTGCGCCAATGTAATGAAAAATCATTGAATCCATCACTTGATGACACTAGAAGGTTTGTCCCTCTAGAGATCAGGTGGTTAGTCCACTGGTGTATCAAGAAGTCAATGCATTTGAATAGCGAGGTCAAACAATATTAAGATATCGAGAAACTTGAAACTACAACTCTACCAAAATTTTGATATAGTGGTATAGTGATATGATGGACTACACTTTATGGTGAAATTTTTATTGGTACTTCTATGTTAGTTAATGGTATCATACATTGGCATATCATATATCACAAAAAACAAAACACAAAGGATGTAACTACAAAATGTCGAGGCTTGAGCATGGAACCTTGCATTGGAATCTTGTTACATCCGCAATGTGTCAAATATTGAGAGGGTAATAATTTGAGTGGATGCTCACATGTTATACCGGTTACCAAAGTACCAGAGATTTGATAAAAATGTAAATCTGAAATTTATTTCCTAATATTCTAATATCTTGATTTTGTTACTTTTACATCATGACACTAAGAATGATGTCACAAGCAATGCCATGGATTTCTTAGTGATGTCATGTGTAAGACATGCGTTACAAATGATGAAATAGAAATTCCATGTGAAGGACACATGTCAAGCACATCTGTCATTGTTTGTTGTAAAATCTTCAAAATTGAATACCACATGTCGATGGACACATCAGATGACATGTCAAATGACACATCAATTGACATATCAAATGCCACATTAGGTGACATGTCAGATGTTGTGTCATACGCCATGTTAGATCACACATCATATGCCATGTTAGGTGAAACGTCATATGCCATTCAAATGACATGTGTCACAACATGATTGGTCATCCATGGTTGAGATGGCATGTTGATTTGGCATACCAACATATCAATATGGTGGGGTTTGGGGGACTAGCACTTGAAAGAAAATAAAAATAAAGGAAAAAGGGAAGTTCTTTTAGGAATGTAAAATTAAGTAGTTGAAAGAGACAAAAAATGAAGGAACAACAATGATGAAATGCATATATTTTCCAACAAATAAGGTAACTAGACCATGGATAATTAACATTAGTTGCTTTACCAAGTAACATGATACACTAGTTGTTCATGCCAATTCAAGTACTCCCAAACTTTCAAAAGAAAAATGGATATATGGAAATGAAACAAATTAAAAACCTACTACAAAACACATAAAATTCATTAAGGTAGAGGAACAAAGAAAGAGTCATCACAACTATGAAATTAGTTTATTGGGTTGTGCAATAAGATTTACCCCTCTCAAAATATAAATCCATTTTCTTGTTTGCAATAACCTTACAAATACTAAACATGTCAAAGAATAAAGGTTGATGCATCATACACAAATCATATACTTGCAAAATAATTATTTTCTCCTAAATTTGACTACCTTGACAAAGTATAACTACAAGAATGTTGGATAGTACTTTCTTTTCATTAATCCTAAATGAAAGTACATATCATGTCTTAGCGAAATGTCTTTTGGCTTATGCCACATTTATAGACTAAAAAATGTTGTGGCCTTCAATATCTCAACTTTTAAAGTTCACAATGTTTGTGATGGAAGAAAAAAGTCAACATATGATGTAATAAATGATTTAAGGAAGCAAGTGGTTTTCAAATAAAAAATTGATAGCAATTTGTATGTATGGTGCTTCACCAATGGTTGGAAATGAAAATGACTTTATTACTTTAAAAAAAAAAGATATACCTATTCTTGTAGGTATTCGTTGCATTATTCATTATGAAACTTTAGGTACATCATATGCTTCCAAAAGAATACTTGAACTATTATTTGTTGAAAAAATGACAAATAAGGTATATTCTTGGGTGTAAAATTCTTTTAAAAGAAGTATTCAACTTATTGTTCCAAAGTAACTTATGCAACTTGAAACTCTTCAAGCTCTTGAAATCGATGTAGTTAAAATGATTTGAAGAGGACAAGTCATTGAAAGGCTTGTTATACTGTTGCCTCCCATATTGAATTTGAAGAAAAACTTAAAGGAAACACTCATGTTATCATAAGACAAGGATATTTTCTATTCAATTTTGTTTACATATGCTTGCAGACATAATGTATGAACTAAACTAGTTGAATAAGAAATTTCAACAAGAGTAGGTTGATGTTATCTTTATTAAGAAAACATGAGTTAGTTATTTAAATTTTTAGATTCGTCTAAATCTCATTATCTAGAGATTGCTATTAAAGGGGAACTTGTTCATGGGCACAAATTGTGATTTGTAGCAATTCTACATGCATATGGGGATTAATTGATACAAAAAAACAATCATGGAAACGTTGCATGGAATCTATATTTTAGAGAGTTGAAAGCAACTTGCAAAAGAATATGTTCAAACTCTTGTAGGGAGTTTGAATAGAATATTCTCTAATCTTTTTTTTCTCAACTCTACAAGGTTGTTTAGCCATTTTCATTATTTGTAGGAAATTTATGGCAAAGAAGAGAATTCAAACAATTGTCTATCTAAATAACTTTCTCAAAACCTATGACATACTTTATGTCAACAAGAAGAAAATAAAACATTAGTTTATTTTGAATCTTGATTAAAAGAGTTGCATGTATTTGTTGATATTCTTTGTGTTAAATGTAAGTGGTCATCCATGAAACATGGTTGGAGAATTTTTTTTGTGTCACAGTTTTACATATTGATTTTCCAGACATGTAAAAATTATAGTAGACAACACTTACCATTCATGCGAGCATAGTTGCATGTGACAGAGGATTCTCAAGACAAAATATTATAAAAGATGTATAAAGAACAAAAATATCATTAACTACATTAGCTGCTTGTTTGGCTCCATCACATGCCTTAATGTGAGTGCCACATAAAATATTTTGTATAATATTTTATGGTTTAATGATAGTCAATTTGATTTCATTCATAGGGTCTTGGATAGATGGTGATTGGGTGCTTTGTTAATACACTCCTAGATGTGAAGTCACCAGTTCAATTCCCCACCCTGATCGGGGTGATATATTGGACATGAGACATGATGAAGATGTAGTCCTGCCAGACTTAAAAAAAAATGATAGTAAATGTGATTTCATAATGCTTTTATGTTTAAACATTATAACCATGCATTTTTTCCCTTGAACCATAATAATAATATAAATGGTTTTAATCTTGTATTCCTAATAAAAATTCAAAAGGAAGACATAGTAGCGTATAAGCTTTTGTTTTTGTTTTGTTTTGTTTTGTTTTTTTTTTTCACTAGGATATAATTCTAATAATTTTTATTTTGAATTATTCAAATTATATTTTTCAAAGCGTAAATATATTAAAATTCTTTAAAAAAAATTAAAATGCTTATTTTCTATAAATTTAATAATTTCAATATGCAATTTCAATATAGTTCTAGAAAATTGAGTG
Source organism: Pinus tabuliformis (assembly GCA_031772625.1). Lineage (NCBI taxonomy): Eukaryota > Viridiplantae > Streptophyta > Pinopsida > Pinales > Pinaceae > Pinus > Pinus tabuliformis. Next base: position 507,439,368 of record CM062818.1, on the reverse strand, counting down.
AAAAATTTACTAAGAAAACAAAATGTATAATATTTAGATTTTGTTAATAATAAGAGAGTGAAGATTTTAACAATTGTTCATCATGAGAAGAATTTTTGGAATAACCTTTGTGTAATGGATTTATAATCCATCCAACATTTATTCTTTTTGGTTCTTGATGATGGGCGGAGCGTCCACCCAAAAATCGAATGAATTATAAATCTATTATACATGTTATTCTGAAAATTCTCCTTATATTAATAAAATTAATTATTAAACAAAATAAATATATCTCTTGTTAAAAAATAAGAATAAATCTTAAAACAAATCATTATAAAAAAAAAAATCAGATTAATAAAGATATATTATTTATATTTAGTTAGAGTAATTGCAAAAAATGTTGGCAATTCTCTTTATCTAAGTTCTATTTTTATAAAGTTACAAATCTTATTTAGTAGTTAAAAAAAAAGACCGCAAAAATATGACAATTTGAATTAATGGTGGAAATAGATTCAGCGCCATAAAAATCCCCTGGGGCACCCGAAATCTTGAAACTTGGCAATGTAACCCGGATTTCCCATAAAAATGAAACACCCTATCCCATAAATAGAAAAATGGTTTGTAATTTTCTCCACCCAAATTCAAATTCTATTTGATAAAATAACATAAACTTCACCGTATTTTTCATTTTCCATTCAAACTTTTGAATTAATGGGCAGTTTAGCTGTCCTACAATTTCGCCCGTTGGCAGGGATTGTAGGCCATATTTGCACATCGGTTCCAGGTTTGGGGTGCTCAAGCCAGATTTGGATCAAATTGTATGATGACTAGCCATAGAATTTGGGAAAAACTTGTAACAGCCATAAATTTCTAAGTTTTTGGCCATATGAGGTGAAGAAACAACCCAGATGGGGGTTTTTGATAGTCCTGGATCCATTGGACACATTTTAATTACACTCTGAGCATCTCAAAGCTACGAAAACATATTTTTGAGCACTTAATGATAGAGGCCCTACATTGGAAGATGGACCAAGAGATGTAGCCCTAGAGAGGGGTGAACTCCTTTATCATGTTTTGTGTTATGTGTTTTAAATATGGTTATTTGTCTCTATTTGGATGTTAAAATTGTTTAAAAAACACTTGCTAATGTGTTTAATAATTTGATCCATTAACCAAACACATACAAAATTTCACTTGCAATTTGTATATCACCTTCAGTTTTCAATTACAGATCAACTACATATCCACATGCCCACGACACCATATGTACACAACACAACATATCCAACATGTCCCCGTCACCATATGTCTGCAACACTGCATATACAACATTTACACACCACCATATGTACATAGCACCACATATACAAAATGTACACAACACCATATGTACATAGCACCACATATACAACATGTACATAACACCATATGTACATAGCACCACATTTACAACACATACACAACGCCATGGGTACATAATACTACATATACAACATGTACACAACACCATATGTACATAGTACTATATATACAACATGCATGCAACACTATACGTACACAGTACCGCATATGCAACAAGCACACAACACTATGTATGCAATATGCACACAACACTATTCACATAACACCATAGGTACATCATGTACAACAGATACACAACAGTAGTACTACACATGCATAAACTACACTGTCTCTACCAGGTAACCTTACTTCTAGTGTCTTTCCACTATCCATTCTTGTCCCAGCATGTCAAATATCGCACTGCTTTGATTCTGCTAATGTATCCCTCAGGATTACCTGCTCTAACATAAACATAGGCATAGTATAAACATGTCATAAAAATTCATATCCACATGATACTAACCTCATATATTTTTTCGGGCTACTATGTCCACTTGATTCTAGGAACTTATTCATTCCATTCAACTGCATAAACAATCATTCCTCCATAAGAATGATCCTAAACGACCCTGTCAGACAACGACATACATACATCTATATGCACATATAAACATCATCATAAAACAATCATGATCTCTGATGAACCTATGAGAAAAATGGCACACACACACACACACATATAATCATTAGAAAAAAGAAATCATGATCCTTGATGACCCTATTAGACAATGACATACATACATACATATATATACTTAAATACACATCAGCATAATCATGAACACCACATAGTTACAATATATCATAGAGTCTATTTTAAGAGAACTCCCTTTTTTCGTGCAACACATACATCACATTAAGAACAATAATTCCCAACATATCCAAGGAATTTGACACCTCAAATCCATTTAGATTACCTTTCCTATTACCTTTGTCATGATTGTCCTGCCATCGTCCATTTACCCTAATGGACCCCACCAATCCAACTGATTGTCATACTCTTGCCTTCAGTTGCCCTTATACATGCACCAAGCTTCATCTGGGTCTTATATTACCTGTTGGACTTCAATCAGCTCTCCCCCATCTCCACTAAATTTCCTCTTTCCCCAACCAATCCCCAAGACCCTCAAAACATAAAAGGAAATAACCAAAAGCAACGAAGAAGAAACCCATGAAAACCAATAGCAATACGACACCACAAACAAAGTAGTATGGCCTTACACTAGACATTAACAAAACCACAATCAAGCACAAGACCAAAAGCACAAATCACAAAAGATCAAAAGCACAAGACTAACAACAAACACCATGACTCAATCCCCATGGCTTCTTAATAAATCCAAAGGAAAGCTCAACCTGAGCCTTCTCCAAGATTTCATGGTAGTCTCTTTTCCATGCAATTACCTGTATCATACTACCATAAACACATAATTGTCAGTGTATAAATAAATATAACAATATAATAGTTATCTTACCATGTTGTGCCAAGCACGTTTCCTTGTAACTGAACAAACATGTCAGCTACATGTTCCAAAGATCAAGGCATCATATCTATTAATTTCAAATCAACCTTTACCAATTCTAAAAACCATGTCATAATCAACAATCAACTCACATTCATCAGTCATAATACATAATGCTACAACTATCACCTACTTACAATCAAGTACATATAAGTTGTTCTTAGCACATATGTGTTATTGCAAACATATCAAACAAGATCATTCCTTCAAGCAATCTTATAGATACAGACTCATATCATGCAACTAGTCAAACATTCAAACAATAGATAGACGACATAATTCAATCACTAAGTAGATGACATAAGCAAACTCATGCCTTAATGTATCTTAGGGGAAGTATCTTGTTTTCACAATCAATCTAGATTAGAACAATATAAATTCACAACATATGAACCCAACTATAATTGAGGTCATGATATCCATAACAGTAACTAGCTAACAAGTTCACATCATAAATTCATAAACAATTGTCATTCATGCACAACAATCACATATGCACAGTCAGTCTAGATTATTATGATGCAATATCACAAGCATATTGACTCATACATGAATGTCATAACCCTGACCATCTACATAGTCCAATCCAAATTAACATGATACATATAACATCAAGATCTTAAGTACAATGACCATAACCATCATGCATACGACCACAATGCATATAAAAACAAGTTACAATCCTTCATTACTAACCGACACAGGTACATATGATCACGCTGATTAAATAACATCTATCATAAATGTAACTGCAACAACCATAGACTTACAAACATGTACATAACCCTAATGCTTATAAAACTCATAACCAACATATCTACATGCCAAACATACAATACATGTATTCCGATATGCTCTTACCTTAAAGTCTAGTGCTGCAACCTTACTTGGATGATTTGCATCTCCTACTTTATCTCAACAAAATTTCAGCCTCATAACATACCAATGGCATCATTATGACATAAACTACATGAAATGACCTCATGCATGACAACCTTAACCATGGAAATGCATGCATAACAACATGCATCTAGCCCATCCAGTCTAAGTGTTGAACCATGAACCTTCACTGGTTTTCCCAAGGTAAACATGAGCTTAGGGTCACTATGATAAGACTCAACTTCCTATATTACCTTAAGGAAATGGAGTTGACAACCTAAGACTTTACAAACCTCCCTTGGTTGCTACAGGACCTCCAGGAGCAACCTAGCCCCTTCAGGTGTCCAACCCTTGAGATGACTCTTTTTTTCACTGACCTAGAGCCCTAGTCGCTCCCTTGCCAAGCCCTCCAAGCGATTGAGAACCTCCAGTCACTCTCATGAGCCTTCCTGAGTGCAAATATAGCCTTTTTCTTCTAGTGCTATGCTAGTGACTATGAGATATAAGGCTATTTTCTAAGGCTAGGACCCAGTCTCTTCCCAGAACTCCATGAAACTCCCAAAACTCATAAAAGACATAGAAAAAATGCTTGTAAACCAGGAATTTTCTTGACGTTCTCCAATTGGGAGTGGCATTCCGTCAAACACTTGGTAAACCTGCAACATACAGGTCATGAATGCAAATATGAACATAAGGAGCCGAAAACTTATCTAAGGTTTAACAAGAGGTATCATTGCCTTCTCACATTAGCTTTCATAACATCAATTAGGTCTTTCATTCATGATTCATTTAGTTACAAATAAAAACATGGAAAGAGCCATGACTAAGAATTGTCAAATAACCATCCTTATAACCAACAACACCAGATAAATAACAATGATAGTACAACCATTAAAGCCACATAATAACAATTATATTTACTCATGAAAATCAAGGGAACTTAGCTCTTATTAGACATAGGAAAAAGCCAACCAGGTCTAGGACTTTCACGTACCGCTTGACCATAGATTGGTTGAACAGAATATTTCTTTCAACCAATCACCCCCGTGCCATATTCCAAGCATGAATGTGGGATCTCATGGGATAAACCAATCCAAAAACAACCAAGGTAATCCAGAGGTTAAACCACCTCCACCCACACCATACTGTGATCTCACCTAAACTGTCTCCGAGATCACAAAACCAAACCGAGCTTGGATGCCTCATAATTTCATCTGCAATACCTTGGGGAATTTTCCTGTCTCCACCCTCTGGCTTTACCGTGTATCTCACCATTATCGGTCAAGGGATTCCTAGGCCTTTGGGAATTTTTCTGAGACCACCTCACTTGGATCCAAAATCTTCCGGTAGTTCAATGTTCAAACTGAAAAAAATCCCAACATAACATGGTTATTCGGAAATGGAAAGGCAAGGCTAAAATCCAGTGTCGAAATATGGAAAAACCCATGTCAATGACAAAAAAAGAACCAAATACCAATTGCACATACCATGCATATCAAAACCAACTAAGAAATTATACATGCAACATGTTACCTGCAAGTATTCCTGCTGAAGCTACTTGATCCAAATTTTCCTTCCTTGATCCATGCTTTCCTTTTCTTTCCTTGTCATTCCTTTGATTTCCTTATCCTTCCTTTTATTGCTTGCTTTCCTTCTCCTCTTGGCACTCTTCTCCTCTCTAATACTAATTCCAAAACTGAACTGACAAAAAACTGTGAACTGATCCTCAAAATCCTTTTTATCATTGATGCCTCTAATTTCTTCATTTTCCTCTATTTTCCCTTCAATTTCCTCCTCACTTGTAACATGCGACCTTTCACCTCCCTTTTCTTCTAATTTCCTTTATTTTCATAAATAAAATGCCAACAATACCTTTTTTCCTTTTCAAATCCCTTGTCATTGCCTTTGCTAATTTAATCTTAGCCATAATAAACCAAAATGAACACCCACTAGGGTGTTTTACTCAACATTCAACTTAGAATAAGTGTCCCTTGACCATGGTCTTATATTTCCTTTATTAACTTTTATTACATGAACTTTTAACCCAAGGTTGTTACATTTGCTACTTTGGAAATGATTAAATACAATGCATAATGTAATGTATACAACAATACATTAGCATTTCAACATCTAAATATAATCAACAAAAAGAAATAGTATAATTCAATTCAAGAATTAAAAATAGTTTCAACTATTAGAAATGAATATTATAGCACATTCATAACACAATGTGAGAATAGTCCACACACCATTACCAAGAATGTATTTTCACTAATCATCAACTTTCAAATCCTTTATTAAATTCAGATAATAGTATACAAAATTTAATATTAGATTCTCAAGCTGAAGAAAACACTAGCATTTGAAATATGTCAGAAAATTGTATACAATCCTGACTTCATAGGGCAATCCTTCCTTCTGATATCTTCAATCCTTTAACACCTATATTGACAATAGTGCACAAGTCCTTTTCTAGATGGCCTGACCTTTGGTTGCCAAGATTTCAAAAGGAAACCTAACAATATCACAAGCTCTCTTCTCATAATCGAGCTCCCCCTGTTCTAATAATGAAGAGCCATATTTACACAATAAATTCAAATAACAGAAATAGAGGATTACTCCATTTTTTTTCCTTAAATAAGTCTACAAATAGATAATCTATTAATCTGAATGATTTTGTCATAGAAATTAGAGGGTTGGTTTGTTGTGTTGTTAAATCTTTTCCTCCTTGTTCCTTGATTTGATGGTTTTCTTGTGTGCAAAATTTTGAATAAGGATCTGAATTGGATATTTTTTTCTTCACCCATCAAATTGTAACTTCTAAACTACTTTTCTAGAGGAATTATTATTATCTAGTATAGAAAAAATGAAATATCAAAGATATATTACCTAGCAAATGGTCTTCATACTGGAAATTTATTCAAATTCAAATAAAAACATGAAAACTACTAAAATTAACTTAACATTATTTTACAACTAAAACTAATGATTCTAAAAAAAAGAGAGAGATTAATATTTAATCTAAATGATTTATAACCCTAATCCTAATCAATTCATTCATTAATCTCACTTTACTAGATATCAACATATCAATTTCCCGAAGGTTTTAACACATTACTCTTTTTATATTGGGTCGATGTAATCATAATCACTAAACTCTCCAACACTTGACTACACTAAAAGGTTAGTCCCGTGAGATATCGGGTGGTTAGTCCATTGGTGTACCATGAATTCAATGTATTTGAATATCGGGGTCAAATGATATCAGGATATTGGGAAACTTGAAACTACAACTCTACCAAAAATTCCAATATAACAATACAGTGATATGATATCAATTTCCCTAAGGTATTAATACATAACTCTTTTATATCGGGCTGATGTAATGAAAATCATTGAATGGGAAACTCTCCTTCACTTGATGAAACTAGAAGGTTAGTCCCTCGAGATATCAGGTGGTTAGTCCACTGGTGTATCAAGAAGTCAATGTATTTGAATATCGAGGTCAAAAAATATTAAGATATCGGGAAACTTGAAACTACAACTCTACCAAAAATTCCGATATAGTGGTATAGTGATATGATGGACTACACTTTATGGTGAAACTTTTATTGGTACTTCTATATTAGTTAATGGTATCATACATTGGCATATCATATATCATCAAAAACAAAACACAAAGGATATAACTATAAAATGTCAAGGCTCGAGCATGGAACCTTGCATTGGAACCTTGTTGCATCTGCAATGTGTCAAATATTGATAGGGTAAGAATCTGAGTGGAATGCTCGCATGTTATATCGGTTACCAATGCACTGGTGATTTTATAAAATGTAAATCTGAAATCTCCTAATATTCTAATATCTTGATTTTGATACTTTTACATCATGACACTAGGAATGATGTCACAATCAATGGCATGGCGATGTCATGTGTAAGACATTTGTTACAGATTATGACATAGAAATTCCATGTGAAGGACACATGTCATGCACATCTGTCATTTTTTTGTTGTAAAATGTTCAAAACTAAATACCACGTGTCAATGGACACATCAGATGACATGTCAAATGGCACATCAATTGACATATCAAATGCCACATTAGGTGACATGTCATATGCCATGTCAGGTGAAACGTTATATGCCATTCAAATGACTGTGTCACAACATGATTGGTCATCCATGGATGAGATGGCACGCTAATTTGACATACTGACATATCAATGTGGTGGGGACAGGGGGAATAACACTTGAAAGAAAAAAAAGAAGAAGGTAAAAGGGATGTTTTTTGAGGAATGTAAAATTAAGTAGTTGAAAGAGACAAAACATGAAGGAACACCAATGATGGAATGCATATATTGTCCAACAAATAATACAACTAGACCATGGAGAATTAATATCAGCTGCTTTACCATGTAACATGATGCACTAGTTGTTCATGCTAATTCAAGCACCCACAAACTTTCAAAAGAAAAATGGATATATGGAAATGAAACAAAAGAAAAACCTACTACAAAACACGTAACATTCCTTAATGGTAGAGGAACAAAGAAAGAGTCATCACAACTATGGAATTAGTTTATTGGGTTGTGAAATAAAATTTATCCCTCTCAAAATATAAATCCATTTGCTTGTTTGCAATGTCCTTAGAAACACTAAACATGTCAAAGAATAAAGACTCGTGCATCATACACAAATCAGATAGTTGCAAAAGAATTATTTTCTCCTAATTTTGACTACCTTGAAAAAGTATAATTGCAAGAATGTTGGATAGTATTTTCTTTTCATTAATCCTAAATGAAAGTACATATCATGATAGAAATGTGTTTTGGCTTATGCCACATTTCTACACTAAAAAAATGTTGTGGCCTTCAACATCTCAATTTTTAAAGTTCACAATGTTTGTGATGGAAGAAAAAAATCAACATATGATGTAATCAATGATTTAAAGGAAGAAAGTGGTTTTCAAATAAAAAATTGATAGCAATTTGTATGTATGGTGCTTCACCAAGGGTTGGAAATGAAAATGGCTTTATTACTTTTTTGAAAAAAGATATACCTATTCTTGTAGGTATTCATTGCATTATTCATTATGAAACTTTAGCTACATCATATGCTTCCAAAAGAATACTTGAACTATTATTTGTTGAAAAAATGACAAATAAGGTATATTCTTGGGTGTAAAATTCTTTTAAAAGTAGTCAACTTATTGTTCCAAAGGAACTTATGCAACTTGAAACTCTTCAATCTCTTGAGATAAATTAATTTGAAGTGGACAAGCCATTGAGACACTTGTTATATTGTTGCCTCCCACGTTGACTTTGAAGAAAAATTAAAGGAAGCACTCATGTTATCATAAGACAAAAATCTTTTCTATCCAATTTTTTTTACATATGTTTGCAGAGATAATGTATGAACTAAACTGGTTGAGTAAGAAATTTCAAGAAGAGTAGGTTGATGTCATCTCTTTGGAGAAAATTATAGATGTTACTATAAGCACTTTAAAAATGTGGTTTTTACGAATTGACACATTTAAGAAGACATGAGCTAGTATTTCAATTTTTAGATTTGTCTAAATCTTGCTATCTAGATATTGCTAATAAACGAGAACTTGTTCATGGGCACAAATTGTGATTTGTAGCAATTCTACATGCATATGGTGATTAATTGATACACAAAAAGAATCATGGAAACCTTGCATGGAAAGATTAGTGAGTTGAAAGCAACTTGCAAAAGAATATGTTGAAGATCTTGTAGGGAGTTTGAATAGCAACTCTGCAAGGTTGTTTAGCCAGTTTCATTATTTATAGGAAATTTGTGGCAAATAAGAGAATTCAAACAATTGTCTATCTCAATAACTTTGTCAACAAAAAGAAAATAAAACATTATTTTATTTTGAAGCTAGATTAAAAGAGTTACATGCATTTGTTGATACTCTTTGTGTTAAATGTAAGTGGTCATCCATGAAATATGGTTGAAAGATTTTTTTTGTGTTACAATGTTACATACTAATTTTCCAGACATGTCAAAATTATAATAGACTACATTTATCATTCATACGAGTATAGTTATATGTAATAGAGGATTCTCAAAACAAAATATTATAAAAGATATATAAAGAACAAAACTATCATTAACTACATTAAATGTCTCTTTGCTCCATCACATGCCTTATGTGAATGCCACCACTTAGACATAAAATATACGAAATGTTAAATATATATATATATATATATATAAATAAAAGATACATAAAATATTTTATATTATCTTTTAGGTTTAATGATAATAAAAGTTATTTCATAATACTTTTATGTTAACCATTATAATCATCCATTTTTTTCCATTGAACCATTTTAATAATATGGAAGGGTTTTTTTCCGAACATATAAGAAAATTAATACGTTAATCTGGTATTCTTAATAAAAGTTCATACGTTAATCTGGTATTCCTCATAAAAATTCAAAAGAAAGACATAGTAGCGTAGAAGTAGTTTTTTTTTCACTATGATATAATTTTAATAATTTTAATTTTGAGGTATTAAAATTATATTTTTTTAAGTATAAATTTATTAAACTTCAAAAAAAACTTAAAATTTTTATTTTCTATAAATTTAATAATTTAAATATGCCCTTGCAATAAAGTTTGATTTTAAACAAAATTGAGTAGAAAATTTACTGAAAAACTAAATGTATAATATTTAGATTATGTTAATAATAAAAGAGTGAAGATTTTCATAGTTAAATTGAGGCTTCTGTGATCTATATCAAGTTTATGAGAAGAGTCTTTAAAGAAAATCACATCATAATTCATTTGTCGACGTGTTTCGAACCAACGAATGTGGTTCATCATCAGGAAGAGTGTGGTTCATCCTCAGGATGAGTTGAAGAACCAGATCATGGAGCCATGTTAAATAGAGAGAGTAGGTCCTCAAACGGTTATATTTGACTAAGAAACGACTAAATTTGACATGTCAACTAGGCTGGACCAACCACTACTATGCTACGGCTAAGTTTGACTGGTCACCAAGACCAAGAAATAAGTAGAGGAAAAATTAATTATTAGATTAATTTTCAAGTTTGTTTAGTTATATTTATTACCGTATGCTAGAGTATTAATAGCTAGAGTATTAATAACCTATTACCAGGCCTTTTTATTAAAATTAAATAGAGTTAGTTAGTTAACTTAAAAGATTGTATGTTATATTTAATTTAATTCAAGAACCATAACCTAATAACTAATAAAACATGTTAATTTATGAAATAATAAGAAATTTCTTTAAATAGATAACATTTTAAATTAGCTAAATAATGATGCCATACTAATTAAAGGGAACTAAACAATATTTGGACAATTATCAATTCTTAACCACTTAATTCTCTCTCTCTCTCTCTCTCTCTCTCTCTCTCTCTATATATATATATATATATAAGTCCAATAAGTAATAAGGTAAAAATTATTTACAGGTCCCAACAAAATTAAAATTGTAAGTTAGTTTGGTATAATTATTACCCTAAGGTTGAGCAATAATCTATAATAGGCCTTTATGTCAAAACTAGGAAGGCAAATAGTTAGTCAATTAAATTTTGGGGGTTAGTTTGTTATATTTATTACCCAAAAAAAGTAAAAGTTTGAATTTAAGAACCATTACTTATTCATGGTTCCATTTAATATTATTAAAACTATCAAAATGGATAAAACATTAATTTTTTATGAAAAAAAAAATAAAAAATAGATAACCTATTAAAATAGTTAAATAATGATCTCATACTAACTATAAGGAATCCATCATAACGCGTTGGAATTTCTTCATGTGATTTTCACCGAAGAATTCTTCAAAAAAGAATCCAACATAATTTGATTTTAATCGATTTTACCCTAATTAACATGGTAATTAAATTAGAAAGAATAAAGCATTTCCAATAGGTTAGTTAATTCAATATTAATTTTATTTAATTATACCTGAAGGGATGGAAAGAAAAATCATACTTTTGGAGTTCTTACATAAATGTGTAGGAACATACAATACTTGTTTCAAGAGTTTGAACAATTTGTGTTAAATTTTATTTAGAAGGAGTAAAATGAAACCTAGAAAATGTAAAAAAGGCCCAAGAGATGAGAAGGAAAAAAAGAAAACAAACGGTCTAGAAAATGAGGGGGAAAAACAAAGGAGACCATACAAAAGAGCAACCCAAGGGGCGGGCGCTGGAGGGGGAAGGGGGAAGCTAGGAAGAAAGAGCAGGGATCCAACAACTGCTAATTTTCCAACCGTCATCCCTATTGAGATTCCTCAGCCTTTTCTTCAATTTCGATGGCCTCCCTAAATGTCTGGTGATGAAAGGGAGCAATCTTAGTAATGACCTGGGCCTCCTCAATGCATATGTGATGCTTTGGCTTTTCCGCATGCTCTGCCAAGGCGGAAGACTGGGTCCTGCATGCTTAATGTCAGTGGAGTGTTCGTGAATCCTTTGATTTATAGAACGCCCCATCTCACCAACATAGGGGGTCCCACAGGAGCAAGGAATAACATAGACACCTTTCTGTCCTTGGGGTCAATAGGGGCTTTTATAGATCTAAGAGACCTACGGAATGGTTTTAAGGGTTCTAAAGGTAGAGGGAACATTATGCTTTCTGAGGATCCTCACGATCTTATCCGTGGTCCCTTGGATGAAAGGGAGATGAATCCCTGAGACACGATCCTTAGGGTCTCCCTTAACCTTCAGACCTTTGTTGACTTTAAGGAAAGTTTTCATACCCTGGAGCCTATTATAACCATTATTTTCATAGTTGTTTATCATGAAAAGAATTTTCGGAGTAACCTTTGTGTAATGAATTTATAGTCCATCCAACATTTATGCTTTCTGGTCTTTGATAATGGGTGGAGTATCCACCCAAAAAATCGAATGAATTATAAATCTATTATACATGTTATTCCAAAATTTCTCTTTATATTAATAGAATTAATTATTAAACAAAAATAAATATTACTCCTATAAGAAAAGAAAGGTAGTTCTTAAAATAAATCATTAAAAAAAATAAAATAAAATTAATAAAAATATATTATTTATAATGAATTAGAGTAATTGCAAAAAATGTTAGCAATTTTCTTTATCTAAGTTTTATTTTTATAAAGTTACACATCCCAAAAAAATATAACAATCTGAATTAATGGTGGAAATTCCATATAGTCAAAATCTTTTAAGATACACAAATCTTGAAACTTAACAACGGTAACCTAGATTTTCTATAAAAATAAAACAAACTATCCTATAAATAAAAAAGACTATTTATAATCTTCTCCACCCAAATTCAAATTTTATTCGTTAAAATAACATAAATTTCACAATCTTTTTCATATGCCATTCAAACTTTTGCACAGATCCGGCGTCCCAAACAACGAGGCCGAGTGTTTAGGAACTGACAATATCTCCTTGGCCCGGACGCTTCTGCTGCTACTGGTGAACTGGCCTCTGCCATCGCCGATGATGATGCTACTGGTGAACCGGCCTCTGCCATGATCGTGCAGCTGCTGCAGTTGATAGTGGTGTCGCTTCGTAATTGTAAAGTGGAGATCCCCGATCTCAGAATTTTTGCAGAAGCAGCGGTATTGATTTGAAGGCCTTCTCCACGAGATCCTTATTGAATGATTCTCCTACATACAACCCAATCCCGGGCCTTGTTTGTATCCTTTCGTTGCTTTCAAGGTGCAGGTTATTATTTAAATACTCTAACTTAAACTTAGTTATTAGGGTAGGGTTATTATGGGTTGCTAGTTGATCCATTACTATTATTCAAAGAAAATTATGTTATTAATTAATTTTTAAGATGTAACTGATCTGATTTGGATGTCACATAATGTTATACAAGATGTTTTTGGATGACAAATCATTTCTTGCCTAGACTGATATTGTTTCTGTTTGTCTATATGGTTTTTTGATATACATTGATACATGTACTGGTCTTTTATAAACTAATACAAAAAGCCCAGGTTTTTTTCTTCTTCTCTCACCCATTTTATATGCTTTTAAATCTTGAATAATAAATTTATATTAAAAAATCACATTTAATTTTTTTAGTACAAATTAATAAATTAAAAAAAAACTATTTTATATTTTAAAAAATTATAAATTAAAATTATATAATAATGTGAATTTTTGGAATGTTATTTGATATTATTAAGTTGCTTTATATTTTGGGTGAACATTTCACCCATTTTGAAAAACAAAATTCAAATTATGATATAAAGAATACAAAATCAAAAACAAATATATAAACAGGTAAAATAAATTACCATTAAAAAAGTGAATATTATATATTCATAAATGAATTATTAGTTAAAATTAATGAAATGTAAACTTTATAAACTTATAAATAATTAAAAGAATTAGTAAATAGTTGAAACAAGAGACTAGTTAATAACCCCAAAAAAAGGAACAATTTTATTTAAACACTAAAAAGGAAAAGGTTAAAAATTTTCATATTAAATTATTAATTTAAATTAAAATATTATTAGATTAGAAGAAGTGGAAAGTTATATCAAAATGGAAATCATACTAAAGAGGGAATGAGAATATATTTATTTTATTTTAAATTATTAAATTTTTATTAAAATAATAGTAAAATTAAATTAGAATGACATTTAAATATTTTAGATGAAAAAATAAATTAAGTAGAATAAAAATAAACTTATGGAATGTAGTTTAATTGGTAATCACATGTTATAAAGTAATATGTAAAGAATGAGACTTAAAATTCAATTCATAGTAAGTTAGACTAAAAAAAATAAGATTCAAAATTATAAATAAATAAATAAAAATATGTGAACTTTACTAATTTATAAATAATTAAGAAATTATTTTTTTTTCTAAGTAAGATGGTTCTATTAATATGATACAAAAAAGTAATTACAGTGAGGCATGATCTCAATAGCACTGAGTATTGTTCATCAAGAACCTTGACTACCCCAACAAAGGGATTTTCAGTCCATAAAATCAAAAGAACCCACACAGGGGTTTCAGTTTTGACAAAAAAAAAACATCTTAGACATTGCGTAGACAAAACCATAAAACACCGACATTACCAAAATTTCCCAATCATAAAAAAAAAGACATCCACTTGGCAAAATGGCGCCACCTGGCTGCGAAGTGTCAAGACTAAAGATTGTCGAGGGCCGTTCTTCCTCAATCTGACACGCGTATTTATACTGATCATCTTCTTCTACTGACGTGCCGCTGCCTTGAGTTGGATGGGTGGCCACGGTGCTGCCCGCTCCCGCATGCGTTCCAGACGTGTCACCCCGTCAGTTTCTTGAAGCCTGTGTATCGCCCAGTTTGCCCTCAGCATCCTGCTGAGTGCAAGCCAACACTTTACCATGCAAGGTGGCTCTATCTTCGTCGGGTTGCTGTTCGCCTGGGTTGCGAATGCCCCTATTGCTTGGTGCTGCTCTGTGTTGGTCATCATTGTGCTCAAGCGAAGGTGCCGACGGGTCAATTTCTTCAGAGAATGTGATAGTAACAGTAGCTATGATTACAGGTCGATTCAGGGTGCTTTGAAAGCAGAATCGCGTTGTATGGGGAGCAGGATGTGGAGGAAGGGGAAAATTGGCTGTGTGAACAACATCATCCCTCCTTCCTGCACCTAAGAGTCGAGCTTTTCCCCTTCCACTGCGAGTGTCGGGGTATCAGCCAGAAATGGAGCTATAAGGATTGGGATTGTCAGCAGAAGAGGCAGGGGAGACTGAGTCAGGGCTGGGCGTTACAGGAGGGCGGATGCTCCCGCCACGAGTGCCTCCTCTCCTGCTCTGCATTCGATGTCGGATGCGCGTCATGGCAGGATTGAAAGCAAAGTTAGCAGCAGAGGGGTTGATGGAATGACCACGTAGAGAATGGACAAAGGAGGTCTAAGCAGGAGCTAAGTTGCAGAGTCTGGTTTGAGAATAATGAAACCCGTTGCCCAAGTCTATACAACTTAGCAGCCAGGATCGGCTACCTGTTACAATGCGTGAACAGGGCTCGGCGGCCTGAGGAGAGCAAACACAGTGGAGCAAGGGAGGAGGAATGTCATAATGGTCTGCAGATGCCATTGTTATGAGTGTTGTGGTGCTGTCTCAGCCATAGCATTTATTTAATGGCGCCTGCAAGGTGCCTTGAATGCTTCTCAAGTTGGCATGGGGGAAGACGTAGGCGGCCATGTGGCCAACCCATCCACCGCCCAACCGTCTTATCACCTAAGTTATCTTGATTATCGCCCGCATCCGGGTATAATTAAGAAATTTTTAAAAATTACTATTTGAATAAATAGAATATATCAATTAATTAATTATAAAAGTTAAGAAGAATAAGAGATCAAATAAATTAGTAAAATAATTGGCCAAAATTGAATACTAAAAGTATATATTAAACGCTAGAATAAAATAATATAGCACTAGAAGAATGGGCAATGGAAGAACAATATAATATGAAAGAGGAAAGGTCATACGTATAATTTAAATTAATATTATAAATAGGATAAATTAAAAAAAAATATGATTAAGATTAAGATAGGATAAAATAAATTTAAATTTAAAATTGAAGAAGAATTAAAATAGAACTTAAAATGGATTAAAATTAAAAGGTAACAAAGAGGAATCGGAATAAGGGGGAGGCAGGGGAGAGAACTAAGAAGAGGGGAGGCGGGGGAGGCAGGGGAGGGAACTAAGAAGGGGGATGCGGGGGACGGGAACTAACATTAGTTAGGTCTAACATCAGAGTTAGGGGGATTTCGATTAGAAGAGAAAAAAAGAATGACGGGTTTCCAAGAATGGCTCAACTGGTATCCATCTTCTCGATTAAATTTGTTAGGGTGCTTTTCGATTTCTAGAGCTTCCTTAATGTGGTTGGAGTGGAAGGGGGAAAAGGCCAAGATTCTAGTTTTATCAAAACAAATGAAATGTTTGGTATTGTGAGAGTGTTTAGTGATGGAAGATTTAGCGATTCGATTATGGTAGGTTTCAGCCATGTGTTCTTTAAGGCTGACTTTGAAGGATCTACTAGTTTTCTGTATGTAAGACATATCGCAGGAGCAAGGGATCTCATAGACTCCAAGGCTAAGCATAGGGTCATTATTGTCTTTAGCCAATCAGAAAAGATGGCTAAGAGTTGTCTGGGATTGAACGAAGTTTTGATATTCTTTTTACAAAGGATTTTAGAGATATGATTGATAAATCCTTGAATGTAGGGAAGGGAGACTTTGACTAAGAGCAGATTGTTGGTATGGCTTTTGCGATGAGGGTGGAGAGCATAATGGAATGCCTTTTTAATTTGGGATAAGGAGTAACCATTAAATTTAAGGGCTTTGGTGAGATGGGCTTTTTCATAGGACAAATATTGAGAGGAAGAAATCCAAATGGCATGAGTAATAAGGGTTTTAAGGATATCATACTTTTGAGCAGGATGATGGTGAGAGTTGACATGATGACACCTATCAATACGAGTCTTCTTTCGATAGACCTGGTCGGTAAGAGAGCCATTAGGAAGGGGAGAAACAAGGATGTCAAGGAAGGGAAGGGATCGGTTAGCTTCAAGATCCATAATAAAGTAGATGTGAGAAGAGATGTGATTGAGATGAGAAATGAATGCTTGGAGTTCTGGCATACCATGAGACCAAATAACGAAGGTATCATCAACAAAGTGCTTCCAAAACTTACATTTTAATTGGAAGCTTTCCAAGGATAAGGTTTCAAAGTGCTTCATAAAATAGTTGTCAACAATAGGGGAAAGGGAACAACCCATGTAAGTGCCCTTAATTTTCTCATAGAAAGCTCCATTAAAAGTGAAGAAAGTGGCGCTAAGGAAAATTTTGATGAGGTTCATGGTTTTAGAGTCAACCAATTTGGAAATGATATCAATGCTTATGGGATAGAGATTTTGGTAAATAGGGAAACGACGTCAAAACTAACTATGATGTCAATTTCATCTAGTTTAAGATGTTTGGTTTTCCCAATGAAATTGGTCGATTTTATAATGAAGGAGGGGGGTGGCTAGAGAAGAGATGAAGCTTCTTGGTAAGGAATCGAGAAAGAGAATGGGTGGGAACACTAATAGCGCTCACGATAGGTCTAAGTGGGATATATTTCTTATGGATTTTAAGTTCACCATAGATCCAATGGATAAGGGGGTTAAGGAGGATGAGAAGTTTTTGGATAGAGGGGTCTAGGGAGGAGGATTTAATGACTTTAGTGACCTTGTTGGCCACTGACTTGATGGGATTCTTAGTTAAGGGTTTGTAAGAAGAAGTGGAAAGAAGATCAAGCATATTAATTTGGTAATTAGAGGAATTCATAATGACAGATGTATTACCTTTATAAGCTTTTAAAATGAGAACAACTTGGTAGATCCTTCAAATTCCATCATAAAGAACTTATGACTGAGACCTACCATAACTGAATCGCTAAATCCGTCATTGTTGAACAGTGTCACAATACAAAAAATTTGATTTTTTTTTATAAAGCCAAAATCTTGGCCTCTACCCCTTTCCACTCTAACCACTTCATTAGGGAAGCTCTAGAAATAAAATATCACTTTAACAACTCTAATTGGGAAGATGGATATTAGTGGAGCCATTCTCGGAAACCCACCATTCATTTTTTGTTGTCTAATCCCAAACCGCCTAACTATGATGTCAGGCCTAACCATTCTTAGTTCTCCTCCCCCTTATTCTTGAGCCTCTTCCTTCCCCTTTGTCACCTTTTAATTTTAATTCCTTTTATTGCGCTGAGAGGCTCTCTCTAACCTAGTATGTAAGAGATGTTTTCATGTCCTATTAAACAGGTAATGTCCTATTAAACATTTTGACTCAGTCAAAATAAAATAAAACAAAATTAAATTAAATTAAAACTAAAAGTTAAATTAAATTAAAATTTAAATAAAAATTTAAAAAAAATGAAGATTAATAAAAAACATAAAATTCTTCAGCCCATTATGGTAGATATGTTGTAATGTTATGTTTATCATTTTGACTAGTTCGAAATAAAATAATATTAATAATTATAATTAATAATTAAATCAACCTAGATCCATCTTAACTTTGAATCTACCAATCACTCAAAGAGATCAAATCTCTTTTCACTCTAATAGAGGTTTGCATCTCAAGAAATTTGATCCCCTCAATATTTGTTAGATCCAAGTTAAGATGAATCTAAATTGGTTTTAATCCATTTTAAATTCTATTTAATTCTTCTTCAATTTTAAATTTTAATTTAGTTTACTCCCCATTTAGTATTCAATCTCGATCAATTATTTTACTAATTTAGTTGATGCCTTGGCCTTTTTGATTTTTTTAATTAATTTATATATATATATATATATATATATAATTTCTAACAATTTAAATTAATAACATTCACGTCCTTCTTATTTATTTATTCTTAATCCTCAACCTTTTTATTCTATTTTCTTCTAATTTTTAATTTGATATTTCTTTAATATAATTTTGCTTAACTTTCCACTTCTTCTAATCTAATAATATTTTAATTCTAATTAATAATGTAATATACACCTTTTTAACTTTCCCCTCTAAGTCCAATTTTATTTTATTAATCTATCTATTGTTTCCATTATTTTTTAATTCTTCTAATTATTTAAATTATTTCTTAATTCTTCTAATTATTTATAAATTTGTAAAGTTTATTTTTCATTAATTATTAATTATAATTAATTTGTAACTATCACTTTTTTTTTTTACCTATTTATATATTTGTTTTTGGTCACACTCTTCATATTATAATTTGATTTTCATGTATAATTAAAAAAAAAATTACTGAGTAGTTTTTTTATTATTATTATCTAATTTTATGTTTATAACCAAGCCATCCAAATTGGTATATGAGACCCCCTTGTTTGTGGGACAAGGGACCTACTTTCCCTCAATGACTTCACTGCTAAGTCTACAAAGTCATACATACTCTACCCCCTCTGGTTTTGAACCTGTAATAAAATGATTGAAACATACATATTGTAAATATAAGAACTATGAATAATTAACTAAATGAGAAATGACTATGGAAGCATTTAGAGAGATTGCAAAGTCAATTATTAAATGAGAAATGACAATGGAAGCACTTAGTGAGGGGTTGTAAAGTAAATAAACTAGTAGTTGTCTACATGATTTTACATAGAAGAATATTTTCAACAATTCCTTGTGATATGAACTTGTTTATACTAGTCTAGATCCATCTTAACTCTGTATCTACCAAGTGTCTAGAGGAATCAAATCTCTTTTCATTCTAAAAAAGGTTTGCACCTCAAGATATCTGATTCCTTTAGACACTTGAATTTCTTGATTTTTTTAAGCACTTGGTAAATTCAGAGTTATCAAGAGATTTGATTCTTTTAAGCACTTAGTAAATTAAAAATTAAAATAAATCTAAAGTACTTTAATTATTAATTATAATTATTAATTTATTTTATTTTATGTTAATTTAATTTTTATGTAATTTGAACTAATCACATTATTAACCTGATATTTAATATTTAACATGATATTTAATATTTATGGTAAATTAAATACACAAAATTTAACTTACATATAAATAATAAAATAAAATCTGAAAAACTAAATATTTGCGGAATTTTGATAGATGTAAACTGAGAACATTAAAAATAGCAAAAATTGAATGATTAATTGGCAGTGAAAAAAGAAAACCTTAAATATTCAACTTAATTAAAAATGTATGCATATTAATTTTTCTTTTAAATTCCACCTCGTTGGATTCAAGAGCACAAGAAAACCTTAAATGTTCGACTTAATTAAAAATGTATGTTTAACATTTTTCCTTTTAAATTTCACATCGCTGGATTCAGGAGCAATATGGAAAAAGGTTCATATAGTTTGGTTGATGAAATTAAAGTGGCGTAAATATTCATTCATTTTTAGGATTATGAATATTTTTGTTGAACTTGTTCAAACTTATGGTACAACATTTATCGTCATCGTTCACTTTCATTTATTGGATAATCTCTCGATTGAGAGCATTGAGGTCTCCATTTAGGTCCACCACACAGTGAAATGAATGAATATAAAATTTTGAACATTTTTCATTTAAAGATATAAATGGATTGATGAGGTTAGATCTGAGATAAGGAGAGAGAAGAATGGAGGAATTGCAGTTCCTAAGCATGTTGAGGATTATGTCGAAGGCATTTTAGATTGTTCGCTCATATGTGAAACATCTTAGTGCCATTATGCTAACCATAATACTCAAATCAAAGATTAAAATTGTTGGGATAACATTGGGGTTGAAGGAAAAAATTACTTTACTTGGAGTCTTTCTCCTTTAAATAGATTATATTATACACAAATACAATGGGTCAATACCATGGTTTTTCAAAACCGGGAGTCCAAAAACTAGTGGAAATTTGACTGAGTCAAAATGTTTATAGGACAAAAAATTACAACATCTCTTCCATATTGGGATGGAGAGTGCCTCTCAACACAATAAAATTTAGTATAAGAATTGAAAGAAGATGGGATATTGCAAATTGTGTTTGGTTTGGGCTTTAATTATAATGTTAGCAATTCCCTATGGTATAAACTCACTTATATAAAAGTTAAGGGATGGATTTATAGAGGAGTTGGTAGGAAGATTGTATTTAGCTTATGTTTTCGGTGTAATAGCATTATATGGAAGGTTATTCATTCTCTTGAGGAAAATCCTTTTAAGAATTCATGGTTACATTACATCTATAACTATCCTTCCTATTAAATGGTAAAATCCTAAACATAGAGAAATGTGATTGTCATGTGTCAAAGAATTATTGCATGTATCCTATATTGCTTAGTTTCCATTTTAGCTTTAATAATTTATGGTTACATTACATCTATAACTATCCTTTATATTAAATGATGGATCCTAAACATAGAGAAATGCAATGGTCATGTGTCAAAGAATTATTGCATGTATCCTAAATTGCTTAGTTTCTCTTCTAGCTTAAAAGGGATATCTCTATCGAAGACCATGACAATTATAAATCCTCCCTTGGCATGACCATTCTAGATGTCATTCTCAACTTCAAGAAGATCATCATAGAACTAATCTTTTCCTCTTGGAATTTTTCATGTTGACCTATTTGTTAACAAAGGGAAAGTGCAACACAATTTGTAATTGTTTCTTAGTTTTTGGGCCTTCTATCTCATTCCTTTCTTCTTGAGGAATTTCATTTTCACATTTTAGGAATAGTATTTTTGTGTTTTCAACTTCAACATAGCATAAAACATCCATGTTTCTCCCCATGTAATCCATAACACCAAATAGTAGCTTAACATTTTCTTCTCTTGTCTTGGGCATAGAAAAATTATATTGTTTCTTGGCTTCTCCATTATGATTTGATATATACGTTGCTCTATAGTCATGAAGACATTTCCATAAAGAATTTAAGCAATTATAACCATCAAAAACTCAACCGCAACATCTATAGAAAAAGAAGAATATTTTATGGATGCCATATTAGAAGCATGGGAAAACACGAAAGATGCATAGAATGTTGCAAAAAGAAACAAATCTTCCTAAAAAATCATTGATTGCAAATGTATGTATAACATACTGAGCTTTTTTTCAACAAAAAGAATCAAAGAAATTGAAATATGAAATTAAATAACATGTGACTTAATGTATTGCCAGCTTTCTATCATACATCCTCATAAAGGCCATAACCTACCCAAATTGAAAATGTTTAATACATAAATTTTATTGTCATTACCAATGGTTGTTAAGAAGTTTGTTAAATGAGTTGAAATTTTACTAGAGAGAAAATAAAAATTATTGAGAGAATTAACAATAACCAGCAACAAAACACATAATATGCAAACATTAACACCATTTTTACCCTAGGGAAACCCCAACTCTAAGGAAAAACCTATCTAAAGGAATTCCATTATATCCCTTAACCAAAACCTCGACCAAGCTGGCTAAGTAAGCCTTCACTACTCACATACCCTAGCCTATTACAATTTAGTCTTCACCTAGTCTTTTAAAGGCTTCATTGTAACCTGAATTGTATGGGCACAAAACCATGGGTACAAAAATCCTTATGCCTAAAACTATCACTTTTGACTCGGTCAACTTTTCTCTTTCCCTGGGTTAAGGTTACCTAACAACCCCCCTTATTTGTTCACTTAGGTTTTCGCATGAACAAATTTTACCAAACCAACCAAGTGAGTCAATTCTGCTCATTCTAGCCTTTACTCCCCTCAAATTTTATACCTAGGATATCTGCATGCCCTATCACCTAGGTCTAACACTAGACTTTACCAACAATTTCCCAGGGGTACACAAGTTTTACCAGGTGTTACAATAGTATGCCCATTTACATGTAATTTAAAAAATTGACTCCATTATAATGTTTTTCTTTTTCTTTTTTCGTTGCTCTGGAATTTATGCCATTATCCTCTCACTTTCGCACTCTCCAAGCTATTGGGAAAAAATACTAGGGGGGGGGGGGGGGGAATCAGTATTTTAAAACTCACTTCAACTTTTCAATTTCTTATTCTGATTTCTGTACACTACTGTCATTCAGGAAACCTACGTATGTATGCAACTGTGATCAAAGAAAACCACATATATCAAGATAAATAATTTATCATTTATTTCATTAACTATTCAATTTTAACCAGTGTATTAGCCTTTAATTAAATAGTAACCATGAAAAAAAAGAACAAAATAAACCAACGCACATAAGAAACACAACAACACATGAGGACACCAATATTTTTAGGTGGAAACCCAATAGAAACCGTTGTCGTCATCTCTGTCTTCTTATTGTAAAGGAAACTATCTTACAATATTGCATTGGCGCAGAATCATACCAGTATGCAGGAACACACCTGCAGAAGGTTACAACCTTCTTTCATTCTCCAGCACCCACTAGAAGGAAGCTCCAACCCCCTGATCTCATTTACCGACACCCACCAGAAGGGAGCTCCAACCCCCTGAATAGATTTACCAGCTACTACTGGAAGGAAACTTCAACTCTCTCATTGAAGGCTCCAACCCTCAGCACCTCTATGGACCACGTTTCGTAATATTTCATACTAGATCCACCCGACTAAAAACATCAAACTTGTAGGCCACTTTTCATCATATTTTCAGACCAAACCCACTTCCATAATTTAAGCCCAATATCAAATAACAATTCTGAAACCAATCACTATATCAAATCACTGAATCATTGAACCAAATAAATCATCAAATCACTCAATCTCTATCATTTATTGCAACTAGATCAAACCAATCCATAACAAATATAAACCATCAGATCAAACATACATTCATCAATATTCCAAATTATATATTGTACAGAAACACAATGTTGTCCCTCTAAACCCTAATCAAACTTATGTCATAATGTATACACTATTGTTCTGAACCATACCAACATATGTATGTGCTTCGCCTGAAAAATACTTGCATATAAATCTCAAACATGGAAAATTTTAGGGGCTAATATTCACAGGTGGGCTAATTTTCCATGATTTTTCCAGAAAAAAGATTTGCCAATTTCGAATTTTTCTATGAATAATTCGCCTAAATTTTATAGTATAAAATTATTTTACCTTAAAAATCACCAACATTATATATAGAGTATACATAAAATCATTATAAATTTGAATAATTTACAAATATATAAATAAACATTTTATAGTTTGCATATTAGGGACTAGTAAGATTTGCCAATGTTTTTAAACTTCAAGATAATTTTCCATCCTTAAAATTTTCCCTGATATCAAATCACCAACACCTGAGTTTGAATCACTGTTACACTGAACCAATCACTAAATCAATAATTGAATCCATCACAAATTACTGAACCAAATACAGATCACCACACAGTTGCATCATCACTAATCAACATTGCATTCCATAACTAAATCAGCCCAATCAGTACTATCAAACACAGATTATTATGATACAGACATCATCAACAAACAACATCAAACATACCAGAACTGATCAAATATCATCAACAACCCATACTGTAAACCCTAGCATGTATACTCGACTTTTACAAAGCACATACGCGTATGTACGCACTTCCCATTATTAACATGTGCGTACAAATTCTGAACTTTCGCAAAATGTATACACAACTACCCAAAAGCATATACGCATATGTACGTGACCTCTCAGAGGCAAACCATCCTACATATCTGAAATCATTGAATCATACCTTTGCTGCACTCACAACATCTGTCGAACCAAAATTCTCAGAATGCACACTATTACAGTCACACATCATTATAACATCATCACAAATATATCAAATCATAAATAGATTAACCAATATGTATTCATTTCATATCTATTAGATCCGATACATCTCCATGCTCCCTGGTGCACACCTGTTTCAGAGCAAATCATTCATAAACAATTCATCACTTGTACACTTAACACTTTGATCTCCATATCCTTATCTAACATTAGCCTTATCCAATACCATAGGCCAATACTGTAGTAATTTCGTTGGTATTCTTTGATGGGATCAAATATTCATTTTCGCACTCATTATTACGGGCCAATACCATGGTAAAGACCCCTCGTATTCAAAATACCATGGTGCAGATTCTATATGCGACTTCTCTTCATCATACCTGCATATGTATGCGACCTTGCTTCACAGGACCCGCGTATGCTTTCCCAAACTTTACCTTTTTCATTCCTTTGTTTATGAACTGATTTTGTCCATATCACCTGTAGCATCTTCATAACCATCATGTTGACATCTTTATCAAGTAGGTTGCCATCAAGGACACCACATTAGCCATAATTCCAACAATCTCCCCCTTTGGACTTGATGAAAACCACTTTGGTGTTTGGTCACCACCACTTGTAAAGACCTGCAAACACATATGTAAAAATACCAAGTGAAATTCCATGCTTCTCTCCCCCTTTGACATCAAGGGAAAAGGGTTGAGCAATGCTGAATGAAATCCGATCTGCTGAATACGAAAGTTGCATATTGACCATGCTCCCCCTAAGCATATGCTGACTCTTCTAAAGATATGCAGTGAAGTACACGACTCTATGACTCAACCAAATATGAACTTTCCTATCACCAAGGACTCAAGCTTACATCAATCACCCAAAGTAGTGGGGTTACATATTTGATCCAACATTACATTAATTACCCAACATAATGGGATTACCTACATAAATGAATTGACCCCTATATTCCATACATGACTGTATTTTACAATGATTTACAACATGGGTCTTTACATGACCTTTACATTAAGAGACAAATATGAAATTTATAACCAAACCGAAGACCTCAATAGTAAGGTAACAAGACCATGATTGTCATCAGCAACCATCATACACCATAAAGGAACCTGCAATGTGAACATCTTCGTAGCATAAAAATTCAACAACATCAATATATTACCAATGCTTTCAAGCATCACCAAGCAACTTGTTATGGTAAAAAACACAACACCCCATTTTCTCTTATTCTTATCAAATAAATAATGGAGACCCTTTTAGGATAAACTTAGTCTTAAGTTTATTTTTCCTTTTTCTAAGTCCTTATGTTACCTCTAAGATTAAATTGAAAATCCTTTTTCATACTTTGTATATACCCTTTCTTTTAATAAATTACATAGCCCCCGGAGACAAGGGTTACATTTCATTTTACAAAATGTTAAAACAAGCGCATATATATATATGTGTGGGAATTTTGAGTCATCGTAATAATATCAATTAACAATAATCCCAATGCCCGAAGTCCGATATATAGCAGGCCTTGACCATATAATATAAAAAAAATTATAAAAGGCCCTCCTCAACATTATTATTAAAGGTTATGATATCTCCACTCCAACATATCTCCGATACCTCCTTTATGCCTCCAACTTCCGATCCCGATATACGTTCAGTTGAAATACATTATGGTTTTGGTTTTGCTCCTGATTGGAGTGACCCTATATCGTAACATTTTGGATGGCCTCCTCTAAAAAAAACTCCGATATTTCAAAATGTCAATGCTTGTGATTCCCGCCATCTGTCTTCAGGCCACTGTTATAACACTTGAGGAAATCAATCAGTCTTGTTTTTATTTGATTGTTGATAATTGTTAATATTATGATTCGACACTAACAGATATTGTTTGTCTATGACACAAGGAAGGCTCAAGATTGATTCATTCTAAGGGTTCTCGAATGTTTTGCCATGTGGCAAAACAAAATTCTAAAATGGGCCCATTATTGAAATCTTTGTTAAGTGCAGAATATGAAACTCTCGATTTTTAGATAAACTGGTCTTAGCCATCCTACAATTAATCAATTTAAGCTAGTAGTTAAAACAATCTGCCAATTTTTGCCAGATCAATTGATCTTCAACATATTTGTACTCGAAGTTGGCCTTCTTTGTATATTTTCAATTTGAACAATAGGAAGGATCTTCAACATATTTGTACTCGAAGTTGGCCTTCTTTGTATATTTTCAATTTGAACAATAGGAAGGTCTGTTTCATGTTAAAATTGTGTAAATACCAATCTCATAGATGCTATTTGGGATCTAAATTTTGCATTCATATAGAATTTTATTTTGCACTTTTTTTATGTAAGTCAGTCTTTACTTTTAGTGGAATCAAAAAGCATTTCTAGAAAAGGTGTTGTCAGATCATATCTAGGTACTATTATTCTAGATATTTTCTGCAATTGTTTTCAACAGAGATTGTTGTATTCTTTCAATTAACATGTATTCCTCTCTGGTTTCTTTCACTATTGAAGTAGATATTCGATGTATCATGCATTATTGAAATGATTTTTTTTGAAGTTATTCATGTTGATCAGTGGTTGTCATTGATGTCAACCCAAGCAACACCAGGGGCTACCCTGATCTTGCATGGGCATTTTAACTTGACAAATTACTCTATTTTGAGTCAAGGATCTTATAGATATATAGATTCTGCTCGTCGAGATGTTTCCTTTGATATATGGCACACCACATAATTCTTCATAGTTTGAGAGATATTCGTGTTTGAAGTTAGTAACCCAGTTAATGGGCTAAAACCCTATGGGGTTGTGGCATAGCACTCATAATTGGTTGTGGTAATTGAATAGTCAATAAGTAATAAATTTGTTTTTCTAATTCTAAAATCCCTCCAACGTTCACTTGTTTAGGACCCTCTCAACTCAAGACATTCACATAAATAGTGACCCTCATATCTTCCTCTAGTAGGGATTTTGTGGCTACAAACAGGCCATCGTGGAATGTTAGCTATAACATTTTTTTCTATGAAACTTCAGAAGAAGATATTAAAACCCATTTGAGAAGAAATATTGATGAACCTTGTGACCAAATTTTATATCTTGGTTCGCTATATTTTAGGAGATATGATCTAAAGAAGTTAGGGTTTTTGTAGGCTCCTGAATTCCATGTCAAACAGGTGACACTGGGAAAATCGTCATAACTTTCTATCTGAGCATTGGATTCAAATTTGGTAAATAGTGACAGATAGAGGATAGACTATAGTTTGTTGGATATTGTATTCAGGGCTGAAGGTTGCTACAGTGACACGTGGAACTTCATACAAGTTCTCTCTACTGAACCAATCTATAATCAGGACATCATGGGAGATTGGTCATAACTCTTTCATACAGAATTCAATATTGATTTGACCTATGGGGTTGGAAAGAGGACTCAGAGGGATACAACAGGATGAGATTTCAGATCTTGATGATCCGCAATTACATGGATACAATAGCTTCAGCATTGAGCTCCTAGAAAGCAAGAAAAAGCATGCATTCAAGGATCACTGTAGTAAGGACCACACATCAACCGTCATGGGACAACTTTGGGATATAGTATTGCATAGAGTCTAGGCCTATATCAAGAGTGGGAGTCTTTGTCTACTGCTGCAACAAGTTAACAACAAAAGTGACAAGAACAATTTTGGTACACATTGTAATTTTAATTTGTATTTATTCATTTTTATCCACTTACATGTGTTTTGTAGGCAGAGGTAAGTTGAAGGGTATTTTGTTTTGTTTGGGATTTGTTTCGCCGGGAAGATTTTGCATGTAGGTAGAAGAATATTCAAGTACAACATCAAGCAAGAATTCAAGAGAAGAAGTATCAAATCAAAGGAAGCATTGCAGCGGGACATCCTTGAAGACATGAAAACCATCCAGATATCGTGAAGTATTGTTAAGGCCAAGATTCATCATTGTAAAGTTGTAAAAGAGTCATTTATAAAAGAGTCATCACTGTAAAAGACTCATTTGTAAAATAGTTGTCATTGTAAAGTTGTAAAAGAGTCATCATTGTAAATATTGCAAAAGAGTCATTTGTGAAAGTGTCATTCTTCCTAGTGTCAAAGAGGCAGTGTTGGGAGGTATAGGAGTCACTATTGGGATGATGTCATGGTTGGGTTGTAGGTCATAGAGTGATTGGGTATTTTTTCAAGTACACAAAGATAATTGTACATCTTATTGTATCGTGTATTGTTGTCCCTGGTTTGGGAATCCACAGTATTGTCTTATTTCAATCATTATAGGGTGACAGGGAGGTGTTAGGCAGGTGTATGAAGTCACCTATAGGTTGGGGCCTGTGAACACTTCAGGGTGGTAGCATGGTGCTAGGGTGAGGTGTGGCTCTCTAAGGTGTTTGGGAATCCATTCAGTTGATTACTGAAGAAACGAGGGCGTTGGGGCATCCTTCCAGTGGGAGCTGGAGAAGAATGCTTTTCTAGAATTCTAGGAAGTTGTTGCTTTCATTTCAGTTGGGGCTGAAGATTAAATAATTTATTAGAAAATTGTTTGGTAGTTTTTGACTCGGAGGGGGTTTTCCACCTAAAATTGTTGTGCCTATTGTGTTCTTTTATTTACTGTTATTACTGCATAAACATTAATCATAATTGAAGATTAACTAATGCTCTTAAAAGATTTAAAAGTGCTAATTTCTAAGGAATACTGATTCACACCCCCCCTTAGTATTTCCAACAATTGGTATCAGAGCTTGGTTCCTTAAATAGCGGTATAACAACTGGAAGGAGATCATGGAGTATACTAACAATCAAGTTCCTTTGTACAATGGAGATAACTATGCAATTTGGAGTGGAAGAATGCAGGTTCATTTGTTGGTGCAAGGATACGAAGTATGAGAAATCGTTGACAAAGGCTTCACACCGACCCGAGATCAACAAGGTAAGAAAAATATGGTATATGATGTAAAGGCTAAGGATATTATTATCAGTGGGATTATCGAATATGTTTATCTTAAGGTATTTAGTTGAAAAATTTCTAAAGAGGTATGAGGCAAGCTTGAAAATATATATGCAGGTGACTCAAAGGTGAAAGAAGCAAAGTTTCAAATTTTTAGGGAAAAATTTGAGCAACTCAAAATGAGGGAAGATGAATATATTGTTCCATACTTTCAACGTGTTGATGAAACAAAAAATACATTGGAAGGTTTGGGAGAACTTGTTGAAATGAAAATTGTTGTCTGAAAGATCCTAAGAACCTTGCCAACAAGATTTAACCCTAAGGTATCTGTCTTGGAAGATAGATCGAATTTGACCAATCTCAACATAGATGAATTGCATGGAATTCTTACAGCATATGAAATGAGGATTGAAGAAGAGGATGGAACATCTCACTTAGAAACAACATTTGCTGCAATCAAGAAGAATGGTAAGGACAAACAAACTCAGAAAGCAAAAGGTTGTAGTTGTAAGGATGAAGAAAAGGAAGAAGAGGAAGAAGAACTCTCAGATAAATAATTCGCCTACTTCACGTGGAAAATGAGAACAGGTACGGGGAAATTCAAAGGTATAATTCCATTAATATGTTTTTATTGTGGTGAGGTTGGGCATTTTGCAGGCGAATGTCCTCACAAAAATGAGGCTGTTACGAATGGAGAGAAAGGTCCTAGGAATTTCAACAAGTAAGGCAAGAAGAAATGGTTTAAGAAAATTTTCTTCACCAAAGAAGATAGTTCCTCATCCGAAGAAGATAGTGATAACGAAGAAGAATTCAGCGGAAGAGTATTTTTTATGGCCAAGCACAATAAGCAAGAGGCACATGACAAAGAAGGAAATGAAGAAGAAGAAATGACTGAGGTTGAATTCCAAAATGAAGTGATCAAGGTTATCAAAGAGCTCAAAGACAAGAAGAAGCATGTCAACACACTTGAAGATGAATTGAAGACAGAAAGAGAACATGTCCTCAACCTTAAAATAAAGGTTGAATAATACAAGCGAATTGAAGACTCTGTCAGGAAATAATTAAAGGAAAACAACAAGGGAAGAGAAGCATTGGAAGCTGAAACAATTTCTCTACGAAAGGAAGTAAAAAATAGGAAAAATTTCAAAACTACGCCAATAGTTCAAAGACTTTGTATGAGCTCATCAAAAACCAACAATCATAGAATGAGAAGACTGGTCTTGGTTACAATGAAAAATTGGAAAATAAGTTGAGTCCTTCTATGGCAATTAAAGAAGATGGATATGAAAAATCTACCAAGTAGATAGATCTCTCAGCCAAATCGAGAGATCAAGACTCGCAGGAAGAACCTTGGAAGACAATTCCTTGAATAATATTTCCTCCCAGTTACCAACCTATCATTTATGGTCATTGTTATTCATGTGGAAGGTTTGGACATAGAGCCGTAGAATGTTGCATGTATGTTTGGAATGAATATAATTCCAGGAGATCCTTCAGAAATGGATATTCTAGAACTCAACATAATATCAACAAATTTGATCATTTGAGAGATGATTTCGAATGTTACAAATTTAAAAATGTTGGACATATAGCTAGGGATTGTGAAGTTTTAGACAGGTACAACTATTATCAGCAAAATCATAGAAGCAAATTTGCAGGATTACGAGATAGACACCAAACAGAATCTTCTATGAATAACATCGAATGTTACAAATGTCATAACTATGGACATATAGCTCGTAACTACACGTACAAGATGGAATCAACCATGAATGAAAAGCTTGAGAACAAGAATAAGAAGGTTTGGAAAGGAAAATAGGTACATGATGAGCAAGTACAAGATGAGAAAGAAAAGAAGGAAGGCAATAAGGTCCCGAAAGTTATGCTTTCATGATTCGTAACGGATTGTGAGGAATCGAAAACTACTTCAGTTAATGACTCGAGTCAAGATGGTCCATTAAATGAAACACTATTCTGAACAATTCAGCTTATCAACTCCTAGAAATTTGAAGATGAGGAGTCTATGCAACAGTATATGACACAAGTCTATGATTGACAGACAAGTAGTTTGAATAATATGGCAATTTCATTACATGTTCAGGGGGAGAAGAATAGTTGAAGTATTACAGATTCAAGAAAGGAAGCGTTGACAAGCAATCTCTATGTGAAAGTGGATCAAGACAATCTAATGATTATCGAGATATCTCAATAGGATAAAGGAATATTCATATATCAAATCAAGTACATCAAGGAAATGCTCAAGAAATTCAAGATGGAAGATTGTAAGCCTATCCTTACCCCCATGGTAATAGGTTACAAGAAGATTCATCAACGGATGTGGACCAAAGGTTGTATATATCCATGATTAGTAGTCTCCTATATGTGATAGTCTCCCTGCCAGATGTGATGCAAGCAGTTGGACATGTAGCACGATTCCAAGAAGCACCAAAAGAATACCATATTATTGGTGTCAAAAGAATTCTTTGATACCTTAAGGGTACAACAGAATATGGTCTATAGTATCCCAAAGGAAATGATATGGTTATTCAAGATTATACAGATGTAGATTGGACAGGAAGTGTTGATGATAGTTACCGGTGGAGCAAAATTCTATATAGGTGGTTGCCTTGTCTCATGGTTAAGTAAAAATTAGTCTTCAATCTTGTTATCCACTTTGGAAGCAGAATACATCACAGAAATAGCTTGTTGTACTCAAGTTCTCTGGATGAAGCAAACCTTGCAAGATCTTCAAGTTAAGTTTGATGAGCATATTCCCATCTTCTGCGATAACACCAGTGCCACCAGTATCTCCATAAATCCTATGATGCATTCCAAAACAAAGCACATTCTGATGAAATATCATTTTGTTAGAGAAGAGGTCACCGAAAAGAATATCAAGCTTGAATATGTTGGCACAAAGGAACAAATTGCTGACATGTTTACCAAACCATTACCTCGTGAAACATTTAAGTATCTTCACCAAAATCTTGGTATTCTCCCAAGTTTTCATTAGAATCTTTCTCTTATATAACTAAGTAGAAAGGGGGAGTGAAGGTGTGTACAGGTCCGCAGGATAACAATTTTTCAGGGGGAGCTACCCTTTGCCATTGATGACAAAGGGGGAGAGAAGGCAGTAGGAAGAGGTGTCATGATTGTAGGGGAAGTACTTGTGTTGCCATCAATGCCAGAGGGGGAGATTGTTGATTAGTGGTTGTCATTGATGTCAACCCAAGCAGCACCAGGGGATAACCCGATCTTGCATGGAAATTTTGACTTGACAAATTACTCTATTTTGAGTCAAGGATCTTCTAAATGGATTCTACTTGTCGATACGTTTCCATTGATATATGGCATGCCACATAATTCTTCACGGTTTGAGAGATATTCGTGTTTGAAGTTAGTAACCCCAGTGAGTGGGCTAAAACCCTACGGGGTTGTGGCATGGCACTCATAATTGGTTGTGGTCATTGAATAGTCAATAATTAATAAAAAATTCTCCTAAAATGCCTCCAATGTTCACTTGTTGAGGATCCTCTCAACTCAATACATTCATATAAACAGTGACCCTCATATCCTCCTCTAGTAGGGATTTTATGGCTTCAAATAGGTCATCGTGGAATTTTCGCTATAATTTTTTTTTGTGAAGCTTTAGAAGTTGAAATTAAAACTAATTTGAGACAAATTCTTGATGAACCTCATCATTGAATTTCAGATCTTGGTTCACTATATTTTCGGATATATGATATGAGGAAGTTAGGGTTTTTGCAAGCTCCCTAATTCCACGTCAAACAGGTGACATTGGGAAAATCATCATAACTTTGTCTTTGAGCATTGCATTCAAATTTCGTAAATAGTGACAAAGAGGACAAATTATAGTTTTTTGGTTATCGTTTTCAGGGAAAAAGGTCGCAACAGTGACACGTGGCACTTCGTAGAAGTTTGCTCTACTGAACCAATCTATAGTTAGGTCATTGTGGGAGATTGGGCATAACACTTTCTTTAAGAATCCAATATTGATCAGACCTGTGGGGTTGAAAATAAGACTCATAGGGATACGACAGGACAAAATTTAATACCTTGGAGATCCACAATTACTTAGATACAACAGATTCAATATCGATCTCCTAGAAGGATAGAAAAAGCATGCATTCAAGGACCATTGCAATAAGGACCACACATCAACAATCAACGGACAAATTTTGGATATAGTCTTGCATAGAGTCAAGGCCTATATCAAGAGTGGGAATCATTGTCTACTGCTGCAACAAGTCAACAATAAAAGTGACAAGCACTCTTCAGGTACACATTGTAATTTTAATTTGTATTTATTCATTATTATCCACTTGCATGTGTTTTGCAGGGTAGAGGTAAGTTGAAGGGTATTTTGTTCTGTTTTGGGATTGGTTTCGCCGGGAAAATTTTGCATGTAGGTAGAAGAATATTCAAGTACAACATCAAGCAAGAATTCAAGAGTAGAAGTATCAAATCAAAGGAAGCATTGCAATGAGACATCCTTGAAGACATGACAACCATCCAGATATTGTGAAGTATTGTTAAGGCCAAGAGTCATCATTGTAAAGTTGTAAAAGAGTCATTTATAAAAGATTCATCATTGTAAAAGAGTCATTTGTAAAAGAGTCATCATTGTAAAGTTGTAAAAGAGTCATTTGTAAAAGAGTCATCATTGTAAAGATTGTAAAAGAGTCATTTGTGAAAGAGTCATTTTGCCTAGAGTCGAAGAGGCAGTGTTGGGAGGTATAGGAGTCACTGTTGGGATGATTTCATGGTTGAGTTGCAAGTCATAGAGTGATTGGGTATTTGGTCAAGTACATGAAAATCATTGTACATCTTACTGTATCGTGGATTTTTTTCCCTGGTTTGGGAATCCACAACCTTGTCTTATTTCAGTCATTATAGGGTGGCATGGAGGTTCTAGGTAGGTGTATGAAGTCACCTACAGGTTGGGGCCTGTGAACACTTCAAGGTGGTAGGGTGGTGCTAGGGCTAGTTGTGGCTCGCTAGGATGCTGGGAATCCATTCAGTTGATTACTAAATAAACTAGGGTATTGGGGCGTCCTTCGAGTGGGAGCCAAAGAAGAATGCTTTTCTAGAATTATAGGAAGTTGTTGCTTTCATTTCAGTTGGGGCTGAATATTAAAGAATTTATTAGAAAAGCGTTCGGTGGTTTTTGACCCGGAGGGGGTTTTCCACCTAAAATTATTGTGCCTACTATGTTCTTTTATTTACTGTTATTACTACATAAACATTAATAATAATTGAAGATTAACTAATGCTCTGAAAATATTTAAAAGTGCTAATTGCTAAGGAATACTGCTTAAACAAAAATGTTTTGAGTTAACTATTTCATCTTAATACTTGTATATGTTGTAAAGAAAATCTAATTTACTTAGTGATCTATATTTTTAAGTAATTTTGATTATCTTTTAAGTACTGAATAACTCAATCATACCCGAGTTATAATTAGATTAGATTATAATATTAAGCGTATTAGATAATAGTTATATGTTTTCAATATCAACTTAATTATTCACCTGCAATATCATCCACCCTTTTTATACATTCTTAAATGAATGGGAAAATTGATCCCATAATCATAGTTGGATCCGCCACTTCAACATGTATAGATCTAAGTTACATGTTTTCACTGGGTGGATTTCCCCAAATGTTGATTAGGACATTTCTCCTGATCAACATTTTTGGTGCTAGAAGGAGGGCCTAAGTCTGTGAATGACAAGAAAATTTAAATCAAAAACTTTAAATCGTTATAAGATTCAATCCCCACCCAAATCACCTTAGGCTTTTAGATCTCCTTCTCCCAGTTCTCAATATGAGATTGCTGAAACTTCTAAAAGATCTCCCAGCCCTATTAAGGAATTAGTCAATGAGTCCCCAGTTCATACTCCCCATACTAATCGAAACCACCAAGGTTGAAAATATATTTGAAAAATTAGGCATTTTTCATTATTTGAGAGGTAAAAAGATCATTCTAAGTATTCTGAAGGAAGTTTTACCACTTCATTAAACTCTATAAGTATTTTAACTCGGTCCCAGGTTGAAAAGATTGGGATTCCATTTTTTGAGTTCCCATTACCTCTACAGAGGAAAAAGAGGACTCATTCCTATTTAGATCCTTTCACTAGTGAGAGTATTTCATCCCTTTCACCATCCTTTTCTACTCCATCTTCACTTCCATTATCTTACTAGCCACTAATAATTTCTTCCACTCATTCCATCCAAACAACTGTCTCATCTACGCTTGGAGCATATTCTTCCATTGATAATACCCCTTCGAATCCTTCAACAGTATCATCATATCCTACAGCTACCTCGATATCCATAGGTCACATTGTTAATCACAAAATGGAAAATCGACCTTGGAATGATCTTGGGGTAGTCACCATGCCACCTCCCCTGCATCTGATTCCAAAACACCCTGAAAGATGGTTGTCGAAATTCAATCCAAAAAGCAACACTTTGGCTAAAGAAAAACTTAATAATTTCATGCTTGGTATCAGTTTAAACGTTGTCAATCATGAAGACGTTGTTTGTAGGATGTTCCCATACAACTTTGAAGGATCATTGACCTCATGGTACTTTTCTCTTCATGCAAGTTCGATTAGTAATTGGGATACTTTGAAGAAGATTTTCTTAAAATTTTTGGTGTTGATAAAACGACTGCAACACTGATAAATGAACTGTCCAATTGGAAAATCTCACCAAATGAAAAGGTCAAGGATTTTAATTCTAAATTTAATAAACTCTTAAATAAAATTCCTGACACATCTTGGCCTAGTGATGATGTTCATGTTATATGGTATATAAGTGCGTTGTTAGCTAACATTGCAATGTTTGTAGATGGGGCCAATAAAACGACATTAGCCGAGAATATGAAGAATGCCATTGCTGTTGGAAATCAAAATTTTTCTTTGGAAAAGAAACTAGTATCTGAAGAAAGAAAATTCATCAAGAGGGTAAAGGAGGACGTAAAAAATAAACCTTCTAAAGATGCATTCGATGTTGAAGGGCTGCAAAAACTCATCAAATTAATGACCAACAAAATAGTTGAGTTAAAAGGGAAAGTAGCGGAAAGTTCCTCCAGGAAAGGTTACAGGCCAATCAGAAGAAACCCAACTCCGCAATCAGCTCCCCCTAGTCAGATTTCAGCCATAGATTCCGATAAAAAACAGGAAGACATAACATTTCCATCGGAAGAAGAAGATGAAGAAAAGGTAAATGAAGTTAACGGTTTATGGGATTTTTTGCCTTTCTCTTCAGATAATGAACCAGAAGAAGCATTACCTGTTATTACAAGAAGTAAAGAAGTTGTTGATCCAACACAAAAATATTAGAAAATCACAGCCACTTCATCTAGAAATAAGTGTATTCCTAAAAAACAATCCTCTTCTAATTCTCCTAGGTCATGTTTAACATCCCGAACATTGTTGATATCAGATAGTATTTATTACAACATAGTATATGATATGAAGAAAACCAAAGCGAACATTTCAATGCTTGAAGTTAACAAATTAAAACAACATAAAAAGTTACTTTTAAAAGCGTTAAATGTTGTCCCAACTCCTTGTTTGCCTTCTGCAGCTGTCATTAATACACATTCAAAAGCGAAAAACCAGTCTTCTAATTCTACTCTTGAAAAATTTGATCCTTCCGATTTTATTATGATTGGTGATTGATCAAACTCTCATACACACCCTTTTCTATTAACTTATGAAATTTTCAATAAAAATGTTCACAAATTCCTAGTAGACTTAGGAGATTCTTCCAGCATAATGCCATATTCATTCTGTCTAAAGCTAAATGTACAACCTTAAAAGTTTGTTGTCCAGATTGTGAAACCAGATAAGACAAAAGTTAAAGTTATTGGAGAATTGGATAGGGTGTTAATCTGGTTATCTTCCAATTCTAAAGTTTTCCAAACTATTGACATTTTAGTGCTTAATATCCCTGAGTTCTATGGTTTAATACTTAACAAGGATAGGTCTAAAAATTTTCACGGTTACTTCTCCATTGACTGGTCTCACCAGTGGCTTCCATATAATGGTAAGCCAAAACAGATTAAAATAGACTGTGAAAAACACATGAAACTCACTGTCACTGATATTGAAGAGGAAATGAACCCATTACATTTACCAATAATGTTTTGGGAAACTACACAACTGAGTCAATCATTGGTTGATTTTCAGTTGATACTTATCCTTTCCTAAGGAATCTATCTCTTCATAGATTGAAAACTGCTCCCAAACAGATTCCTGAAAGTGTGTAAATTTTGTAGATACATATGTAAATAGCGTAAATAATGATGTAGATAGTTTTTGAAAAATTTATTTCGATGGGTATAAAACTAATGAGGGCGCAGGAATTAGTTGTATTCTGATTAAACCAAACAAAGAGAATATAATGATTGCTTGCAGACTTCATTTTGAATTTAATAATAATGTGGCAGAATACGAAGCATTAGTTCATGGATTACAGAAAGCCATCAGCCTTGGAGTGAAATACTTGAAAGGATATGGTGACTCTAAAATTGTGATAAAATAGGTACGTAATAATATTCATTGCATTTCAAGTCATATCAGGCATTATCATTCATTAATTTAGGAATTGATTTCTTATTTGACAGCATTTAATATAATACCAATTCCTAGAATTCAAAATGCTAGCGCGAATTTGTTGGAAAATGTAGCATCCAAGTTGATCCCTCATGAAAATGTCAGTCTAGATAGATTTTCTATTGAGTTGATTTTCCATCCTTCTGTTCCCAACAATATAAAAAACTAGCGAGTTTTCAACAATGATGAAGATATAATAAACTTCCTCACCTCTGAAGGAACTTACA
Organism: Pinus tabuliformis; assembly: GCA_031772625.1. NCBI lineage: Eukaryota > Viridiplantae > Streptophyta > Pinopsida > Pinales > Pinaceae > Pinus > Pinus tabuliformis. The sequence goes on along the minus strand of CM062818.1, from coordinate 507,400,514 downwards.
CTAATCAAGTTATTGATGAAGAAGAACATGACAAAAATCTTAACACTTCTTTTAGTGATAAACTTAATGATTTTTTTTTTTTGCACAGAACAGTAGTAAACTTTGAGGATATTTACGATTTAAAAGATGGATTCAAGAAAATAACAAACTGTAAAATTCAGAGCAGTACATTGAGATTTGAAATAATTAATCTTGGCACTGATCAAGAACCAATGAATGTTAATGTAGGCCTTGGATTATCTCCTAGTGAGAAGCTATATTTTATTCATTTATTGAGAAAATATAGGGATGTTTTTGCTTGGAATTATAATAATCTTAAAACTTTTGACACATCCATTATTCAACATACAATTCCAATGACATCAAAAGTTAAACCTATTCAACAAAACTCAGGAAAATACATTCCAATTTAGAATCCCAAAGCAAAATTGAACTCAATAAACTGCTCAAGGAAAAACTCATCTTTCCAGTGAGACATTCAAAATTGGTATCGAACTTAGTTCCAGTCAGAAAAAGAAACGATGATATTAGGATTTGCATCGATTTTCGTAATTTGAAGAAGGTTTCCAAAAAAGATAATTTTTCTCTTCCACCTATGGAACAAATTTTACAATATATAGCAGGCTCATGATTAATGTCTTTCTTGGATGGATTTTCAGGTTACAATCAAATTTTGGTCCATCCAAATGACAGGTTGAAGACAACTTTTATAACCAAGTGGGGAACTTACGCTTATCAAAAAAACCATTTGGTCTAGTCAATGCAAGTGCTACATTTAAAAGAGAAATGGAGACTTCTTTTAAGGGTTTAATTAATAAATTTGTAGTGATTTACCTTGATGAGATCAATGATTATTCTAAAAATAAAAGTAGTCACTTACATGATTTAAAATTAATTTTTGAAAGGTGTAGAAGATATGGAATTTCTTTAAATCCCAAAAAGTTTTTTTTTTTTCTTTGGGTGAAGGTAAACTTTTAGGGTTTATTGTCTCCAAGAATGGCATCTATATTGATTCGAAAAGAATTAAAGCTATTTATGAAATTCCCCTTCCTCATAATAAGAAATCCATGCAATAATTTTTGGGGCAAATTAATTTTGTAAAACATTTCATACCCAATTTTTCACAAATTGTTGCTCCATTACAAAATTTAATTAAAAAGAAAACAATTTATAAATGGGGTGCAACAAAGAAATCAACTTTTGATTCTATCAAACAGGCCATTATTAATGCTCCACCATTGTCTTCATTTGATTATAATAACGATTTCATTTTATATAATTTTGCTTATGATCATTCACTTGCAGATGTTCTAACCCAAAAGAGTTAGGACATAATTGAAGCTCCAATCAAATTATATAGTTCAAATTTGCAGGGAGATGAATTGAAATATATGGAAGTTGGAAAACATGCCTTTGTTGTACACAAACCTGTCAAGTATTTTTGGCCTTTTCTCTTAAAGACGCATACCAAGGTTATTGTACCATTTCCAAGAGTAAGAAAATTGTTGGTACAGAAATATTTAGGGGAAACAAGATCCAATTGGGTCAGAGACTTACAAGAATATGATTTGGAGATCAAACATGCAAAAATCATAAAGGGTCAAGGATTATGCAAGTTGGTAACTAACTCACCTGAAATTTCATCCGAGAAAAACATAGGTAAAGAGATAAAACTAGTACATGTATGCCTTATTGACCCAAACTCATATTATGTAGATTTAATTTATTATTTGACTTATGGTCATGCCCCAACTGAACTAATACCAAACAAAAAGAGAGCTTTGAGACTAAAAGAAAATAATTATCAACTTTCAAATGGTGTTTTGTTTCACAAAAACTATGATTCTATGCTTCTTAGATTTTTAGAAAAAACTAAATCTGAAAAGGTCTTGTTGGAATTGCATGATGGGCAAGCTGGTGGTCATTATGGAGCAGAAAAAACAACCCACAAGATTCTCCATGCTGGCTATTATTAGCCAAAATTGTTCAAATATGCCTACACCTATGTTCGAAAGTGCAAAACCCGCGAAACTGTTGCTGGAAGAGAAAATAAGGTTTCTTTGCCTCTACATCTTGTTAACATTGATCAACCATTCAAGAAATGGGGTCATGACGTTATAGGTGGGATTGTTCCTAATTCCTCTAAGCAACATAAGTACATCATTATTGTGATGGATTACTTTACAAAATGGCTAGAAACCATTCCTGTTAAAATTGTTAATTCTGAAGCCATTATTGATTTTATTGAACAACATATCATAACCATGTTTGGTCTTCCGAACGCTCTGATGTTTGATAACACTACATAATTTTTTGGAAATGATATGATTGAGTTTGCTTTGAATAGATGTTTTAAACTTGAATATTAAGCTAATTATTATCCACAAGGTAATAGATTAGCTAAATCCACTAATAAAAATATTTTGAGAATAATTAAAAGAATCATTGATGACAAAAAGAATAATTGGCATAAAGGTATTACTTTCGCTATTTGCGCTGATAGAATCACTTTCAAAACATCTTTGGGAACATATCCTTACAGCTTAGTTTATGGCAAGGAATATGTTCTTCCTACTAATATTGCCTTGCCATCATTAGCCCTTGTTCAATCAATTGAAGCCCATTCTTGTTCTTCTCTACAACATAGATTATCACAACGAGCCTCTTGATTTGCATTTATTTCCTTCCTTTGCCTTCGCATCGTGGTTGCCGTAGGCGGTCAAGTGACCGAGGTCCACCATAGTCGCTGTCTGGGTGGACTCTTAGGTGGCCTCGGTGCGTGGTAGGGAGGGTCGGGGGGCATTTCTAAGAGAGGTTGTGGGCTCGGTTAGAAGAAAGAGAGAAAGCATCTAATGCTTATGCAATAAATCAAAAAACTGTTAAATCACGTTTTGATTCAAGTTTGGTTGGTCATAAAACTTTTGTTGTTGGTGACTTAGTGTTGAAGTGGGACAAAGCCCATGAAGAGAAAGGAAAACGCTATAAATTTTAGAAACTCTGGCTTGGTCCATTTCAAATTGTAGAAAAATTTGGCCCATCCACATTCATTCTTCATGATTTGCAAGGAAGAAGGGAACGTCTTCATGTAAATGGCCTGAATCTTAAAACACATTTCTCTTGAAACTCTTGCGATTTATTATAAATATGTAAATACTCATATGTATATATCAGATTGTCGTTTTTTTTTTTATTTCCACTTATTTGGTTTGACACTTGGATAATTTATGTTTCTTATTCAATGAAATTCATTAGTTTAAGGAATATTATCAAAATAGCTATCAAACTGTTATTTTTTCAGATTCAGATTTGAAGATTTATTTCGTGATTCTCTTCGTCATTTTAAAGACCTATAATTTTATAACACAAGAGATAATTGTGTGTTGCAACAACTTATTATTATAAATGACCTCTTAAGTAGAAAAAGAAAAAATAAATGTTTAGTAGTCTATAACTCTTTTATGTCATCCCAATCTCTTAAGGAGAAAATTTGTCACCCCATCTATGATAAAATTATCAGGGTTAAAATTTAAAATGATAATAAATTATACCTGGAAGATAGGGGGACTCCTCACAAAGCTATCCTACCATGATCATGGGCATTGAGTATAGTGACATTATCACATCTGGTTACCATGTCAGGATAATGACTTACATCATTTTGTTGTAAGACAAGAGGTCTCATCACAAGGCAACTTGTTCATTACTATAATACATGTGAATGGCGTTGTCCACATCTGGTCACCAAGTCAGGATAATGGCTTTCAGAGTATTCAAATACAAAAATAAAATATATTTTCTCTGTTATGATAAGAAATAGATGGGATACTGACATTTTCTTGGGTTAAAAGGTAACCTTGTCGAGGCTATGGACACCTGCTAGCAGCAGTGCCCCTACCTGTGAAAATATTGAGTTTATTGTTTTACTAAATTTAATAAAAACTTTTTCTCTTTAGTTAAAGTTGTTGTCGGTTAAAATATCGTTTTAAAATTGGTTTAAATCTTTTTTTTTTGACAAAAACGGTTATATTGTGATTATATTCCTCCTGGCTTGAATGCCAAATTTCTGAGTACAATAAGGATGCCTGGATCCTGAAAAGTTTCACTTATGAAAGTGAGGATGTTGATGTGACTTGAGATTTTCCCCTTAGCATCAAGATCTTTAGTTTCTATATTATCTATTTTCCCCCACTTGGATATACAGACAATTTTTTTTTCAATCGAGCAGTAAAACATGGCGGACTGCAAGTTAAGGGATGGCTTCCCATGATTCTTTTCCTTCTTTCATCTTGACCCCGGCAGATAGAAGAGCTGCTTTGTTTGCTTCGCTGTCAGCTTCTTTATTGTGGGCTCTCAAAATATGGTAGTAGCTCAGCTTCTGGAAGTCACTTTCAAGGGCCTTGATTCTGGAGATCATTCTGGCTAGATGGAAGTCTGCTGCAGGGGAGTTAGAGATCATAGCACCTATTATGATTTGAGAATCTCCTATAACTGTTGCTTCTCTTATTTTCAGTTCTTTTAGGGTCTTGAGGCCTTGCAGAAGGGCCAAGGCCTAAGCTTGTGTGCTGGTCATATGTCCAAGCCCCCAAGCATATGAGCGGATTTTTATTCCTGTTGGACTTAGGATGACACCTCCAGCACCTGCTCTGCCCGGTTTGCCCTTAGCTGCTCCATCGAAGAAAAGGAAGTAGCTTGATTGAATTTTAAGCCAGTCTTGGAAGTCAGCTTCTGTTTTCCTGATTTGCCATTCTTTGAGAGGAGGTGCTTTTCTGATTGCTGGGAGAAAATGTAATCCCAGGAAGGTGCCCCAAACGTTGTCTTGATAGGTGAGATTTGCATCATCTTTGATTTGGGACAGACATTCCTTTAATTGGCCCTTAATCTTTACTTCAATAATTTTTTGGTGCTGCCTGTCATTTTTGAAGGTTCTTCTGTTGTGTTCCAGCCACACCTGCCAGCAAATGATCTTTGGTAGAATGGCCCAGGCTGATTTGATTACCTGATTTTGGGGAGGAGGCCCGGGATAATTGGAAGTCCAACTAGCGAAGAGATCAGCCATTGTATTCGGTAGTTGAAAGGAGGGATCCAAGACATGTAACAGTGCGCTCCAAATCTGTTTGGCAAAACTGCAATCCAGGAAGATGTGCGCAGCTGATTCTTCACTGTTGCTACATAGGTGACATATGGAGGGTCCGTTGAATCCCAACTTCTGCAAGCGGTCAAAGGTGAGGATTCTGCCATGGCACAGCATCCACGCAAACATGTCTATTTTGGGCCACGCCTGAATTCGCCAGATCGCTTGCCATGGCGCTGGGTTTATGGGGACGTGCGGCCTCTCTCTGAGTTTAACGTAGCCTTCAGCCACTGTATATCCTTTGGATTTATTTCCCCAGCCGATAGCGTCCTTTGTATACCTGTTCAAGGGCGCAAGGCCGTGGAGGAGATCGGACAGCGTGGCCCAGTCAGCGACCAGGCGATCTGGCAAATCAACCGACTTCCAGCCAGTCCACTCGCTGCCTTTCCAAACGGAGATATCCCAGAGCGTATTTAAGTTATTTCTTTCCATCCACTCCCGGAGCTCGCCCAAATGCGCTCTGTCGCTTATCAGAACTGAGTGTAGGATTCTGTCAGTCCAAATTTTTGTTTTCTTGCCGTTACCCGGAATTCTATAACAGTAATTTTTTATCAGGGAGGCGGCCTTATCATAGAGTTTTAGGAAAGGCGAATTTGGCAGTCAGATTACTTGGTCTAAGCAGCTGGAGCGAGGGCCTCAGAGATATTTTTTCCTGAGAGCTGTCTGAGCCCAACCAGGATTGGGCGCGACAACTCTCCAGATGACCTTTGCCGCCATTGCTACATTCATATGGCCCAAATTTTTAAAATTAAGACCTTCCTCCCACAGAGGCTTAGACATAGCCTCCCAACTGATGAGGGGGATTTTTCTTTCGTTCTGCTTTCCACCTTTCCAGAAAAATCTCCGAATATGCTCGTCCATTTTTTTTAGGATGATTGATGGAACAAGCATACCTGCAAATTGAAAAATAGGGAGACTAGTGAGCACTGATTTGATGAGAACAAACTTACCAGCATAGTTGAGCCAAGTAAAGCCCCAGGCCTGGATTTTTGCTTGAAATTTTTTGAGCTGGGGAAGCCAATCTTTGCTTGAGATTCTTTTGTGTACAACCGGGAGGCCCAGGTATTTGAAGGAGGTCCATGAAGCGGAGGCTGCGAATCCGAGGCACCTGGAGATATTAGAGAGAAGTCTGGGTGGGGTATTCCAACTATAGATGTGGGACTTGTTCTTATTGATAACGCTGCCAGTGGCCATGCTGAATTCTTCCAGGACAACTTTGAATTTGGAGGCAGTGGAGAGGGAGGCAGCGCCCAGAAGCAGGGTGTCGTCCGCGAACAAAGCGTGGTTGATATTCTTGACTCCTCTTGCTATACTCAGTCCCATTAAATCTTGATCTTGCATTTTTTTCTCCAGGAGGAAACTGAGAGCTGATGCTTGAATGACAAAAAGCAGAGGGGAGAGAGGGAACCCCTGCCTGAGTCCTCTTGAAGCTTTAAAGAAGTCCGTGGCTCTTCCATTCACAAGAGGGGCAATCCATGGCTCCGAAACGCAGGCCCGGATCCAGCTTATGAAGTTTGATCCAAACCCAAACCTGTTCATAACTTCTAGCAAAAAATTGTGATTTACATGATCAAATGCATTTGCTAGATCAAGTTTGATTATCATACCTTGCTCTTTACGATGGAGACTTGAGTGGATTGCCTCCTGAACAAGGGTGAAGTTGTCCACTATCTGCCTCCCTTGTATAAAGCCGCCTTGATTCTCCAGGATTATTTTAGGGAGTATATGCTTCAAACGATTTGCTATGACTTTTGTGATTAGCTTATACCCAATGTTGCATAGGGATATCCGCCAGAATCTGCTGAAGTTGCTGGCCCCTTTTTCCTTGGGAATGAGGGCTAAGAAGGCAGAGTTTGTGCTCCCTCCTATTTTTTGGGAGTTCTGAGATTTTCGGATCATTTTAATCAGGTCTTTTTCAATAACGGGCCATCATGATTGTAGAAATCTGGCAGTGAATCCATCCAGCCCAGGGGCCTTGTCCGGATCCATGTCATATAATGCTTTTCTGACTTCATCTTTGGTTATTTTGGCCTCCAAGGTTTCATTCATACCTGGGGAAATTTTGGCTAGGATCGTATCTAAAAGATTGGAAGCATGATGCTGCACCTTTTCTTCGCTATATAACTTTAGGAAGTGGGCGTGGGCCGCCTTCTTTATGTCTGCAAACTCCTTGAATATTTCGCTGTCCACCTTGATCTCTGAGATGGTGTTATAACATTTTCTGCTCTGCGCTTGCTTATGGAAAAAAGTTGTATTTCTGTCCCCTGATTTTAGCCAAAGGCTTCTAGATTTTAATCGCTAGTATTCCTCTTCTGCAAGGTAGGCTTTATTATAGTGCTGTTGGAGATGGGCTTCTTAGTCAAGAAGATCTTTGGTGATTGGAGAATCTTCCATATGAGATTGATGATTGGCGAGGGCGACTTTGATATTTTTTCTTTCTGTATCCAGTTTGGGTAGACTTTTGGGCCATTGTTTTAGAGCTTTTTTTACCCTTCTGAGATTTTCTTCCCATACGAAGAAGGGGGATCCTTTAATAGATTGATTCCAGCAATCCTTGATAAGCTGCATGAAATCTGGTTCCTTGATCCAGTTTGGGCTGAATCTGAAGGGAATAGGACCCAGGTCAAGGTGAGGAAGTAATTCTAGCTTTATGGGTTTATGATCCGAGATACTGTTGGGGAGAATGCACATTCTTGGTTCTAATCCCAGCAATAAATAAGAACTTTGCATGAAGAATCTGTCTAATCTAGCTGCTATATGCCCTGGGCCTATTCTTTTATTGGTCCAAGAGTACTTACCGGAGGAGGGTTTGATGTCAATCAGATCCCAGTCTTGCATGAGGTCCTCCGCCCATTCTCTTGCCGGATCACGAACAGCGCTACCACCTCTTTTTTCAGACGAGCTGAGAGTAAGATTGAGGTCTCCGGCAATGATAATATTCTCCAGATTCATGAGGTCTGCTTGAAGTCTTATCGAATCCCAGCATGCTTTTTTTTCCCCAGCATTGACTGGGGAGTAGACGTTGAAGATGCAGTGAGTTTCTTTAGTGTTCAGATCCTGAATTTTCAACAGCAACCAGTGAGTGTTGCTGGCTTCAGTGATGACTGCAAATTTGTTTTCAATCCAAAGGGTACCAATACCTCCCGAGGCTCCCCTTGCGGAGACTGCTCTTGCTTCACTTTTGAACCATATTTTCTTGCTTGTTTGCTGGAAGACTGAGTCTTCCAGCTTAGTCTCCTGGATGAGAAGTACGTCTGGGGTCTCTGTTCTTATCAGACTTCGTATGGCTTCTTCCTTGACCTTGCTCCCCATACCTCTGCAGTTCCAGGAGATGATCTTCATTATTTATGTTTTTGATGGGCTCCCTTGGAGCCATGGGGCTGGCTTTTCGGCATTCTAGGTTTGGAGGCTAGCAGTTTTTCCAGAGTGGGTTGGCTGCCTTGCAATTTTTCTTTATACGTCTCCTCCTCTCTTTTTCCTCTATCCGTTTTCCGGCCTCTCGTGGATCTTCTGACCGAGGCTTGGGACTCACCTATTTCTCCTTCCTCTTCTAAGTCATCTGTGATCTGCTCTTCTTCATTGTCTTCATCATTCTTGCTTTTGGGGGTTTCCTCATTTGTGTCTTTGTTGGAGGCTGGAGGAGAGCCTTTGCTTGAAGAATCAGGGTTTTGTTTCCCAATCTCCTCTGTAGGTTCGAGCTCCTTTTGGATCTCAGCATCCTGAGTTTTCTCTTGTTAAGAGTTGAGCTGATCAAACCGATTTCCTGAAGGGGGTGCAGTATTTTGAACAGATGGCTGTCCTTTGCTACTAGGTCCTCCCGTCTTCTTAGGTTTGTGTCTCTTGATTTGATTCCATCCATCATCTTTTCCCTGTGCGGCCTCGGCGTTGGATGGGCAGCTTCTGGCGAAATGTCCATACTCGTGGCATTTCTGGCATTTGAAGGGCAACTGCTCATAGTCCAGCTTCTGCAGATGTGTCCAGCTTCCAACATTTATCGTGATGGCCTCAGGGAGCCCTACCTCCAGATCTACTTCTACGCATATCCAGGCGCAGTCGTATTGATCCTTATTGTTCGCTTGATCAATAAATTTCCCCAGAGCATTTCCAATATGACGCAGAGAGTCCCAATTCCAGCAGTGGACCGGGAGATGCGGGAGTCTAACCCACACAGGGACAGCGTTAGGGACATCGACTGCAGGATCGAAGTACGGGGTCCATTTGTTAAGATACAGACCCCGAGGACCCATAAAATAGGGGCCGTTTCGGAAGATCAGTTATTTGTCCTCCTTTGCTGTGAATTTGAAGAGGAAGTAACCTCTCCCCAGGAAGTAAGAGGTGACGCTTTCTCGGATCAGGGGTGCCCAGTTTCTGGATACCCAGCTCTCCGTGGATTTAGGGGACGGCCAGAGCCCCGTAAGCTGACCAACGAGGGCTCGATCGGACAACGACAGGGAAACTTGCATCGGGGTTTCAGGCGGGAGGGAAATCGCAGGGATATCCTCCAATATTTTCACAAATTTTGAGGGTTCAGGGGCTTTCTTCTTAGGAAGCTTTGCCAGAATCTGCATGAAGGCCTCCGAAGGTGAAAGTGATGGAGGAGCAGATGGACCCTGGGGGGAGCCCAGAGTCTCCATGATCTCAAGTTTAACTGCGGTCAGATCCTGCCCAGATCTCCACAAACACCCACGAATTCAAACAGATCCGCCCTCGGGGCTGGGGGCGCACACAGGTTGAGCCCTCCAGGACCAGCTATCCGGATCTGCTATCAGATCTAGCAGCGATAGTCGAAAATCAGGGGGAGGGCCTGCTCAATCCGTTGGGGGAGCAGATCGCGCAGGGGGCGGCCTGCAAGGGCCGAGACAGCTCGACGATCGCTCTCAGGCACGACCGATCAGCGCTCAAAAAAAAAATTGGTTTAACTCTTATTATCAATGTTAGAGATAGATAAAATGACAAAATTATGTTGTGCTCTATTAAAGACTTCATTGAAAATATAAATTTTTAACCTTTTGATTAATTCAAATTGATTCCTTTCTCTTTGGAGTTTCATCACTATTTTTTTTAGAGATTACTTGTTCTACCTGCATGTCGCCATTGTCGTGGTAAAAAACACAAAACCCGCATTTTCTCTTCTTCCTATCAATTAAATAATGGGGATCCTTTTAGGATAAACTTAGTCTTAAGTTTTGTTTTTCCTTTTTCTAAGTTCATCTAAGATTGAATTATAAATCCTTTTTCATATTTTGTATATACCCTTGCTTTTAATAAATGACATAGCCCTAAGAGACAAAAGGGTTACATTTCATTTTACAAAATGTTAAAACACACACACATATCGTAAATTTGGGTTATCATAATAATAATAGTTAACAATAATCTCAATGCCCGAAGTCTGATATATAGCAGACCTTAACCATTAATAAAAATTATATGTGTCAAACAATATATAATATAAAACATTATAGAAGGCATTGCTCAATATTATTATTAAAGGCTCCAATATCTTGCTCCATCATATCTCCGATAGCTCCTTTCCACCTCCAACTTCCGCTCCCGATATGCGTTAAGTTGAAATATATTATCGTTTCGGGTCCGCTCCTCATCGGAGCAACCCTGTATTGTAACACTTTGGTTGGCCTCCTCTAAAAACAAACTTTAATATTTCAAAATGCCAATAACTGTGATTCCCACCATCTGTCTTCAGGCCGCTGTTATAACACTCGAGGAAATAAATCAGTCTTGTTTTTATTTGATTGTTATTAACTGTTATTATTATGATTAAGCACTGACAAATATTGTTTGTCTATGACACAAGGAAGGCTCAAGATCGATTCATTCAAAGGGTTCTCGAATTTTTTACCATGTGGAAAAACAAAATTCTAAAATGGGTCGATTATTGAAAGCTTTGTTAAGTGCAATGCAAGAAGCTCTCAATTTTTAGGCAAATTGGTCTTAACCATCCCACAATTAATCAATTTAAGCTAGTAGTTAAAACAATTTTCCAATTTTGGCTAGATCAATTGATCTTCAATAGATTTGTAATCGAAATTTGCGTTCTTGGTATATTTTCAGTTTGAACAGTAGGAAGGTCTCTTTCATGTTAAAATTGTATAAATACCAATATCATAGATGCTATCTGGGTTCTGAATTCTACATTCATAGAGACTCTTATTGTGCACTTATGTTTGTAAGTCGGTATTTATTTTAGTGGAACCAAAAAGAATTCATGGAAAAGGTGTTTTCAGATCATATATGGGTACTATTATTCTAGATCTTTTCTGTAATTGATTTTGGCAAAGATTGTTTTATTATTTCAATTAATGTGTATTCATCTCTCGTATCTTTCACTATTGAAGTATCTATTCCATGTATCATGCATTATTGAAATGATTTTTTTGAATGTATTCATGTATTAATGCTTAAAAAAAAGTGTTTTGAGTTAACTATTTAATCTTAACACTTTTATTTGTTGTAAAGCACATCTAATTTACTTAATGATCTATATTGTTAAGTAATTTTGATTATCTTTTAAGTATTGAATAACTCAATCATACCCTGATTATATTTAGATTAGATTAAATATTAAGTGTATTAGATAATAGTTATATGTTTTCATTATCAACTTAATTATTCACCTACATTCTCATCCACACTTTTTATACATTCTTATGTGAATGGGAAAACTGGTCCCATAATCCCAATTGGATTCACTACTTCAACAGATATAGATCTAAGTTACAGGTCTTGATGGGGTGGATTTCCCAAAATGTTGATTAAGACATTTCTCCCGATCAACACAATTGTAATAGAAGCTAAGATATTGCATTAGATCCCTGTCAGTAACTCATTCTCTTGACCTTTATACTTCAATGTTAGAATTCTCTTTCCATATATAGGAAACAATATCAATCTCTTGAACCACAATTTCATCATATTATCTCCATGCATCCATTAGAAGAAATGATAACCTTCAACATCGATAATGACCATAGCATATACTTCTTCAAGAGTATCAAGTAGAATCACTGTACCATAATCAACTACAACTTAGATAATCATCAATCATTGATAACCTATTACATAGAGGTAGCAATATGTATGAACTCATCATCATCAACCAAGCATAAGATTATGCAATCTAGCTTTGTTAGTAACCCATCTCCTTGATCTCATATCATCAAGATCAACATGCTTTACATACGAAGAGACACAATCGTCAAGCAACATGTTATATATAACATATAAATGCATCATCACCAGGTGTGAAAACAAAGAGAATATTCTTTCATCACAAATCTAATCAGCAACATCATAACAACTACGTAGTTCAAGCAACATGTAGGTATCATCCATAACTTCACCATATGAAACTTGTGCATCACATAAGACATAATGACAACAACATATAAATGTCAACAAGTAGTGAGTGAATCATTAACCATAGCATGCACATCTTCTTCATCAAGTGTATTATGTAGTATCAACTTCACTAAGTGCAACTTAAGCAATATATCCAAAACTTCAGCAACATATTTGTCTTCAGTAGCATCACCAATGATATATACTTTTGATAAAGACCATTATGCAACAAGGAATGCTCAAGAAATCATAATGACAACAATGCACTATTAGAAGCATAGAAAATTCTCCCCCTAAACCTATGCCAACTATTCACTGTCAGGTCTTATCATATCCAACTTCATCAATTAGAAAAGCCATCAAAAGAAGCAAAAGTAGCAATGACATATTGCAGCAAATCATAAACCATCATAAACCAATATCATTTCTAAGTAGCATCTGAGCATCAACATATTATAACTAATCAATTTCAAAACTAGAAAGCCAAATAATAGCTAATTGAAACATGTCAGAAACTCTCCCTGAGTTTGTCCCAATATTTCCTCATCTCAAAGAAACATATGCGACTCTCTAGATAAAAAATTGTGTATATACGTGACTGCCATTTATAAGGTCCACGTATAGAAAGTAAGATGTTGAACTTTCATAACCATAACTTCCCCTGAGCATGTATTGTATGCTCCCGTTCACTGTTACTACATCAGATGAAATATCAATAACCAAATCACCATTAAAATATACATATGTGTAGCTCCCCCTGAGATCATACATCACTGATCATTAGGACCTGATAATCATCATCTTCTCTTCATGAGATCATGTACATCACATCACTTCTGCAGTCAATGTGAGAATTATTATTTTAAGAACAAAGTACTGTAGTAGAGACCATATTCTTTTATTCTGAATCTGAAGAAGAGGAACTATCCTTCTCATTTCTGCTTGAATATTCTCTACAAACACATATAATTTATCTCGATTTCTAGACCCTCTTACTATGACCTTTCCAGTTTCTTCATCTATAACCTTGCATTTGGTTGATGTAAACACAATTATATTTCCTTTATCCACCATTTGACCTACACTTAGAATATTTTTCTTAAGCCCTTGAACTAATAATGGATCAGCTGCTCTTCTATACTTATTAATTTTGGCTCTACCTTTTCCCAAAATTTTTTCCAGAGCACTATTTCCAAGAATAACCTTACCATCTTTGTTTTTCCTGAGAGACTCAAAATTTTTCTTATCTCCAGTCATGTGATGAGAGCATCCACTATCTATGTACCATTCATCTTCATCTTCAAACGAGTAGAGAGAAAGAACACACCTTATATTTTCTTTTTCTTTTTACTTATTATGAGAATGTTGGTGGATCCATCTTTCTCAAGTATTTTGACATCAATATTATTATCTAATTTCTTGTCATGTTGCCTGTGGCGATCCATTGATTTGTTCCTGCATTATTTTGCTACATGCCCAAACTTGTTACAAGCATAACATCTTATATGACCAAAAAAGGGAGTAGAGGAATCATAATATTTATGCTTCATATTCCTTGTATTGCAATCAATAGCTTTGTGACTAGATATGCTGCAAGTAAAACAATATCCCTTAAAGAAACATGAGTATTTGGGAGTTGATGATATTCTTGTGAGATGACTACTTGCTTGAGATTGAAACAATATGCTTCAGCAATTGGCTGCAACATGTCCATAATTATGACATATAGAGAATTCAACATTATTGATTAGAGAAGATAATCGATTAATGTTTCTATTATTTGGAGCATATGATTTATTTTGAAAATTCATCTTTCTTAGATATAGATCCGGTTGACTTCTTATCTCTTTAACAAGAATTTCAAATTTTGTATCCTTCAAGATCCTTGCACAAGCCTGTGAACTAGATTCTCCTTTCATAATTTCATGAAACTCAAGACCAGATTTAATGGAAGGAGACATTTGACTACTAAGAATGTTATCCAAAATCTTAGTACTATTTTGAAATCTCAAGTGGTTATTCTTTTCTTCTAATTTACCTTTTAGAATGTTTACCTCAACCTCCATCCTTTGGTATTTCTCTTCCTTTTCTAGATATTGTTTTTCATTCCTTTTTCAACCATTATTCCTTCTTACATTTGCTCCTTTAATTTGATAATCTCTTGCTTCAGCCCATTCTCGTGTTCTTCAAATGCTTGAAGTAACTTTTCATTTCTCTTGTTTGAATTTTCAAGATATGATCTTAGAGAGACGATCTCAGCTTCAAGACCTTCACAATATTGTTTAGATTCTACTCCAACATTTAGAAATTTGATATGATCCTTGTTATCACATGCCTGAAACTTATCCTTACGATTGCTAATATTTTTACAGGAAAAATCAATTTTTCTTCTAAGATTAAAGACTTCCTCTAACCTGTCTTCTTTTGAATCAGTGACTCTACCTGACTTAACATACTCATCCTCTAATACATTGTTTTCTTTAAAAGCATGATTACCTATTGGTTTTGATGAACAATCTTGTTTTGTTTTTCCTTCATGAATGACCTGCAATTTGTCCCATACTTATTTTGCAGTTTCATAGTGCATAATTTTTTCTATGTTGAATTAGATATGTTCCCAAAGATTTCATTTAATGCTGCATTATTTTTTTGTAATTCTTCAATTGATGGAGGAGTTTTAGTGCAACCATTACATACTAAATTCCAAACATTAGATCCTAGATTCATTAACTTAGACTTCATATTTTCTTTCCATTCATGATAGTTATCATCACTTAGCATAAATGTACCTTTATTGTCCATTATTTTTTACTTTCCTTGTTCTTCTGCTTCTAGGGCCATCATTTTTAATATGTTATCTCATTAGAATGGTTGCTTTCACTTTTACCCATGAGAGAAAGTTTTGTTGATTCACTGTCATCTTCACTATCATCATTATTACATAGTCAAGGAAATGGACCAAAATTAGAACAAAAACTCATACCTGATAATGATTTGTTACTGTATTCTTCATTCTTGATCAATAGAAATTGGGGAGCTCCCAAAGCAAAATATTTGCTGACGTCTATCACTGTCACTACATCTGATATATCACTATCACTAACACATTTTTTTGACTCCTTCCTTTGAGTTATCTTCTTCTTTCCCATCATCCCTGATCCACTCCAAACGGTTAAGCTTCAACTGAAGTGACCTTCTCTGATACCAATTATTGGGAAAAAATACTGAGGGGTTGGGGTGGGTGGGGGGGGGGGGGGTGAATTAGTATTTTAAAACTCCAAATTTTCAATTTATTATTCTAATTTTGCACACTATTGTCATTTAGAAAATCAACGTATGTATGTGACTATGATAAAATAAAACCATGTATATCTAGATAACTAATTTTTCATTTATTTCATTAACAATTCAAATTTAAGCAGTGTATTAGCCTTTAATTAAATAGTAACCATGAGCAGTAAGAGCATAAGAAACCAACACACATAAGAAACACAACAACACATGAGGACACCAGGATTTTTAGGTGGAAACCTAATGTGGGAGAATATCAACGTTGTCATCATCTTTGTCTTTTTCTTTTATTATAAAGGAAAACATCTTAAAATATTGTACTAACACAGACTCATACCAGTATGCAGACACCCAACTGTAGAAGGCTACAATCTTCTCTCATTCTCTAGCACCATCTGGAATGGAGCTCCAACCCCCTGATCTCGTTTACCACCATCCACTGGAAGGGAGATCCAACCCCCTGAAAATATTTACCAGCTACTATTGCAAGGAAGCTTTCCCTTACTTATTGAAGGCTCCAACCCTCAGCACCTCTATGGACCATGTTTCATAATATTTCATACTAGATCCAACTGACTCAAAACATCAAACCTATAAGCCACTTTTCATCATATTTTCACACTCGAACCAATTCCATCACTTTAGCCCAATATCAAATAACAATTTTGAAATCAATCACTGCATCAAATCAGTGAACCACTGAACTAATTCAATCATCAAATCATTGAATCTCTACCATTTGTTGCAACTAGATCAAACCAATCCATAACAGATATAAAAAATCATATCAAACATACATTCATCAATATTCCAAATTATATACTGTACAGAAACACAGTATTTCCCCTGTAAATCTTGATCAAACTTATGCCAGAATGTATATTCTATTGTTCTAAATCATACCCGCATAGGTATACACTTCCCTTGAAGGAGACTTGAGTACAAATCTCAAATCACTGACACCTGAGTCTGAATCATTGTTACACTATACCAATCGCTAAATCAACTACTAAATCCATCACAGATTATTGAACCAAATACAGATCACCACACAGTAGCATCATCACTAATCAACATTCCATTCCATAACCAAACCAACCTAATAAGTACTGTCAAACACAGATTATTATAAGAGAGACATCATCGAAAAACAACAACAAACATAACAAAATTGATCAAATATCATCAACATCCCATACTGCAAAACCCTATCATGTATACGTGACTTTTACAAAGCACATCCACATATGTACGTGCTTCCCATTCTTAAATCCTATGTACAAATTCTGAGCTTAATGTATACAAGACTACCCAAATGCAGATCTACGTCTATACACGACCTCTCAGAGGAAAATCAATGTACAAATATGAAATCAATAAATCATACCTTGCTGCAACCACAACATATGTCAAACCCAAATTTTCAACATACACACTATTACAATCACTCATCATTATACCATCATCACAAATCTATCAAATAATAAATAGATTAACCAATATCTATTTATTTCAGATCTATCAAATCTAATTCATCTCCATGCTCCCTGGTGCACACCTGTTTCAAATCAAATCATTCATAAAAAAATCATCACTTGTACACTTAACACTTTGATCTCAATATCCTTATATAGCATTAGCCTTAGCCAATACCTTATTAATGTCGTTGGTATTCTTTGACAACTCATTACTATGGGCCAATACCATGGTAAATACCCTTGGTATTTAAAATTTCCTGGTGTGCATTCTGTACGTGACTTCTCTTCATCATATTTGTGTATGTATGTGACCTTGCTTCATAGGACCCGTATATACTTTCCCAAACTTTACCTTTTTCATTCCTTAGTTTCTAAACTGATATTCCTTTGTCCATATCACCTGTAGCATCTGCATAACCATAATGTCGAAATATTTATCAAGTAGGTTGCCATCAAGGACAACACATTATCCATAATGCAAACACAAGCACTTTGGTCCTAATGCTCACACCATGAGAAATGTTCTCAATTCCTACCTCTATAGAAGCTCTTTCACTACAAACTTTCTCTAATGTTGGCATTTCATGAACTATTATTGCTTCTCTACTTGTATGTTTGATGGTTCGAATTTCACTACCCATGCACTTGGTCGCCACATCTTTTGTTGGATCATGCCAATTTTCAGGAGGCACTCAATGCTATTTCTCCATGTGGCCAATAATTTAGTCTCTTAGGTTCTACAACTTTTTTTGCAGGAATAACTTGCTCGGCATGGATTTGGACTAATAAAAATCCCCTAATTTGTCCCATAAAGCCTTTGATGTAGTTTCCCCTGACACATTCAGTACTACTGAATTTGAGAGACAATAATATTGTTCTCTTTGTCTTTCAATCCAACTTCATCCATTATTTTATTCACATCCCATTGATGCAAAACCTCGATCCACAACAATCCACTGATCTCTATCCACCAAAAAGTCTTCCATTTTGAGCTTCCATTGCTAAAAAATATGCCCATTGAATTTCTTGATTGTTAGTTTTGAACTGCTTATGATTTCTTTTCACCACAAGAACCAATTCCACTTATCTACCATTATAACAGGGTCTACCATAGGCCCAAGCAAAACCCCTTAGCCACAAAGGCATCTCCTTAAATCCAAAATTTCTATGATACCAAATTTTGAAATCTTGTCATCGAGAAAACAGAAATCACTGAGAGAATTAATAATAAGAAAACACATAACATGCAAACATGAACACATGTATACCCTTGGAAAACCCCAAATTTGTGGAAAAACCTAGCTAACAAAATTCCATTAGATCCCTCAACCAAAAACCTAGCCAAGTGAGACTTCACTATTTACATCCCCTGGTCCATTACAATGAAGTCTTCATCTAGCCTTTTAAAAGCTTCATGAAATTAGGATAGAGGAAAATTTAGCGAGCATATAAGGATGGCTAGGGTTTTCTCATACTAATGATCTACACCATAATAACCTAGAGAGGTGTTGAGGGAAATATTCCCCGAAGATTAGGGTTGGAAACCTTAGCAAAGTGAATACAAGAAACCCAAGAAACATGCCCAATAATACATGCAATCATGGAAATAAAAATCTACTAGATAGATGACCTACTTGGAGGTTTTTTGGTTGTAGTATATCCTATTGCCTTTTCATTTTTTATTGCTCCCGATCTTCTGACCTACGATCAATGCAGATTGAAAACAACAATATGAAGAGAAATCAAAGCATACATGTATACATATTGTTAGTTCCATCGAATCTCAATGCATAAAATCGAAGTACACCACCTATAAAAATGAAATGGGATTAAGAATATGAGTTTATTTATTTAGAAGCAACAATGATACAAATGTAGATACCTCACCCTTGTTGCATTCACTGCATGGAACCATCCTCTAGATACTTCCTTCCAGGGTCACTAAAGATCTCCTCATATAGTATTATACTCTGAAATTGATGAAGGATCAATCATAGTATAAGGTAGATATGAGGAAGACGAGGAAACTAGGGTTTCCTAATGAGGGGAATGACTTAAAAGAATAGGGAAATAGACTTTAATCACAAGGAAATATTCTATAGCTAGATACTATAGAAATAAATGGTTTTTCTCATAACAAAAGCATCATTTTATACCACCAAAAATTGGTTGGGGTGGTTATAGCACATGTTGTAGCAAGTGGCTCTCGGTCTAACCCATAAACCCCATCTGAAAAACTGTAGAAATGCACACATTTAAATTTTTTTGGTGCGTTTTGTAGGCATATGTGAGTTATGTTTATGAAAATCACATATATATGGGACTTGATTTGATGATAGTCAAGGACATACAATTGATGTCGGAATCAGAAGGGCATATGGAATTTTAAAGTGTTTTTTTATAACTTTTTAGGAAATATCAAGTTTTCCACGAGGAAAGGAAAAATAAATAGGTAAATATTTCATTTCAAGATAGTATGTGACAAAATATGCTATAATATATCCCCCTTAATGTATGAGGTTAGAAACATTCCTAATGGATGAAAATTATTATGCATAACAAGGAGGACAGTGTCAAAAGTACCGAGGAGGATTTCAATAGCTGACAGACTGAACAATACCTATGAGAGAAAACAAGAAATAAAACTTATCTCCCAAAGTTTGCATACCCATTCTTAGAGAATGAAAAGGATGGAAACCAAGTCAAGTACATTGTGGATCCACGTACTTGTATATATGAACTAACAATCATGCCCATGAAGAAATACATAATGGAGCCATGTCAAATAGATCATAGTTTCCAACAATACACAACATAGCTATGTCTTATCATATCCACTCGAAGGAAATATGGAATGTAATGAAGTGAAAAATTGATCCTTTAAAGAAGTACCAAAATCATGTATAAATTAGTAGTATTTTCCAATAACTCAAGTTCCAACAAATAACATGCCATTGAACTAATAAGAGACATAGAAAGATGGATGTCACTATCATGAACTGAAGAGACTTGTAAGTGACCAAGGTTTCTAATATGACTTAAGATATTTAAAAAAAAATTCCGAAGGTACATCTTGACACAATGGAAATAGATGAACTAAAGTTGACCATGTGAGATTTTTTTTAATTACCGGTCATTGATGTATACTGTTACCAAATGTGAGACTACATATGAATAATTATAATGGGCCTCAAGGTGCCTAGTACAATATAACATGTCTAAATAAAGGTGTTGAAGTCAAACAATTGTAAGAAACTATTGAGTAGGGGACATTAATGCATTCATACTACTAATAGTGAGTGAATTTGGCATTGATGTCCCAATTTATGAAAAAGGAACTCTATACATTATTGCCATAATAACGAGTTGGAGTTAATGGGAAAATATCTGATGAAAGGAAGGAATTAGGGAACCCCTAATCAACCAACACGAGTGTAACCATAAGGCCAATAATCTAAAATAAATTGGATGAAATAATGAACATGCCATCAAAATGCACATATATTTCATATACTATGTGGAATAACACACTATACCCTTTGAATAAAAACCAGTAATGAGAGTTTGTAACAAAGGCAAGGAATCCACTAATATGTTAAAATGGAAACCAAGGTACTACCCAAATACCAATGTGTGATAATGTAAGATGACATTGAACATAAGGGAAACAAACCAGACAAAGAGCAATGATGAAAATAAATGTTAGGCACAAGGTCACCTACCAATGATGGAAATAGGGCATGGGCGCTACTCTAAGTTTACTCTTAGAGTAATTTTTCGAAGTTGATAAGAGAAGCCCCCTGAATGGTAAGTCAATGGGGATCTTCCAAACTAAAATGCATACATGACTAATATATTGTTGATATTAAA
This sequence comes from Pinus tabuliformis, assembly GCA_031772625.1. Lineage (NCBI taxonomy): Eukaryota > Viridiplantae > Streptophyta > Pinopsida > Pinales > Pinaceae > Pinus > Pinus tabuliformis. The sequence goes on along the minus strand of CM062818.1, from coordinate 507,379,385 downwards.
GGTGACTTGAAAACCAAGAATGGATGACACAATAAGTCAAAATACACCACAAAATGGCTGTCATAGTGTTGACTTCCCTTGAAAATAAGAATGACACATTTTGCGACTTAGAAGCATAGACTCAATGTATAAGTCTATGACATTGGAGGCATCCGTAGGTTCTCCATATGAATGGAAGGGTCACCAAATGTAGGAGCAAAAGGAAACTCAAAAGCAAGGTTTAGTTTCCTAAATTCCATGGTAACCATTCTAATATGATAAGACTCATAAGTTGGTCTTTGTTCAAGGGTGACATGACTAACATTACTACCATACATAGACAAAGAAAATTGCTTCCTATACCATTTTTTTTTAACTTTGATTTTTTTTTCCTTTTTTCATATCATAAAAAGCTTTAAAATTAATTAAAGAATTATTTAATACGATGGAGGGAACAAGTGTAACAAATAAGCAAACTAGTTCTAGTTCTTAGAAAATTCCTATGCTTAATTCAAGGGAAAACATGCATGATATGGACACTTCGGGAATGTTCCCTCCAGGGATAAGGTTGTTAAGTTGCAAAGGAAATAAAACACAAGGATTTTACTTTAAATGGAATGCATAAGTAGATGGCTTATAAAAGAAAGAAAGTTAGAGCTAGCATTAAGCTTAAAAGTTTCAAGTGGTCAATATGCAATGCAATAATATGACTTAACCATTTGGGATCCTCTAATGTATAACTTAGAGTAAGATTAAGGAAGAAGTATGGGGCTTGAATGCAAATTCATGACAAGACTAAACAAGACTCCTAGCCTAAGAATTAAAAGCAACATTGGCACCAAATGGCTAGTGAGAGACTAACTATGATGCCTATATGAAGGTAGACTCTACCACTAAGTTACGACACACAAAATGGTGAGTGAAAGGATAATGTCACAAAATAGTGGGGTAAATCCTATGGTAAAATAAGGTTGAAATGCATTGTGTAATGCAAAATACCTACCTTATATGCCAGTTTATGAAAACGATACCTATCACAATGGATCTCATTGTGGTTCAAGAGTATTGATAGAATGTCATAGAGTGACGAACTTCAGTTGTAAGACCTGAAAAACGAGTAAAACACTAAAATTGGGGTTAAGTAGTAGCTTACTCAATAAAATGAGGAAAAAGGACAATAAAGTATACAAAAGTGGGTTAGAAAGTTTAATAGCTAGTAAAAATTTGAAAATTTTACCAATCAGTTGTATTTTTACCCATTGGAGTGCATATGGAGCCAAAAAATTTTCCTAAATTTTCTTACATATTTCGAACATTCTAGGCTACAGATTAGGATTCTGAGATTTTTAGGTACTTTTTCAATCAATTCTCTTCATTTTTTTTGGATTCAATTTAGTTTTCAAGCAAATTTGGGTTAGGAATTTTGAATTTTAGAAATGGATTTGTGTAACCTGAGTCTCTTGTAATGGGTCATGTATGGCCAACCCTATACACAACTTGTTAGGAGAAGAGTAACATATATACCTTATTTTTCAAATGAAAATGCATGCATGCACATGCTCATAATGAAATAAAAAAGAATTAACACTCAATTTCAATTTCTTTTTAGGATGACAATCACTTGGAGAGAGCAGGAGCATGAAGAAGTAGATAATTTGGTTTTATAATACCAAGTTCTACTGGATGCAATTTAAAATTTCGGTATACTCTTCCTTCTCAAGCGTGACATGTCAGCTCAGAGGTGCTTGTTGTAAACTTTGATAGAATATAATCAAGATTATTTTATGATATATGGGATTCAATGACATATCAAAGTAGAGGACATCTACTTCATTACAAGGCTCTCATATATAGGAGAGGTAATTAAACTGAAGAGAAAAAATAGTGGATGTATTACAATGAGGACTATATTGGTTTCTACTGTGGAATAGGTAACATAAAGGTGGATACTCAAATAGTGATCGGGAGCATTGAGAGCTTGACTCTCAAGGTCATTTATTTTACCATTGCTCAAGTTTCTAGATCTTATTCACTTACCCAAGCATATAAACCATGTCTTCTTGGACGTGGAGTGCATCTAACTGATCATATATGATTGGAGTACTACCCTACTGAATAATATGAAAAGCTAGTTTACCACCTGTAAATAGTGCAAGATGAATAACTTGGATACAAGAGCATCGTGTGAAACCTTTTATTCAAATAGGTTCCAACACGTTGATCCAAGGTTGAAATGAAAATCACATGTTTGAGAGATCCTCAAATGGTGAGGTGGGCATACGTCATGGGAAGGTTAGGAGGGCGAGTTACACTTTCCAGTTTTGATGATGTTTTCTTTCACTGCGAAGATAAGTATAGCATCACCGTAGATGAGTATTCGTATACAAGTCTTGAATTTCGAGGAGCCACTAAGCTATCCCTTCCTCCATATGTCGCATGTGGTGACATAGGTAAATGATATTTTTATTTTAAAATTATTTTATTTTTGTGATTTTTAATATGACTCAAGACGATTAAATCTTTTTTTTGGAACAATAGTACTAACAAAATATATGTGATTATGAAAATATTCGACCAGTCAAGTCTGAGGGGTTCCCACAACGTATGCATCGAGGTAGAGGCAAGGAGAAGGTCACAAGAGAGTTAGAGAGAATTCTCCACTCCGTACAGAGGAACTTAGATGATTTAACCTGCCAAGTCCTTATGGCACAAGTGGAGGACCTCCCTGAAGGGATACAACACCATGTGGTTGGAGTACCACATGCATGGGAATGACTCTTTTGATGGGTAGCAAATTTATTTGTATTACTAGGGTGAACATCAGGGCTAGGGACCCTAGACCTAGCCATGTATTATGATAGATTGATTGGACATAGAGATGATCACTGGGATATAACTGTGATTTTGTAGGACATTTTTCCATATTTTGTAATTATATATTTCTGGACCTATGTGTGTGTGTGTGTGTGTGTCTATATCTATATCTATATCACATAGGTCCAGAAATATATAGATATATATATATATATATATATATATCTATATATTTCTGGACCTATGTGATATAGATATAGATATAGACACACACACACACACACACATAGGTCCAGAAATATATAATTGTAAGTAACATAATTGAATGAATCCTTAGGTAAGCTCATATGAAGAAAGATCCAGAATAACATAATATCTCACACATGATAAACATTATTGAGATGATATACCACCAATTGTGAGTCTAAATGAATCACTAAGGATTGAATACTATATAAAGTGGCTTCATGAAGAATCTCATTAATGACACAATACTCGGAAATATTATTTGTTGTAGAACCAATAAACGGACCAACAAACACAACCAATTGACCATAAGGTGAATAAATCACCTAGGATGTGGATGCTAAGTCTTAGGTACTATGAATTTCTCTATTTACGAACCCTAGAGATACTAAATCATTCATTGACATATGTGAATTTTAAAAGAATGATAAAAAACATTGATGCTAGATTAGTGTATATAAAACATACTATATGCACTAATTGCAACACAAAGTAAACTCATTAAATATATATCAATCATAGTGATTCTTGAGGTAGATCCCATTTCTAGGCTCTGTAAGAACATTTCCATTATATTCAATCAATTCATGGGATTCTTTCTTGAGTGCACACCTTACAATGCAAGGAACATACCACATTATTAAACTTTCCTACCCCCAAGGAATATTTGTCTCAGTCATAAACCACATAAGGTCACCTTCAGAGAAAACTCTTGAATGGAGAGACTTATCATACTCACTTTTTACATGCTACTTGTATGCCTTGTTTTCGTAGCAGGATCTCAATGTTTCTCATCAAGATGCTTTAAATGGATGATGTTATCTTCTATACTAGACGTTTCAAGAATAATCCTAAATATTAACTTCAATGATGGTATTTCAAATTTAATGGGAAGAATCGATTCAACATTGTTGACTAGTTGGAATGGACTAAACCTAGCAACAATTTTTCCAGATGTTTGATATGCTCAAAGGGATGATATAACATGATGTTCGAGTTGAAATTACTTTCATTAATCATTCTTTGCAAAATGGTTTTCAAGCACATATTAATTTCCTCTACTTGTTCATTTTCCTAAGAATAGTAAGGAGGCCAATGCTCTTGTTTAAACCATGCCTTTGAAGGCAACTCAACCATCATATTATTTTGGAAATTATAGCTATGTTTAGTCAAAATATCAATTGGGATGTTGAAACGTGCAATGAATTGAATTAAATATGAAAAGTGAAATAATATCACCATCACTTGAAAAAGTTTACATGGCTTTAGCCCACTTGGTGAAGTAGTTGACAACCATGATAATGTACTTGTGCCCCCTAACTGAGGTTGGGTAACAAGTAGTAAATTCCACCCCCCACTTGGTGAAAATAATGACAGTGAGAACTAAGCAAAGTAGAGAAGGATGCACATACATTATTGCATAAATACTTGATAGGATGGACGTTATTGATGGTGTCAATAAAACCTTGAAAAATGGAAGGGAAAATGTAGGCACCACATAAATATTTTAGGTTGTTTCCAACCCAGAAAAATGGCCACCACTCACCCCACCATGGTAGTCATTTAAGACCTTTTCTACTTCCTTAAAGGTTAAAAAGGGACATAATATCAAATCTACTCCTTGGTAGTAAAGAGTATCGCCAATAATTAGATATCTTTTATCTAGATGTTGAATATGACATCTATCATCCCTTAAACAAGATGGATGAAAATTCAAATTCTAGAGATATATAAGGATATATCCATACCAAGGATATAATTTCAAGGAGATAGGAATGGGTATTTGTCTAGAGACAAATCCTTGTCATAATTTTTTCATCTCCCTGAGGTAACTTTGAGATAAGTTCAGTGAACAACAAGAATTTCTTAGAATTTGCTAACATAAAATCGAGATCGAATTCTTGTAAAAAGACAATGCCTTTATTAAATTTCCCTTCGATCACTAATTTATTTAGAACATACTAGAAAGGAATGATGTTAACAACCACTGTGATTTTCTTTAATAGAATGTAATGATGGGGTTTCTGGATAACATGAACTATATCGAGTGCCAACTTTTAAACATGCAAGTACTTGAGTTTAGGACCCACCAAGCCATGTGACTGAGGTAATAGATGATGTCCTCTTTGATTTGATCATCCTTCTTAACTAGAATCATACCAATGGTATATTATGTTGTTTCTAGATGCAAAAGGAAATATATGATATAATTTTGTGGTGTGACCATAGGAGTAGAGGTCAATACCTTTTTTAAAGCATAAAATGATTGTTGCGCATACTCATCCCATATGAATGGGACCCCTTTCTTGAACATCACATAAACACTTTTGTAATGATAGTTCAATTTACAATAAAATTCCTTAGAAAGTTGGTTTTACATTTAAGACTCTAAAATTGATGAATGTTTGATAGGGGAGCCAACTAAAGTATTTACTCAACCATAAATTAATAGACCATGATCCCCTTATTCAAAATGATGAGCCTTAATAGATTAGAAAAATTCACAAAAAAGATACATTTGTGTGGATTTAATCATATCTTATAATATCAACATCTTTCAAAAATATGATGGATATGATCGGGATCACCAACTCTCTTGTGAGAATCAGTAGCTAAGTCATCAAGATAAGCCTCCATGATATGTTAGATGTCATGAAAGGAATAATATATGGCCCATTGGAAGGTAACTATAGCATATTTTAGGACAAACAAAATATTTATATATGCAAAGATCCCATATGCATATGAAGGTTATTTTATGATGATCCTCTAATAAAACCTCTATCTAATTGTACTCAGAAAAATCCATCCATAAAGGAAATGGTATTACTTCTTGCACACTCATCAATAACTTGATTGATAAATATTGTGAGGAAGGTGTCCTTAGAACAAGCCTTGTTTAAATCTCAGAAATCCATACATACCCATGTGGATGTCCCTTGCTTCTTATTTACTGGAACGAGATTTGAAACCCATTCAATTAGAGGGGATGGGTAGATAAATCGTTAAGCCTATTTTTCACTTTGGAATTTATTGCCACATCCTTTCTAGGATTAATTGGTCGAATCTTTTATTTAATGAAATTTTCATTTTCATAGGTCATATCCTCATTTTGAACATGATAGGATCAATTCTTGTCATTTCCTTTTGGGACCAAGAAAATACATCATAGAAATCTTTGAAGATATCAATGTAAACATGAACCTCCTTGAAAAAATAGTTTGGCTCTATAAAAACATTCTTTGCAATGTTGGGGTTCTCAGAAATGTTCATCAACATAGTTTAATAAAACATTTATATGTTTCCTTCAATGTAAATGGAAGGAGACATTAAAGGGTTCATGGGCTGACTCTCATTTCCCAATTTGGGCAAACAAAACTCATCATTTTCACTCCTATGAAATTCTAGGAGAAAATATGACCAATGATGCAAGTCATCCCATGGTATCTTAGGACAAGTCATTGCTTCCATGAATTCTTCATAATATGTAAAAAAAATGTCAAGGAAATCGTTTGATAGGGTGGAATTAGTTTCCTAAACACGCACCACACTAGGGTCCAAATCATCCATGTATGATGGGTTTGTATCAAAATTTTTAGCACTATACACTATAGCTCAGTATGTGACTTCAACTGCAAACAAAGGAATAGCCATCCCCAACCATTTACCTTCTTCAAATGTGGTAGAAGGAAAATAAAACATTCAAGGGTCATCAAAATGATTTTTACAGAAAGAAAAAAATTGAGAGGTCAATATGGATGTAGAATAAGTGGAGTTAACATAAGTGATAGTGCGAAAGAAAATAAAGTTTACCATTAATGAAGGGTCATCCCAACCCCCAAATTCTCATTTCGCTTCTGAGATTGATCCACTAATAAGATAATGAAATCTGATGTAGCACTAGGGTCAGGATGGCGATAATCCATTTGGTCAATTGTAACAATATTCCCTTCCAAATAAAACTGCTTACATCAAATAGACCCAATTTCAATCCAATAATATATTATAGTTTATTTTTTTATGAAATACATTCACTTTGACATGGACAACTTTTCCTCCTAACATAACCAGAAAAGGTAGGAATATTCCCATGAGGCCTATGAGAATGACCATCGAACACAATTAACAACAACGGTGATGGAACCAACTCAAAATATCCAATGCCTTTCTATGATGACATCGACATGTTTCATGTTGAAGCTCCTTCATCAACAATGATCCTAAAAATGGTCTTAACATGGTAAGTAACCTGAATATGAAAGGAAACATGATGATGGAGGCAAGGTTTGATATTGCTAGTGTCAAACATAATCATTTGAGAGTTCTTAGGGTCTATAGATCTAACAACATTGAGTAACCTGCCCCTTTGTGTGGGACATGACTGGAGCACTTCCAAAGACAACATAGTGCAAAGTTTATGGGGAAAATATTGAAATAGAATAACTTTGAACAACCATGGCATTAAGATTTTCATTGGGAATTTTAGTGAGCCTTTCGGCACATGAGGTAAAGATTCAACCATCGGTCTATCTATATGAAGAGATTCCTACGGGATGAAAGCTTGTTTCCCCTTAGTAGACTCATGGTATCCATAATTGTGGGCACAATTTGAAAGATCAACATAAGCACTAAACATATAAATGTTTGATGAAATTTCCCGAAATTCGAATCATTCTAGTTTCCCCCTTATTGAGGACTAGAGTTAGAAGTAGCAACAACAAGAAGTTCTTGACCCTAAGGGAATGTTGGTTTTCATGTTGTCATTGATGAAAAATGATGTTATTGATGTCAAATGATGTATGGAAGCATAAGATTTTGCACAGGGGTTTTGCGTGTTTATGAATTTGCATGATCACAAGCCTGGTCACTTGAGAAAGAAATTAATAAGCCCCCGAGCAAGAAATTAACAAGCCCCCGAGTGTTAAGTGTTTAATTGATTGGCTAAGTATTTAATTGATTATCCAAGTTTTTAATTGATCAAGGCTATGGACTGAATCTTATGGTATCAATTGTCCATCAAAGGATATGGTCAAATATTTTCATAATTACCATGGGTTGGGGTTGTCCTAATATGCTAAGGAATGGGTCAAATATGGTTATATTTGTTCGATAGTTGGCACTGTCTGGATGGCTAGTGGCCTAGTGAAGGCATCTACAAGTTTTTTGGCATTGATGACAACAATCATTCTGGGGGGATGTGTTGGGCAATTGGAATTGCCTAAATGTTGGTAGGATTGTTGGCATTGATGTCAACCAGACTAGCTCGGATGCTTGGCGCAACATATGTTGCTAGTGATGGCCCAAGAGGAATCTCATGGTAGCTGCAGGCTTCATGTAGAGAATCATTATAGTAGCAAGCTTATTGGAGAAGCCATAAACTGTTGATTACAATGATGGAATAGGAGGAAGTCCATGGTAGTTGTAGGCTTCATGTAGAGAATCATCACAGTAGCACGCTTATTAGAGAAGCCATAAACTAATGATTACAATGATGGAAAAGGAGGAAGTCTATGGTAGTTGCAAGTTTCATGCAGAGGATCACCTTTGTGGTTGTGATTTCAGCTGTCTGGAGAGTCAAGGTGCAGAACAGTGGAAGATATTTTGGAGCAATATTAGAGGTAGTAGATGGGCTCAAATCCTACATCGGACCTCTCCATGGGAAAGTGCTATGGAAGATCTTTCCAATGATATGCGGAAGTCCAGAAACTGATTCCCGGTTCAAAATTTATGGCCTATTGATGATAAGGGACTTGAAGTCCTAAGAAGGCTGGAATATCGGAGGTCCAACATATCAGAGATCAGAAGATCGACACATCAGCATATTGGCACATCGGCGATCACAGGTTAGCGTATCGGTGCATTAGGAGATCAGAACCCCAGAGATCGGCATATCGGTGAATTGGAATGTCAGAAGTTGGCATTTCGGTGATATCAAAATATCGGAGGTGGGATACATCAGATCAGGCTGTATAGGAGGTTGGAGGATATCAAAATCCCGGAGATCGAAGTATCAAAACATTGGCATATCGAAGATTGCAATATCAGAACTTTGTCAAGTGAGGAACCTTTAAAATGTTGTGATATTGATAAATGTCGATAAGCCTTTAAAAGCACCAAGGAATGTCAAAATAAAAATTAACAAAGGATTTTGGTGTAAAACTAAGGTTGGTGGGTCCGCCTCTCTCTCCTTTATCAGGACACATGGTAGGATGTGATTTGCTCTGATAAGGACACATGGTAGGATCTGATTAGCTCCGATAAGGGACAAGTGGCAGCTGACTTCAGCATGACGTGGTAGTACAACAGGATACACGGAAGGCATATTAAACCTTATTGGGTAGGCTAATGGGCCAGAATCGAGTGACACGTGTCACCACTAAGGAGTTTCCATGTGGAGTGATGATGTCATATCGGAAGTTGTTAATTAGAGGTTGAAGACATCGAAACTCTAGAACAATTGGAGTTTGGAAAATTTCCGATAAAGGGGGCTTCCAATAAAGGGTTGGCACATGGTCATGAGAGGTCAAAGAACCAAGGGCACATAACAGTTAACAAAGGGATAATATCCCCCAGTAGGAGTTTCAAGGCTTAGCACCTTAATTCTAAGTGGTAGGTCACATGCAACTGTCCTATGGTGAGAAGTTCACTATGAGGGCTAAGTAGAAGGAGTTTGAAAATTAGAGGATTAGGATATCGGAACTTCAGAACAGTTGGTTATTGAAAAAGTTTCGATAGAGGGATCTTCTGGTATTGGGTAGGCTCCTGGTCATGTAGATCCATAGAGCCAAGCATGCAGAATGGTAGCAAAGAAAGATTGGCCTTGGAAGGAACATTGCACTATTGTGAAGTTGCGATGTGGAATTTATTCGATAGCGCAGTACATAGAGTTAAAGGCATATGGGTCGACAACTACGAGTTGAATGCAGAAACAGAGTAGTTGGTATCAGGACATTAGAGGAAATTTTAACCTAAAAGTGCCCATGAAATGTTCATGTAATTCCCATGTCATAATATGTAAACCAACCAAAATCCTTTAAATTTAAAAAGCAGTCCATGTAAATATTTTGGAGGGAAAAGAAGAAAAACTACTTTTTTTTAATTGTATTTTTGGCTTATCTCTCTATAGGTTTACTCAAATTTCAAGTGTAGACGCTCATTGGATGCGGAATTAAATTCAACATTACATATTTAAATTCCACATCCAACGAGTACCCATTATGCATACTTTTTAGAAGACCCACATTGATAAAAATTGAAGATACATAAAAAAAACATGTTGAACACATTTTTTTAATGTATCTTCAACTTTTATCAATGTGGGTATTCTCAAAAGTATGCATAATGGGTACTCGATGGATGTGGAATTTAATTCCGCATCCAACGAGGATCTACAGTTGAAATTTGAGTAAACCTATAAGGCGATAAGACAAAAATACAATCAAAAAGATAATTTTCATCCTTTCACTCCAAAATTCATAACTCTTATTTTATTATTTTAACTATTATTTTATTATTTTCCTTAGGAGGCCACTTTTAGGTTAAAATTTCCTCTAATGGTAATGATGACTGTCAGAGATCACTGGGTCAAGGCAGCAAGGACCACGATCTTCAGTTGGTCTCCATCTCTGTGCTCCAATGCATGTCTTTAGTGAGTTAAATGAAAGCATGGGACTCATGAAGTAGTGTGCATGTCATTTAAGAATTAATTTCTCAGCATGGAGCTCCACGCAGTTAGGTGATGAAGGATTGCAAGGTTGATTACTATTTCTACACTATGACAAGAAACAAACAGGAGACACAACAACGCCAAGGAAGGCCATGCCTGAGTACACTTGAGAAGTTGTGTCGAAGGACAAACAAGCCATGAGAAACCATGAATAAGCGTGGAGAGCCCTAGTAATAGGAGATCTATTCATGGAGAGGACTGTGCCTGGTGGAGTGTGCAAGTGGATTGAGAATTCATTCTTAGTATGGAGAAATTGTAAAGTGACCACTCTTATGGTTAATGCAGTCGCAGAGACCAAGTCAGATGCGACAACAGAATGGTAGAGCCATTCCGAGGTACACTCGCACAATGTTAATACAGGGCATAGTGGCATCATCAATCGGGGTGGGGGGGGGGTAGTAGAGGAACAAAACCCAAGAGCTTAGATGAGAAAAGTGGGGGAAGAAGCATAGTTTCTAGAGAGCTAAGTGGAAAAGCTCTAAGTGTGTGCATTTCTATGTAAGTTTGAGTGAGAGCCAATTCTACAGAGAAAGGCTGAGAGTGTCTATGCAGAGGTAAGAGACCTCAAGAGCTATGCTGCTATGTGTAAGGATGAAAGTCACTCGTGCACTGCTGTGAACAAGGCCATAGTTTCCCATCCTGTGTGAGCAAGGCTGTAGTTTCCTGTGATGTGTGAGAAAGGCAGAAGTGTTATAGACATATTTGGGCACTGCAACCCCAAATTCATATGTCCATAAAATAAGGGCTCCTTAAGTCCCTAAATGTGTTGTTTCATACCCTAAAGGATCATGGTCAACTGATTACATCATTTCCTAGAAGTTCCACCTGAAAAACTACTCAGAACTGGCCAAAACTGGACCATACAGACTGCTCCATGGGTAAGGTGTGATGCATACTGACTGCCTAATTGGCTAGGTGTGATGCATACTCAAATGGCCTTCTGTGGGGTGTGATGAGCGAGAATAGACAAATGGCAGAGACAGTTTGCAAGGTGGATGATCATGGAATCTTCCAGAAACTTCTCCTATGACACTTGCCTCTATGAATTCGCCTAGGGATGAGTAAGAGATCATGAAATCTCCAAGTGGAACAAAGAAATACCAGTGGAATGACACTAATAAAAAACCCAGAGCTGACTCACGCCCTTGCAAGACATCTATAAATGGATCCCTCATCTGAGAGATATAGAGGCTGGAATTTTGTATTTTGTAAGGAAGTGTTGTTGGTTTGTTGGTGAGAAGAGACATTGCATTGTTAGGTGATTTTCTTGTTCATGAGGTGAAGAGGGCTTCTACAACTGGGAGGATGATGCTGGATTAGATAGCTAGGTTGTAATCCTCTCTTACATTACTATTAATGAAGTTCTTTGAGTTTTCCTCCATATGATCTTGTATTTGTGAATCTTATTGTTTATGAATGCAATTGTATGGTCAATGTGTTTTTGATTCTGCATTGTTTATGATGTTTTAGATAGAGATGCTTTGATAGTTTGCTATTACTTTGATTCTACAGGTACTCTTTGAAGTGGGACAAGTAGGAGAGGAGTGGCAAATTCTATCAAGGAAAGGAGAAATCAAGCTAGGATCAAAGCAGATGATCCAGGTTGGTCCTCTTTTCTTCTCTTCCATCTATCACACTTAAAGGAACTCTTGAAAATCTTTCATTGTTTGTTTCTAAAATAGCTACCCGTCTTAGTGGGACTAGCAGTTCGAATCGACATTAGTTTTCCTTGAAACAGGAAGTCGCCTCTGCTATGTAAGAAAGGACGAAAGTGCCTATGCTGTGAGAAAGGCCGAAGGTGCCTGTGAAGAGAAAGAAGGTCAAGAGCTGTGTGTGCGCTAAGGAGAGAAAAGGGCCGAGAGATGAGAGCATGCTGATGGAGAGCAGAGGATAACGCTGCATGGACTGCGATGAGTGACTGTTGTTGAGTAGATCAAGGTGCTACGACAGAGTGAGGAAAGAACAAAGCTAATATTAGGTAGAGTGGCTACCATTTACAGTGAACATACAGTTCCTATTTGAGTGTGGGTTGGTTCCTATATATAGGAAGTTGGTGCTTCCATCTCTGGTGGGTGCTTGAGAAGGCTCGGGGGTTGGTGCCTCCTGACATTTTTCTTGCAAAAATCCAAGGAATTGCGAGTTTGTGCTTGCAAAAAATCTGTGAGGTTGCTTCCTCACATGTTGCTTCTGGTAAGATGGACAAGTGTTTACAAAAAGAGAGAGTCGGTGCTTCCTGCTAGTCGGTGCTAACAAACAATCAAAGGGATTTGGTGCTTCCCGTGAGTGGGTGCTCACAAAACAGATTGATGTAATAGAGTAGGTGATCTTATTTACATCAATAAAAACAACAAGCTTTGGTGGTTTTTTCCTGAAAGGGTTTCCATGTAAAACCTTGTGTCTCATATGTATGATGCTCATGGTGTGCGATTGATTGTTGATTTCATATTTTGACTCATCATATGAATGGTTTCCAAGTTTGAATCAGAAAAGTAAATTGGCATAAAAAGTTAAAATTAGCATCAATACTGATTCACCCCCCCTCTTAGTATCATCATTGTTTCTAACAATATTTACTATATATTGGGGATCAACACAATATGCCAAAACTTCTCAACCCAATGAACTTAAGCATATGCATATTCCTTTTACATAGTTGATGTGGAGACTAATAATTACCATGCCTCTATATCAAGACAACCACCAGTTGACCACACCCCTAGTAAACCAATTTACCATGTAAACACCCATGGTCAAATCCATGGTTTTTGGGTCAACTTTGATCAAATTAAGACCATATACAACTATAAGTATGTTACTTAATTTGGATTGAATATGTGAAAAAGTTGATAATCATATTTTTGATTTGGCTTGAAGGGTGAAATGCATAGAGCTCTAGATTATTCGAGTGTGAATTGGCTCCAAGAGTATAAGGCTTCTATTTCCTGAGTTGAATGGTGCTAAAACTTTCAACGATGAATCTGATCAAGTGGTGATGAAGTTGAGATTCCCTGTAAGAAATTGTTCAATGTTTTGTGCGATGATCTATGTGGTAGTTACTCCAATGGTATAGAGCTTTGTATTAATCGATCATGTGTGAAGATAAACTTTTTTTTTGTTTTGGTTCAAAAGTGAGTATATTCTCAGAGAAAAAGGTGTATTTGGAATGTTCAAAATCTCAAGGCATAGTGTGAAAGGGTTATATTCCCTCATTTTAGCGATATTGATGCTCCATTTCAATACGATGGATTGGTCCACAATGACTAATGCATTGGTCTATGAGAAATGATAGTCAGGTATGTGAACAATGAATAGTGAAGTGATGGTATGGTCTTCATATGCAACAATGTTCGATGGAAGAATCAAGGAATAAAATCTCTATTTTGATTACAATGTGAAATGGTATGTGTTTCTATTTTTGTCATAGTATGCAATTTCTAGTGCTTCAAATCGGTGTGATGGATAGCAATATATGTAACTATGCAACACATATAAGATTAGTGAAATGGTGTGGTAAATTAGTGCATCAAACAACCAAAGGGTGTATCCTTGAATCGAATAATCAAGCAACTCAGTTAAAATGGTGCATAAATGTGATGAACAACTAAGGCATAGAAAGGCATATATGTTTGTTTTGGTGAATCTAATAGGGTGGTGAATTAGTACAAGAAGTTGATCGAGTTTGCACAAGAAATTGGTGAGATGGAAACATAGATATCTGATGCAAGAAACTGAATTAAGAGGTGCACAATGGACAACAAGTGCATAAGGGAAATGAGTTGAGTTTTATAATTACTTATTTTTACAACAAATCGGTGTAGTGATGGGTTTCGGTTAAAATAAGTGCGATGGGTTTAATGCAAAAAAAAAGTTTGTGAAATCACGGTTTATGGGTTGTGTGGCATAACATAGATGTGAACTCTTTTAAGCTTGTTAATTGAGGTGGAGCCATATGTATATCTATTTTATTTATAGTGATAACATATCCACCATTATCATTATTCTTCTCATTTTTAAATAGATTCTCAATTGAATATTTGTCATGGAAAATACATTCCGACATAGTAGAATATATCTTTGAACAATACTCATTTGGTTTAGAAAGGAGACAAATTCTTTAAGAACCAAACTATTGTATCAAGATGTGATAGAACACGATGTACAATATTGAGGGTTGCAATTACAAAAAGGAAGCCACATCATTGGATATGCATAAATTATCTGTCGAGCTAAAAAAAATGGTCTTACTTACCTACATGTGAAAATGATAAGTGAATATTGGCTGAGTTGGTTTTAATTTATAGTATTTTGTCAATATTATTATTATTGTAGAAAGCTATAATGATTGTATTTTTCAATAACGAATCTACTTGCAGGCTGAGTTGATCTAAGCCAAGACGCCAAGGTTATCGTTGCAAATGAGCCAAGTTTCTTTTTGTTTTTAAGGATCAAGTTTTCTTCTAGGAAAAGTTTGTTTTATGATAGTGATAAACATTTGATATTGTGTTCAGACCAATGAACAATATGAATAGTTCACAAAATTAATGTGTTGAGAAATGAATCCTATGAAGTTCGTCATGCACTATATGAAGTCTATTGATGAACATGAAATCTACCAAGTTATAGCCGTATTTTCATTTCTAGTACAAAATCTTGTGATAGGTTTGTAGTTGTTCTAACCATTGTGACACTGAGTTTATTCCAGGATTTGATATTTGTTGGGTATGTGTTATATTATTTCTATGACTAGTTCCATGCATTGTTACATTGCGTCGAGCATAATAGGGGGTCGAAGCAGGGGTGGTGGACACAAGGATGGGGTGGTGGACCCAAGGACAGTGGGCAGACCTAGCCATAGTTTTGTGCATGATGGTTTTTCCAATGGTATTTTGTAGATCTAGTCAAGGGGACTATGGTTAAGTTATAAGCTAGGGTTAATGGATTGGGGTTTATTAATGCTCGACATTTATACAATACGTTGTAACATTGAAAGGAATATAATGAAACATCAATATTATTTTCTTGGTTTTGGGTTCTAGGAGAAAATCTATGTGTATATTTTTTTATGTTCTTGCCATTGTATATTTTCTGTTTTTAATTTCTTTACAAGGTTAAAACCTACAATCTTGTGAAGAAGATTAGTAGTAAGATGGAGCTTGATATTTTCTAATCTTGTAAGGTCTATTGTCCTGCTATGCGTAATAAAGTTTTTGTTGAGTAAGATTTCTATTGAACTATTGTTTGAAATTTAGAATTAGAGTAGTGTCATTGCAAGGATGTGTTTTTGACAAAAGTTTATTGGAATGACATAGTTAGTATTATGTTTAGCAGTGAGGAATTTGCAAAGAAAAGAAAGGGTGAAAGTTGATTTGGAGTTTATATTGAAGCTTGTGAATCCAGTCTAAAAATTGTATAAAAGGGAGTGCCACAATATTTTTTGGGGTTGGTGCCTCCAACAGGTTGGAGGCTGCAAACTAATTTTGGGGTCAATGCTTTTAGCAGGTTGGTGCTTGCAAATTAATTAAGGATCTGGGTTCATCCATTAATTTGAATCTTACAATGAGTTGGTGCTTCCATATCACTGAGATTAGTTCCTCAATTAGGTTGTAGCCTAAATTAAGTTTGTGCTTTCATACTTCAAGGGATCAAAATCACCTACTAGTTGATGCCAGTGAACTATTATAATCAAATATTGAAGAAGAAGATAAGAAGATTTGTGCTTTTCTCTCTTTATGGGTTTCCATGTACATATTGAATTCTTGTGTATTGATGTGATGATTGCATTATTATGTTTTTAAGCTATGTTAAATTGTGAAATTAGTTAAATTATCCATTATATTGAGTCAACCTCCCCCTCTATGTATAATCATAATTCCTAACAAGGAAAAGGTTGTTAAGCACAACTTGTTGACTAGATGAGGCTTATTATGCTAAGAAGAATTGTGCATCTTACATCCTAGGCAAAGATGGGTAATATGGCCACCCTTGCACACCTTTCGTGGGGATTTCACTTTCTTTTCCTACTCATTTCTTTATTTCCCCATTATTATCACTGGCCTTTTCTACATTATATTTTCCCTATCATTCTTACCACCCTTCGTCTTCTTCTTCCCTCTAGGTTGTTGGTTCCCTTTAGGAGTATAATACTAAACCACTTTAAATACAAAATCTTGCAAAGGGGAAGGAACCATTTTTTAATTTTACTTAGAGTATGGTTGGTGTAAAGACAATTTCTACTATTTTCTTACAAGTACACTTGCAGTAGTTGAATCAACAGAGCTGAACACACCATTAGCGCTAGGTACTGGCTTCAGTTTGGCTAAATCAGTGTTGAAAATGGTTGTTATTTATGTAAAAGGATATCCAAATGAAAGAGGAATTGTTGAAATGTACAAGAATATTCCAATTTTAATTTGTCCTTGAATTACAATTGAATTTAGTCTCACCAACTACTTGGAAATAATTAATTAATTCATTATGGATTAATTAGTTGGAGAAATTCAAGTTAGAAGTCTTTTTGAAGTCATGCAACAATTATCCCTTGAATTAAGGAGATAAGATTGAGTTATATTTGATTTGTAATTAGTTAGCTCAGTTTACTGAGTTAAGTCCAGTTAAATTAGTTCCAAACTGTTTGAGGAACTAATGGTGAGTTATCAGTCAGTTGATGCATGCATGCACTCAACTAGTGTACTCCAGTTAACTGAAGATTCACTCATCAGAACTCATGCATGTATATTTTGAGAAAGACCCAGTTGAGGTTAAAGTCAAGGACAATGTACTATCAGTTGCATGTGTTCTCTTATAAAGAAAACTCATGCATGCAGTAAAGGAATAATTCCTTGAGGATTGCACAGTTTTGACAGTGTGTGAGAGCAGTGTTACACTTTTTAACAGGAGAACATCCACGAGGAACAACACAAGGAAATAGGAGATTAGAGGGCTGAGAGGAATGCTTGTGAGAAGCTTTGTTTTCCTGTGAGCATCTGTGAGGATTGTACTGAGAGCTGGCTAGTTGTGAGAGATAAGTCTTTGTATAATTCCTATGTATTTCCACCTTGTATGATAATACAGATAGTGGGGTTTTTAGCTGAGGCTTTTCCCAAAGTATTTTCATGTGTATTGTGCGATTGATTATTCTTCTTCTGGTTATATGTGTTCAACTCGATATTTAAGCTTCCACTAATTTTGATAGTAGAAGTAGGTTATAGTATACTGCTTTGATTTATACTGCATTATCAGGTTAACCTACAACATATTTTCTACAATGGTATCATAGAGATGATCAGTAGGGAAATTTCTACATGGTATCGGAGCTGTGAATAGTATACTAAGAAGATAATTTGAAGTTTGAAGTTCGGGGTTGCAGGTGGAAATCGAATTCATATCATACTTCAAGGTTGGCTAATGGCGTTCTATGGCTTGAGACTCGAGTATGCCTTGGAAGGTAGCTCGAATTACATAACATGAAAAGATAGAATGGAGACTGTATTAGAAGACAATGGCTTGAAGGAATTCATTGATCAAGAAATCCCAAAGCCAACTTCAACTAATGCACAAGAGTTGGCTGAGTGGAAGAAGTGTGTGGCGAAGGCGAGACGGATCATCCTTGAGGGAGTTCGAGACCATATTTTCTCGAGTCTCCATGGGAAGGATACTCCATTTTCAGTGTGAAAGACATTGAAGGACCTCTACCAGAACAGTAGAAACCAGAGGAAATTGGCACTCAAGGATAAGCTTCTAAAAATCAAGATGGTGAAGGGCGATACTATTTCCACATATCTGAAAAAGCTCACCACCTGCAGAGATGAGCTTGGCAGTGTGGGAATAACTACTTTCGATGATGATATGGTGAGCCTCACCCTCCTTGGCCTTCCAAAGAGTTGGAATAGCTACCAGGACTCTGTGAATGGAAGGGAGAAACTGTCGGATTGGGAACGACTGTGGTCGGATCTTATGTAGGATGAGATAAGGATGAGCAAACGAAATGGTTCTTCATCCAAGGATGATGATGAAGAAAATCTGGCCTTAGCGAGTAAGGCAAGGAAAGGGAAAGGGAAGGCTTCCCATTCCAAATCAAATTCTTCTCATTGAGGGAAGAAGGGTGACATGTCTAAAGTGAGATGCTTTAATTTTTATGAGATGGGACATTATGCGACTAAATGCCCATCGAAGAAGTCCAAGAACCAATCCTCGAAAGGATCAGGAGGTGAGGCATTAGCCTCTCAGTTCGAAATGGACTTTACCCTCATCACATGCATGGTGTCATCAATGATGGGTTGTGTTTGGTATCTTGAAAGTGGACCCTCATTCCACATGACCAGTGATAAAAGTTTATTCAATACCTTGGAGGAGAAAGACCTCAAGATGTGCATAGAGATGGGCGACGATGGAAAGTATACTGTTTCAGGAGTGGGCACAATTTATTTTCAAAGGGACCATGGAGCTCCTCTCATCTTGACAGATGTGAAGGATGTGCCTGGACTAAAGAAGAACTTGGTATCGGTCGCGATGTTGGAGGACAAAGGCTACGATGTTGTCTTCAGTAAAGGGAAGGCATGCCTAAGACACATAGCCATGGGTTAGACCAAGAGGATAGGGATTCAGGTGATGAATCTTTATAATCTAGAGGTAGTTTATTGTGCAACATTGAGTACAAAAGCAGAATTGGTGCAAAGCTAAGATATTGGTGAGCTGTGGCACAGGCGGTTGGGCCATTTGCATCATGGGGCTTTGAAGATAATGCAACAGATATCTACAAGACTTCCCAAAGGTAAGCTTGAGCAAGTTGACACATGCGAACATTGTACCTTGGGAAAGTACACCAAGTCTTCCTTTCATGAGAGAGACAGCCGATCAAAGGTTATCTTAGAGCAAGTTCATACTGATGTGTGTGGACCATTCTCGATGGAATCCCCAACGAAGAAAAGGTATTATGTGATTTTCATTGATGATTATTATTGTAAATGTTAGATTTATTTCATGCAGAAGAAGGATCAAACCTTCACAAAGTTTTGTGAGTTCAAAGCTTTGGTCGAGAAAGAGTCAGGGAAGAAGATCAAGGCCTTGAGAAGTGATAACAGTGGAGAATATGTCTCTCAAGAGTTTAAGGACTTCTCTGCAGTGGAAGGAATTAAACGAGAGTTGATGACACCTCATAACCCACATCAGAATGGGGTGGCCGAGAGGAAGGACAGAACTATTTTAGGGGAAGCACGGGCATTGCTGCATGACCAAGGCCTACCACTTCACTTGTGGGTTGAGGAATGCAACAAAACAGTCTATTTGCAGAATAGAAGCCTGCACTGCATACTTGGGATGAAGACACTAGAGGAAGCTTTCTCCGGTAAGAGACCAGATGTGGTTCACTTCAGGATCTTTGGCTCATAGGTATATTTCCATGTGACAAAGGATGCACAGAAGAAGCTTGAGCTGAAAACAGAGTTGGGGATACTTGTGGGGTACACTGATGCACCTCACAACTATGGGGTGTACTTGCCTATTAGTTGAAGGACAGTGGTTCACAAAGATCTCAAGTTTGATGAGCAGAAGGTCATGTGAGTTTCCCTTGAGAGGGAGATCCAACTACAGGCTGTGGAGGAACTGTTGGTCCCTAAGGAGGAGGAGCCTCAGACTGATGTGGAATAGCCACATGCAGAGCTTCCAGGAGTGGAGACATCCACTCAAGCGGACTCTTCCGGAGATGGACGAAAGTGCACAAGAGAAGCTGACAGATTGTTGGAGGATGCGAGAGAGAATGTGGGAGCACCACTTTCTCAGTGTAGATAGAGGAGGTCACCTGAGAGGTACACTGGATACATGGTCCTTGCTGGAGAATGTGTTGAGACTGAGCCATCTTCCTTTGAGGAATAAGTGTAGCAGCTGATTTGGGTTGATGCTATGTTGGAGGAGTATGACTCCTTAGTTCGTAACAGTGTTTGGGATGTGGTTCCAAGGCCGAATAACAAGTCAGTTGTGAGTTCCCCTTGGCTTTACAAGGTAAAGTAAACTGTTGATGGTAGTGTGGAGAAGTATAAGGCAAGATTTGTTTCCTGTGGCTTTTCACAGATCGAGAGGATCATGTTTTTGCTGTATATTTTGACAGAGGAGCAAGATGCTGACATTTTGACAAAGGCATTGTCAAAGTGTAAATTTGAGTTCCATAGAGATAGGATCAAGGTAGCAGATAATCCCTTTATTGTTGATAGGGAGTGTTGAAATGTGGCAACAAGAATATTCCAATTTTAATTTGTCATTGAATTAAAATTAAATTTAGTCTCACCAGCTACTTGGAAATAATTAATTAATTCATTATGGATTAATTAGTTGGAGAATTCAAGTTAGAAGTCTTTCTGAAGTCATGCAACAATTATCCCTTGAATTAAGTAGATAAGATTGAGTTATATTTGAGTTGTAATTAGTTAGCTCAGTTTACTGAGTTAAGCCCAGTTAAATTAGTTCCAAAATGTTTGAGGAACTAATGGTGAGTTATCAGTCAGTTGATGCAATGCTTGCACTCAACTAGTGTACTCCAGTTAACTGAAGATTCACTCATTAGAAACTCATGCATGTCTGTTCTGAGAAAGATCCAGTTGAGATTAAAGTCAAGGATAGTGTACTATCAATTGCATGTGTTCTCTTATAAAGAAAACTCATGCATGCAGTAAAGGAATAATTCCTTTAGGATTGCGTAGTTCTGACAGTGTGTGAGAGCAGTGTTACACTTGGTAATAGGAGATCATCCACAAGGAACAACACAAGGAAATATGAGCTTGGAGGGCAGAGAGGAAGGCTTGTGAGAAGCTTTGTTTGCCTGTGAGCATCTGTGAGGATTGTACTGAGAGATGGCTAGCTGTGAGAGCTAAGGCTTTGTATAATTCCTATGTATTTCCACCTTGTATGATAACACAGATAGTGGGGTTTTTAGTTGAGGTTTTCCCTGAACTATTTTCATGTGTATTGTGCGATTGATTATTCTTCTTCTGGTTATATGTGTTCAGATCGATCTTTAAGCTTCCGCAAAATTTGATAGTAGAAGTAGGTTATAGTGTATTGCTTTGATTTATATTGCATTATCAGGTTAACCTACAATAGATTTTCTACAATGGTCTCAGAGGTAGATCTGTAGAGAAATTTCTACAGAAATTACATATTCAAAAAGAATATTTTGAGATCTTGTAACGGTATATGCAACTCCCTATAATTCCATAGGAATGAGATGATATGAAATATTTTGTCAAGATGGCCCAACCAAGGTACAAGAAACGCCCATTTGGATACCTTATCTTTGAAGGAATCTTTACTCCACTTACCTAGCTCAAAATGGAGGATACAATATAGCCAAAATGCATAAGTCAACCTTAACTCAACATCCAAACACACTATAAATAGGCATGAGAAGGAGAATTTCTAACCACTAAACTCAATCATTTTATTCTGTAGTTAGGAGAGTGAAGGAGCAGGTTCAAAGTTCATACCTCATGAACTAAGAAGAAGTGGAGTGAAGCCAAGTTGAGGAAACATTTTTTGGATGGGTTTTGGCACATCTTGTGAAGGGTTTTTGTCATTGATCTTGGGAAGCTTTTTTGGTTTGTTTGAGGTATTTTTTTTAGGGTTGAGTAATGTTGTTTGAAGGTATAGTTTCATGGGATGATTTTTGTTGTTTGAAGGTCGCGTTTTTGGGTTGAGTTCTACTATTTGAAGATCTATTTTAGGCTTGGTTTCAAGGCCAAGTCTTGGTGTCTTAAGTGTAGTCCTGGTTTGAAGTCCAAATTATGGTGTATTGAAGGTTGATTGCATTTGAAGCCTATAATTAGTATATGTTTGTGCTTACTAAGGATTGTTGTCCTCATCTTATTGACATGTTAGAGCCAACAATTTTTTTAAGTTGGTGCTTATAGAGGATTGGTTCCATTACAAGAGATCATAATAAATTAAAGATTATTTTCAAGTATTTCTTCTTCAAATTTTGTTTTTCACTTTAATTTTTGTGTTTATACATTATGGATCCTTAATTATATGATTTTAATTTAGTTTTAATATTAACTAAGTCTAAATTTTTCAAAAGTAATGAATTACTAGTTCACCCCCCCAAATATTTCCAACAATTGGTATCAGAGCAAGGTTCTTCAAGGATAGTCTAATAGATGGAAGAATATCTTATACAAGGCCATGGTCAGTTGAGAAGCATCAATAAAAATTCATTTCTTTGATGGAACAAATTTTGTATTTTGGAAGTTAAGAATGAGAACACACTTGATGCTCTTGGTGTTTAAGTTTGGAAGTTTGTTGCAAATGGATATAAGGTCCCAGCCTCTCCTCCAACTGATCAAGATGGGAGAAATACTTATGTATCTAATAAAAATATTTGAACTCCATTTAAGTGGTTTTTCAAATTCATACTTTGTTAAATTTATGCAGTGTGAATCAACTAAATAGATGTGGGACAAGCTTGTAAGAAACTATGGAGGAGATGACAAAGTAAAGATGGAAAAGCTTCAGGTTTTCTGAAGACAATTTGAAAGCCTGAAAATGAATGATGAAGAATATGTTGCTACTTATTTTCTTCGAGTAGATGGAGTGGTTAATTCTCTCAAATAATTTGGTGAAAAGAAGAAACAATTATTCAAAATATTTGAGGTATCCTTCTCTATGGTTTGTGTAAAAATTAATTGCAGATTCAATACTACTCAAGTAATGTTCTAAAACATAAGAATCAAATCTACTCTACTCATCTATGGAAATAAATTCGTGATTAAGAAAATATATAAAAAAACATGTGACATGAATCAATAAACATACACGGGGATATATCTAGGGGCAAGCATCTGCTTAAAACCCCTTCCTATCTATATTTCATTAGTTAGAAAATAGAGAAGAAATACAATGCTTTCTTAAGCTCGAGCAACCTCTGTAGAAGTATAATCTATCTCACTACCTCATAGATTGACTTTGGCCAACACTTAGAAAATTTTCCTACCTTCCAAGCTCCTATTTCCTTGCATTGCTTCTCAAAGAATTACCCCCTATTAATTAGGGAAACCCCCATCCAGAACTGTGAAATCCCTATAGGCCCTGCTCTGACTGCGTGCATCACCTATACAAATTGGATAATTATGCAACTGATACTACACTGCCCTTGAACTTTAATCTCGACTGGGTAACTTGAATTTCATGCATACATGAGCTAATTATGAGTTGATTGATCAGTTAAATGGTTGAACACTGAAGTTGCACCCCACTAATAGACCTCCTATTAGTTCCTCCAACAGTTAGAACTAATTTAACTGACCTTAACTTAACTCCATTGAATTAAATTGTTACAACCGAAATTAAACTCAACTCAGGCTCCTAAAATTTAGGAATCACTGTACACAACTCAAGTTGTCTTGTGATGTGGAATTTCAATTTCTCCTATTTTAACTAAAGGGAAAATTAAATTAGGAATTTCTTGTTGCATTATTTTTCAACACTCCCTCTCAACAAGAAAGGGATTATCAGATTCCCCAATCCTACCTCTATGGAACTCGAATTTTCCTCTTGATAAACCATTTTTCAAAATTTATGCATCTTGTTCCTCTGTAGGATTGTATTCCAATAACATGATCTACCTTTGCATACAATCTCGTATATGGTGATACTAGATGTTGATATGATTGGATCGATCATGAAAAACTGGTTTCTCAGAGAGTTTGATACAACTTTGATTGTCACAGTAAATCACAGTGGGATCCATCATCTGATCAAATAATCCAACAAGAATCTTCCTCATTTAAATAGCTTCACAAGTTGCTTAACTGACAACCATGTACTCTACTTCTGTTGAACTAAGTGCAACTAATCTTTGCTTCCTGTTGTACCAAGAAAATGTTGCTGACCCAATACTGAAAATTCATCCTGAAGTGCTCTTTCTATCTAATGGAATTCCTACCAAACCTGCATCTATGAATCCTTCTAGCTTCACTCCCTTTGTCCGTATGTACCAAATACCATAATGAGTAGTGCCTTTGAGGTATCTCAACACATGTTTTGTCGCCTTCCAATACATTTTGGTTGGATTTACTATTTCTTGACTAAGTTGGTTAACTGCATAACACATGTTTGTTTGTGTGTTCACCAAATACATAAGTGAACCCACAAGCTTCCTATAGATAGTGGCTTCCACTTCCTCACCTGAAGTGGCATCCTCCTTCCTCCATCTACTTGCTAGAGGATTTTCCATGGGTTTTCTACTCTCCATGCGAAACTTATACAATATCTCATTGACATACGTTTCCTAAGAGAAAAACAGTTCCCCATCTCCTTGCCATACTTCCAAACTAAGGAAATAATGCATGAGTCCCATGTCCTTCATCTCGAATTATCTTGCAATATCCTCTTTTCAAGATTTGATCAAATTCTCATCACTAGTTAAAATCAAATCATTGAAATATAATACTTAGTAATTTACATTCAACAATAATATGGTAAAGGCTTGCATCTGCTTCACTTTTGGTGAAGCCAAACTTGGTGAAATAGTTTACGATCCTGGTGTACCATGTATGGGGTGCTTGTTTCAATCCATACAATGCTCACTTGAGTCTGCACACATGCGACTCTTTGTTGAATGTATCAGATCCTTCCGATTGTTCAATGTACACCTCCTCCTCAATGACTCCATTGAGGAATGTTGTCCTCACATCCATCTGATGGATATCCCATCCCATATGTGCTGCAAGTGATAGGATTGATATTATAGAAGAGTACCTTGCTACTGGATCAAAGGTCTCCTCATAATAAATTCCCTCCACCTGAGAGAACCCCTTGGCCAAAAGGCTTCCCTTTTGTTTCTCGATGCTTCTGTTTATTGCTTGCTTCACCTTGTAAATCGACCTTGAACCTACCACTGACTTGTTCTCTGGTCTTGGGACCACTTCCCAAACCTTGTTTCTAACTATGGAATCATATTCGTATACCATGGCATCAACCCATACTAGCTATTGCACTACTTCCTTGAATGCAGATGGTTTTGTCTCAACTAGCTCACTCATCAAATCCATGTACCCAATGTACCGATCCAGTGACCTACTTTGCTTGCGTTGTGATGTGGGTACTCCCACATTCTCTATAGCATCATGAAATAATCTGTTAGCTTCTCTGGTGTGCTTCGTTCCATCTCTAGATGTATCTGCATGAGTGGGTGCCTCCACTCTCTGCTCCTCTGCTTGTTGTTGTTCCACAACATATTGAGGTTCTTCCTTTGGAGCCAAAATCTCCTCATCTACATTAAACTAAAGCTCCCTCACAACGAAAAACCTCATTGCATTCTCTTCATCAAACTTCACATGTCTACAAACAACTTTCATCCTTTGAGATGGTAGGTACACCCGATAGTTGTGAGGTGTATCATTGTACCCCACGAATATGCTAACCTCTATTGTCGTCTCTATATTTTTACTTGCATCCTTGGAAACATGACAGTAAAATGATGAACCAAATATCCTAAAGTGTGACACATCTGGTTTCTTCCATGAAAGGATTCTTCTGGTTTACTCATCCTAAGAATTTGATGAGGACTCGTGTTCTACACATATACCATTATGTTGCATGCTTCAGCCCATAAGTGCAACGATTTGCCATAATCATGCAACATCGCTTGTGTAGCTCCAAAAATATTTATTTTCTTCCTCTCAACCACCCCATTCTACTATGGGTTATGGATTGCTATTAACTACTGTCAAATTCCTTCCTTAGCATAGAAGTTCTTAAACTCATTCGACACATATTCTCCATTGTTATCACTCCTGAGAGCCTTTACTTTCTGTTGTAGCGGCTACAACCACCCTCCAAAATTTTGGCCTGCACCAATTTCGGAGCCTCCCTTGAAGAGTTTTACTTGATGACTACACACACTCGGGTTCACTCCATGAGTTCGTGTGAGTCTTTACATCCGCCTTGCTTGTTCATTACATTCAAGTCTCTGCATGCTGATGTCTAGGTCATGCTTGTGACCATGTTGTGGTTATGCTCAAAGTCTTCGCTTCGTATGTGCTTGTTGTGTTCGCCATGAAAGCATCTATCACTCTCACACACAGAGTCACATTAAATGTTGCGCAAGTGTCGTCTTGATCAATGAATGATCAATCACGATTGTCGTGCTTGTCACTTACATCGTCGGGTAGTCATGTTGAACATGTATGTCTGGATGATTCGGTCGTTTTGTCGTCAAGTCATGTGAGTGTGTGTTCATATGATCACCTATGCATCTTTCGATTATTCACACACTTGGCCATT
This sequence comes from Pinus tabuliformis, assembly GCA_031772625.1. Taxonomy (NCBI): domain Eukaryota; kingdom Viridiplantae; phylum Streptophyta; class Pinopsida; order Pinales; family Pinaceae; genus Pinus; species Pinus tabuliformis. The sequence continues at coordinate 507,352,351 of CM062818.1, read as the reverse complement.
TTGATGAAATTTCTGATAGACAGACTCCCCTCTGACGGGCGGACCATTACCCTGCCATAGACTCAATCGACTGTCAACTAGAACAACGTAGAAGCACCAAGCTAGTCTTTTCAAGTTGCGCTATCTGCAAGCAATCCAATCAACTCTCATGTTGGCCACCTAGACATTCGGACCTAACAGTCACCCCGAGACTGACTCCCCTCAAACATTGCACAGAGGCCAGTGACCTCACCAACTCAACTGACTGAGGAAATTGCACAGAAAGGCCAGATAGACACCAAGTGCCCATCCCTATCTCCCTCAGAAAATTGCGCAATTTTCCCAGTCAGTCACCTGAACAGTCGACCGACTGTTTATATCGAAAATTGTGTAGTGTTCATGAGAAGGCCTTCCGCTTCCCATCAGTTAGCTTAGCTTATAAATTGTGCAGAGATGATTGGCAGGCTGACCTACCGGCCTCAGTGCAGTTTTCCTAGCCAACAGCGCCTAGCAGCGGGCTGCCAGTTCCCTCCACGAATTGCGTAGTTTCTGTTGCCAATGACGAGGAAGCCAACTGCTAGTTACCTTTGGGAATTGCATAGTTTTAGCTTCCAGTGACCCTAACAGCCAACTAGCAGTTCCCTCTGGGAATTGTGCATTTTTGGCTGCCAGTCTCCTGGGCAGTTCCCCAGAAAAAATATGCAATCCCTGCCTGCTGACCCTTCATGCAGCCCAGCCCGTTCCTTTGGAAATTTGCACAAATCTAGCTATCCAGCCACGCTGCCCATTCATTCTGAAAAATGTGCAGAGCATGCCCACCTTGCCTTCCAGCAACCTGGACTGTTCCCCCAAAATTTGTGCAATTTTGCCTCCCAGCCGAGCCAGACCTTGCAGAAAATCACTGTCAATTCAGATTGCCTGTCTCCAGCTCTCAGTGAATCTTAGGTAGTTTTCATCAGCAGTTTCTTGGAGCCATCATCTCGCATCACAACGTTGCTGCCTCTCCAGGTCACCTGCATCTGAATGATCATGTGTCATGGTAGACTAGGAGGTTTTGGATTTGATATCGTCTCGTCATGAGAGACAGCAGGTATAGGTACACCAACGAACATGGGAAGAAGACGAATGGATGAATGAGGGAAGCACGTGCAGAATGACAAGCTCACCAATGGATGAATGAACGAAGCATGCAAAGAGAATGCACGCAACGAACATGCACCCTCGTGGACAGATGAGCCTCTCAAGCCTTCCATCATGCAAGAAAGGAACACCATGCTAAAGCTTCATCAAGCGAACCAAGGACCATCGAAGACTCTGCACACTTTTCCATGTGGAGTTGAAGCTATGATACACCATGAAGACATCCATCACCCACAACACTATAGTTCGACTTGCACTCCAACAACAATAGAAATGTATCAGCATTGTCATGTCAAGTCATGTCGAGTCACGTCATGAGTCATGTCACGCACATCTCCACTATGGGTTTATTGTCTATCAATGTGATGTAATGTGGTAGTTCAAGAGACCCACTTGTTGAAAAAAGAGTCATGTAAGTTGAAAAGTTGTAGAAGTCAAACGGTCATCAGGGTAGTCAAACAACCACAAGGGTCAGTTTCACCCTTGGCTATAAATACCCCCTCATTTGTACATGCAAAGGAATTTTCACCTCAGCTCCTCCCACATAGCCAAGAGAGTCTATAATATTTTCTTTGAGGAGTAAGTAGTGGCTCCAATGCCCCGCACTCGGGGTTAGTGATGTATGGTGTAACGATGTGTCTTGGAACTTTCACTTAATTTAGAAGCCTGCTAACAGGCCAACATGTTTTCACACATGTATTTTATTTGTTGTAAGACTGCTCTTTAACACTTGTAATGCATGTTGCTTTAACCCGTGTTCTACATCTAAACTACTTCATTTGTTGTAATACATAATCTATTAATGGAAATGTGTTGTATATGTTGTTAATGTTGTCTCGCCTGTGTATACTGCTCTCCCGGACATCAGACAAACCTTTCACATGAAGCTTGCTGTAACAACCGTTGCACTCGTTCGGAATACTCTGTGAGTGATGTACATGTTATCTCACCTTGTATGTTGTGACTTACGCATCCATGTGGGCTACTCCATCGGAAGCTGTGCATGTCCTGCTGTGTTGTGTGTTCCTAGCAGTGTTGGGACTACTCCCAGTCGACCTAGAACTCACTCTCACCCTCTCCCTCAACAGTGAAAGAACCATTGACACAAGTGACACTTACACTCACCAGTAACGTGAACCTCACTTCTTGAAGGAAAATCAAACAATTCTCCTGTGCTGAAAATAAAGAGTTGAGGCAAATCCTTAAGACAATGGCAACTAGGCCATCATACTGGATGGGAATCCCACACCAAATGGTGTGAGGTCTAGTTGGGACTTCATACTGGGGTGATCCCCTAAATTTTGGTGGGCCCAGCACCATCAACACTTTCCTACTAGCTTCTTTCTCAACAAGTGCTTTAAATTCAACAAATTTGGAGAATGTTTGGCTTTCTTCTACATGAATAAAACCTAGAACTTATGAGAGAAATCATCTACAAACATAACATAATACCTATGCTTGGCCGTGGAGGCTATCGAGAAAGGTACACACACATCCGAGTAATTATTTCGAGGATGAATTTCGCTTTACTCTCCCAATAATGAAAGGTGGATTTGGTGTACTTCCCTAATGTACACCATTTATCTCGCTACTCTAGTGCACCCTTAGGAAGTTCTATAGAAATATGTTGCATAATATTCAAAGCTCCATGGTGGAAATGGCCAAGTCTCCTATGCCATAATTCACCGATGTATCGACTCTACACCTTCTTTGCTTTCGTGCTCAATTCTTCACAGTTTTATACATCCAATTTGTAGAGGTTCTTCACTCAAACTCTAATACGCTTCACTTATCCCGCAACGATGTGTTTAAGGAAATTCTTCCCTTTTCTAAATATCACTTCATAGCCATGGTCTTCCAACATAGCAACTAAAATGAGATTCTTCTTCAGACCCAGAACACACATGACATATTTTAATTTGATAGGGGAGCTAGAATCCCTCTTAAAGGTAACTATACCAATATCAGCCGCGCTATACCTTCAATCATCTCCCATCTCGATGTGCATCTGGAGTTCCTTCTCCTCCAAGTCACTGAAAAATCTTGTCATATGGAATGAGGCTCCACTATCCAGATACCACACACTACCCATCACTGAGCTTACCATATATGTGATGAGGGTGAAATAAAGTTGGAAATGTGAAGCCAAAACTTCACTTTCCAATCCTCCTGATGGCTTCTTACCCACCTTCTTGTATGGACTCTTCGTGGCATAGTGTCCCAGCTCATGACAGTGAAACAAATTGATTTTCAACAATTATTTCTTCTTGTCTACTTGACCAAATTATGCTTTGGATTGGGATTTCCTCCCTCTCCCTTTCTTTTCCTTTCTAGCCAAGGCACAATTTTCCTCATCCTCAACATTGGATGAATTCCCATATCTGTTTCTTCACCTTATTTCTTCATGTACTAGATCAGAACATAATCACTCCCAACTTGGTAGTTTGTCTCTACCATTTACGAAATATTGATAATTGTGCCAACTCTTGGGAAGTCCCAATAGAGATAGAGCTACCAAATCTTCTTTTGGGATAGTAACAACGAACCCACCAAGTTCATCACGACACCGCGTAAACTTTCTCAGGCACTGCATAATTGATTCAATATTTTTCATCTTGATATTCCAAATCTTGTCCTTAAGTGCCAAAATCTTATGGTCACTATTGTTCTCAAACAAATCTGTCAATGTTTTCCACATCGCAAATGAATTTTATTTCTCATGGAGATTCAAGATAATATGATCTCTAACTCCCTCCAATATGATTCTCCTCGCTTTTGCCACATCCTACTTCCTCTGAGCAAGTTCCTAGGAATCTGATGCTGGGGGTTTTTCTAGATTTGTATCGATTTAATCTAGTAGCCCATTTTCATCCAATACTGCCTCCATGTGGATCTTCCATGCCACAAAATTTGTGGTTCCTTCCAATGCATACTTGAGCTTGAGTCTGTTGGAAGTCATCTTCTTAGTCCTGGAGAAAACCTGCAACACTGATCTTGAAATTCGAACCTCTTGAAAAGACAACTTCAAATTCTCTTCTCTATTGTGAATCTAGCTCTAATACCATGTAAAAATTAATTATAGATTTAATGCTACTCAAGTAATGTTCTAAAACATAAGACTCAAATCTACTCTACTCATCTGCAGAAAGTAATTCACGATTAAAAGAATATATCAAAAACATGCGACATGAATCAATACACATACACGAGGATATATATAGGGGAAAGAAACTGCTCAAAACCCCTTCCAATCTGTATTGCATTAGTAGAAAATATAGAATAAATACAACGCTTGCTCAAGCCCAAGCAACCTTTACATAAGTATAATTTATTTCACTACCTCACAGACTAACTCTGGAAAACACTTAGCCAATTTTCCTTCCTGCCAAGCGCCTATTTCCTTGTGTTTTTTCTTAAGGACTTATCTCCCTATTAATTAGGGAAATCCCCATTTAGAATGGCATAATCCCTATAGGCCCTTCTCTGACTGCATGCACCACCTGTACAACTTGGATAATTATACAGCTGATACTACACTACCATTGAACTCCAATCTCAACTGGGTAACTCGAATTTCATGCATTCATGAGTTAATTATTAGTTGATTGATCATTTAACTGGTTGAACACTGAAGTTGCACCCCATTGTTAGACCTCCTACTAGTTCCTCCAACAGTTAGAACTAGTTTAACTTACCTTAACTCAATTTAATTGAATTAAATTGTTACAACTGAAATTAAACTCAACCTAGGATCCTAAAATTTAGGAATCACTACGCACAACTCAATTTAATCCCTCAAATCGAATTAACTAAGCTAAATGAGTCATAACAACTTAGTTAACACATTCAAGTTGTCTTGTGATGTGGAATTTCATTTTTCTCCTAATTTAATTCAAGGGAAAATTAAATTAAGAATTTCTTGCTGCATTTTTTTTCAACTTTTTGATGCCAAGGTCTCTAACATAGAATAATTAAGAGCTTTGGAGAATTTGAAAATGGAAGATCTTCATGGATATCTCAATGCATATGAAATGAGGATGGGAAACTCATCACACAAGGAGTCAACATTTAAAGCACCTAGGAAGTCAAGAAAATGCACATTTAGTGATTGTTCTAGTAATGAATCTAATACAAAAATGGCTCATCTAGTAAAAAAAGTAAAGAGAAAATACATATTCAAAGTTAAATTACCTCTCATCTATTTTAATTATGGTAATATAGGTCATTTTTCTACTAAGTGTTCTTACAGGAAGATAGTGATGATGAAGAAGAACCTAGAAAAAGGGTCTTCAAAAGAAAATCTTCGAAAAAGAAAAAGATCCATTCCAAAGAGGATAATGTTTTTTTTTGAAGAAGAATTTGATTATGATGATGATATACGAGAGATCCTATTTTTAGCCATAAATGAGGAATCCAACATAGACAAATTAGAGGAGAAAAAAGAAAAAGGATAAGGAAAAAAAGTGTTGAAGGCATAGTGGATCTTCAAGTAGAACTTGTCGGTGCATTAGAAGAAATTGATAACCTTAGGAAGAAGATCAAGAGACTATCCAAGGAAATCATCTTCATTAATACTGAAATAGGGGAAGCAAACAAGAGTGGAAGAAGTGTTGAGTAGTCAACGAAAATAAAAGGAAGAAAAATGTGAAAATATTATAGCAAAAATTGACTCATTAAGGAAAGAGCTAGATAAGCTCAACAAAAACATGAAAATATCTCAAACCTTGGCAAGAGAAAGGACATGAAATGGGAGGAGTATAGAAACATTGCTACACCAAAAAGCTATGTTGATTCTCTCAAGGGGTTTGTTCACAATGCAGGAAACAATATGATAAGGGACAAGGGCCAACAAAGATTTGGATTGTCTCCAAAGAAAATCAACTTTAGAAGAACTATTCCATTAAGGAAACCATACTAAGTCAAGTATCAAAATAATTTTATGGGCCATTTTCTTCATGCAAAAAAAAATCATCAAGCAAGAGATTCTAAAGCTTATGTGAAAAATGATTATGAAATAGGTTCTCATCAAAACTCTAAAAATAATCTTATAGACATTAGAAACACAGATACTGATGATAGAAAAAATCATAAGTCATTTGCACCATATCTAAGTATAGTATAGAGTGTTATAGATGCAACAATTTTGGATATGTGGCATGAGATTTTCCTACGAGATCAAGAGAATGGTTTTATAAGAGAAAACAAGAAGAACCACCAACCAAAAAAAGTGGACTACTTATGTATGCTCAAAACAATCAAAGCCAATGGTTCGTTGATAGTGGGTTCTATAGACACATGACTAGAGACCAAAAGAAATGTATTACTCTAAAATATGAAAAAGGAGGAAATGTGGTTTTTTGAGATAATGAATTTGTAAGAATTTCTAGAAGAGGTACCATAAGACTTGACAATGGTAGGACTAATGCAAAAAATATTTGTATGTTGAAGGATACAAACATAATCTTTTAAGTGTCATCTAGATGTGCAATCAAGGTTATGATCTCACTTTTCATGCTACATATTGTGAAATATGGAAGACAAATTTGGGAAGTTTAGTGGGAAGAGCGATAGGGAATCCAAGAAATGTATATTTACTTGATGATATTCAAGGATAAAAATGTACATTGGATATATAGATGAGGGTTGGTTATGGCATAAAAGTCTAGGACACTTGAGCTTTAATGGTTTGGTAAAAATCAATATTACACAAGCAATGAGAGAAATGCCAAAACTATCAAAACCAACAAGCACCATATACAAATATTTCAAACATGGGAAATAAACAAGAGTGAGGTTCAAGTCAAAGGATGCTCAATATCATGGCCACTAGAGATTGTCCACACAGATCTAGGTGGACCAACAATAACACCAACCTTGCAAGGTGAAAGATACTTCATGCTAGCTATCGATGATTAGAATAGAATGGTTTGGGTTTCATTTCTCAAAGAAAAATGAAAAGCACTAGATACTTTCAAATCATTCAAACCCTTAGTTGGAAATGGAAGTGATCTAGGAATCAAATATCTATGATTAGATAGAGGCAAATTTACCTCAAGTCATTTTAATTAATTCTGTGTGAAGTATGGAATTAAGATACAATTTTCATTTGCAAGAACTCCACAACAAAATTGAGTCATAGAAACAAAGAATAGATAAGTACAAGAAATAGTGATAACAATGTTTCTAGAAGCCAAATTGCCAAATAATTTTTGAAAAGAAGCAGTCACTGCAAAAATTTACATTATGAATAGAAAAAACTCCAAGTTAATAGTGACAAGACACCATATGTGCTATGGAAAGGTAGGCCAACTTCAGTTAACTATTTCAAAAAAATTGGAAGCAAATGTTACATGAAGATAAATGATGATAAATTGGGAAAATTTGATTCTAGAGTAGATGAGGGAATCTTCCTTGGATACTCAACAATAAGTAAAGCTTACAAATGCTACAATAAGTGCTTATGAAAATTTGTGGAAAGTATTGATGTAAGAATAGGATGAAGCATGGGCATAGAAAGAAGCATGAAAAACAAGTGAGAATTCAGAAGATACCATTTACATGGACCAAGAAGAGATTACTGCAAAGGAAGAACAAGAAGAAGAAGCAAAATCTCCATCCAAAACAACCTTCAAATGTGTACAAAAACATCACATAGAGAACCAAATCATTGGAGATGTTGATGTAAGGATACAAAACAAAAGAAGAATAACCAATACACCATGAAAATCCATTTTTTCTTTGCTATCCAAAATAGAGCCAAAGGATTTTACAAAATCTAATAAGGACCAACATTGGGTGAATGCTATGGAAGAAGAATTGAATCAAATTGAGAAAAATGGAACTTGGGAACTTGTTCCATGACCCAAAAAAAAGGGTGTTTGGGACTAAGTGGGTATTCAAGAACAAGATGAATGAAGAAGGAAAAATTATCAGAAATGAATCTAGACCTTTGTGTAAGGGTTGTGCAAAAATTCAAGGAATTGACTTTGAAGAAAGTTTTTCTCCAGTTGCCATATTAGAAGAAATAAAAATGCTCTTAAAATTTTCATGTTCAAAATAATTCAAAGTTTATCAAATGGATGTTAAATCAAACTTTATAAATGGATATTTAAAGGAAGATGTATACATCAAACAAAAAAAGCTTTAACTTGTCCAAAAATAAGGAATATTTGTGCAAATTGAAGAAATATCTTTATGTATTAAAACAAGCTCTAAGAGCTTAGTATGCCAAGCTCAACCACTATCTTTAACAACAAGGCTTCAAAATAGGGGCAGATGAAAACAATATCTACATCAATATGGAAAAGGAAAACTTATTGATTAAACTTGTATAGGTGGATGATCTCATTTTTTGAAGAAATAATGAAGATGAGTCATGGATTTTCTGAGAAAATGTCAAAGGAATTTGAAATGCCCATGATTAGAGACTTTTCCTTCTTCCTTCAACTGCAAGTTTCTTAAACAAATAAAGGAATATACATTAGCCAAACCAAATACCTCAAGGAGATGCTCAAGCAATTAAGAATGGAAGAATGTGCACCAGTCAGTACCCCTATGATTAATGTATGCAACTTAAGCAAGGATGATGATTCTTCTAAATTCAATTCAAAACTTTATATATCTATGATTAGGAGTATACTATACTTGATAGCTTTGAGACCAGACATTATGTAGGCAGTTGTAATGGTTGCAAGATTTCAATTAGCACGAAAGGAATCACATATGCAAGTGGTAAACAATATATTTCAATACTTAAAGGGCACATTATACTTTGGGCTTTGGTATCCCAAGAGTACACATTTCACATTACAACATACATAGATGTTGATCGGGCATGTAGAATTGATGATAGAAAAAGCACTAGTGGGAGTGCAGTTTTCTTGGAGATTTCCTTGTATCTTGGTCAAGAATAAAGAAATAATTAATTTGTCTTTCTACAGCTATATCCAAATACATAACAACAACAAACTATTCTACCCATGTTCTCTAGATGAAACAAACTTTACAGGACATCAAAGTGGAATATGATCAACCCATTGTCATTTTTTGTGACAACACTAGTGTAGTCAATGTCTCAAAAAATCATGTCATGTAATAAAAAGAAAAGTGTTTTCCAATCAAGTATCATGTGCTATGAGAAAAATTTGATGAAAAAAATGTCAAGACAAAATATATTGGCACCAAAGAATAGATTTTTGACATATTTAGAAAACCTCTTCCCAAAGAAATTTTTTAATATCTTAGGTAGAATTTGGGAGTGCTCACTCCTTTATCTCAATAAAGGAAGCATAAACTCAGGGGGAGAACCATTTGCTATTTGTGGAAAATAGGGGGAGAAGCTAATAAGAAGCATGAAGATAATGCAGACAAGGGAAGAAGTTGTTGGAAGAAGAAAATATCAAAGTATTTCCATCAATAACAAAGGGGTGGTTGTGAGGGAACTGGTACTGGTTTTTTTCCCGGCGCTCTGCTCCTGTTCGAACTTCCCGCGCGACTCTGCCCTAGCCCCCAGGCTTTGCCTGGTCGGGCCTCCGCGCTTCGCCTCCCGGAGCCTGTCGTTTAGCGTGGACCCACCCGGGGCCCTGCTGCCTGACGGTTTGTCCCCTTGTTGTTCTCAGCGGGCCTGCAATGGCAGGATCCGCTTCCCCTCCCCCTGCTTCAGAGAACCATGAGGAAATTTTTGCCTCCCTCTTGTCAGAACCATCCGATGCCAGACCTCGCCCTTCCCAAACAAAGTTCATAAAAAAGCTGGACGAAATACCTGAAGTGAATCTCCCTCCATCCCTGCCAAGGAAATCGGCAATAGCTCTAGCAGAAAGAGGTCTTGTAGGCCAGTTTACTGGGCTTTGGCCATCCCCAAGAACTGTTCAAAAATGGGTGGAGCGCAACTGGAGCACAATGATACAGGGAAAGATCGCCATTAGATTCTGTGGTCGCGGATATTATACCTTCCTGTTTGAGTCAAAAGAAGATAAGAATCTCATCTTCCGCAATGGTCCCTACTTCATGGATACAAGAGGCCTCTATTTGAACAGATGGACCCCGGACTTCGATCCGGAAATGGACATCCCAAACGCAGTCCCTGTTTGGGTGCGCCTCCCCCATTTGCCGCTTCATTGCTGGGGGGACGAATCCGTTAAAGCCATCGGCAATGCAGTTGGAAAATACATTGACAGATCTGAACCAAGAGAGAACATGCACGCATGCGCAAGAATCTGCGTTGAAGTCGACCTAGGGAAAGGACTGCCAGAAGCCATCAAGATCAAGGTGGATCAATGGATGCACATCCAGCAGCTGGACTACGAACAGCTACCCTTCAAATGCAAGGTATGTCACGAGTATGGTCATTTTGCAAATAGATGTAGCAAGTTAAAAGCAAAAGAAGTAGAAAATAATGAGGAAATCGCAGAGGGAACATGGGAACAAGTCAAAAGGAAAAAGTCCTCCTCTAACCAGGGCCCCAGTACCACAGCCCCTCCAGCCTCAAGCCTCCCCCCCCTCCTCCTCCTCCTCCTCCCTCATCCTTCCCTTCAACCTCTAACCCCTTCGAATCTTTAGCAGCTGAAACCCCTTCCTCCCCCCCTCAATCCCCTCGCCCAGCCTCTCCCTGTTCAAACCCTCCTCCCTCTCCCCCCCCCCACCATTGAAAGAATCCTCACCAGAAACAAAGCTAAAGAAGCCAACTAGCCATCCGATCCTCCGAGAAAAGTTGGCAGGAAAACGAACAAAGAACTCAGGGACGAAATAGCAGCAAAGGAGATGGCAACTGGAACTCAGCAACCCATGGACTCATATTTAGGCAGGCTAAAAGGAAGTGGCGAAAAAACAAAGGAGAAGTCCGGATCCCACCCCACAGCCGGTAAATAATGAATTTGGTCTCTTGGAACTGTAGGGGGATGGGCTCTTCCTTAAAGCTGAAAGCAATCAAGGACCTACTAAACCAGGAACAGCCAGACATTCTTCTAATTCAGGAGACCAAAACCACCGAGCAGGACTTTCTTCATCAAACACAAAGATTCAAAAATTTTACAGGTCTATCCAAAGGCTCAGATGGGGCATCAGGAGGAATAGGAACACTATGGAACAAAAACAAGTGGGAAATCACCAACTCACACCAATGCACTTGGTGGATTAGAACGGACCTAAAGTGTAAAAGCTCACAGGAAATTTACCACATATACAACATATATGCGCCCAATCATTACAGGGACAAAGCTAGTTGTTGGAACACCATAGAAGAGGATATCACCGTTCTCCAAAGCAACAGGTTAATTCTTGGGGGAGATATGAATCTTATAAGGAATGTGGAAGAAAAATATGGTGGAAGCTACCACGCAGACCCCTCAAGAGACAAGTTAGAATCCATTATCCAGCTCTTCAATTTGATCGACACCCCTCTGTCAAATGGAAAATACACATGGTCCAATAAAAGATCAGGCACACACAATATCAAAGAGAGGCTGGACAGGTTCCTAATCCAGGAAGGTGTTGCAGGCAACTTCCAATCAATCAAGAGTCATATAATCCATGGTACAGCTTCGGACCATAAGCCTGTGGCCCTCATTTTGGACAAAGGAATAAACCTTGGCCCCCTTCCTTTCAAATACAACAAAAATTGGGATCTCCATGAAGATTTCCGCACCCTAATACAAATCCACTGGGCTAAAGAAGTAATAGGGTCGCCTTACTTCGTATGGGAAACAAAGCTGAAACAGCTCCGGACAGCCATAAAGCAGTGGGCGAGGGAGCAGGCAATCTCAGATAGGAAAAAGAAAACTGATCTGCTAGCAGAGATGGAACGCTGGCACAAAGAAAAAGAGCAAACCCAATACACAGCTGAGGATCTCGAGAAGGAAAAAACTCTGTACAAGGAGCTTTATCGGCAAAATCGCGTCGAGGAAGAGGATCAAAGAGTAAGATCCCGCTGCCTATGGCTGAAGGCTGGGGACAAAAACACTTCTTTTTTCCACAATAATATTAAGATTAGAAGAGCCAGCAATCAAATAGACAAAATCGAAGTTGAAGGGAGCGAGCTGAAGGAACAAGAAGAAATAAAAAGCGCAGCCTTTAATCACTTTAAGGAACTTCTCACAGCAGACCCCCAACAATATACCAGCGAGGCTTTCCTCAGTATAATAGAGAGCAAAATAACAGAGAATCATAATAAGGAGCTGGAACAAGACCCCACGGAAGAAGAAATCAGAGAGGCTACCTTCAGCATGCAGCAAGACAAGGCTCCGGGGCCAGACGGCTTCACGGTCGCATTCTACAGGCAACATTGGGACACTATAAAGAAGGATTTTGTGAGAATGATAAAGAACGTCTTTAGAAATCATAAGTTGGGGGAAAACACAAAGTCCTCTCACATAGCTTTGATCCCCAAGGAAGCTAACCCAAAAACCTTCGACAGATTTCGCCCCATATCGCTCTGCAATGTCTCATATAAGATTGTAACAAAAATACTCGCCAACAGATTAAAGAAATTCCTTCCCCTTTTAATTTCTGAGAATCAGGGCGGTTTCGTCCCAAGCAGGCAGATCATAGACAACGTCATTCTAATTCAGGAAGCCATTCACAGCAGCCTCAATAGAGGAGAGAGGGGAATGATCATCAAATTGGATATGGCCAATGCATTCGACCGGGTGGACCACTCCTTCCTAATAGCAGTTCTTAAAAAATTCGGTTTCTCCTCCAACTTTGTCAGCATCATCATCGGGTGTATCTCCAATACTTGGACCGCTCCTTTGATCAATGGTCGCCCCAGCAAATACTTCAGAAGTTCGAGGGGGCTAAGGCAGGGCTGCCCCCTCTCCCCCTTCCTTTACATTCTCATGGCCGAGACCCTGAGCGCCCATCTAGAAAATCTTCGCAGCAAAAAAGAAATCACGGGCATTCGCATTGAAAGAGGAATAAAGGAGATAAATCATTCGCTCTTCGCGGATGACACTTTGCTAATTGGGGGAGCCTCCAGTCTGATGGCTAGGAGGTTCAAAAGAGTACTGGACGCCTTTCTCCTAGTCTCTGGGGGCAAATTGAACAACAGAAAATGTAAAATTTACACATGGAATGTCCCCCTTCAGATCCAACAAAGAATTTCTCAGATTCTAGACATCCCTCTACAAAGAAACTGGAGCTCATTTTCTTACTTGGGTTTGCCCTTGGCAAAAGAACACATCAAAGGAGAAGTCTGGACAAAACATATAGAAAAGATGAGGGGCCTCCTTCAGAGCTGGGGCGCCTCCTGGCTAAACCTTGCTGGCAGAACCATTCTCATAAAGGCTGTCCTTTCAGGCCTCCCAATTTATCAATATGCGGTAATCATGGCACCCGCTAGCATTCATAAACATATGGAACTCATTATGAGAAGTTTTCTCTGGCAGGGAGGAAAACAGGACTCAAAGAAATTCAGCCTCGTCAATTGGGATCAAGTCACTCTTCCTTATGAAAAAGGAGGTCTATCCATAAAAATCCCAAGTCTTTTTAATCAGGCCCTGGGACTCAAGCTGATCTGGAAGATCCTCTCAGGAAATGGCTCGTGGTGGGTGGAGACAATAAAAAGAAAATATCTCAGCGGTCCAAACTCCAACATTCTCAATGATCCAATTGCAGACAGGCCTTGTACCCCAATGTGGAGACTGATTAAAAAAGTTTTACCCCATTTCAGAGGAAATGTCTCCAAAACCCCAGGCAGCGGAAAGAATATCAAAATATGGTCTGATAGAATTATGGGCGCCAACACAAGAAATTCGTATCAAGAATTCAGACCTTTACAAGCATGGATGGAGGAACGAAACATAACCACTCTGTTTGACATCTCCTCTTGGACTCAAAACAGATGGCTTGACTGGAAGGACCTAAATCTTCCTCTGGAGCTCAGAGACCTATGGCACAAATTGAGGCTCTCTCTCTCTGGCTCCGCCCCAACCAACAAGGAGACTGATGACAGATACATTTGGGACACCTGTGGAGGAAGCTTCACAGTGAAAGAAGGATATAAATCTCTGCAAAACACGATCCCCACAGTAAATTGGCATCTCCACATAGCTGCTTGGAAGACTGAATGCATCCCAAAAGTGAAACACTTTAACTGGGCTCTCCTAAAAGGAAAAATTCTCACAGCCGAAAATTTGAGAAAGAGAGGAATACAAGGCCCCTCGATTTGTTGTTTTTGCCGAGCAGAGGAGGAGTCCATTCATCACTCCTTCCTTCGTTGCCCCTTCGCTCAAAGCTGTTGGAAACAGTTAGTTAGCCCCATGGAAGTTAGAGGAAGCTATGATCAGGTGCACAACCTTCAGAAAAATTGGAAGAAAGACTACCCTCTTTCCAGGAAAGGCAAGAATAATCTTATTAGAATATGGAAATGCATCCCTGCCACTTTATGTTGGAACATTTGGTTAGCTAGGAATAATCATGTCTTCAAAAATGGGCAGCCAAAAATAGACAAGATCATTGCAAAGACAATAGCAGGTATCTCAGAAGCTATTAGCGCAAATCATATAGCCCTCCCAGATCAACAAGGATGGACTCAAAATGAGAGAGACTGGTATAATAATTTCAACATTAGTCACTCTCAAAGTCCCCCCCCTCAGCTCAAAGCACCGCAGAAGCACCACAACTGGAAGCTCAGGGGAGCAAAAGAAGAGATAAGCAATTGGATTCTCGCTCAGAAACGCCCCCTTCTCCTCTTCGATGGAGCTTCAAAGAACAACCCCGGGAGAGCAGGAGCTGGAGGTATAATTAAAGATCATAATGGGAACCCCATTTGCAGCTATGAATGGGGACTCGGGAACGCCTCCAACAACGCCGCTGAAGCCTACAGCTTGTTCTTAGGTACCGCAATTCTGCACAGGTTAGGTTTGAGGAATGCCATTATCCTCGGGGATTCGGCCATCATCATCGCATCCATGATCACAGGTAAGGAGTTCACCAAAGCAAGCCTCAATAACATCAGGACGAGGATAATTGACAACATCAGACATCTGGGAGAAGTAACTTTTTTGCACGTGCTAAGAGAGAACAACGCTGAGGCGGACTCCTTAGCGAGCAAGGCAGTCAATAGGCCACAAGGACAAGTCTGCGAGAATGACAGAATCTTTGAAAGGGCAATCCCATAAGAGATCAAAGTGTCAGACAGCACATCAGAATAGCTCCTTCAGAATTTGTCCTAAAATCAATCACCTCCCCGGCTCCCCTTCCCTCGATTTTCCCTTTTCCTTCACTTCGCCGCCGTTCCCCTCTTACCCCGATCCCAGATCTTCACATTCCCATTCTCCTCGTGATCTCCCCTCCGACTTTTCTGGTAAATGTCTTTTCCGCACTCTCGAAGTCTGTCTTCAAAATCTGCAGATGGATCCGCTCTCAGCTCTCCCAGTCAAAAATATCTTGCTCCCTCATCATGACAGGCCTCTCTCGTTCCTTTATATCTCCCCTCCGATCCCTTCTCTTTTCAGAACTTCCCTGTTTCATCAGAATCAGTTTGGTAAAGCGGTGTTTCCTGAGCGAGGCAGCTCACTCAGTGGAAGCTATCAGTTGTCTCTCCCTCTCGACCATTTCTACAGCAATCAGCGAGGCAGCCATCAGAGCATTAACGATCATCCGGCCCTCTTCACAGCGCTCAGGTATCAAACAAGTCTCTTTCTAGTCATTTGTTTACTAACTCGCTCACACTCAGTCATGGCAGAAAACAGACAGCAGCAAGAGGCACAGGGGGGAGAGGCGCAACGTGCAAACCCGCTGGACAGAGTGTTAGGCAATGACACCTGCACCCTTTGCAAAGAGCACTGTTTTATGATTGCCCAGTTCGTTAAGCACCACAACGAACTTCGAGAGGATTTCATTGCTGACAGCAGATCCAAGCGCAAGAAGCTTGAAAAACGCAAAAAGGAAATCGAGGGCCTCAAGGAAAAGTGTGAGCATTTGGAGGAGGCCATCAAACATATTCAAAGCCTCACGGAGAGCATGCAGGCAGAGGCATCTACAAAGGACAGCCAAAAGGAGCAGCAGAAGGATGACCAGATGGAGGACACAGTGAACCAATTTTGGTGTTAATCTCATGACCAACAAAGTTCGCCTTATAGACAGCCTGTTCGTTAGACAATATAGTAGATATCTCTTTCAACATATTTTCCTCAAGCTAAACTCACAGAAGTCAAGGGCTGCGCCCCTGTTTTGGACTTATTTTCTAACTCCTCTTCTTGCATCTTATGTAACACCTCCTGCTTAGTGCAGTTTTTATAATATATGAGTAGACGATCTTGTAAAAAAAAAAACAAAGGGGTGGTTGTTGAAAATGATTGTTATTGATGTTAAAGGTTGTTGAAATGAAGGAGGAAATTACATAGTCAAAAAAAAAAAATCATATTCTGAGACCTTTCCAATGGTATATGTTACTCGTTTTAATTCCATAGGAATGAGGATATATGAAATATTTTGTCAATATGACCCAACCAAAGCATAAGTAGGCCCCATTTGGATACCCTCTCTTTGAAGGAATTTTTAATCTAATTACCTAGCTTGAATTGGAGCGTAAGATATATGGTTGGAAATATTATTCTAATACCTTTCCAAAATTATATGGAATGCCTTCTAACTCCTCATGGTTGAGGAGATATTGATTTTTTAATATTCACTATACATTCTACCAATTAAACTAGTCGACCCAGCCAATGGACAAGTTAGCTCTAACCCAACCTCCAAACACACTATAAACAAGTGTAAGAATGAACATTTCTAACCACTTGACTCAAGAATTCAATTTTGTATTTAGGAGAGTGAAGGAGTAGGTACGAACTTGATACCTCATGAAATAAGAAGAAGTGAAGTGAGGCCAAGTTGAAGCATCTTTTTGTGGATGAATTTTGGCACATCGTTTGAAGGGTTTTTGGCATTGTTCTTGGCAAGGGTTTTTGGTTTGTTTTAGGTCTATTTTTGAAGGTTGAGATTTAGGGGATGAGTTCTACTATTTGAAGGTCAAGCTTCAGGGTTGAGTTATATTATTTGAAGATATAAGTCAGGTTTGGTTTGAAGGCCAAGTCATGGTGTCTTGAAGGCGAAGTTCAAGCCTCATTTGAAGCCCAAGTTTTTGTGTATTGAAGGCTAATTTTAGGTTGGAGTCTGTAATTACTATAAGTTGGTGCTTACTAAGGATTGGTGTTGTCATCTTCTTGATAGGTTAGAGTCTGGAGTTTTTGTAAGCCAGTGCTTACAAAGGATTTGTGTCCTTACAAGAGATTGTTAAAAATTAAAGATTGCTTTCAAGGATTTCTCCTTCAAATTTTGATTTTCCCTTTAATCTTTGTGTTCATACAATGTGGATGATTGATTACATGATATGAATTTAGTTTCAAGATTAAATAATTGAAAATTTGTCAAAAGTAATGAAATATTTATTCACCTTATTCACCCGACCTCTTATTATTTCCAATAATTAATCTTCGATGCATATGGAAAGATATCATAAAAAATCCTAATTGTGAGTAAATTAGATCAAGTTTTGGAGCTCTATAGATATATTTTTGTTCCATGTACACTCTCAAGAGTGACACATCCTTTGAACTTGTAGGCTTAGAAACTTTAAGAACCACTCTAGAAAAAACTAATTGAGAATTTATGCCTTAATCATTCACTATCTCCCCACTATTCTTGAATATAGCCAGAGATATGAATATCCTTATCTTATTTGAAATTAGCTAGGAATTGAGTCCTAACATCATATCTCTTATATAGTTGGAAATGGTTTAGAGACATCATATCCAAATCACTAAAATCTAAGAATGAACCCCGCTTTAGTTGAATATACCACTTGGTTGCATTCGTAATTAGGTTTTGTTGACAAAGTATCAGCCTTATCGAATAATTAATTAAAGAGTTCAAGGAACACCAAAGGTAAAAAGTGATGATATGATATACGAAATCGTCGCTAAAATTACCTCTAAATTTTTGGATTTTTTCATGGATCTTTGGTTGGAAACAGAGGCCAATTCTGGTCAAAACATACCAGATTTTTTGTTAATTTTTAAATATATGGAGAATTAATAAAGGTTTCTAGAAAAATAAGGCATGAATGAGTTATAAGGCAACAAGCCCCAAGAGGAGGACCTCCTGATGGACTGAAACTAGGAAAATAATAGCCCATGTTTTGATTGGTTGTAGGTTACTAGGGGTTGTTTGTAGAAGGACATGGGACGAAATTAAATGTTTTATTCTCGAGACCAAAGGAAGGGAAACCTTCACTAATGGGATTCAAAAAACACTAAGAGGGGTTTCCCCCTACCAATGTTCCATAAGAAGGAGGAACTCTTTTGAGAGGATTCCAAAAATAGCAATTGGTATGAACCTTGTCAACATCCTAGAGTGAGGGAAGACATTACTTCCCTACTAAAAAAAATATAAAATATGGGATTCTACCCATTGGCCCACTACAAGGTGTTGGAAAAAACACTGAGACGGGGGGGGGTGAATCAGCATTACTCAAATAAATAAATTTTTCTTTTCATAATCTAATTTATATACACTACTGTTCACTTATTGGGCCCTGACCTAGGTTCAGAAAAGTTATTATCCAAACAAATCCCATGGCTATTGGCCCTTTCAGCAACAGTCCGCGGAGCGCAGACTGTGGTCTCACCTGAGGTAGAAGGGGAGGGTGCTGGAACCAGGTTTCCGCACCCTTGGGATGTCTTGATGTGGTCTAGAGGGTTCATGCATCGTTCTGTGGCCTCGCGCTACTCTGCTTCCGCCTAGATTCAGAACAAGGAAATTCCTTGATACTTATTACAAATGAATTGTTACAGATCATATCTACCTTTTACGGTCTTTAAGCAAACATTTAATAGAGATAACCAGTTCGTGTGAAATGTTCTAGATTTTCATAAACTCATAACATAGGCATAAGCACATAGATCAAACAGATATATCAATCATAAATTAACCATATTCACAATGTTTTAGATTCAACACAGTATTTCAGAACCAACTTATCTTTATTCAATTCTTTCGCTAATACAACTAGATCTGCCCTGCACACTCAGCTGCAGGGGTCCGCGCACACAGTTGCGGACTCCACCAGGCCTCTGTGTACATAGCTGCAGAGCCTCTATCTACCCACCAACACCCTTGACTTGGACTTACAGACACTTCAAGACTTCGTTCTTTAAAAACCCATTACATTCCAGATCCAAAAGTGCATACCAAAAAAACTGACTCCTAACTCTAGAGCCTTGCTCTATTTATACATTTCAGGCCGAATTATTTTACATTATCTTTGGTTGGACAACCCTTTGACTTGACTCATTACAATTCGCGTTCCGCGCATCTCGTGGAGTTTTTACCATGCCTTTACCCAAAATTGCAGGCTTTTGAGCCCAAAACCGTTACGCGGGGCCTTGCTACCCAACAGTCCCCCAACACAATCATCGTGACTCATACCGAGTCACTCGGCTAGTGCAGTAATATTTGTACAGAGGTCGGTCAGCAATTTATGCACGTCGCTTGTGCTTGCAACAAACTCTGCCTCTATCCTCTATACTTGTTCTACGCGAGCTGCTGATGCATCTGTATCGCTTGCAGTTGCCTGTCCGAGATCACCTAGTGCCTGCATGTGCGCTTACTTTCCTTCGATGGATATGGAGACCATGAATGCTTCATCAAGCCAAGGTTGGATGCATTCTTTAAGCACTGCCTCCTTTTTTTGTGCAGCGTCAACTTGTGCCTTGAAAGCCTGGGCGTCCTTCATTTTAGCCAACCTCTACATGATAGTGATTTTCTGTGCAGTCCCTTAGACTGTGTCATAAGCCAGTTGCAACTCCCGTGATTCTATTTCTACGTGTTGTATGGTTGGATCTTCCTGGAGGGAGGTGAACATAAGGAGGGATTGATCGAATAGTCTTGAGTAATCTTGGACAGTGCGCTTTATCATTTCCAGTCCTGCTTGAATTTCACCACAGCGCTACTCCCGAATTTCTGGTGGTGTGGTCGGCTGTACCTTTAGCCTTAGCTTTGAAATTTGTAGATTTAATTCCCATTGAGCCTTCGTGGCCTCCTCTTGGACCATTTGGAATCCTGTGGCCATGCGATGAATCTTGTCAGTTTTTGGAAGTTGGGCTGGGATAAGTAACTCCTATGCCTTGCTGCAAGCTTCCATCATGGCCTGTTCTACTTCCTGGTTGTGTGTGATCAAGTCATCTCACTAGAGACTGACCTACTCTAGATTTTCCTTGTGCTCCATCAATGTTTGGAGGGCACGACCTTCCCTGGCTCGAAGCTCAGTGGTTACCCCATCCTGTAGTTGGTACAGGGTTTCTCTAGGAAGAGCGGCCAGATTCAACCCCCAACTTCACACGTCCCCCTCTACTTCTGCTAAGACAGCGCCTACTGGTAACGCTAAGGTGTTCATTGTATTGGTGCACGCCATCTGCTCAGCTACGACTGTGTCCTTTGTTAATTTTAGGATTACCCCACCCGGGGGTTGCACCTGTAACGCCTGCAATGACGCTCAGATCTCCCCCAACGCAGTTGTATGCTCTATGATCAGGTCCGTCCATGCATCGGTAGGGACATTACTCACTGGTTTGATGTTGTCAATAAAATCTTTTTCCAAAGCTTTTGGTGTCTTTGACTTTTTGCGTGCGTACTATTATCACTGAAAAAGTTTTTAAAATTTGGGCAGCTGGTATGGTTCCAAAGTTTTATGTTAGCCTTGGTCAAGTCATTTTTATTGTTTTGTTTAGGAAGTCTAAATCATAGAGTGGAGTCTTGTTCCCATCATCAAATAAGGTCAACAATCTTGTCTTACCTATAATTGATCCCTCATTATTTCAAAAGTGTCAGGTGTTAAGGCTGTTTTAAATTTGACATGCGCTACGAAATCACCTAGGAGTTTTCGTAGTGCAAAACTTAGAAAATACACTGTGTGCACTACGAAATCAGGGATTCATAGTTAGGAGATTTTGTAGCACAAAACCCAGGATTTGCACTGGCTGCGCTACGAAATCGAGGATTCATGCCAGATCTTGTCTAGCTAACTAATCCATCAAAATCCGTTAATGTTTCATCACCATGTGTCAGTCCATGCACCTTGCTTATCACATGTAACCATACATTCCCATCATTAGATTAGTTAGGGGCCTTGTTTGCACTCTTTTCAAATTTCAAAAAGGTGATGAGCTAGTCTTTGTCTTTTCTGTGTTCCTTCATGCATAATAAGACAATCAGTAGGCTCAAGCGAGGCAGTTCTCCATTTCAAGCTCAAGCGAGGCAGTTTCCAAATTAAGATAGTGTGGGCTCTTTCAAATCTCCTTGCAGGTGTCTCACAAAAATGTTTAAAGAAAGGAAAAATCATAGATCAGGCCAGTGTCTTAGAACTGAGCCTGAAGGCTTAGATGTTCTCACAAAGGACAGAGAGGTGGAACGTGTATTCAAACAGGTGGGCTACTTGAGATTCTGTGAAAAACTTCAAGGTGGTCACATTTAGGTAACCAAGGACTTTTCTTTCAATTTCACTGGTTTGAATTCAAGGGTTGGAGTGCTAGAAATACCATTTTCTCCTGAGGTTATATCTACAGTCACAGATTCCTAGGGGCTAGGAGAGATGGTTCAAGAACTTCAAATTTGAAATGGCACCTTGCCAAGAATTTCTAAAGCCAGAATTTATAGGCTTGGACCTAACCAAATTAGTACCCATAAGCTATGTAAAAGATTCATATGCCAACTTGCTGTCATGCATCCAAAGATATTTTACTTGTGAAGGAAGATACCATAAGGTGTACTCTTACCATTTCAAGCTTTTATTACATTTCACTGGAAAAATATCTTTAGACTTACCTTTTTATGTATTTCGTAGCATAGGCAAAATGTCTGATAAGGTTCAGTCGAAGAAAGAGGCTTGTGAAACCTCGTTGTTCCATCATGGTTTGATCAAGATGTTTGTTTTACATGAGCTTCAAAAGATAGGCAGGGAATGGTCTGCTTTCTTGTTTATGACAGGTTTTAGAACTGAAACAGCCCTTAGCCCTAAGGCTAAGGAAATATCTTCATCAGCAGTACGTCATCAGGAGGAAGCAAGATAAAGCAGGTTTGTGAAAGTGAAAGCTAGAAAGCAGGTGAAGGAGCCTATGACACCACTAATGGTTCAAGATACCCCTCAATAGTCACAGAAGAAAAAAAGTTCATATCAAGGAAGTGGTACAAGAGTAGTCTATTGATAAAACAGTCCAAAGAAGAGTAACATCCAATACACAGCAATTTCGTAGCAGGCTACGAAACTGTTGTAGGTATAGTTTTTCTCCTTTTTGATCAATCTTCAAAGGAAAGAAGGGGATATTTTTGAAAGAGGATGCAGTTGGAGAATATAAGGAGGGAATTTGAGAAGGTTTAAAGTCCAAGTAAAGGAAAAATTCACAAAATGAAAAATGTTTTCAAGAAGAAAGTTTTGCGCTACTAAATCACTGAAGCAACCTTTTTCAGCATAAAAAACTATTTTAAGTAGTCAACTTCTAGGAGGTGTTGTTGGACACCTAATCCTCAATGGGTTAGTGTGGAAGCTGAATAGACAAAGTAGTCCAAGAGACCTTGGGATGTGGAACCCAATGGTCACATAATGTAATATAAATGTATATCTCTTGTTAATAAAAATTGTACTCCCATGATTTATCCTTCAGATTATTCTTGTTGCCCATGTGTGTTTAACATGGTATCAGAGCAGGCGATTGCTAGTCCTGCTCCAATTTGAGCCACTTGTTTTGTGGTCTCTATATATATATGTCAGTTCTACCTTTCTCCTAATCAAACTTGAGCAGAATTTCCACCTTATAAAGAATTTTAAAGCGTTTTATTGTGTGCAGACCTTCCAGTTTTGTGCATGTCAGTCCTGCACCTTTGCCCATAATCAATAAATAGTAAAAATTGGCGTCCCGGGTCTGTAAATCCAATCGTTTTCTATCATCCCGCATCACCAGGTCTGTCATATGCACAATTCAAATGCGAAGGCTCTATTGATTCGCTGATGGTCTCCCTGCCTCTCTTCACATGCTGAAATTCTCTTTGTTGTCATGTTTGAAACTTGACCCATCTGCCTTCTCCCGAGCCTATGCATTACATTTAACTTGGAGCTAATCCTATCAGCTATTTTCTAGTTGTGATTGCTCTGATTCACCCTCTAGAAATTTGTAGAAAAAGTGGCCGAATCTTTCTCCAGTTTGCTTAATGATATTCATTTGCTTCTCTTCTTGAAATTTTCCAAAATCCCACACTCAGACATTGATTCGTTGTGTGTTACTCTATATTGAATTTTGTGAAATTAGATGTTTCTCTACTAGTCTCACCTGTAAGAGTTGGTGTTACTTTGCTTAACATTCTCTCAACCAATTCCACATTTCTGTCTGTTCTACAAACTTGTGTTTTGGCTAGCACCATAATCATCATATTTATCAATGCACCTACCAGATGGTATCGAATCACCTGCAAACAGATCCACGTTGTGGCAGTTTTGTAAGAGGTCACTTATATAGGTCCACATTGTGGCGGTTATGTATTGAAGACATCGGATCCTTACCTAAATTCTTGCGTTGAGGGGAATTCCACCAATGGCATTATTTGGTATATTTTTATCTCGACCTCTTCTTAGAATCATTATAGAATTACTGAATTCTTGGTGGAACTCTTGTTCCATGCTGTCATAGTTCGAATACATTGTTGAATTCATTACTGGAGCATTGAATATATTGCTCCTTGCGGTCATGCCTGTGCAAGGGATTGTGACATATGGGTAGTTGAATCTTCAGCAATAGATTGAGTTGAACTCCATCCATTGGTCTCACTATGTAGTTCCCTGCCTCAAAACTACTCGACATAGAAACCATTCCTTCTCTTATAGCTGGCTCTCACAGATCTTGCGACAATTCCTGTAATTACCACTTGATAATTTGATACCTGAAGTAGCAATGAACACGTAATTCAAAAAGATCAGTGATTCTTTTGTGGAAACGTAATTCAAAATGATCTCAGGTGTTGATACGTTCTACACAAGGAGACGTTCAAGTTGTATGATTAAGGACCTTTGTTGGCATTCTGATAGGTCCCTTAACCTTCAGACGTTTATCTTTCGCACCACAGACAAGATCAACACAAATTTTTTCAAGATTCTTTACATTTTTATAAGAAAAAGTAATCCTGATCCGGTGCAATTCTTGCCATGATTCTATTCGTGGGTGTTTTGTTGTTGAAGACATTAAACTGCCACAGTCATTTCCAGATTTGATGTTGGGCATGTACACTTGCAATGGTCGAGTTTTGGGTTTGCAAGGCTCAACCACCATGACCGTATAGAGGCTGTGGGTCATTTTCTGCTTGTTGGGCATAATATTTGTCTACAAAGAAGTCGATATCAGTGATATATGGACCACATTTCTTGTCTTGCTGAGCATGGGTACAGAGGGAATGTTTCTGCTTCAGTGGAACGAGTCAGCACAGAAGATAACTGTGACAAATCCCTACATATTACCCTGAATCTCATGAGTTTTCCTAGCTGTTATGCATGTATTTAGTTCTCCTTTAGAGGTTGTAACTAGTTAATAAATATTAAGTTGGGAAATTGTATGGTTGAAAGTCACGTGGGGAACTTGCTAAAATTACTGAAGAATATCTTTCTGCTTACATACTAGATATCCATTACATTTCTTTGGGTACAGTGATGATATGATTAGAGGGCTGCAGCAGGTTCCAGGTTTTTATTTTTTACTGTAAACTCTTATTTGTAAGTTCGAAAATCAGTAGAGATGCATGGCTAGTATCTTCTGTGTTGTTTCCAGTGAGTAAATTACTCCCAGTGACTGATGTAATGTGCTCAGCAGTGATTTAATTTAATGGTGAAATCATTGAATATATTATATTTCTGATTGAGAGGTTTTTGGAGGCATTATACTCTCATTGTGCATCTCAATTTGGAGTAAAACTCAATAAGTATACTTACAACTATCTGTCATCAAAGTGTTTAACTAAACTCCTCACTGAAAAATCCCATCAAACTCAGAAAACTCAGAGCTATTTTGGAAATTTTCCAAGAGGAATTTCACAGTAGGCCAAGGAGCCACTGATCATATGTTCCAGAATTAATAGTAGACTTATCATTTCAAAGGGGTCGAGTAGCACTTGTTAGTGGTGCCAACTCTAGACAAAGAGGAGCCTATTTCAAGAGGTTGAGTTGGTTGTAGCTTATCCAAAGAGGAAAATTTGGTTTCAGAGACATTTGCAGATCAGTCATAGTTGCTTGTTGTGTGTTGAGGACGAATTTTCAGGAACAAACTTATCCTTATTACTATGAAAACTCGCGATTGTTCCAGGTTCCTTTATCAATACAACACTTCTTTGCCTTGCTTCCTTGATTCATTTGCTACACATTTATAAAGGATATTGCTGTGTACTGTGAGTGGGTATTACTTTTTTGCATTGAGTAGTAGTTGTGATCAGTTTTTTAAGGTGTAAATCTGACATTGAAGAAAAAAATGGCCAGAATTAGTGAAGTATTAGAGTTCCTCAAAACTTTGATATTGTCTACTAATAATGATACATTAAAAGTCAGCAAAGTTTCTCTCACAGACATTCAGGTCTGTCTACAAAATGCACAGGAGAAAATTGATTTTTTGCAGCTCAAAACTCAGCTACAACAAGAAGAATTAAAATAGAGGAGTCATTCTGAACATGTTTCTGTTCAGAACAGTGATACTGCAACCTATCAGAAGCAAGTCAATAATGTTACAGCTGGTTCAGATTTAGTACCCAATAAAGCAGCAGTTGTACATGTAGATTCAGAAACTCAGTCTGCACTTCCCAAGCCCATCATCAGACCTTGGGAACAACTTGTCCACAATAAGCACAAAACTGGTCCTGGATATGACAAGGACTTGTCCTTTCATATTCCAGACTACGCCAAGCCCATTCAGTTTCAGAGTGCTGGATTCATTCATGACAGTTCACACCCAGCGGTTCCAGATTCTACCCCTCTTCCACAACAACAACAACAGATTGTGAAATGGCAACAATGTGCCTGAGTTGGCCATTTGAAAGATCACTGTTTTGATCTTCATCCATGTAGGAACTGTCATAAAACCACCCATTCTTCACACAAATGCTTCAGAAACAAAAGTCCTGCAAGAACAAAGATTCATCTTGGATGGATCGCTTCTTCGAAATGGGCATCAACAACCAAGAAGATATTCCAAACACATGTTAGAACTTGTTCCAGAGTATTGAACAATCTTGCAGTTGAGTTTTCTCCATCATCTCACCTTGTATCTGACAGGGGGGGAAATGATGGTCATCTACAAGCTTCAAAGTCACATCAAGCGAGCCTGAGCCACAACCTGCCACACTAGTTTCAGAGTTGTAGCCAGAGACAAAGATGCCTGTGAACATACCTTCAGCTGGTAATCTGGGACACTTCCTCTAGCAGAAGACTTCAGCTTCTTGCTAGTTTCGGAAGAATTCCAGGAACAAAATTGATGAGCCCCAGAAATGAGTAATTATATGGGCTCATTTAGCCTCCTAATTCGACTTAATCCACCATTCTCATTAGTTTATTGCATGTTTTTTATTATATTTATGCTAATAGAGTGAATTGGGTTAGTCATTATGCCAACAAGTCTAATGTGTGCTTTATGCAAATTTTTGGTCAATTTTGAGACAAAATCAAAGGTTTTAATGAGCACTTGGCAGCCAAATTCATGGAAGAACAAGGGAGAGGATTTGTAGGAAGGTGTCCCCTTCATTTATGAGTCCTTACCTCAAATTCTCCACCACCAGCTCGGAGTTCAAGGGCCAACACATCGATTATCACAAGGGCAGCCAAGCAAGTCAAGTAGGACTGCTGTTAACTGCATGTTTTGGCAGTCGAGTCCCTAAAGTTTAGGAGGACTGTTGGGGTCCTCAATTTGTATAAATAAGAAGGCTTAGGGCCTCATTTGAGTTAGCCAGTTTGTAGTTCAATTTTAGGAGGAGTTAGTCAGATGTTAGTTAGATTTTAGTCAGTAGGTTAGCTCTACATTTCAACACATTTTCAAGCTTTTTCTTGTAGACAGTTTTTGGGATGTAACTATTATTTCTTGCTCAATAAAGATGAATCCAACTTTTCACCAACTCTAATCTCTCTTAGGAGGCTGTAGCTCTTAGGGTTGGGCCCGACCCAAGTGCCTAGTACCTCCTTTGTGTACTTTTATGTGTCTTTGCTGCATTCATAAAATAATTTCTGCTATTTAGATTAAAATCTTGCTTTGTTACTTAGGTTGTTTTTGATGGTTAAAGTAGCTTTTCATGCTTCAGGTTGATTTGACAGTTTGGTAAAAGAAAATATCTTCAGAAAAGGCCATCAAGCAACCCTTGATCTCACCTCTCCCTCCTTAGGACCATGAGCTGAGACCAAGGCATCCTTGCTGCCACAAAAACACTGTTCTTGCTTCTTCATGCAATTTCTAGTGTTAGATTCTTAGTTGCAAAAGTTAGGACCAGTTATGATTACATGCTTAGATCCATTCTTGCTTGGTTTCCATAGTTGTTTTACATGATTTGCTGCCAATAAACTTCTGTTCATCATGCATATGGTTTCTAGGACAAATTAGGTCGAAATAGCTAGATCTTTGGTTTTCTTAGTCGTTGTTGGTTAGTTTTGGAAAATAACATGCAGAACACATGTGATGCCTCTTTGCCTACCCTTACTCCATAAATACAACCTTCTCTGTCCTCTAACTCAGATTCTTGCCTTTCATCCGCCACATTTTCTCACTTTGCCCTAATTTCTACATTCTTGTGCATCATTGCTTCTCCTACCTTCGAACCAACCCAATCACCCTAATCACTCCTCAGCCTCATTCACCAAGTCTTAGACCTCTTCACACCGTCATCTAACCTCCATTCCCACTTCTCTACCTTTTTTTCCAACATTAGCCCTTCAAAATTCCCTTTCGGAACATCCTGTAGAAGCTACAGTACATCCTGTAGAACCCCTGCAGACTTCCTGTAGAAGCTCACGAAAGCGGTTTCTTGAGATCCTCTCACTATGAAAATCTCTGGAAGGGTGCTAGGGACCCCTTAGGCCCTCTTCTCACCTTCCCAACCTCCTGCAAGCATTTCCTTTCGCCAATCAACCTCTGCATAGAAAAAATAGTCAAAGCACATGCATAATAACTCTGCGAAATTACTCAAAAATGAAAAAAGATGTTTTCTTCATATTTCTCTTTAGAAGT
This sequence comes from Pinus tabuliformis, assembly GCA_031772625.1. NCBI lineage: Eukaryota > Viridiplantae > Streptophyta > Pinopsida > Pinales > Pinaceae > Pinus > Pinus tabuliformis. Next base: position 507,324,002 of record CM062818.1, on the reverse strand, counting down.
AGCTTAGTCACATGCATTTTACCTTTCTAGATGTAAATGGCATCCATTTATGTAGCTTTCATCCTTTTACTTGCACCAGTAGGGTTAGTTGGTAAAACTAGGGTTTGCTAGGGTTTGCATTTCCTTTCAGCTTTCCGCTTCTTTTTGCAAGTAGATTAGCCTCCTTTGAGTTAGCTTTTGTCCATCATATTTAAAAGCTTCTTCTAAGAGCTCATAAAAGTTGGCTTAAGCTCCTAAGAAGACTTGTGCCAGCTGATCCAGTGACAGCCGCTGCAAAAGCTAGTACTTGTGCATATAGCACCGTCACTTCCAAGTTTGTTACGAACTATCGGGTTGATAAAAGTAAAGAAGGGAGCCCTAGGAGTTGCAGCATTATTGCTGCAATACTAGAGCCCACCATATTTTTGGCGCCATTGTCGGGGAAGCATCAGAGTATTGTTGGTTGTTGCTTTTCTTCTATTTTCTACTACAACCTTCTACTAAGTAGTTTATTTCATTTCCATTATGCAATTTCATTTCTGCAAAAGTAGATTAGACATTTCCTACTTCCATTTCATTTCAGCAAGCGTAGATTAGATATTTCCTACTTTCATAAATTAGCATTTCAATTATGCAATTTCAATGCTGCAAGCGTAGATTAGCATTTCATTCCTGCAATTTCATTTCAGCAAAATAGATTAGTTATTTCCTGCTTTCATTCTAATTTTTCATTTTCATTTTAGCAAGATAGATTTTAGTTAGTTGCAGTTCAATATATTTCAGTTTTGCAGGTACAAGCAGAAAAAACGAAAATCAACCAAAATATTTCCTTTCATGCCTTGTAGGAGTAGAGATAAGTTAGAAAAATGTTTGCACAACAACCCCACTGCTTCACATAGCCAACCTTCTCTCTTCTTTGATGGCTGTGATTAAGAAGAACCCTTAGACGGACAACAAGACATATTTGAAGAACCTCTAAGGGAGAAGAAGAAGAAAACATTCCTCTGGAGCAAATGGCTGGAAACAGAAATGTTGGGAGCAGTACCTTTTCTTCCAACTCAATCCTTAGAGGTGAATGTGAGAATCTGTGGGAAGATTGCAAAAGCGAGGTGAGGCAGATGCTTGCCATGCATATCAAAAGATATCGAGAGGAAGTTGAGAGGGCTTTGGCCATATTTTATCCCAAGTGCACTAAAAGGCATCCTAGGAACGAATGTCCATTGCACTCCATAGAAGTGTGTTTTTTCTCTGAAGAAGACCATCCTATGAATCAGTGCTCTTCCTTGCCTGGACTTAAATCTGCATATCAGAGAGCCAAAGAAGGCACTGAACCACTCTATTATATGAACCAAAGGAGGCCACATGGACCCATACCTTACCAGCAGAGAATGCAAGGGACATCCCAAACCTATCACAACCCCTATCAAGCCACTTCCATGCCTTCTTAGGGTCCCCTGCTCATCCTTCCTGGTCCACACCTCCTCCTCGGTCCTTACATATCCATATTATGCCCAATCAGCTGTTCATTCATTTCACTCTTATGCTCAGCCACAGCCTCAGTGGAATGCACCTCATCAGGGGTGGAGGCCCCAGTACAACATTCCTCCCACTCCTTTTCTTCCACCATCTGCTCAATCGCAACCATCGCCTCTTGCTCCACCAAGGCAACCCCAAATGCCTGCCTAACCACAACCCCATCCACATCCATCTCAAATATACACCCCCACTCAACTACCCATACCACCATTTCCAAACCCGGACATTGGAGTAGCTCAACCCAATTACAATGCTGAGGCACAACATGTCCAAACAACTCCTTTTGAGCTGAATGATATTCACCATAGCTCAGGAAGAGTATTGCAAAAAAGAGACTATATTGAAAGCATTGAAGGACCCCATCCAGCAGAAGAAGATTCAAAAGAAAAGATCAAAGAACCATGGGCTGCACTTGATGAAGAGAAGGCATCAAAATCTGAGATCGAGAGAGTTCCCTCATGGTTGCCATAAAATCTTCCATGTATTCAAGAGAAAAATCATCGAAAAGAAGATGATGAGAAGGTCATGGTAGAAGGTGACATGAAACATGATCCAGATCAGCAAAAGGACCAAGGATATCAGAGCTATATTGAGATATGGTTTCAGAAGGTCACTAAGTTGTAGCAGTACTCTCTTCCTTAGTTATGCTTTATCCCTTCAAAGTCAAATCATTTGGTCTCTGAAATCCGGATCCTTGTCAAAGCATGCATTTCAAGCCTCCACATCATTTTGTCTCTAATCTCGATGTGCACATGGCTCCATTTGAAGTATTCTTATACTTGAAAATGATTTTGTTTTTCAAGTAGGGTAGGGTAGAGAAAACAAGAAAAAAAGAAAAAAGAAAAAATGGGAATAAGAGGAAAATAAAAATCTAAGGTGAAAACCTCCTCGGAGGTGCCTCAGATTGGCTCATTGATTGAAAAGCTCCATGAGGTGGTCAATGGGTTGGGAAAAAAGAGAAAAGAAAAAAGAATAAGATCCCTGGGTAAAAACCTCCCTTGGAGGCGCCCAGGGCAGGCAATTAGGGTGAAAACCTCCATGAGGCGCCCTAGTTGTTTTCAAAAAAAAGAGAAAAAGAAAGAAGAAAAAGAAAAAGAAAAATAAACCTAATTTCCATTGAATAATTGCAGGTTGCAGCAAGGACATTACAGGTTAGGAGGATCACTCAAAACAAAGACAGAGGAAGTTCTGTGCCTTCTACATGAAGTTTTGTGTCTTCTACAGGAACCCTACAAACAAGCCAAAATTGATCTTTGAAGAGGACCCGAAGGCTGGGAATATGTCCATGAGGCCTGCAAACATCCATGTTTCCATCCCTCACCCTTCTCCATCTCATTGTGCTTCTTTCCTAAAAACTGGGTGTTCTACAGGAAGTTCCTATAGAAATTATAGGAAGCTAGGAATGGATTTTAAAAGGTAGTTTGGCGAACATGATAGCTTCCTAAAGGGTTCATAAGTCCTCCTAAAAAGTTCAAACCTCTCTACCATCAATTCCAAGTCTACATTATAGCCCAAGCTCGTTTTCTCTTAGTGTGCCCAAAAAAAAAACTGCAGAATGCTTTGAAGCAAAAATACATAGAACATAAATTTGTTTTTTCCCTCACATGAAAACTGTGCATCCATTTACAAAACCATTTTATAGGGAGTTGTATAGGGATGATGGAAACATGCCCGAGAAATTTCAGCGAATTCCGGTGCACGGTTTCCAAGAAATTAGCCTCCATCACCTTCAGCCATTTTTTCATTTTCTCCATATCCATGCATCCATTTCAAAACCTGTTTCATAGGGAGATGCATATTGGTGATAGTAACCTACCCAAGCAGTTTCAGCCAATTCTGATGCACGATTTCCGAGAAATTGACCTCTGTCATCTTCAGCCATTTCCAGTTTTTCTCAATATCTGTGCATCCATTGACCACAATTTTGCTATGGGAGGTGCATAACGATGATAGAAGCATGCTTAGAAAGTTTCAAGTCAATCCCATCTATCATTTGGGAGCTATGGAGAAAACAAGTTGTTGTCCTATAAAATTCCAGCATCAGCAGCATGAGGGTGCAAATCTGAACGTTGAAACAGACTCCTGCAGCTTAGATCCAGCTAGAGGATACCTGAACAAGAAAAATAGCCATGAATCAGCAACCAAGCCAGCATGCAACCACAAAAACAAAGGATGCAACAGAAGGAAAGGCCACAGCACCTCACAGCAAATGCAATTGACTTCCAGGTACGTGACTAAACTCGTTCCTCTGTTGCATGAATGTAATTTCAGAACTGCGTGAATAATGAGATGGTTGTGATAAAAAAAATCGGGGGCCAGCTAACTGGGCACCCTCATCCAGTTCAAACAGTTCTCGGTGGGTGCGATCGACACGTGTGCTCAGCCATCTTAGGAAGAAATCTGAAAACAGGTAGTGGTGACCGTTTAAACTCCAACGTAATTGATGGAAGTGATTACATGCAGAGAACATACAGTTCATAATAACACTGCAGTGGGGACCAACAGTCTGCATGCAGCCAACGTGCACTTGGCCAGCTCACCCTCCATCAACGGAAGTCTCCATAAGCAGCCAATCGAACTCATCTTTGAAATACTCTCACCACTGTTGTTTCCAGTTTATCATCATCCTTGCAGCTGCAACAAGCTCCATACCACCTCCATAGTAGCAAACCAATCTTTCTCAGCCATTTTTCAAAACCCTCCTGCTTATCGGCATTCTACAGGAAGCACTGTTTCGTTCTACAGGAAACGAGAGCCTTCTACAGGAAGGTTTCTATAGGAAAGACTGCATAGCTAAGGAGCAGGAAAACCTGGGATTTTCATTGAATTTGGAGCTCCATATGAGGTAGGCTCGAAAAAAACTCCTCTATGCATTGTATTTTTGTGCAAGGTGGTGAATTGAACGGCATCAGATTGGAAAATTAGAGGAAAAGTCTACTTGCACATTGAAAAAAGTGAAAAGTCTGCCTGCATATTTTCTAAGTTCTACACAGTTCTTTTTTTTTTCCCTCTGCATTCGAAGTCTGTCTTCTTCTTTCTCACCTTCTTCTGAAAAGAGAGATGCAACCATAGGAACTAAGCCTGTGTGAAAGAATGAATTTGCAAGACTGTCCACTTTCTGAAAGAGAAAACTATGTTATTTGTTCTCTGATCTGTAAATAAAAAATAAAAAAAATTGATTTCTTTTCAAAAACTAAGAAACAAATTCAGGTTGGAAAAGTTTGAAGAGAGGAAAAATTGCAAGTTGTTGTTGTGAAAAACACGAAAAATTCCAGGAGCAGTAACAGGTTCTACAGGAGGGGCAGTGAGCTGTTTTTTTAAGAAAACACAGGTTTTTGCAAAATTTCTGGCTTTAGGAGGTAGGTTCCATGCATACCTACCTTGATCATCAATATGTGGAAGGAATGATATCATTTTAAGGAAGGATTAAACCTGAAAAAGAAGAGTAATTTCATTCAAAATTTCTGCCTGTTTAAAAAAAGAAGAAGAAGAAGAAGAAGAAAATAAACAATTTTATTTGTTGCATGTTTCTGCAAAAGAAGTGATGCAATTTTAGGGAAGAATCAAGCCTTAAGAAGGGAGAAATTGCATTAAAAAAAAGGGGGGGGGGGGGGGGGGGGTGCTGCCTGATTCTTAGAAAAAACACAGTTTTCCCTTGTTTTCCTGTTTTATTAAAAAATTCTTGTCTCCATCCCTACATTTGGTGTTCAAAAGGGGTATAAGCACAATGGCAAAAGGATTCATAGACTCCAGCATAGTTTAAGGTAGGGAGTCCAAATCAGCTGGCTCACCGTGGGTTAATTAAAATTTTAGTGGAAGAAGCCCTCCATACATTCACACTCCCTATAGCATGGGAAGTCTTCAAAAAGATGACAACAGAAAGTGACATAAAAGCCCTCACCTATGATATCAGTCCTTCTGATAGTGAGGAAGAAGAGCAGAAAGGGGGAGAAGATGAAGCAATTGATGACTCAGCAGGACAAGAAAAGGAAAAGGGAGAAACTAAAATAGAAGAGGAAAAGGATGAAGAGACAGAACATGAAGAAACAGAACAAAGAAAGAAAGAAAAAGAGACAGAAGGAGGAGAAAAAGAGGAAGCAGAGGAAAAACAATGAAAGGGGCCCCTGAGACTCTGGAAAGCAAGGCAGCAACTGGTCTCACTGCCCTGAGCACACCAATTAAGCCAAGAGAAAGAGAAAAAGGCAGGCCTCCATGTATTTTAAGTCCAGGAAAAGCACATGAATTCAAACAAGCAGACTAGGAGGAATAGTGGAAGGACATGGAAAAGAAAGCAAAATTTTATGGCACACATGAGTAGACCACATCAGAAGCTTGGGATGATAGGGAGGCCACCAGGGCCATCCAAGATGAGGAGATGGATTAGTTGCTCAGAGGATGAGCAACACTTTCAGTATGGGGGTGATGATGAGCCCCAGAAATGAGTAATTATATGGGCTCATTTAGCCTCCTAATTCGACTTAATCCACCATTCTCATTAGTTTATTGCATGTTTTTTATTATATTTATGCTAATAGAGTGAATTGGGTTAGTCATTATCAGGGAAAATTTTAAGAACCCCCCTAAATTTATAAATATAATAAATGGGCGAATCTCCATGGTATATAGGAAAAATGGAAGGCGATTTTATCAATAATATAATATGTATATATAATTTTTTGGCGAATCTCTCACCAGGCATGGCGAATATTTTACTCAATTATAAAATCTTGTAAGATCTTGGCGAGTCTTTCACTAAATAATAAAACTTTGTAAAGTCCTAGTGAATCTTAGCATAGGCTACATGCTGGTTTAATTCCCCCATTTAAATAGGCTACTTTCACTAAATAATAAAACTTTGTAAAGTCCTAGTGAATCTTAGCATAGGCTACATGCTGGTTTAATTCCCCCATTTAAATAGGCTACATTCCATGTGAATACCATGGGTCAATACCATGTGCCATTTTGGTGAATACCATGGGTCAATACCATGTGCCATTTTTATTGTTATTAATTCTAATATTAGGGTTAATAATGGTTTTTTGCATGGTATTAATAACAATCTAGTCCATGGTATTTGTCCCATAGTATTTTGGCCATAGGTTTCACCTAAATATAACCCATTTTTTGAGTGTTCGCAAATATAAGGTGACTTATGGAGTAAATAAAAAAAAAATGTTTTATTTGTTTACCATACCTCTCGTTTATTTATATTTTTATTAATTTACCATAACTCTTTTACAAATATGGTATTTGGCCCATAGGATTCACTTAAATAAAACCTCTTTCTTGAGCCTTCATAAATAGAACGAGGGTTATGGACTAAATATAAAAAGAGGTTTTATTTATTTATGATACGTTTAGTTTATTTATATTTTTATTTATTTACCATACCTTTTGAGTAAGTATAAAAAGATGTTTTATTATTTACCATATCTCCACTTTACTTATATTTTTATTTGTTTACACCCTTACATGTATATATGGTGACTTATGGAGTAAATATAAAAAATGTTTTATTTATTTACCATACCTCTCATTTATTTATATTTTTATTAATTACCATAGCTATTTTATAAATATAGTATTTGGCCCATAGGATTCACTTAAATAAAACCTATTCTTGAAAATGGGCGAATGGATTCACTTAAATAAAACTTATTCTTGAAAATGGGCGAATGGAAGGTTGTAAGTCCTAATTTCAAGGGCTAAATTTACCTTTTTTACCCTCTCCCTTAAAATAAGGTGGTCTCTTTGAGGTGATTTGTAAAAATGTACTATGATAGAAAAATATTCGCCCACTAAAACTTTAAAACCCCTTAATTTCCCCAAAGGGCGAACATTCGCCCCTAAAATTATCCTTGGGACTCATTATGCCAACAAGTCTAATGTGTGCTTTATGCAAATTTTTGGTCAATTTTGAGACAAAATCAAAGGTTTTAATGAGCACTTGGCAGCCAAATTCGTGGAAGAACAAGGGAGAGGATTTGTAGGAAGGTGTCCCCTTCATTTATGAGCCCTTACCTCAAATTCTCACCACCAACTCGGAGTTCAAGGGCCACCACATCAATTATCACAAGGGCAGCCAAGCAAGTCAAGTAGGACTGCTGTTAACTGCAAGTTTTGGCAGTCGAGTCCCTAAAGTTTAAGAGGACTGTTGGGGTCCTCAATTTGTATAAATAAGAAGGCTTAGGGTGTCATTTGAGTTAGCCAGTTTTTAGTTTGATTTTAGGAGGAGTTCGTCATATGTTAGTTAGATTTTAGTCAGTAGGTTAGCTCTACATTTCAACACATTTTCAAGTTTTTTCTTGTAGACAGTTTTTGGGATGTAACTATTATTTCTTGCTCAATAAAGATGAATCCAGCTTTGCACCAGCTCTAATCTCTCTTAGGAGGCTGTAGCTCTTGGGGTTGGGCCCAACCCAAGTGTCGAGTACCTCCTTTGTGTAATTTTATGTGTCTTTGCTGCATTCATAGAATAATTTCTGCTATTTAGATTAAAATCTTGCTTTGTTACTTAGGTTGTTTTTTATGGTTAAAGTAGCTTTTCATGCTTCAGGTTGATTTGACAGTTTGGTAAAAGAAAAAATCTTCAGAAAATGCCATCAATCAACCCTTTATCTCACCTCTCCCTCCTTAGGACCATGAGTTGAGACCAAGGCATCCTTGATGCCACAAAAACACTATTCTTGCTTCTTCATGCAATTTCTAGTGTTAGATTCTTAGTTGCAAAAGTTAGGACCAGTTATGATTACATGCTTAGATCCATTCTTGCTTGGTTTCCATAGTTGTTTTACATGATTTGCTGCCAATAAACTTCTATTCATCATGCTTATGATTTCTAGGACAAATTAGGTCGAAATAGCTAGATCTTTGGTTTTCTTAGTCGTTGTTGGTTAGTTTTGGAAAATAACGTGTAGAACACCTATGGTACCTCTTTGCCTACCCTTAATCCATAAATACAACCTACTCTGTCCTCTAACTCAGATTCTTACCTTTCATCTGCCACATTTTCTCACTTCGCCCTAATTTCTACATTCTTGTGCATCATTGCTTCTCCTATCTTCAAACCAACCCAATCACCCTAATCACTCCTCAGCCTCATTCACCAAGTCTTAAACCTCTTCACACCCTCATCTAACCTCCATGCCCACTTCTCCACCTTTTTTTCCACCATCAGCCCTTCAAAATTCCCTTTCGGAACATCCCGTAGAAACATCCTGTAGAAGCTACAGTACATCCTGTAGAACCCATGCAGACTTCCTATAGAAGCTCACGAAAGTGATTTCTTAAGATCCGATCACTGTGAAACTCTCTGGAAGGGTGCCAGGGACCCCTTAGGCCCTCTTCTCACCTTCCCAACCTCTTGCAAGCATTTCCTTTCACTAATCAACCTCTGCACAGAAAAAATAGTCAAAGCACATGCATAATAACTCTGCGAAATTACTCAAAAATGAAAAAAGATGTTTTCTTCATATTTCTCTTCAGAAGTAGCTTAGTCACATGCATTTTACCTTTCTAGAAGTCAATGGCATCCATTTATATAGCTTTCATCCTTTTACTTGCACCAGTAGGGTTAGTCGGTAAAACAAGGGTTTGCTAGGGTTTGCATTTCCTTTAAGTTTTCCGCTTCTTTTTGCAAGTAGATTAGCCTCCTTTGAGTTAGCTTTCATCCATCATATTTAAAAGCTTCTTCTAAGAGCTCATAAAAGTTGGCTTAAGCTCCTAAGCGGACTTGTGCCAGCTGATCCAGTGACAGCCGCGGCAAGAGCTAGTACTTGTGCATATAGCACCGTCGCTTCCAAGTTTGTTACGAACTACTGGGTTGATAAAAGTAAAGAAGGGAGCCCTAGGAGTTGCAGAATTATTGCTGCAATACTGGAGCCCACCAAAAATTGAGGACACTTCCTCTAGTAGAAGACTCCAGCTTCTTGCCAGTTTTGGAAGAGTTCCAGGAATTTCATTAAGCATTCCAGAGTTGTTGGTCATCTTTAAACCATCACAGGTTGAGACTTCCCTTTTCAGGTTGAAGTTCTCCCTTTTATGCAAGGTGAGACCTCCCTTTCATGGTTGAAGGTTTCCCTCTTCAAAACAATAGGAGCACTTCCTCTAGCAGAAGACTTCAGCTTCTTTCCAGTTTGAAAGAGCTCTGTGAACTGCACTAAGCGTTCTAGTGTTGGTGGTCATATTTAAACCACCGCCCTTTATACCAACATTTCAGAGAGCACATTCAGCCTAGTGCTGCCATGCATTTTTGCACATTTTTTATTACAGCTCTCTTCTTGGACTCATACATAACCCTTCGAATTAAGGGGGGAATGTTGGACACCTAATCCTCAATGGGTTAGTGTGGAAGCTGAATAGACAAAGTAGTCCAAGAGACCTTTGGATGTGGAACCCAACGGTCACATAATGTACTATAAATGTATATCTATTGTTAATAAAAATTGTACTCTAATGATTTATCCTTCAGATTATTCTTGTTGCCCATGTGTGTTTAACAGGTGTCTTGAGCAACCGAAAGCATATTTTAGAAAATTAAAAGAGGTTATTCTTCCTAACATACCTATCTACAAAAACCTATTTCAGTTTCTTCAAATTCATTATGAGCTAGGAGAAGTTGATGACTCAAATTGCACTACGAAACTGCTGTAGGAGCAGTTTTTTAGAAGCCAATTTACACCTGATATTCAAAGACAGTTTCTAGGCAATAGGAAAGGTATTGCAAACAACCAAGAGAATTTTCTGTTCAACACAGAGTGGTCTACAAAAGCCTCATTTAGTTTTACAAAATACATTTTTTATGAGGAGATAAAAGCTCTGTCTCAACACATATTTTTCAGCCAGAACAGAGCAGGGGACAATTTCCTAGTTTTCAGGGTAGATGAAGGAGAAGCTATTGAAGGCCAGCTAGGGGGTTATGGACATCACCAAGGTCAAATTTAAGGAGGAGCGACTATCAATATCAAATTTAATTCATAGTCAAGGTTGTTTCCAGCATAATAAGGAGTTACACTCCTAGTTGTATTAGGTCACTAGGACTACTAGTTAACAGCTAGTTGTAATTAATAGTTTGTTTAAGGATCATTAGGTGTCAGGTCAAGTGAAATTCGAATTCCCCTCATGTTGGAGGAAGGAATGCAAGTTGTAATGAAATCTATAAATAGGAAGAGGTGTAATGCACCAAGGGTTGGAAATTTTTTGTGAAAAACACTCTTATTGTGTGATTGTAAGAAGACTGTGTTTTCATGTAATAAAGAGTTTGGCTTTACTTCTGAGGATTCAGAAAAGAGTTTAATGTATGATTGTTTTATGGTTATCCTCATATCATCAATTGCAGTAGTATGAATGTATGATTACTTAGAACTCATTAATAATGCTCTAACTTCCTTCATGCATTTTTAGACTGTGTGTCCTACCTGTTCTTATGTGTTACTGATATTGAACTCTTGATGCCCTGACTTCTATGTTAAATTAATCTCACTGTGATACTGAAGCATATTCTGACTCCATAAGCCCAATGAATGTTTCCTGATTGTGTTCAACCATTTATATCTTTCCATTTGTTTTATATAGAGTTAGCCATCTAATCCTTAATTGAAATCTTTAACCCAGTGAGAGATCCCTCTCAGGTTGAGGAGGCTAAGCCTCAGCCAAAAGTTGGTTTGAAATAGTTACTCAGGGTTTTCTTGGTCAGCATCCCATCAGGAAAGGTTTTGTGATAACACATACGGTGATTCCTTACTGCGCGGTCACTTGACCTGGGGTGATTTTGTAATATTGTTCATGCGTGCCTGTATCTCCTTTTCCTGTTGCATGTCCTATTCCGAGGCCATTTCCGGATCTTCCGTGATTTCTTCGGCTATCACTTCCTTGGTTTCCTCCTTATGCGAAGCTACCTATTGTCCCTGATGGGTCTTTTCTACCAAATGAGCGAGTCACAGCTAGAGTTCCTTTTTTCGCTACTACACTGCCATTCTGTCTAGTACAGCCTTGTCTGGGGCATGCCACTCTAGAGGCCATGTTGCCAATACCTCGTAAATAGCATCGTCTGTTGCAATGAACAGAAGCGTGACCCATGCTTTCTTTGGATCCATCCGCACCCGAATATATAAGTTATGCATGTCCGCTTTGAACTCGGTCGTGCTTTGCAAATTGTCATAGATTGTTGGATACATCCATGGCTTGCGAGTGATTTGTGTCCCGATACTCCACTCCATGAAGGTCCAAAAAACCTTGATGTTAGAAACCCTCGATGCGTCCTTTGTAGCCTAGAGCGAAGTATGCCACACTGCTTCCAGTAGGCTATCTTCAATGATGGGAAACTGGCTACTCTGCGGCATTTCTCCTACAACCAGAAGGATTGATAGTAGCAACCATGCATAATAAAATGTCTTACCTTTTTCCTGTGCTTCCTGACAATTTGTCAAAAATTCGTCGCATAAGAACTGCACCCAGTTGAACTGAACCCCATTTGTGCATTGTTCTGCAAGCGCAATGATAGGAGCTGGCACCTCATCTGCATGGCATTTCCTCATTAGTTTACTAGCTAGTAACTAGGTGGTGATTCACACCCCTTGATCTTTGATGCTTGCTATTGCATACCCCCACTTCCACTTCTCCAACTTATATTTAGCCTTCATTGTTTCAGCGAGACCCACATCACTACTTGTTCTAGCTATGTTTGTGGGGTCATTCCCTTTTACAGGCAAGTGGGTAATCCGGTGTACTAAATCAGTTGTGATAGGAATTGGCTCCTCCAACCAGAGATACCCATCATGTACCAGACATAGTAACTGCCGGATAACAAAGATGGTGATGGCTGAACAATGATAGTGAGGTATCCACCTTAGATTAAGTAATCCTGCCTTCTCCACACCTAGTAACCACTTCTGCGGTAGTAATTTGTCTTCGGCCAATTCAGGGAACTTGTCACTATCTACAAGGTCCCAATATTCAAACTTGATGCTCGGAACTCGGCCCAGTGGCAACCCATCGAACCTTATCTCATCCGGAAGAAGCAGGGTCTGGAGCGTATTCTTTGTAGCATCCAAGTCCTTCGGTATCTTGGTCATCTTGGTCCATGGGGAGATATATGGGGGTTGTGAAGGGATTTGGAAAGCATCCTCTTCATCCTCATCTTGTGTGTCAATCTGATCGATCAAAGCTTGCAAATCTTCGTCATCCTCCTCAGGTTTGGTGGTGATTGTTTTGCCCTTTTTAGCTTCTGATAACTTATTGAATCTCGACGATATCTTGACTGGCCCCATTGTTTGCTTGTTTTTCTAAGGCCGCGAAGTGTGTGGGGATTTCAAGATTTCAGGGACGGTGGCAGCTTCATCTAGCTCCTCCTAGGTTGAGTATAGTTCTTTCGCGAACTGTGCTTGGGTTCTTGCCATGGTACTCATGGAATACCTGGTAGCTGAGTGTTTGCTGGTCATTACTGGTTCAAATCTCAAAGATCCTGGTGCTGTCCACAAGTTGTTAGAGGAACATGTAATTTTGAATAGATCCCTTCCCTCCACTTCTAGTCTATTAACAATGTTTAGGCAGCAGATCTTTCCGTATCTAGCTTGGAACTTTCGTCTTAATAGCCCGCCGCCACTCCTCCTTGACATAACTCGACTTTCTTGTCAGGAACAATGGTGTTAATGGTCACCTCTCGACCTTTTCGTGTGGTAGTGCTGTCCATCGGGCGCAGCCGCGAGCTTGTGGATTGAATGACTCTGTACCAAACCATTTTGCCGCACCGGCCTCTCGCAGACTTGTTTATAGTCTCATGCCTTCTTTCAAATGCTTGGGGTGCTGAGACTGTGTTGTCTACAACTAGTTAGGTGGTCGCACACATGGTGCGATTTTTTCCTGCTATCCCAGGCTACGGGCACCTTCCACGTGTCTTTGTAGCCATTAGGTATTCGTGCGCCATTGTGTGGGGTGTACCCTTTTGTAGGTGCCGGCGCAGCCATGATAGCAGGGTCGCGACTCGGGTCGCGACTCGTTCTCATTCTGTGAGATACCCAACCGGGCCTGATTCCCTTAGGTGTAGACTCACACAGCCTTTATGTGCGTCACTACATTTCATCTTGCTGATTCCCTCCCTGACTAGCGCACTTTGCTTTCTTAGCTGTGCCCATAGTTATTTAATTTGCTACCCCACTTATTTTGGGCTCCCTCCTATTTAATTATTGACACTCTCATCTGTGCCTTTCTTCTATTATAGGCCCATCGAACCCGTGGTATCCGCAACTTCCCAGTGGGTCGTTTTCTCAGGCCAAGACTGAGCGTGCTTCCCCCTGTTCCCCTCCTGACTTTATCGTTGACCAGTGGCGAACTGGATTTTCCTCCAACCTATACGCACACCTGCCTCTGACATCTGCACCGAATCTTTGGGCATGTACTCCATTGGTTAACAATTGTCATGCACAGTGTCTTCGTGGATCCATCCTGTGACTTTTGTCTCAGATTCATCGTTTTGCGTTGGTCGACTGGTGCCTCCGTTGTCAGGGCATCCTCATCAGTTGGCTGCTCCCTTGCTTCCATTGTTACACAGTGTAGGGATCTAACCATCATATTAAAATTTAGTGTCATTATCTCATGCAATCGGTTTTGCCACCACTCAATCTCTTTATCTAAGTCTGATGTGCAAGAACTGTCATGATCCCATGAGATTCGTCCATCCACTATCGGATTCACTCGGTCCTGATCTTGCGCGGTGATCTAGTAAATACAATCTAGTTCATCGTCACTTTCCTCGTCACGCACCGACTCGGTATAACGTGCCCCTTCGGCTGGGTCCAATGGAACCATTAGGCAGAGAGATTTTTTCTCGAATATCATTTTTCGTTTCTTTAGGTTGATGAATCCATTCATATCCATTACTCAATCTATCCCTAACAATGCAGGATATGGGTTACTGTCATCCAAAATTTCTATGACCTCAAAATTGGTTAGTGTACTTACACTGTTGATGTATACTGTAACTCCTTGTAGTCTTCCCATAGGCAAGATCTTCTGTTGGTTTGCCATCCGTAGCTGGATAGGGGACCATTGTAGTGCAGGTCTGCCCATGCGTTCCTAGGTTTGTTTAGGTAGGACATTCGCGTCTGACCCTAAGTCTAGAATAACCTGATCCATCTCATAGTCCCCAATCTAGGTAGTCAATCACATTTCCCACCCGGTTCACAATGCATGCTTTCCCAACTTCCGGACCATTCGAGGTTCATCCGATCCTGCGCACCTAGTTATTAACTCTTGCAATCCCTTCACTGCTTTGGTATCCCGTAGTAGCTTCATGCATGTCTCTAAGAAGGTAGTTAGCATAGAAGTATCCCTCTCCGACTCTGTTTGATCCTTGCTACCTAAAGTAGAAGCTTCCGCAAAGTTCTTCTTAGCCTCCATAAATATTTCCTTCACGTGCTCCAAATCAAATTCTAGTTGTTTCGTGGGAGCCTGGCGAACCCACGCATCCTCCTCTGGCTGCTTCCCTTTATCTTCTCCCATAGTTACACCACTTTTGAGCATCATATTCATGTTAGGGTCTTCTGCGTGCGGTTTAGCCTTCATCATTTGGACGTTCTGAGTGGGAGTAGTTGGAAGCACCCCTTTTTCCTGCATCTGAGCAATTAGTGTGAGACAATCAACTACTTCATGGTCAAATTGGTAACAGTACGGGCAACAGGCTCCGGTCAGGTTCATGCAATCATGCATGTAGTGCCCCGGTCCTCCACAATTATAGCAGATTAATTGTCCTCGTTCACGTTCGGGTCCCATTCCCCCTCGCCCCCGTCCATGTCCTTGCAATCCGCCCCGTGCTATTACTACGGTGGGATCCTACCCATGCACCTCCATCTGCATCATGTAAGTAGGTGTTCGATCCATCAATAGCTCATAACTTCGGCAATTTCTTTCATCGTGGCCAATTGTCCTACAAAAGTTGCAAAATAGCTGCTGGGGGGGGGTTTGTCTCAGGTTTTGTAATAAATGATAGTAGTTCGTGGCATGCTTTCCTCCCACTTGACAAATCGCGCACTAGAGTGTGGGCGCTGTGCTTGGCCCTGCCTGTACCTCTGGTTGCAATGGTATTGGTCCCCCCACTACCATATAGTTTGCAAAGATCAGACAGTGATCCTTATCATGGCCCTGGCCCTTACATTTGATACACCACACCTCTTCGCGCACTTCTAACCGAGGTGCCTGTCCTTGTTTCAAACTTCACATCTCTAAGCATAGGTTTTGTATTTGCGCGTGGATTTGCTGAACTCCCAACTTCGGATCCTGTATTGGGGTTTCGTGCAACCTCATTGTTGTTTGTAATGCTTCAGCTTGGTTTGAGATCTTTTGCTGTGATAGTGCCATCCTCAGATGTGGTGTCAAATATGCCACAAGCCACGCACAGTGCTGTGCATCCATTAGTGTCATGTTAGCCTCGTGGATTGTGCTTTTCAATCTCTGATCCAGGTCCCATGGGGTTTTTCCAGGTAACATTGCGATCTCCTTGAACCCAATGACCCACTGCGTCTCTGATTTTGGCTGACCAAATTCCTTGTTCAATACGTCCTGGATCGCCGTCATTCCCGCATTCGGATGATCACTTGAGTACTTTATATACCACGTCAACGCGCGGTCCTGTAGTGCGCTAACCAGAGTCACCTTTTTGATGTTATCATCTGTTATACCTTTGGCTTCCCATACAACCCCTACCATAAACCAGAATTGACCTGGTTCCTCATTTCCTACACCTCTAAATGCTGGCAACTTCACTGCACTTGCCATCGCAACCTTCGGTGGTGGCGGAGGTGGGGTTGGTGAAGATGGCTTTGATGTAGGAGAAGTAGGTGATGGTGTGGATGGTGGTGGTATTAGTGGGATGCACTGCCCAATCAACCAAATTGCGCTTCTCAGAGAGAACCCCACGAGTTCTTCCTTGCTTTCTTGTGAGATAGAAACCAGAGGGCTGTTTTCTAATCCTTTAGTTCCCCGATAGCCTCTTCTGCTCTGCGTTATGCCAGACATCAATAAACATGCATAATCTATTTTTCACACAACAACATCTTAATCCAAGTATTCAACGATTTGATATACTTACCCCGCGGTCCCTAGAGAAAGCGCCTTTTTGCTTCACTATAACTCACAGTTGTGTCTATCACAAACTCAGTAGTAAACCCTCATATTACCCGATCCAACCAGTGATCTATTGTGCGTGCGATTTTGTCTTCAGATGCTTCTAGCTTGCGCACCAATTCTGGAGTCCACACAATAGGTTGATCTAGTTTGCACCTTCCCACATTTTCAGCTAACCTCACAATCGACTCGTACAACTTTGTTGAGAATGACGCGAAGAAGATCTCGTGGATGTCTATGTATATGTAACGATCCAAGCACCGTTCTTCTAATATCTGTGGATTTCTGTTTTCTTGAACCATGAACTCGTGAAGTTTCTGATCTAATCGATCTTCTGAAGTGAAAAGCTTCTTTGATATATATATATATATATATATATATATTATTAATAATTAATTGACCGATGATGATTGTTACAGTGGGGATTCCTAGCTTATATACTGCCATGCACACCCTTTTGGGAAAGGGCATGATCTTATTATCGTGCCCTTTCATCTAATTAACCTAAAATTAAATAATAAACCTAAAATTTAAATAATAAGTAATTTTTACATAACATTACCTTCCTTTCGAAGGAATGCTTTGTCCTCAAAGCATATGTAACGACGGATGTTGTTGACAAAATGATTCATTCTCCCAAGAAGCATCTTCTTCGGGTAAGTCCTTCCACTTGATCAGATATTCCTTGATTGTATGATGTCAAAGCTTTCTTTCTCTAGTAGATAAAATACCTTCTGGTTCCAGAATGACCCTTCCCTCATCATCCAGAGATGGAAGCATTGTTTGCATTGATTGATTGTTTCCTAGTGCCCTTTTAAGGCAGGATATATGGAAGACGTTGTGAACACGACTTGTCTCTGGAAGGCTTAAACCATACGCAACTTGGCTAATCTTTTTGTTGATCTGATAATGTCCATAGAACTTTGGTGCCACTTTGTTTTTTCCTTTCTATTTTAAGGATAATTGTTTGTATGGTTGGAGCTTGACAAACACCCATTCTTCGACTTCAAACTCTCTTTCGGTTCTGTTGCAGTCTGCTTGTTGCTTCATACGATTCCTTGCATTATTCAAGTTTTCTTTTAATATTTGGATGATTTTTTGGGTTTCTTCTAGTTGATCTTTAACAACAGGTAGATTTGTCTAGACAACAACTAGATCCTTCCATTTTGGGGGTTCATACCCATATAAAGCTTGAAATGGCGTCATTTTTGCTGATGTATGATAAGTAGAATTATACCACCATTCAGCGAGATGTAACCATTGAGTCTACTTATTTTGTTTTTCTGTAGCATAGCAACTTAGGTGGGCCTCCAAACATTTATTGACAACCTCTGTTTGGCCATCTGTTTGAGGGTGATAAGCGGAACTCATATTTAGGTAGGTTCCTATGTGGTTGAACAACTCCTTCCAGAAATTACCTTTGAATTTTGCATCTTTATCACCACAATGACTTTCGGAAAACCGTGTAACTATATATATATATATATATATATATATATATATATATATATATATATTTGCAAAATATTTTAGTGATTTGCAAAATATTTTAGTGATTTCTTTTGCTGAGTATGATTTCTTTATTGCCATAAAGTGAGCATATTTGGTGAGTCTGTCGACTACTACAAAAATCTTGTCCTTGCCTTCAGATACTAGTAATCCTTTGATAAAGTCCATCGAAATTTCTTCCCATTTCTGATTTGGAATATTTAAAGGGTGAAGTAATCACGGTGTCGTAATATTTTCACTTTATTCCTTTGACATGTTTCACATTATGCTACATACTTCTGAATATCGCAACTCATTCCTTTCCAAAAGAAGGATTGACGTGCATTGTAGTATGCCTTAAAGAATCCTACATGTCCAGCTGATGGTGAGTCATGTGACTCCTTGAGTATCTTAAATTTAAATTTGGAATTTTTATTTAGATAGATTCTTCCCTTGTACCATAGGATATCATTCTTCCACTCAAATTTTGAGTTGTTGGGAAGGTTATTGATTATTGCCATTATCTCTGGATCCTTGGCATACTCACTTTGAATTTCGTTAAGCCATTCAGGAAAAAAAATCGAAATTGCAAGTAGTGTTGGTTCTTCATCTTTCTTAGATAGGGCATCTGCTACTACATTGTCTTTTCCTCTTTTATGTAGTATTTCCAAGTTAAAGGTGGAAATTTTTTCAATCCATTTTTGTTGTTCTTCGGAAAGTGTTTTTTTGTTGAAGGAGGTGCTGGAAACTGTTGTGGTCTATTCGAATGGAAAACTTACTTCCCAAAAGATATTGCCTCCACTTAGCTAGTGCGTGCATAATAGCAAGCATCTCTTTGTTGTATGTGGATTTGAGGCGTTCTCTTTTGTTGAGCTTCCTACTTTCAAAAGCTATTGGATGCCCTTGTTGCATTAATACTGCACCTATACCGAATCTAGAAGAATCACACTCAATGATAAATGGTTTATAAAAATCTGGTGTTGCTAATACGGGGGCATTAGACATAATTTCCTTTAATTTTTCAAAACACCTTCCTGCTTCCTCATCCCATAGAAATGAATTCTTTTCTAAAAGGTTTGTCAGAGGCGCAGTTATATGTGCATAGTTTTTAATATACCTTCGGTAGTATCCAGTCAAACCTAAGAATCCTCTTAGCTTGGATATATTGACAGGTTTGGTCCATTCTTTTATAGCTTTGATTTTATTAGGATCCACCTTCACACCTTCATGGGATATAATGTGCCCAAGATATTCTACTTCTTCCTTTCTGAAGGTGCACTTGGATTTTTTTGCATAAAACTGATGCTCTTTTAATAGTGTAAGAACTTTATCCAGATGTTGTAAGTGCTCTTTCCAAGTTTTACTGTAAATTAGAATATCTTCAAAGAATACTAATACAAACTTCCTAAGATGTGGACAAAATAATTCATTCATAGTTGCTTGAAACGTTGCTGGTGCATTGGTTAATCCAAACGAGGTTACTTTAAATTCATAGTGACCTTCGTGTGTTTGGAATGTTGTTTTTCGTATGTCTTCCAATCTGATTCTGATTTGATAGTAGCCTAATCTTAAGTCCAATTTTGAGAAGTAATTTGCGCCATGTAGCTCATCCAACATTTCGTCGATAAAGGGAATTGGGAACTTGTTTTTGATTGTTATTTTGTTTAACCCTCTATAATCAATGCATAGCCTGAATGAACCATCCTTCTTCCTTACCAATACCACTAGAGCAACGTAAGGACTTTTTCTTTTCGAGATTATCCCACATTTTAAAAGGTCTTGGATTAATCTCTCAATTTCTGTTTTTTGGTGATGTGGATATCGGTATGGCTTGATGTTGATGGGGTCTGACCCTGCCTTGACTTCTATTGTATGCTCATTATCCCTATTAGGTGGCATCTTCATAGGTAGGTCTTGAAATACTTTTTCATGTTTCTGAATTAGATCTTGTATCTTTGGTGACTCTTCATTGATCATATTTGCATATAACATTTCTAATTGGTGACATTGTACTACATAAGTGGGTGCTACTTTTCGAATCATCTTCATCATCTGAGATGATGATACAACTTGATTTTCTAGTGCTTGGAATCCGTGTAATTTGTACCTTTGACCGCCCCCCCATTTGAATTTTATGAATTGTACTTGATGGTTGGTGGCATAAGTACCTAAAGTTCATATCCATTGGATACCTAAGACCACATCACTCCTCCTAATGGTAAAGTGAAGAATGAAGATTCTAAATTAAAGTCTTGAATTTTCAATTTGACCTTATGGCATTTTCCCACTTTTTCAATCTTCTTACTGTCAGCTACCATCACCTTCATGTTTGGTAAGGGAAATGAAAAAATATTGAGTCAATGATAACCACTACATTATTCTTCTTTATATATCCTTTCAACTTTAAAGTCTGAGGTTGTGATATACCTGTCATAGCTGATAGCGACACTTGTGGAATACTTCCGTCATCTAATTCTGGTGAGAATTCTGGGGCATATTCTGTTTCTTCTATGTCAGAATCTTCATTGATTGAATCATTATTCGCTTCACAATTATATAGGTTCTTTGGTTCTTTTCCTTTAGCACATCTATGTTTAGGGTCCCAGTTCTCACCACAACGTTTGCATTTACCTTCTTTTATCCTTTACATTTCCACATTAGATTTTTCATCTTCACGACGATGTGGTGGAACATATCTTGTATTTTTTGAGTCCACATACTGGGGTATTCTTCGTCTTGAATATGTTTTTTCCGACTTTGACCAAAATAGTTGCTCGAATTTCTTTTCGACCGTTTTTTCTTTTCATCTTGCTACTTCTATTGATGTAATGTCATGCATCTCAAGTTCTACTTGTAAATGGGTTTTAAGTCCCGAGACGTATGATTGAATTAGATGAGACTCTGATAACCCAGGTACTTGTGTTACTAAGGTCTCCCATTCTTGAGTGTATTCGTCCACACTGTTGGAAATAATACTAAGAGGAGGGGGTGAATCAGTATTATCTAA